>CM074505.1:20580775-21180775 GCA_037389245.1 Oryzias sinensis | reverse complement strand
TCCACACAAAAGGTCCCCATTGATGTTGTGTTTAGCGTCCCCAGCCGGACTTTGAATCCAGGGCCTCTCTTGCTGAGGCAAGAGAACTAACCACTGCGCCACCGTGCAGCCTGTCAATCATTTCGATTCTTTTTTAATTTGCATACATTTGAAGATGTGTATTGATAAGCAAGGCAAAGCAGCTTCAAACTAGGTTTTGTCCCACCCAATTGCCTTTTCTGGAAGGTCTTCAGTTGAAACAGCCACCCTGTCAACGTGCCCGTCCCACTTCCTCCAATGACACATTTGTCAATTATTTGACAGGCTGATCATTCTCGTTTCCTCCGTTGTCATTCAGGCTAGTCCCCCAGGACAAGAAAGTGTATTTAACTTGCGCCGATCGTAAGTATGAGGGCGCCTGTCACCTGCCCGAAGTGTAAAAGCCACAGGATGACATGTCAAGTATTTCCCGGTACAGCGTTGGCGATGTAGCTGAACACATATGCCCAATACAGCAATTCTTGCCTGCCAGGTAAATTGTTGAACTTTTCAGAAAAAAAAAAAAAAGTTTCATACAAAGAGATGTGTGGATCCAAAGCACGCTCCTTTTTTCCCCCTGCAGCTTCTCCCTCTGTGGAGAAAGCTCAGCCACATTCATCCCTCAATCTGTCCGTGTCAGCAGTCTCAACTTGACAGGGAGGCGCTTTACAGACGGAAGTGATTTCTATCCTTCCATGTGTGGTATATTCAACACGCGACGGAAATGTGGGACTCCTTCTCGGCGCTATCAGCCCACGGCTCTTTCAAAAGGTCTTTGGATAGCTGGAAGGCAGATTTCTATCAGGCCGCTTTCAACTAAAAACAGCATTACTGTCTTGTGTTGCGTTCTTTTTTTTTTTTTTTTCTTTTTGGGCCACTTGAGCAACATGCTTATCCGAGGGAACCTGAGGGGGGCCACTTTAATGACCAAACCTTCCTGCCTCACATGTTTTTTTTTTTTTTTTCACAGCAGAAATCTGGCTGTGTCATAGCAGGAAAAGCATAAGTGAAACACATTTTGTTAATGACGGCTCAGTTCCTTTAAGTGCCTGGAAAAGCGGTGGCAGTGAGCCAGCATGCATTACACGTTGGCTTTTTCTGCCTCGACTCCCCACGTCTGGAAAAAAAAAGCCAATCTTTATTTTATAAAAGGGAAGCTCCATTTAATCTTTCATTGTGTTGACATGCAATGTCATGTCATGAAGAAATTGAAGGGCTGAATTCCTACAAAGGGGACTTTTTTGTCTGTTATAAAGAGGAGGTAAACCCGTTTTAGGCTCAGCTTTTGCATTTTGATCTGTCCGCTTGATTTAAGTTAGTCCAAAATGACTGTTCAAAAGCCAACCATTCTCCTAAAAGCTATTTTGACATTCAGTATATTAACAGATTGTTTGACCTGAAAAATAAACTCAAAATTACTTTAAACATAGATTTAATAGTGTGTATTTGATTTTGCTGTAAATGACATGACAGCTAAAATGGATTCCATCCACTGAAATGTTTTTGATGTCATTTTATATTATTTTTTGTGCTTCCTGTCAAAGCCACTGGCCTTCCACTGAATTGACACTGTGGTGTATTATCTTTAACTTGGATTTCATTTTCATGAAAGAAAATATAGTTTAAAAATAAGCAAAGTTAAATCAAATGAGCGTAGTACTGGATAAAGAAATAGGTGAAAGCTGTTGTGGTGGATGTACAGTGCCAAGCTGATGGGAAATACCAGAAGAAGGAACATGAGAAACTGGAGAAATACCAGGGACTCAGAGAAGAACTGGAGAAAGCCTGGAAAGTGAAGGTGACAGTTGTGCCTGTGGTAATTGGAGCACTCGGGGCAGTAACCTTCAAGCTGGAGGAGTACACAACAGATACCTGGAAAGACTCCTGCCAGACCTCCCTTGTAGTCCAGAAAAGCGCAGTGCTAGGAACAGCTAAGATACTGCAGGACCTCTCTGTCAGGAGCCGGAGCCAGGGCGGTTTTGGTGGGTGTTTTCTCACTTCCGGTTTTGGGCTTTTATTTTGTTACTTCCGCTCAGCGCCATTGTTTCACTAGGTTACTTCACCAGTCATCACCGGCACCTGTCTGCTCACCTGTTTGTCATTCCCATTTGTGTATTTAAACCCTTGTCTGTTTGTTTCTTGTCACTGGGTCGTTCTGTAAGTTCGCTTCAGTCATTTCGAGTATAATTGTAATTAAACCTTGTTTGCTTTTGAAGCTCTTTCATTGTCCTTGCATTTGTGTCCTTGGGTCTCAACCCTGACACCCTCAAGCTCCCAGGCCTCTGGTAGAAGACCCCAGCTTGGAGGAGGAAACACCCGCGGAGGGTGAGAGGGGCGTTTTTATTTTTTAATGAGTTGGGACTTCTCCCTCCAGGTCGGCTACTCAGTCGCTGCTCTAGATGGGGAGCTGCACCACCATTTAGCTGTGGTGAGGCTAGTCCCCACCTGTGATGCTGCATTTGGCTGGCTATGCAAGTATTCATAGAGTGGGAGGTCCCAAATATTAGTAATATTTTGCTTTCGTGCTCAGCCCATTTCTCATTGTCTATCCCCATCAGCTAGGGGGTGGGAGGGGTGAAAGGGGTGGGGTGTAGGTCTAGGGAAGGGGAGCTTTATTTTTCATTTTTGTGCTTGTTATTATATTATTTATATGGTTTTTAGAAAGATAATGACAGGAGCATGCTGGTTGGAAGATATTGCCCTGTGGGCTGACTTTAGAAATGCCTATTTGGGTTTGAGGTTTTTTTAGTTGTTTTTTCCTAAAACATTGTTTTCTGAGTACGTTTGGGCTTAGAAAGTAGACAAGCATTGGCAAGTTTTTTACCAGATCTTCACAGTGAAGTTCAAACCAGATGATTAGAAAACTCTGATAACCCTGCACTCTAGTAGCCTTTGAACACATCATTTACACATGAATCTTGAGACTTGGAAGGAGTCTCAAATCTGATTTGTACGTAAATGCGGTTTTGTGTGTGTGCCATTGGTGTGTAGCTTTTAAAGATTCGTATACATAGGGAGCTATTTTGAATTCATAACAGGTTTTAAGCTGTTGTCATTTTTTTTTAATTTCATGTTTATTTTTGATATTCAAGTGTTACATTGAATACATAATGGCAAGTACACATAGGCAAACCCAAAATCCATTGAATGAATTACAAACCAATAATTTTGCACACACAACTTAAGTTACACACTAACTTGCAGGCACAAGTTAAAAATCTACGTAAATTACGGACTGTTTAGTCTTACAAATCGGGTGAAACTAATTTCTCCTGATATCCATTCAATGAAAACAGCAAATAAGATACAGAATCTCATTATTTATAACTATCATTTAACTGGGCACCATCTAGAAAGCCAGCGGTTAAATGATGAAAAGCGGCTGTACATTTCATCATTGACTAAGTTCGGCAGGGGACCAGAGAAAATTACAGTGTCGGACATCGTCTTAGCCAGTTTACACACCGAAGTTACGTTTAACTTAACCACCTCTGATTGTCTCCGTCGGGCATCATTACCGCCTGCGTGAATCACGACTCGACGGAACCTGGACTTACTCTGAGCTAACATCCTAAGGTTCCCCTCGATGTCACCAACTCTGGCCCCCGGATAACACCTGACTGTAGCCGCTGGGAGCTCCACGTTTCTAACTTCAGAAGAGCCTATAACCAGAGTTGAGTGTTCAGCGGGTGTGTTGCTGAGGGGGGAGAACCTATTACTAACGTGGAGTCTCGGGTGCTCTAAGTCTTTGCGTTTAGCACTATGTTTCCTCCCAACCGGTACAAACCCCTGACTGTCTCCCGGCTGTTGGGAGGGCGCTGGGGTGCTAACTAAGGTAGCCCTGGCAGCGCGGCCCGCGCTACGAGTAACGACCTGGCTAGCCGGCTTAGCTTCCACTGTGCGGAGCCGCGCTTCTAACTGCTCCAGCCTGGCCTCCAAGTCTAACACAAGACTACACTTAACACACCTACCGCTTTCTTCACTAAAGGAGGCAGGGTCATCACTAAACATATGGCACATGGGGCAGGAGAAAGGAGGAGAGGCAGAAAGAGCGGTGGCCATGCTAGGTTCTAAGCTAAGGCTAGCGGTGTTTAGGTAAAGAGAAGTGGTCTATTTAGCAATATGAGAAAGTGAACAGCAAGCGGTTTAACAGTGGTGAATTCGCTAATAAAAGGTACTAGATGTGAATATTAACCCAGATAACCCCTTAGAGTAAGCAATAGTAGTCAGGCTAATGCCAAACAAGAGGACAGCAGTCACACACGACTAGCACTAGCACTGGGAATAGCTCACCCGGAAATGACGTCACAGGAAACAGCCTGTGGAAACAGGAGGAAAAATTATATTTTCTGCACTATAATACACTCCTAAAAGCCTTTTTTCTCTCCCAAAAAACAAAAGTGTGGTTTATAATCATGAGCGCCTTATATATATATTCATTTAAGTTCTGCTTACCCCTGTTGAAGTGATTTAGAGAGGTATGGGTCAAAAATGTTTTGTTGGGTGTTCTTGCGAATACGCTAACGCTGCTAGCTTGTTGCAATATCGTACTGTGTTTTTTTTGTGTCTTACTAACGAGTTTGGTTGCAGTATTATTGGTTTTAGTAGTACCGGTATAGGTACCATAAGCATTCGGCCTGCAATAACCGTTCGGTCATTCGTCCTTTCAACTGAGGATAACGTCACACTAAGGTAGCCCCACTTGGAAAAACTACGTAGCGTTGAGATCTAATCGGACTCTACATATTTTCATTTCACGTTTCCTTTTGTAACCCAGTTCCTTTCCCTCGTAACCCTTGTGCTATCCTATGGGGTCAAGATGACCATTGACGTGTTCTCCTTACCATGACAAAGGTGGATAAAGGTGGAAAGATTTCATGTAATCCATAGACACCAGTGAAGATCACAAATCATTGAAGAAAAAAGTTCTGTCTTGTGGGGTCTAGTTGACCTCACTCCCAATGCTAAAGTGTCTAGGATAGCACAAGGGTTAAGTTGTGTCTGACATTATTCTTTCTATTGTTTATAGAGAGATTATGCCACAACCCACTTTGTAAAAAGATCTGTGGCTGTTAGAATAAACCTGCTGCTCCACATAAGCAAACCGTGTCTGTGATCAGAGAAGCTAGAGTCTCGTAGCTTAGTGTTTGCAGGCAGGGAAGGTGCTTTGTTATAGAGTGCGGTCAGGAGAGGGGTTCAGAATGCAGTTCGTTCTGCTGCAAATGCACTTAATAATCATAACAATAATAAAAGCATGTTTAGAAGATAATGTCGCTCTGTGTCGGAGCTCTGTTTGTTTACAACGGACCAGATAATTTCTTCTTCTATGGTAGTATCGTAATTTGTCCAGACCAATCAATATCTGACATGTCATCAGACCAACGGACAGCCAATCACATAATGTGACGTCAGCACTAGTCCAAGGACCCCGAAAGGTTTTTGCAGGCTGGTTATGGTCTGGGAGTTACAGGTGTTGTGAATATGCTAACACAGCTAACTTTTATCAATATTAGTCTGTGTTTTGAACATTTTGCTAACATGGTTGGGAGTAAGCGTAGTCACAGTGATGTTTGTTTTAGCTGTATCAGTCTGTTTTTGCGTAACGTCAACAAGGTTGGGAGTTCCAGGTTTTGTGAATTCACTGATGTGGCTGAGGCTACCATGACGTCGTGTTGGACCGTGTTTTTTTTAACATGTTACTAACGAATTTGGGAATTAACTTAGCTGCATTAACGTTGGTTTTAGCGGTACCAGTGTAGGTTTTTATCGTGTTGCAAACAAGGTTGGTGAGATACAGGTATTGTGAATATGCTAACACAGCAAACATGTAGCAATATTAGTCTGTGTTTTCTACATGTTGCTAACAAAGTTGGGAGTTAGCATAGTCACACTAAACATGTGTTTTATCTGTATCAGTTTTTTACTTGTAATTGAGGTTGGGTATTGTCGATATGCTAACGCAGCTAATTCGAGATTCAAGATTCAAAGGGTTTACTATCATATGCACAGTAATGAAACGGGTTTCCCAGTACAATGAAATTCTTACATTGCTGTCTGCTCCGAATACCAAAGGTTAAGTAAAATAAAATAAATTAATTAAAAACTAACAAAAAAAAGATAGGACTACGATATGTACAGGATAACGGAAATTCACACATAACATAAAATATAATAACTATGCATCAGTAAATGGCTAAACCTATATACAAAGCAGAGGTTGTGCAAATACAGCTGAGTCTAAATTTGCAAAGTGACTTACATGAGCTAAATGCGCAAGTATGTGCAAAAGGTGCAAAGGTGTAGTTTGTTGTTCTAGACTCCTGTCAGCTGTTAAGGAGTCTGATGGCAGAGGGAAAGAAAGAGTTTATCGAGTCTGGTGGTCCTACATGTCACAGTCCTGTACGTCCATCCCGAGGGGAGGAGAGAGAACAGACCAAGTTGCGGGTGGGTGGGGTCCTTGATCCCTCCCTGCAGCGAGGTCAAAGGAGTCCCGGGGATCTTAGACACAGTCTTCACCACTCTGCAGGTGTTTGCTCACCATTGGCGGTAGAGCTGCCGTACCACACTGTGATGAAGCTGGTCAGGATGGACTCAACAACGCAGCTTTAGAAGTTATGTTGGGTAATGCACAACTGTGTTAAATTATTAATTTTATATGTTACTAACAATGTAGCATATTCATAGTAACATTTGTTTTAGCTGTATCAGTTTGTATTTTTTACAAGTTACTCAATGGGAAATATGGGGAACGGTGATATTGAAGTTGTAAGCACCAGGTTGAAATGTTTGTTGAGGAACGGTGCGACGTCCAATCCAAAACAAATCCATATAAGTAGATCAGCATAAATGTGCCAGTGCATCTCCATTACATCATCTTACCCAACACTTATCACTCCCAAAAATTGTCATATAACCTATCTCTCGGATGATTCATTTAGCAATGGTATAGCCTATTGAGGATGTATCTTAATCAACAGGGAGAGAAAAGGGGAAAGAGTGCCCGGGTCTATACATCAAGTACAGCAGAAAAACAAATGAAATCACTTGGAATCAACTCCATCAGCATCTCGTAGTGATTCTTGAAGCAGGATTAGGACGGCGAGTCGATGAGCCCAATGTAGAATGTCACTGGCGGGTGTGTGATTGGACAGTAATGCCCTCACTCTCATCAGTGTCTTGAGATCTGCAGAGTTTGTAATTGGGTAGTGCTCAAGGCTCAAACTACTGATAAGGATGATTAGTCCAACGGCAGTGGAAGGCACTGCAGAGCTTTACCAAAGACAGCCGCAAATGAAATGGACTTCAGAAGTTGATCGCTGGGTCATTAGAGAAAAAAATAAGGAGTGGCACTGAGTTTCTGCAGTCAGTGCACTGTATCTGGGGAAAGGAATTATTCTGCCAATCTGGAACACCCAAAATTATGCCATTTGTACACTAAAACTGTATTTTGGTGACTATTTTCCTCTGTTTTGTTTTTCACCAGTTATCTTGCCTCCTGGTTTCAATTACTGCAAATGAAAAAGAAAAAAAAAGATTTTTAAAAAACTATTTTATGTCACTACACTCAATTGAGAGCAAAAGAACATATTACTTTACGCCAACAATTTTACAGAGCTCTGACAGACAGTGCTCATCTTTTTCACACCTCCAGTAGTAGTATTAATATTTTTTTATTGAAATATTCATAAAAAAACCTATTGATGCTGAATTTTACTCTTATTTTTCAAAAGTGATACGATACAAACCTTAAGAGACACTTGTCGGGAGTTTTTTTATTTATTTTTTTTACTATCATATTTCATTTTAATTTCTAAAGCAGGAATGGTTGCTCTAAGGCTAGCCTTTAGCCTCAGTTAGCCATGTACCAGAAATAACATATTTTATATATCAAAAATTTGATGTAAAACTTGTAAAAGTCCCGTACAAAATACAATTAGTAACAGTAAATGAATAAAATATATTGTACATATAAGCATGTACAGTCAGGAACATAAATATTTGGACAGAGACACATTCTTTCTAAAAAATGCTTAAGTTTTTAACATTTTTATGCAATCTTTTTGTTCAACCCATGGATTAAAAGCTTAAAGTCTGCACTTCCATGGCATTTAAGTTGTTTTATTTAAAATTCACTGTGGTAATGTACAGAAACTAAATTAGAAAGAATGTGTCTCTGTCCAAACATGTATGGTCCTGACTGTAAACATGATTCAGCAGATCATCAATTGGCTGAAATCAGCTAACTAGCATGCATGCATTTCCAACTTAGCTTTGGGCTAATTTATCTTAACCATATTTATCATTAAGTTAAAACAAAAACAAAGTATTTTTAAAGCTGAACTTCATTTTTCTATTTTAAGGTTGGTGCTTTTTTTAAGGTATGGTCATACTGAAGTTGGACTAATTTAGGCTAAAGGTTAGCCTTAGAGCTAGCATTCAGTTTTTGAAAGTGCTTAAAATATTGATGTGCTGAAGCGCAAGTTGTTTCTTTCAATACAAGCAGACAATCCTGGATCATAGTGTCATATTGATCGAATATCAAATCTTTTAAAAAAGTTTGGGACATTTTTTATTTGTATTAATTTCTTATTATCCCATTCAATTCAATGGTAAGTAACACAACCAAATTTGTTTTTTGGTTTGTGTGTACTCTTTGAGACTAAGGTCAATAGGATGAAAAGGGAAAAAAAATGAAACTATCAGCCTCAAGAGTTTTGGATCTAACCCTTCTTTCTGGTTGTTTGAACGGGTAAGTAGAAAATCACAATCACATTAGCATGAAGTCAAATCTGCCTTTTCAGAAATCCCAATCCAATTAGAACGTTCTCGTTTAGCTCCCCGTTTCTAAATGCAGGTCTTTTTGCGTCTTTTATAAGGATGATGTGGAATAAAAAGGCACAATTTGTAAACTGTGAGGCCCCTGGGCTCCCCTTTGTGGGATTTCTAACTAGGTGGCTGATAAAATGGGTAAATAAAAACAGCGAGGCACTCTGAAAGGCAGGTCACGTGGAGCACAAGCTCACAGTAGAGACGGGTTTTCTGGAAAGTTGAGCTTAAAGGAAGGGGATCTTGGATGTACGGATAAGGTATTTATGGATAAATCAACCTTAAAAAGCTAAAAGCACCATATGACAGAATATGTTACATATGAGTTGAATCTGTTGTGCAGCGTTCAAATCGGGCATGTGACTAACGCTCAAGAACACACTAAATTTCTATTCTTCAACGCGCTTTCAGCATATGGTCTCCACACTGGACAACCAGGTAGGGGGATCTTCATATTTTTATTTTGCTAATACTTACCAGCTTATGTCCCCTCCCCCAGAGTTGGAAGAGACTTGGTGCAAAATGTTGAAGCGGTGCAAATCTGGTATATCTTGCTCCAGTCTTTTTTCTTCACAGATGTCACGCAGCTTCAAACAGCTCTATTCTAAATGTGGTGTCATGGAATTATGGCCAGACATAAACTGTAATTAAGAAATTCTCCTTATGATCAATTTTCAAGCAGTTGGCACTTGCGTGTTTCATACGCCGCTACCAATGTCAAGTGTCTGATTGGCCAAAGTTTGAATGGTTTACCTTTTGGCGCATGTTCATCTACCACTCAATTTGTACGTAGAGCCCGCAAACAGATTTGGAAGCTTATTTTACGACGCTTGAACGCAAGAGTTTTGAACGTGGAAGCCCCGAAACGCGCATATGGGTGCGTTTACATTGACTTTTCATTGGAAACAGTCGTTCCAACGCACGTTTCCAAGCCCGGTATGAACGTAGTATGAACACAATGTAGACTGTCTGGAAACAACCTCATTGTTTTTTATTTTGGTAAATGTGATTTATTATAAAAGGTTGCGACAATAGTAAGTAAAAGTTATTTATAAATGCAATCAAATAAACCAACAGTCATGGAACTTTTTGTTTTTTAAATGTTAGACTTGTATGGTATCAAACTCCACCTAAAGGCTTCTGGTCATTCGTGTTTACCTTTTTTTTCATTTTTTTTACACCCCCTCCCCCGAGTGGATGTAGCTTGCAGGAAACCCAGCGGACCTTAAACTATCCCTTTTCTTGTGCGGGCTCTTTTCATTATTTCAGCTCTCTTGCACACCATTCCTTTACTCCAGGACATTTTACCCACAGTTCTATCTGTTGTCGCTTGAGCGTTATTTTCTTGCTTTCTTCTCCTCTCCTCGCTCCGGTCCCTGCTCCTGCCAATTTCAAGCCAGGCCAGTCCTTGGAGAATCACCAAGGGCATTGTAAACAATCAGCAAACTCTTCCACTACCCCCAAAAAGAAATGTAAAAAACCTGAGTTCCCCATAGGTAACCATTGACTTTGCTCTCTCCCACAATTAAGAAGCAAAAGATGGAAATTATTTTTAGACATCGCTCTTGGTTTCCATTTCATTTTTCACAGTTCAAGATTATTTATCGAAACACAGCACCATGCGACTGAGCATTCTATAGCCCCACAGCTATTTTCCACACGGGCAACCGTGAAGTCGTATTGACACTAAACATATGGTCGGCCCCTGTTCAGATACACTTGCAGACTGGCAGCATTTTCACTTGTCTTAATGAATAATACCATGGTGGATTCTGGCGTCTGGAATCAGTGAGATTTTTCTTTTTTTTCTTTTTTTGCAGCGGCACCGACCCTGCTCTTTCATGCACGAATTAACGCTGGGCATTTCCATTCCCTACACGCTACTGGAGAATGCAAATGTTTGTTATTTCATTTGCAAAATTAGAAGTGGGAGAATGAAACAACAACAAAAAAACCAGGGGGAAAAAAGATGCCCGTTCTGTATGTCATAAGTGGGCCCGATTCATCCTGATTCCAATTCCATTCCAGCTGAGTGCGTCTTGGCACAATGAAAAGATTTGAAGCATTTGAGCAAAATCAATTATATTTTACAGTGCTAAACCACCAATGCTTAGGGATAGATCCCTTTTGTTATTGAAATGCATTTCTTTTAGAGGACCTTGGCTTTGTATCAAGACTGGAGCTATTCCTGTGCGCTCCAAAATGAATAAACCTAATACCAAATGACAGGATAGCAGTCGGGAAAATAATGAGATCTCATAAATATAGTTTCGGAAGACAAACCATCGACGAGAAACAGGGATATTTCTGTCCTCAGACCTATTTTTGGTGACCTCTGAAGGGGGAGACGTAAGCAGATGTCTGCGTAAGTTGGATCAACGTGAGCTTTTTTTTTATGTGTGTGTTTGTGCCTCCTGTAAAAGGTCAAATACAGGAACAGAATGATGCCAGCAAATCTAACAGGAGATACAGAGAAGATAAGATTAACTCTCTCACCAGTGTTTTGTCATTGTTGGCTCAAAGCGAGAGCTGATCTGAAGATGACGGTGACATATTTGAATAGATTTTTTATTTTATTTTTTTTGGTATAAAGCTGCAGTTTGACAAGTACATACAGGCTGTTAAAACACAAAATGTTGAAAAATGCGAGCATTTTTTTGTTTTCAAATGACCACAGTTTGGGCTGCAGAGGCAGCTACCTTTGACCACATTGCATCGACCCCTTTGGAGCTCTCCTGCAGGTGGTGAGCACACAGGAGAGTCATCCCACATCGTTCTTTCGGGCCAGACCAGGCACTCACCTCTGAGCCCCAACCCCAGGCCTGGCTACAGAGTGGGGCCCCGATGATGCTAATCCTGGTGACGTTACAAAATCTTTGATCGTACTTCTCTTAACCCTTGTGCTATCCTAGGCACTTTGACATCGGGAGTGAGGTCATCTAGACCCCACAAGACAATGCGCTGAACCTTTTTCTTCAATGATTTGTGATCTTCACTGGTGTCCATGGATTACATATCCACCTTTGTCATGGTAGGGATAACACGTCAATGTGAGGGTGGGGTCATCTGGACCCCATAAGGTAGCACAAGGGTTAGAGATAGGGTGAGAAGCTGTGTGTCCCACAGAGAGCTCGGAGAGCCGCTGCTCCTCCACATTGAGAACAGTTGAGGTGGCTCGGGCATCTGGTTTGGATGCCTCCTGGACGCCTCCCTGGGGAGGTGTTTTGGGCATGCCCCACTAAGCGGATGCCCTGGGGAAGTCCCAGGACACGTTGGGGAGGCTATGTCGCTTTGCCTGCATGGGACTTACTCAGGGTCCCCCCCAGAAGAGCTGGAGTAAGCGGCCGGGGAGAGGGAAGCCTGGGTATCTTTGGTTAGACTGCTTCCCCCACAGATGAGCGAAAGAAAATACATGTTTCAGAAGGAAATTTAAATAAATTAAACACATTTAATTGGGTGATTTTAGGCAATGTTAGGCCGAGTAGTACTTTCTGTTATCTGTAATTAATAATTACAAAAATAACTTCTTGAATAGAAATGTTGCCTACCCTATGGTTTGTCATGGTTTGTTACCAGTAATCTACCACTCCACCACATCTCAAATGCACTCTATTGGGTTGAGATCTGGTGACTGTGGAGGCCATTTCAGTCCAGCGAAACAGTCATTTTCAAGAAACCAGTCTGAGATGATTCCAGCTTTTTGACATGGCACCTTATCTTCCTGGAAGTAGCCATCAGAAGATGGTACACTGTAGCCATAGGGATGGACATGGTCAGCAATAATACTCAGGTAAGCTGAGGCGTTGGAACCATTCTCAACTGGTATTAAGGGACCCAAAGTGTGCCAAGAAAATATCTCCCACAGCATGCCTCCACCACCACCAGCCTGAACCATTGATACAAGACAGGATGATTATTTCTTTCATGTTTTTGACAACAATAAGTCACTTCTGAGTATAGAGTATGTCCCACCTGTGAACTGAAAAGAAAATGTATACTACAGAAAATATTGTGCATGAATCCTGATGCAGATGTAACCCTTGTGCTATCTTAGATGACCCCACCCTTACATTGACATGTTCTCCCTACCATGACAAAGGTGGATAAAGGTGGAAAGACTTCATGTAATCCATGGACACCAGTGAAGATCACAAATCATTGAAGAAAAAAGGTTCAGAGCACTGTCTAGTGGGTCTAGATGACCCAACTCTCAATGGTAAAGGGCCTAGGATAGCACAACGGTTAAGTTGTGTCTGACATTATTCTTTGTAGTGTTTATAGAGAGATTTTGCCACAAAGATCTGTGCCAATCAGAATAAACCTGCTGGTCTACCCAAGCGATGTGTTGCATGATCTCTGATCTAAGGCCGTACATTGAATAAAGTTTTGCTCTCCTTTACAAAAAAAATGTAAATCCTGATTATTTTTATGCACATCATAAGCAATCCGAAGAATTAAAACTCGCATTAGCTGAAATCTCCTGTCTCACCTGTCCAGATAATTCAAATCCGGCAGCAAATACAAGCTGACATGGAGCCCTAATTAAGGGGGAATGTCAGGGTCGCTGCATTTATGCTTTCAGGAACGAGAAGCAAACATGAAATCCCAAGTTACTGACAGCTCGGATGGAATAAGCTTTTAGGCAAAGCCACTTAAGACATTCTTGCTCGCTCCTCTGCCTCACCATTAATTGTTGCAAAGTTGCTAAATTAAAAAAAGTGAGTTTAAGTTTATACTAAGCTAAGTTTTTTATCAGATTTTAGTAAGTATGCATATTTTTCTCCCGAAAAAATAAAAACAATCCCAAAAGGCTTTGACGAGTGGACAATCTTCAACTTTATGGGAAACAATAAAAACAATGAAATCTGACAAAGCAAAAAATAAAAATAAAAGCAATAGAAAAGTAAAAACCTGTTTAAATTCTAAAGGAAAAAAAGTATTTTGACTCTGCTAAAAATATTTTTTGACCAAAATGAAAGCATCTCATTCATCCTTTAATCAAGGTGTTAATATGTTTCCACTATGGATACGTTCTACTAGAAATCTCAATAAAGGAAAAAAAATAGTTGTACCTTTAGTTGTTGCATTACAGAGGTCTAAACAAATGAGCTTATTCTGATTTTTCCTGCTTTTTAACTAAATCAACCCTTGTGCTGTCCTAGGCACTTTAACATTGGGGGTTGAGTCATCTAGACCCACTAGACAGTGCGCTAAACCTTTTTTCTTCAATGATTTGTGATCTTCACAGGTGTCCATGGATGAAATCTTTCAACCTTTATCCACCTTTGTCATGGTAGGGAGAACACGTCAATGTAAGGGTGGGGCCATAAGATAGCACAAGGGTCAATATTAAAAAAAAGTTATGAATATCAAAAACAATGGTAAAATAATGCTTATGTTCGTTTGGATGCTTTTTATTAAGGTTAAAAAGCTCTGAACTGTAGCAAGATCAAGTCTCTTTCAGACTTTTGCTTTTTCAAAGAGCATGTTGTGCTTAAGGGATGAAAAAGTAAAACTGAAGTGCCATTTAAGGTCAATACAGTTTAAGGATGTTTTGATGTCGATTTATTTCCGCACAGATAAAGAAAGGTTGAGGGGCCAATAATTTGCCTTTTGACCATTTTCAGAGAAGTTCAAGCACTCTCAAATTGCTCTTAATTGCAGCCCTCAAACAAACCATCCTTCTGCTTTGTCAACAGCTTTTTTCACATATAAAATCACTTCTAACACGTGTGTGGTTCACTATTACTGATTTCACCTTCCTAATTTTTTTATGTATAACAGAAAAAATAGGAACATTTTGTCCGCTTCCGAACACTGTTGACCATGAATCATGTTGGACTGGAGCATCGAAATCCTGCAGATTTATAGCGGTTGTTTCGCTGCGTCTTCTAATGCAACCTGATCGATGGCTCTGGATGCTTTTGAAAGATGAAACTAAGAAAAATATTTAAAGACGTCGTCCTCACTGTGATGAATTACCCAGAAGAAAAAGAACACATTTTAGGGAGACACATTATAGTAGTATTATGAGTAGGAAAGTGAAATATTTGTAATAATCTGCTCTGAGGCTGGTTTGCTGCTTAACAGGCAGAAAAAAAGCACCAGAAACTTTTTTTTTTTTTACATAAATGCATTTACTGGGTAAAAACACAATAAAAAACAAATGTAAATTCATATTCCAACAAACTCACTCATACCACTTTGTTTTGCATTACCCAAAAAACAAAAGGATATTGATGACGGTGCAATACCAACCAGTGTAATGAATACCCAAGTAATGTTGAAAGGACATTGACAGCAATGTGGGCCATTTATCACCCTCTGCCTTGCTCATTCTTAGCCCATTTAGCAATTAGAATGACTTGGCTGAGTAGTTTGTTAATTCTGGATCAAGCCCAGGGACATGTGGTCAGGGGAGGCAGGTGAGGCAGTGCCTCACTTGCCATCATGAGATGTATGCTACTAATAAAATATGTTTTTTTTATTTTTATGTATAAATGTAATCATTTCAATTAATTTTTAAAATTGCTGTAATATGCATATTTTCTGTTTAATTACAGCTTGGCTATGAGGTGAGTCAGGACTGAGTTCTGCCTAACCCTTGTGCCATCTTGAGGCCTCAAAATGACCCCACCCTTACATTGACGTGTTATCCCTAGCATGAAACAGGTGGAAAAATTGTGGAAAGATTTCATGTACAGTAATCCATGGACACCAGTGAAGATCACATATCATTGAAGAAAAAAAGGTTCAGTGCACTATCTTGATTGATTGTGCAATCCCATGCAAATTGGGTTGATATTGCACCTTTAGCTTACGCTACTAATGAATAACATCGTTTTTTTTTTACATTCTTAACATTTTTATAACATGTCCTCACTTTAACAGGCCCCTATTTTCTGCACTTCAAGGTAATCCTGGTTATGAGGCGTAACGTCATTAAATTGACTACTTTCAAACTTTTATCTTATATAAAGGTGCACCAAATATTAAATTAAATGCGACAAAACAATCATAGATGAGTCTGTCAATCAGACTTTTTTACCTCACTAACCACACTAACTCTAAACTTCTTCGGAACACGCCACGTATTAGCCGCGCTAAAAGCCTTAGCCGTTACAACACCTCTAACTCCCAACCTTGTTTCCAATATGTAAAATGAATAAATATAAATAGAGTCTGATAATGCTAAAACAAATGCTAATGTGACCACACTAACGCTCAACCTTGTTAGTCAAAAGTAAAAAAAAACAACACTAAGCATTAGCTGTGTTAGCATATTCACAGCAACACCCAACAGAGCGCTCAAAATTGCTGCAACATTGGTTAGCACAATCCGAATTAATCTATATATGTGGGGCAATGAACTATAAGGCACATTGTTGTTGTTTGACCAAAGGTAAGGCTTTTAACCACTTGTCCAAGCATCCACTTGTGCTATCCTAGGCACTTTAACATTGTGAGTGGGGTCATCTGGACCCACTAGACAGTGCTCTGAACTTTTTTTCTTCAATGATTTGTGATTTTCACTGGTGTCCATGGCTTACATGAAATCTTTCCACCTTTGTCATGGTAGGGATAACACGTCAATGTAAGGGTGGGGTCATTTTGACCCCATGAGATAGCACAAGGTTTAAGTGTGCCTTGTGGTGCGGAAAATACTGTAACATAGTCCAAGTTTGTGTAGTGTTCATTTAGTGTTTGGATCTGCCTCACCAGACACAAATTTCTCTGCACGTCACTCCAACGCTTCCTGAAACCCGAAAAACTCAAGAAAGTCCAGCATTAAGCTAGCCCTTCCATGTTTTTCCTTCTTCAGGTGTCATCGCTTCACCGCTGCTGCATGTGCAGCCAAGAAGAGAGCAAACACACACACAAACGCACGCATGAATGCTGGATAAGTGACTGAAAACAATGAGAGTCCGTCACACATGCTGCATGGCCTCGGAGTACATCACAAAAGTCGGCGGGAAATATCTCACAGCCCCTCGAACTGACAGGGAAAGAGGATTGACCACCGCTGAGCCTAAAACCAAACACTTTAACTTTGTCTGCGATGCACAAGATTATGGCAGTGAAGTGCTGAGGCTTTAACACAAAGAATTCTGGGCTGCAATAAAAAAATGCCACAAATAGGCCTAACTGTTTTTGATTCTCACACTTCTTTACTTTATTTTTTTTTCCAGGAGAAAAGCATATTTTCTTTTTTTTCGGATGTAAAGGTCAAGGTAAAAAAGGCATGTTTGAGGAGTCTGATTGAAAACCGAAATGTCAGACAGGGAAACACGGGAGAGGTGGAAGTAGGACGGCAGAGCGGCAGGCGACCTGGGAGTTACAGGCCAACATCACAGCGGCTTAGCTGGGCGACCCTGAAGAAGCTCGAGGAGGCGTGGTAATAATGTTAGGAAATCCAACCATGGTACTAAACTGGTACTATAGTAGTAATGAACAGAATTAAAACATCATAGGTGGTACCCGCCCCCCTTTGACCCACCCTTACTTGCTGGGTGGCTGTTACATGCACCTTACTCTCCCCCTTCTGTCCCTGCCACCCCGGTCAGAGCTGTGGCTTTTCTGTTGGTTTTATCACCATAGCAACCATTGTGTGTTTTGGTCTCCTGGTAGTGACGAACATGTCTGTGTAAGTTTAAGGAAAAAAAAAAATTCTGCAAAAATTTTATTTCCTTAGCAATGGAGTCAATACAAGTCTACATTTGTAGTATGTTGATATTATACGTTATATTATTGTTGTTTAGCTTGAGCCAAGAATTCATACGTTCAATTTTAACAACAGTCTGGTAAAAAAATAAGTAATAGAAACGCCACCTTTGCGAGCTAGCTATGCTAACAAAAGTAGCTTCCAAATGAAGCTTCAGGAGTTAGCAGGCGATAGATTTAAATCCCTGGGAGGAGTTTATATTTATGAATGGTACAAAAAATTTTTTTTTATATCCAACTTGGCGACCCCTCCCTAGGGTCAAAGGTCAACAAAAATTTGGTTGTGGTTGTAGACTTAACTTAGTGGCGTGTATGAGTAAAGTTTTGTGCAGATCACTCCAACAATCTTTTTTCATACTTTGGAAAAAGTTGAAAATTGCCACTTTGCCACACACTTTGCCATCCCATAATAATTTCAAGGCTTCCATTGGATATTCTGGAGATCTGTGTTTCGGTTTCATGAATTGATTTTGAACATTTTGAGCCCCATTCGTTTTTGTTTTTTTAAGGTTTCACCCGCTGTGATGTCATCATTTTATGGAGGGCGGCGGGCAGGGTCATCTATTTAGTCAAAAATTCATTTTTCAAATTTGAGTTTTGAGAACAACATTTTTGCTAAAAATGTAGAGAGAAGAATGGGAAAAACAATGTGGTCCTCATGGCTGCTCTGGGCCATAAGAGTTGAAAGGTAGCACCCATATCGGCATGTTGGCAACCACCGCAGTGGCTACTCCAGGCCAGATAGAAGGACAGAAAAGCCTGAAAGATGGCCGCTCAAATCTGGCTACGCTCTTCATAGTTCCTCCAAGTCACAGCTTCCTCTGTTGTTTCATCGTTAGTTCACGTCTCCAGTGGCCAACTGTCAACTCAGAGCCGCCCAGAGAGAAAAATGCAAATATTTTAAAACTCAAGCCCTCATTGAGATGCACTGCAAACAAGACGCCAGCGGCCTCCGCTCTTCCAAACACTTGTGTCAATAGAGGAAGGGGGCAAAGATATAATGCAGTTTGATAGACTACCGACTTTCTTCTGTGATCAGAAATGTTGGCAGAATGACGGATAAACCATTAAACCTCGCAGAAATACTGAAAGTAGGAAATGCTGACGCTCCAGAGGTCCTTCTCTTTGCTCTTGTGTAGGTATGGGCACCAGGGAAACAAAATCCTGTTTTTTCCCCACACGTGTGCTTCTCTGGCATGTTCCAATTGGCCGGACACACCTGGTCCAGCTAATCAGCCGTGAACAAGCCAAGGAGATCTGGAAAATATGCAGACATGCCGACCCTTAAGGGCCTAAGTTCCCCACCCGCTTATCTAGAGTGTGTTGGTCAAAACACCAAATGACAGCTGTGCTACACTTGTGCCACATTGTTTTTTGTTTTTTATTAGAATGCCTTTTTGACTCAACATTTTTCTATTGTGTAATTCATAAGTCTTTAATGACACTAAAACAGATTTGTCACAAGCACAGGCAGACGGCTGGATCCAAATGCTGCAGGTTTATTAGCAAAGCTAAAAGTCCACAAAGCTAAATCAGGGTCAGGCAGGATGAAGTCAATAACAGGCATAAGTAGGGTGGCCCGTTTGACACGGACGCTTCAGTGCCTGTTTCACCTTCATGAAACAGAGCGGTTCGGCACTATGTTTCGGGGCGTGTGTCAGCTAGCTCAGATCCCGTGGTTAAAGACGTATGAAGTGCCAAATGGATGGTTTGGTCGAACCACGGCTTGTGTTTGAACAGTGGGCGCGCTACTCTCTGTAAATACAAATAAATCCCGAACGTTTCCCGACAAGTTCTATTGTTTCGCCTTTATTGGAATCAGCATCAGTTCATTGCACTTTAACATGGTTCCTGGTAAAAAAAAAAAAAAAAAAAAGTACTGTGGCTCAGGATCGTTTCAACTCAGTTTCTCCTAATAAGAAAATTCACTACGAACGTTATTTATAAAGAAAACACTTCTACCAATATGTAATGGCAATATAACATTGGAATGGTAGAGATAGCTCAGTGGAATAGTCATAGCGTCTCCTTTCAGAGAACCTGGGTTTAAGACTACCGTTTTACAGTTTTTTTTTTTATTTTGCTTTGCGTTTATTTTCTTCATGTGATGTGTGTTTTGCTGTGTTAAGCACTTCTCATAGAAAATGTAACTCGTTGTGTTGTTTTACGTTATTTTTTATCATCATTAATAACATTGTTTTGTCTTACGTTTTTTCATTTTCATTTCCCCACTGAAGTGTTACAAATGGGTCAGTTGAAGCATATGATATACGTCCAGTCCGCCACCAGATGCCATTGTTCCACCTCTGACCCTGTGTATGTCATACACAGGGTCAGAAAATCAGAAGATCAGGTCCAAATATAATGCACAGTAAGGACAGCAAAGTGACCCAAACAATACTTCGCACTGCATGAGGCTCAGTGTGGAGCTTAAGTAGACTGTGGTTGATTGAGTGAATGAGATTCAGGTGTGTGGCATCCAGGAAGGGCCTGCTGGAGTTGCTTGCTGGGAGATGAGGTGCATTCAGGACTCTTCCTGCTGGTGACCAGAGGGGGAGACAGAGTTCTGACTTCTGACAGGAACAACTGAATCCATCAGAAAAAAAATGCTCATAGTTTTGGCCACATGGGTGAACATGCTAGCTGTCTACTGACTATTAAATTGTACATGTTTGATTTACAATAATGAATTTGCCTAATGGAAACACAAGGAGAGAAAAAATGCATTTGTTGAAAAAAATGTTTTTGCATTTGGAGATGGTGTTGTGTTTGAGGTGTATAGAAATTGACATATATAACACTTGTTTTTCCTTTTTTAAATTAAATGAGTCAGATGGTGATGCCAGTGCACTTCTTGTTAGGAACTGGTTGCTTTGGGCGCCACAGGAGGTCTTACAGCATCACACAGCTGAAGTTGAGCATGTCATACGGAATTGTTAGATCGACAGGTCCTCTGTAAAATCACCAGTTTTATCAAAATGGCTTCATCCCTATCCACTCTCACGTATAAGGAACTCGCTCGCCGCTACATGGTCTTAATAAGATGCCAACGTCTCCTTTGATAGATGATTATGAACGCTAGTGCCGTAGCAGGACTCTGAAAGTATCTGCTGTAAATCAAATCATTTTTTCACATCCATCGCCATATTTGTGAATGACATATCGCGTGAGTTGGTTTGTGTTAATTCCCATACTAATGATTTAATGGAATTATGAAATTGTGTTTTTTTCAACATTTGTAGAATTTCGATTAGGTTATGCACACGTGTATTGGAAATGGGGCTACTTATGACTCTGCCACAGACTGGCGTCCTGTCCAGGGTGCATGCCACCTTAGCAGTAGCTGGGATAGCATCCAACAACCCCAAGATCCCAGAGAGGATTAAGCATGTTTTGAAAATAGATGGATCTGATAGAAAATTCTGAATTATCCAACCCCACCATTTTACTCTTTGTTACTTAGTTTTTAGAGCCACTATCTTTAGATAATTGTTTGTTGAACCATATCTTAACATTTTGTGGTTACTGTGCGGAACAGCGAGTTTACTTACTTCTACATGTGTGAACTGGTGGAAGAATTTTACACTCCACATCTTTGGCTTTTGATAGCATCAGAGGGGAAGTACTTTGACTTCCTGTGTGAGGCTGGTGTAAAAAGGAATATGAAATCAGCTGGAGCCAAGACAATTCACTATGTGACCACCAGGTGTTTTGTTAAAACAGGCAAGTTAATCCACAACAGTTCAACTTTATATCAGAAATTTAAAAAAAATAAAATAAAGAGTTGTGTGTCAGATTTAACATCTCTTGCAACCGTGATGAGGGTGCATAAGTCCCATAGACGTCAATTAAGAAATAAACAGCTATTGCTCAATCATTCTGTCTGTCAAAATAATCATTCTTGCTTTGATTCCTTTTTTAACCTGTCCCTACTAATACAAATATTTGTCCATTTATCTTTTTTTTTCCATAGTGCAAGTTATTCAAGCTATAAACTGTCCAATCAGGTGCCTCAATAAAAATTTGTGGCGCCTACTGGTCTCCAACATTGATCATTCAAAATGTTTGACAGATTCTCCCAAACCGTCTTTTAAGCCATTTGTGCGAGTGGTTGCCATAGAAACCTAAGTCGACTCAGACCAATAACCCCTATATGATGCCCGTATTGCAAAAAAAAAGGGCAACTGACTTCACATGATGTCATGGTGCCTCTGTCAGACTCCTCCCCCTCCAGCTTTGCTCCACTCATCTCCTGATTACTCTCCAGCTGCCGTCATTACACTCATCAACCTCTGCTGCTTAAAAGGAGACCCAACGCCACAGATCAACGCCAGATCGTTGCCCATTATGGTGACTAGCCTGGTCTGGTCTAGCTCTAGCACATCTTGTTTAGTTTCTAGTTCTGGCTCTAAATCTTGTCTCCTTGTCCCAGGAATCCTGCTCAAAAGTGACGTAAGCGCGGACCCCACTGCCTGCTGTCAGGAAGAACCAGAGGACTGCCGCGTTCGTACCTCCAGCTGTGCCACAGCCTATCACTACCCGGATCACCTCTCGCCAACTCTCTTTGCCATCCTCAAAGAAAATAATAAATCCTTCTTACCTGCCACGTCCCGGTCCTTTTTCTGGGTTCCAGCATCTGGGTTCGCTCAGCTTTGAAATCATGACACATCAATTTGCATGAGCAAGAAGTAACCCATAAAAGTTCTCGTATTCAGTCACTCCATGAAACCCTTCCTTTCTCATCCAAAACACATCTTCAGGCACAGTAAAAGTTAATAACCCATGTGCTATCTTGTGGAGTCCAGATGACCCCACTCCCAAGGCATGTTAACACTGGGAGTGGGGTCATGTAGAACCCACAAGACAGTGCGCTAAACCTTTTTTCTTCACTTATTTGTGATCTTCACTGGTGTCCATGGATTACATGAAATCCTCTTCACCTTTATCCACCTTTGTCATTTTGATTTGATGTATTGATTTATTTCAAGCATTGTAGTCAAAGCAATAAAGAGTTTGCACATATTTATCAAACTCATTTCAGAAATGATGAAATGCATAGATTAAAAGACAGAAAATAAAACAAAACAAAAAAGTCATTTAAATCACATTTGCTTAATTAAATACAGTGATCATCAAATAAAGTCCAGTAGAGCTTGATTTATTGCTTGAAAAGGAGTTGGAAGAAGCAAGTTTATATAATCCCACCCCTACTGAGTTCATTCATTTTATAGTTTTACAGTTTTTGTAATCCGGATCTGATATGATAGATTATTTTCAAGTAACAAAATCCAGTGCCTAGAAGTGATTGATTATCTTCAGAAAACATTCATCCATGATTTTAGTAAACAGTAACGGTAGGGATAACACAATCGCGGTAGAGAAAACACGTCAATGGAAGGGTGGGTCATTTTGACCCCACAAGACAGTCCAAGGGATATGGAGGCGTGTATATATAGCTCTCTAAAGGTTTCATTTCATAAAGCTAACAAGGCATCATTGGGCTGAGTCATGTAGGACTTCTAACCCTGGTCAAAAACCATAGAATTTCCAGTGGTTGTTTGAGTATCCTGGCATCATCAACATCTACACATTTCCTCTTCAGTCTGGATTCTGCTTCAGCATGTCAATTTTTTTGGTTTTTTTTTCCTGTGGAGGATGTTCTCGCCTTCATGCCTATCGATGCAAACATGGATCAAATTACTTTGGCTCCAACAGTACCTTCATGCAGCATCTACATGAAAGCAAAAACACAAGGAAAAATCTTCTTTCAAAGCTGGAAATGAATTCAGACATCAAGGGATTAAAAAGTTTTTTCTTACAGTTGAAAAGGTTTTCCAGCCTTGGTGTGAAAAAGAAATGCTGCAAAAGCAGCAGAAATCTCGTATTATGAAAAGAAAAAAGTCTTTATTTATGAGACGGTTTATCCGTTTTTATAATTTTGCACTTCTGAAACATTCAACAAAAGAGGAATTTTTTTAAACTTCATGGAACAAATACAATTATCAGAAAGTACCAAAAATCAAACAATTAAAGACATTTTTTTTAGAATAAATTTTGACCTTGTGTCTAAATTTTTGGTGCAGTCTCCAGTGTTGCTAATAACTGATAACAGAAATCAAGAATTTCTAAGTCAGTACAACCTCTTTCAAATAAATGTTTAAAACCAAAATTCTTGAAATATACTTGTTTTTAAACCCAGGCTAAATTATAAGAAATATTAAAAATCAGAAGCATTTTTAACTGCTTTAGAACTGATGGGAGAGTATACTTAATGTCTTATTGAAAGTGAAAGTTAGCACTAACATTAGTTTCAGAGGGGTCAAAATGAGGTTCTGTAGGTTTAATACCAGTGACATCACTGCCTCCATTTACCCTAAAACTCCCCATCAAAGCAGAGCTTTAGCTTTCGACCAATCCCTGCAGGGCGTCGTTGTCAATAATGAGGAGATTAAACCCACTGACAAATTTGTCCACCTCAGATGCAAGATTGTTGGCTTTAGTTTATCAGATCCATTGGTCATCAGCTGGTCCGCTGTGCGTTTGGCTTTATTGGGTGGACACACCTGGTCCAGGTAATCAGCCGTGAACTAGCCAAGGAGATCTGGAAAATATGCAGACATGTCGACCCTTAAGGGCTTAAGTTCCCCATCTGCTTATCTAGAGTGTGTTGGTCAAAACACCAAATGACAGTTGTGTTACACTTGTGCAACATTGTTTTTTTTTTTTTTTAATGGAGTGCCTTTTTAACTCATAAAATACATTTTTTTATTGTGAAATTCACAAGTCTTTAATGACACTAAAATGGATTTGTCACAAGCACAGGCAGACGGCTGGATCCAAATGCTGCAGGTTTATTAGCTAAGCTAAAAGTCCACAAAGCTAAATCAGGGTCAGGCAGGAAGAAGTCAATAACAGGCATAAGTAGGGATGTATCACAAATACACAACGTTTGTGATTATTTTGCTGTTTACATGCAATTCATTAGCGATTCGTGCATCAATTACGTAATTTTAACTTCATACCGTATGTGCTCTGTATAGGCGATATGAAAGTTATACATCCGTGGCACATGCATGAAAAGCCCTTTAGACATACGTGGAATGGTCGTGGAAAGCCACACATTTACGAATGCATCTCACAAGAATCACGCACAAATTGGTAATATTTACCTAATAAATGTGTATACACAGCATGAATTATGGCTAAACTGCGTAATTGTCAACCAACCAAAAAGTTTGAACAGCTCAAACTGAATTCCTGTCGGCCGAAACCCTCAACAGACTTCTGCCCAAATCGACGAACGCAAGAAACGCTTATAAATTACGTAAATCACGCATGTATCCCGAAAGACCAAAATTTCATCCATGGAAAATGGAATGTAAGTAGTAGCTGTGTTCAAAGGCTTTTACTAACGAATGGATTGTGACGTAAGTACAACTTACATTATCCTTACAAATACTTCACGATACATTTACCACACGCATGACAATTGTACGTTCTGTTTTTAATAACCTCCCTTCAGGTGGCTGGACAAAGGCCTCAAGCGGATGTCCCTTAGATGTGGCCAGTCCTCCCTACAAACGTCCAAGGCCCAGACAACCCAAAATCCCACAGCACCCGTAAGGGTCAATTCCTGTACGAATGCATGTTTATTACTACTATGAAGAATAGTTAGAAACTGCCTTTAACTTTTATTACACTAATGGTTTAAACTTAATTCACTGAGCATGTAAACTGTTAGAACAATAGTTTGGCACAGCCAAACTGTTGTTCTAACAGTTTATTCTCATCCTCCCTTTTTCTGTGCATCTGTGATCTCCTGAACAGGCCTCAGACTTATCTTCACTTTAGCCTTGGAGCTTCTCTCCAGCAGTAACCTGTGGGCGTGATTTTCACACGAGGTCCATCGGACGATTTTCTGAATATGCAAATGCAGGATTTTTATACCAAAGCCCATCCCTGAGCTCGTTGGTTCGGACTTTGAATGTGCCATGTTCATGTCTGTCCCCTTCATGTTTGTGCGAAGTAAAACCTCCACAAAAGATAAGTAACTGTCTCTGAGTCGTTATTCATTATTTCTGTGTGTAAGAAACTGACGGGGTTATGAACTAACACAAATACAGTCCTTTCTAGAAAATCCAGTTTCTTCACAACTACTATCCCACATGGCACTAAAACAATTTTAGAAAAGTAAAATTGGTTTACATTGTATTTGTTGGAGGGTTTAAGGGCAGGGATGTCCAGTTTAGCCTAGTCTGTTTGGTTTGGTTTAGGAATACCTATGGAATCCTATGACTTCCCGTTCTTTAGGATTTCATGTTTAATATACAATTTCAGTCAGACAACTTATGGAGTAAAAATAATATTTATGTTCACATCTTTTGTTTTGCTTTCACATTCTTTGTTTTGCATTCAAATTAATTTAAATTTGCATTTCACATTCCTCTAGTTGGCATTTCACATTCATTTAGTTGGCATTTCACATTCTTTTAGTTTGGCATAAGACTCCGTGCAATTCCATGAGAGAAATTTCCATAAACTTTGGGGTAATAACTACCCCTAACGGAGCTCACAGGTGGAAGCCGGGAAGGAAGGTGGGGCGACAAACGCAGCGCTGCAGTAAAGGAGAATGAACAGCTTCCACACCTGGACTTAAATGGGACACTGAACAGGTGAGTTGATTAACTAAACCGCCCTAGGGGAGTAACCGAAGTAAACGCCTAGCTGAGTTATCTGCCCGAAATTGCTCTCAGGGTCACTTACTACAGGTATGAAGCCCCCTTGAGATGACTATTGTTGTGATATTGGGCTATATAAATACAATTGAATTGAAATGAATTGTTGCCTTTGTCACATTTAAAAACAATGTTCTGGTTGGGAACCCCAACGGCAATAAATCATTGATGCCCAGTCATAAAAATACTTGGATAAATACCTCTGGTTTCAGTTTCAGTTTCTCTATTCCAAACACAACTGAAATATAAACACCGTTGTTTAAAATAGACATATAAAGCGATACAGTGTGCATGAAAAGGAGTGGGTTGAAGAAAAATCTTTTCTGATCCCACCCAATTTTTACAACACCTGATGATGCGCATATTTTTATTTACAGATGTGTACAGAACATTCACATTACATTCTGCATGCCAACTGTGCAAAAGTGACATTTTTGGTTTTATTAATCATTTCTGGCCTTATAATATTATATTATAGACTTCTTGTATGCTATTTTTTTATTCATGTAAACCTTTGCTTTGTTTTAAACCTTCATCCAATTTGATAAACACATTTTCGTTATTGTCGTGCGACAAAAACGAAAAGGTTTAATCAAACCTGATAGATCGCTATGAATCGATGATGTTTAACAGAAAGTTTTGACTGGTCACCTCATCAGACAAAAAAGAAATGCACAAAATCAGGAAAAATCCTTCCCACGATACCCAAGTTGGACGTTCATTTGAGTCGTCAGCTGTCTTAGGTGCCAACTTAACCTGTGTTTTATGGGCTGTAGCGCCCTATCATAAAGTATTAGGCTAGTTCACGCTATGCAAGTGTAAATTAGACCTGAAGCTGCTCTGACTTGGTAAGACTCATTTAATGAGACTGTCATCGCAACACGATGCCGTCAAATTTATGGAAATCTCTTGCATCCGCTTTCCCTTCTTTCACCATGATTGTGCTCTCAAACTTTAACTGACGATGCATGGAGAGGATGAGAGCCAATGCCCAAATACTACCACTGCGCAGCAGATAGACAGACAAGACATCTGCATTGTGCAGTTGTGTGCACAATTCATCTCTTTAACTTTCTGGCTCCCTCGTCTCCTCACATCTGTCCCCTCTGCCCCCAGGCTAAACACACTATTGTGTTTCTTTGTGTTGACTTGCTACATAAACTGTCACCAGTGCTCTAGTCCTGTGCCATCATCTGGCTCTCTTTAGAGCTGAGCAGTGGTGGCTCTGTGTGATGCTGTGTGGTGTTTGCATGTGTCTGTGGGTGGGATGCCATCCCCTCTGTCTCTGCTGAACTGATTGGCATGGCAGCAGAGAGAGCAGACACTAATCTCCTGTGCCAGGTTGGAGGCGCTGCATGGGCTGCTATCACTTCCACAGATAAACAAGTTACTCTTACAGAAGTAGTGCTGCCACATTAAGTCGGCAGACTCAATCAGTGACAAAGAGACGAGGAAGCTGAGCTTTATGCAATCGCCTTGCATGAAGTAGGTACTGTTTTGCACAAAACATATCCACAACACAAAGACAAATTGTCTATTTTGTTGTATACATTTGTAAAAAAGAAAAAAAAAAAAGAACAACAAGGGAAGCAAACAGGATATTGTTGATCATAGATTTTAGCTGGATGAAGTAGAAAATGAGCTACATTTTTTCCCCATTTATTTTATTTGCTTCTTTCAAAAGCAAATGCAGAGAAAGACCAAAAGTTTCCTTCATTCATTTTTTATTTATCTAAAAATTTAGTCACCACTACAGTCCTTTGTCTCATCTAGAGTAGTGATAAATACAGTGGAAATATACAGTAAATATATACTGGACAGCTGACCTGATGTCACCATTAATTCTAAATGGGAATGGCTGAGAGACACTCATATTGGTTGGATTTTGCTCCGCCCACTTTAACATGATGAAATGGACCCATTAAATCTGACTGAAATGTACCATTTTTAGGCTCCGGTTGGCTGTAGGTCCATGGACAAATGAAAAAGGCCCAGATAGGATAGCAGGCTTCTCTTAAAAAACGCCAAATGCTTTGTCTAGACTCTATACGAAGTACCAAAAAAAAGTGGTAAAAATTAGCTGGTGGCTACACCTCCATTGTTGATGATGTTGGCTTCAATCCACATGACGGTCCAACTTTGAGAGGAAAACGAAAAACAAACCCACCTCTTAAAATCATTCTAGAATCTTATAGTGGCTTGGACAAAAGATAAAAGTTCAGATACTGTAAGCATTCAATTTTTTTAACTGAGGAAGATGGACCAACAGACTGATAAATCAGTGTAGAAGTGTGCTAAAAGCCAAATACATTGATAACAACCAAGACACAACAGACAAAACTGATGGAAGTGTTCAACAATGCATTCAATAGTGTGTAGCTTCTCACAGTTACTCTACATGTATAGAAATGGGGGTTTTGCGATGTAATTGATAAGCCGCTAGTAGCAAATCTCATGTGGGCATTAACTCACAAGAAAATTGGATTATAATTTACTTTGCTTTTCTTCGCTGAGCAGAAATGCATTTACTGATTCAAAGAAATAAGATTCGTACAAGAATTCTCTCTGTTTGCCTGAGCCACCTACGCTCACCGCACAAATTAGTGACACAAAGGTCAAAAACATTAGCATTCCTCTTTGGTCTTAATATTTGACAGGTTTAATTATGCTCTGCATTATTTGTGGAGACTCGGACTAAAGCCCTCCAAATGTGGATTTTAATCGGGAAAGTTTTCCCTGAAGAATGCTTATTGCAAACGGAGAATCGACTCAGATGGTGTCTATTTCGTCACGTAGCCATTGCACTTTATTTAACCCTTGTGATATCTTAGATGACCCCACCCTTACATTGACGTGTTCTCCCTACCATGACAAAGGTGGATAAAGGTGGAAAGATTTCATGTGATCCATGGACACCAGTGAAGATCACAAATCATTGAAGAAAAAAGGTTCAGCGCACTGTCCAGTGGGTCTAGATGACCCAACTCCCAATGGTAAAGTGGCTAGGATAGCAAAAGGAATACATGGGTATTTGCTGCACAATGATGCTATTTGTTACTGTTCTGGGGGATTTCTGCAGCCAACACTGATGCAGACGGACAGATTTTATTATTACCCTTCATCTTCACTGCATCCAGAGAGAAAGAAAAAAGTCTTTTTTTTTTAGCTGCCGCTTTCAGTGCAGCAATTGACCCAGTGTCATACTCTGACTGAAATGCAGTGCCTTATTTTTTAGCAGCAATCGGGTAACAGGGTAGGTCGAAGGTTTTGCTCTAGGGCGCTCTTTTGCCAGCTGCGAATGGAGCAGCAAATTCCATGGCTGTAAGAACAGCCGACAGAAAAGAAACCTCCAATGAAATCTGACGTTTCCACAAAAAAAAAAAAAAAATCATAATAATCCTGAACTTCCCCATGACGGCACAGGTGATCTTAACACAGATTTATGCTGCTCATGACCCAATTGCTCAGAGACGGGAGACTGAAATCAAAACAGCAAGGGGAGCCGGCATCGCTAGACCCATACGATTTATAAAGAGGATGAGAGCAGGGGTGGAGGGGACGCTGACATTAGGGTGACATTGTGCACGTAAACATCTGTTTTGTTTTGTCAAGACAGCTTGCTCCCTGGGGTGCTTGCTGCTTAGCGTCATCAAATCCATGTGGATTTCGCCGTGCGAGTGTGTTTATGATTACACACGTGTGTGGGATTACCACACGTGTGAGGGTGAGTGTGTGAGGCAATCTGTGGCTTCTGTGTGTGTGTGGGGTTTTTTTTTTGACGAAAAAAAAGGTTTAGCTCATGACACAAAGCACACAATTCCTTGTTGAGGGATGAAAGCTGAGGTGTTTAGAAAGAGAAAGAAGACGGCCTTTGAAGGGAAATACGCTGTTATTGCCATTGACTGAAATGAGAACTGGGCTGAGTGACCCCTCCCCCTTCACATTCCAAACAGGAAGTACCCAATGGCTCCACAAAATCCCATAGACTTTTCTGGAAAAGTAAACATCTATTAATTAATTATTATTTATCAGAATAGCAGCTCATTTCTAACAAGTTCTTGATTGTTTTTCTTCATGATATTATTTCTGTGACAAACTGACTAATGAGATTCCTCAATAGAAGTAAGTGGTCTCACATCAAACGTTCCAAATTTCTGTTTGATAGATTTTCCCAGAGCCGGCATTCAAGTGGTACAGGTGTGGACTTCCAACAAGCTCACTCCTGATTGATGAGAGTGGTTACCATAGAAATGTTAACTCAGACATACTCGGCCCAATTACTACTTACTGTCATCATCTGGCTCCAACATGGCATCTGTATCATGAAAAAAATGGCGACTGTATTCACTTCATTTCGTTTGAGCGAAAAGTAAGCCATTTTCTATGGGTGACATCACACTCACCCTGTCCAGTTCTCATATACAGTCAATGGTTGAAGCCAAGCCCAACTACCCCACCACACTGATATGTTCATGCTACTTCGTTGTGTTTGCTCTTACAGGGATTTTTTTAAGCTAAATTAAAAAGAGTGGTGTTACCTTTACCTTTGGGCTTCACACGCAAATGGCTTTGCAGTTGCTGAGGGCGTTGCTGAGGGGATTTGCCCGTCTTAGTTAGTTGGCACATCAATCAATCAATAAATACTTTATTGTCCCGTGAGGAAAATTTGTCTTGGGCTGAGGAGCCCACAGCTACAACATATAGAACACCACTGAATAAACATACACAATAAGACAACACCCACAAAAAAAAAAGACAACAACTAGAGGCACTGCCTCTAGACCATTCACAGTTTGTTCAGCAGTCTCATGGCTGATGGAAAGAATGAGTTCTTATATCTGTTGGTTTTGTATTTGGCTGCTCTGAAGCGGCGTCCGGATGGTAATAATTCAAAGTCAGAAAACAGAAGATGAGATGGATCACTGGTGATTTTATGAGCTAGACGTGTCGCAGAAACACTCATAAATTTGCTGCAAAGATGGAATTTCATGTGTACCCATGACCTTCATAGCTGTTTTTACCATATTACCAATCCTATTTTTGTTTTGAACAAACAGCCAAACCAGACACACAGATCATAGAGCATGCTACTGTCCAGTACAGATGAGTAAAAGGTCCACATTATTTGGCTACTGACACCAAAGAGCCTCAGATGTTGTAAAAAGCGTATCCTTTGGGCCAGAAGGGCACAGAGAGAGTCAGTAGGGGAATGACGGGAATAGACCTATACATTAAGAAGACAAGAAGTGTCACCTCTTTATTGCCACCAAATTATGTATTGCATTATAAATGATAGAGTCCTGTTTAGCCTGAATTTATGTCAGTGTTGGTTCTCATTCATCCATGTCTTCATGTTGAGTCATAGCAACAGCACTTACTGTATTTTTGGCACTATAAGATACACTTAAAAGCCTTAACCTTTTCAAAATTCAACAGTGTGCCTTAAAATCCGGAGCCTCTTATACAGTCACAAAAACAGGAAGGCTAGATCCAAAAAGTTTTTCGATCCTGTTTTTGCCAAAAACAGGCTGGATCCAAATGCAGTAAGTTAATTAGCTCAGCTAAAAGTCCACAAAGCTAAATCAGGGTCAGGCAGGCAGGAATCCATAACAGGCATGAGATCATCAGAGGAGAAACAGGGTAGTCAGGATACAGATGAGAGTCGGGGCAGGCGGCGGGCAAACAGAGTCAGACACAGGGCAAATACAACGCTCAGTAAGGAAGGTAGAGGGGCACAAACATTACTTAAGTATGCTGTGGTTGATGAATGAATCAGTGTCAGGTGTGCAGCATACAGGAAGCATGTGCTGGGGTTGCTGGGAACTGTAGTGTGGCTAGGACTTTGGGGACGGCTCCCACTGGTGGCCAGAGGGGGAGGCAGAGCTCTTTCTGCTGACATATACAATATATGGATTAATACTGCCGGAAACAGGGTTGGATGTTATGGTTAATTCGCTAACGCTAAAGTGCTAATGTGTGTCTGTGTTTTTTTTACAAGGTTGGGCATTAGGGTAGTCACAAAAACTATGGAATCATGGTTCACCCTACCTGCCAATTTTAACCGCACCTTCGACATTTAGGGCCCCTTGGTGGGGAGGGTGAGGGGACATCACAGTGAGTAATCAGGAGATGTCCCATCAGTGCCCTACCTACCCACCAATTTTAACTGGACCCCCCTTAGTACACACACCCCTCCCCCCTCAAAATATACACTCCAACATAAAACACATGCACACACACACCCTCACAAACACACATACACGCACACACATTTTGCAAGGAAGGTGGAACCTAGGACCATCTGTCCCCTACCCCTTCCCTGGTGGGGGGTACGGGTCCCTTGGCGATGGCTGCCGTGTCCCCTGGGTGCCGGTCTCCTGGGCCCGGCGGTACTGTGTGTGTGGACAGGCCCCGCCCTTTTTGTACTACATTTGAACCTTACCGTAATGATAAACAACCAGTAAACCTGTCCACTCTACGCTGCTTCATGGTCTTACCCCCTCCCCCCCCCTCTTCTTCCCTCCTTTCCTTTTCCGTCCGGTCCAACACCAAAGATTTTCAAACATGATTGAAATTAATAAAGTTTGGCCTCAATTACAAAAGGGGTTTATTCAGAAATACCTTTGGTTTGTCTGAAGATTATTAACCCCTATTGTTAAAGTAAAATATGTCCAACACAAGAGGCCCTCAGCTCTCATCTGTCTGCCCAGCTGTTAGACAGGACAAGTTTAAAAAAAAACAAAAAAACTATGGTATCAGTCTGGTTTTTATGTGTTATGAACAAGGTCAGGAGTTAAAGACAATTGTGAATATGCTTCTAACTTGGCTAACTTGTCGCATGTTACAAATAAGTTCTAGAGTTATTGTGAACGCAGTTAATCAAGTCTGACTGACTGACAGAGTAATCTCTGACTGATGAATGAATGATCATTAGAAACCAATGCAACAAATGAACGTTAAATATGATGATGTGGACCATTTAAAAATCATTTTACATTATAGGAGGATCTGAAACTCTTGGTTCTTCTTTATTGAGTGGTACTCTCCATGCAATCTTTTAATGTAAGCAAACATGAAATGATTAAAATAAAAACAACCCCCGCTATGGCATACCATACCTTAAAATATACATTTTGCACACTTTAGCAAAATTCTTGCTGCAGTCAGATGCAAATTAATTATGTAAAAGGGGGGGGGGGGAGCATAGAAAATGCATATAAAAGAAAACCAATTCATCACGGAGCCCGCAAAGACAGACTGCAGTCTTGGTTTGGAATAATCTGTGCATACATTTTCTTTGTACATGTATCAAATGAGTATTTTGCTCAGTGGAGCTGATGATATGGAAAGAGGGAATGAGGAGACAAACAAGTACATAACATAAAAGCGCAGACAAAAAGAGGAATCTCATGAGATTGGGTTCTTGGATCAAAACTGTTCCTTTTTCATTAGTTGTACCGTATTAGCCTCCGTCGATCTCCATCTATTGATCTGTGCCGAAGCTGGTAATTAATTCACGTAGTTGTGAGTGAGGATCAGTGAGAAGACAGAGACGTAAGAAAGACGTGTGGTAGTTGTATCCGGCGCCAGAGGACACAAAAGCTTGGTACCTCATGTGAACACCCCATTGGTGAATTGTTCATGGGCGTGGTGGTGGTGGGCAGCATTATTATTAGTCAAAAGAGAAAGAATGTTCCTAATTTCAGAAGCAGTGGGGCTTTCTCTGTCATTCCCATTTTTTACCTTTTTTTATTTGGCTTCTTTATGAAGTTTTTGAGGGGGTTTAACAATTATGGAAAAGTGTAGCGCTGGGGTAGAGCTACTACTTCAGGGGCAGGGAAATGGATTGGCGTCTATCAAAGTGTCGGAGCGCAATATTTCTGCAACGCACTCTGCCTCGCAGCAACTGTGTGAGTCACCAGGTCTGCACACATTTGCAGCGGAGTGCAATGTCCACACAATCTCGGTCAATGCCTGTATTTGTGTTTTTGCATCGGAGTGTGAAGAGCCTGGGAGAACCATGCTGGAAACATCTCTGCAACGGCAAGACAGTAGGTTAATTCTCCCTTTGTGTGTCAAGAGCTTCAGGGCTCTTAAGACACAAAAGAGTTCACTTCCATGTGTGCGTTCTGGCCCCCAACGCACAGCATTATACATTTACCCACATGGGAAATATTGAGATCACTAAGATCATTCTCATAAAAACAGGGAAATCTATTGCATTTTCATGGCTAGTGCCCTGTGTATTCTATCAGCATGAGGCGAGAAGCATCTCCATGCGCCGCTCGTACTTTATTTCCCTTTAGTTCTTCTTATAACACAACTTTTAATATGCAAAGAAAACCAAATAGGATTATTTTAGACCTGTCCAGGGTGTACCAATCCTTCAACCAACAATAGGCAGGAAGGGCTACGTCAACTAGGCGTGTGTATTGGCAAGAGTCTGGCGATACGATACGTATCCTGATATGCGCCCCACGATACGATATATATCCCGATATTGTACAGGAACACATTTTTTCTCTTTTTTAAATAAAAATATGACTTAGAACAAAACTCTACCTGAATTTCAATACGTCTTTCACTGTAATGAAATAGACAAATTCAATTTATTTAATGATCACAATGTTAAGCACTGCAACTGTATCTCATATATAAGTTGCTTTTACCCAGGCAAATTCATAGTGCTTTTATTTTGGTAGCTTAAAATATAGAAAGGGAACAGTCAACATTGTCCTATTTCCACAACAAAATATATTTCAGTATAAGAAAAAAAAAATTGAATGAATGTGCCTTAAACAATAAGGTGGTAAAAGGATGATCGGGGAACTTATTTTCAATCTTGCTTAATGTAGCTTCTCCAGTACTAAACAGTTCAGGAGCCTGTACGGTGTTTCAAAAATACTACTTCTTTCCAGGAACAATAAAGTCTGATGATGAAGCAGCATGACAGGATGAAGGAAAGTTCCTTTAATGTGACAAAGATGCTTTGTTTACATATCTGCAGCAACATGGCGCAGTTTTTTTTGCGAGTTTCATTTCGGTACCCATCCCAAGTAAAAACTAAGTAGTTCATGTCTCATAACAACGAAAAAATCTGCCTCTAGCTGAGGTTTTCGTGTTGTTTGTGCAGAGTAGAGCTGCTCAAACAGGCTCTGTGTGCTCTGCTGCCAACTAGTGGTCGGACGGGTGAAGTTGAGAAAAAGGGTCAGACACTGAAAGACGCTCAGAAATAATTAAATAAATATTGTCCTGACATCGATATCGAATATCGCGAAATGAACTATCACGATATATTGCCAAATAAATTTTTTGTAACACCCCTTACGTCAACCCAGTGAACGGGTTTAGAAAATGGATGGATGGCTTACTGTAAAGTAAGGACCTACTGCCACCAGCTTGAAAGTAAACATCCAAAATCAATCTAACCAGTTGACATCAGGTGATTTTTGTCTTCTTTTTTTTTCCAAAAATTAGTGCAGCATAGCAAAATGGTCAAATTCGAACATGAATACACCATCTTGCATGTGGAAAAGGGCAACGATGATGGATATGACCGCCAGCCCCAAAGTGTAAGCAGTGAAACATCACCACCAAGGCTAGTTTTGGATGATTTCATTCAATGCATCACAAGTCAAAGATGATCCTTGTCTCAGTAAATGTCATAACCGATCAGCTCTTTTTGGCAGCCTTAACTAAGGAGTCAAATAGATCCTTCCAGCCCTGCAACAGACTGGTCAAAGTATACCTTGCCTTCACCCCAAAAGAGAGTGGCATAGACTCCAGCAACCCCATGACCGTGAAAGGGATTCAGTGTTTGGTTGTTAGATCGATCGATGGATATGGGGAGTCCGTCTCACAAGCATCAGTTAGTTTACATTGACTCCGTTACGTGTCCGGTCCGTCCCCCCCTCCCCCTTGGCTCCCAGAAAAGTGGTTTGTCCTGACACCCCCATGTCGACTAGTTCGTCCCGCTCTCCATGCTCATCCAAAACTTAAGCAATCAGGCCTCATGCCGTCTCCTTTCTTCACTCAGTCTTCTATAAAATGCTAGTTTTGTGTAATGAAAAGGTTTTTTGTACGTCCAAAATTAAATTCGATGGTGTATATGCGGTGTCTGTTACTGTGTGGACACATCACCTTAAAAATAAAATACAATTTCATTAAGTTTTATTTTGACAGCACAAAGGAAGTCATTATTTTGAAAACCCAGACCATTTTCTGGTTCTCGTTAACTGTCTGGAAATAGAAGTCCTGCGTAAAGCTTGGGTTGCAGAGAGATGGATGCTTGATGCAGGCGTGACAGAGTCAATGTGAACATTCTGATTGTTTAAATAATTTTATTTTCAGCAACTGTTTTGTGTTCACGCTAAACATGCCATCGTAAATCAGCCTATAGGAGGCTCAAAGGCCAAACACTGGCGCCAACCTAACATCACCAGGAGCGATGTGATGTCCAGCGTCTTGCTCATGGATACTTTGACACATGGGCGAGCAGAGACTAAACTGGACCTGCGATCTTTCAATCTGACGTTGTCTGCTCCACCTTTGCACCACGCCGCCCCTATGATACAGAAGAAAATACAGAAGTGTTACACAACCAGAATTTTAAGGACTAAACTCCAAAAGTTACTAGTAACCCTTGTGTTATTCTAGGCACTTTAACATTGGGAGTTGGGTCATCTAGACCCACTAGACCAGGGGTCTGGAACCTATGGCTCGCGAGCCATGTATGGCTGTTTTGATGGTCACATGTGGCTCGCAGACAAATCTTTAATTATACTTTTTCTTTTCATTAGACCAGTCCTTCTATGGCGCGATGAGATGCCAGAGGCGCACAGTAGTAGCGGTGCTTGGAGAGAAAAATCTGCGCCAGCACTATCAGTTTACTATTATCTATTATTTCACAAAGTTTGTACCAGCCGGAAACCTGTGAATTGACGTGCCTAAAACTGTCTCTGAGAAAGAGCGCGCAGTTGCGGGGACGGGATGTGTGAGGAAGAAAGCAAAGGGTGGGGGTGAGGGGTTGTGGGGACAGGCAGCAAAGTGAAATTAGATTTCAAAATATGTGGCGTTTATGGCTCTCTTGGCCAAAAAGGTTCCTGACCCCTGCACTAGACAGTGCTCTGAACCTTTTTTCTTCAATGATTTGTGATCTTCACTGGTGTCCATGGATTACATGAAATCTTTCCACCTTTATCCACCTTTGTCATGGTAGGGAGAACACGTCAATGTAAGGGTGGGGTCATCTAAGATAGTACAAGGGTTAACTAAAGAATCTAATAAAAATATGTGTGAACAAGTACGATTACTTACCCAAAAGTAGCTTCAACTGAAGGGTCCTCTGTATAACACACTTTCAAATGGTACCATGCTTGATCTTTTCACTTCACCCCAGTTCATCGTCAGCATGGGTGAGGATTTAGACGTCACATGCTCCCGTGGTTTTCACATAAATCAAATAAACTTTATTTATAAAAAATAACACCCCTTCTCATACATTGCGCAACTCGTAGCGCTTTAACATTTCAAACAAAAACACAATATTACAACAACAACAAAAAAAACCTAACCCACCCTTCACCCTTCCCACTCCCCTCCGTAAAAACATACGACCGATGACCCCACACACATTGAATACTGACAAAAGTAACTTCTCCCTTGGGGGATCCTGGCTCATACCTGGAATTGGGGCGGGGGGATGCCCAGAACTCCTGGGTGGTGATGGGGTGCTCGACTGGGGCTGTGGGCGCCCTTCTTGGGTGGGGCCCTGCATTGGGCTCTTCCGGCGTGGTGGGGGGGCTGCTTTCCTGGTTGGGCTGGGGCGGCGCTCTCTCTCCCCCCATGCCTCCCTGCTCTCTGGCTCTGGGGGCCTTGCGGCGGTCCTGCTGGCCCTGGCCTGGTTGGTGGGCGTGGGCGCCCGGGGGCGGTTGTTCTCTGCCTGCTTGCTGCCGTGTGGCGTTGGGGGCTTCTGGCTGCCGCGGCTGCTGCGGCGGGGGTCTGGGTGTGGGGGTGGCTGGTTGCTCCCCCTCCTGCTTTCCACATTCCATCATCCATTTTAGAAGAACATGAACACTCAACTGAGCACAGGTGCTAGCTCACCTTTGCACTAACAAATTGCGTGAATGAATGAAATATCTCACACTAGTTGGCTTGTAGACATAAGTATAAGTGTGTGAACACTATCTATATTGTGTACATGTTGACATGGGAACATTTTTGCAGCTAACAGGTGTGTTTATAACATTTGAGTGTGTGTGTGGACAGGCCCCTTTGCGATTTGTATTCTATCTGTACCTTACCGTAATGATAAACATCCAGTAGCTTGTTGCTTTGTGATGCTTCATGGTTTTACCCCCCCCCCCTTCCTATGATCACCCTCCTATCCCCCTCTTTCTAACATCCCTCCTGCTTCTCCCTTCTTTCCTTTTCCGTCCGGTCCAACAAAAAAGAATTGCAAAAATAATTAAAATGAATAAAGTCTGGCCTCGATTACAAAAGGGGTTAATTCAGACATACCTCTGGTTTGTGTTGTAAAAGTAAAGTATGTCCAACACAAGAGGCCTTCAGCTCTCATCTGTCTGCCCAGCTGTTGGACAGGACAAATTTAAAAAAAATTAAATAAAAAAAAAAAAAAAAAAAGAATGATTCACAGCTAGGCTGCACGGTGGCGCAGTGGTTAGCGCTCTTGCCTCACAGCAAGAAGGCCCCCGGTTCAAGTCCCGGCTGGGGGACATGATAAACTACATCAATGGGGGACCTTTCTGTGTGGAGTTTGCATGTTCTCACCCTGCATGCGTGGGTTTTCTCCGGGATCTCCGGCTTCCTCCCACTGTCCAAAAACATGCTTCATAGGTTAATTGGCAACTCTAAATTGTCCATTGTGAGAGTGAATGGATGTGTGGTTGAAGATATTCTACCCTGCGACAGACTGGCGACCAGTCCAGGGCATCCCTTGCCTACGCCCAAGTGGCCCGGGATAGGCTCCGGCAACCCCGTGACCCCGAAAGGGAATAAACGGTCAAGAAGATGAATGAATGAATGAATGATTCACAGCTGTGAGGCTGCAATGTTAAACTCCAGCCGCCAAGGGCCACAACCGCGGCACCAACCACCAACCAAGCCCGCAAGTCCTGTCAGAAAAGAAAACATAAGACATATTTGTACCCTGGGTCCAAAATGTCTTGGAATCATCTCCACACTCACAGCAGGAAAGGGCATCTGCCAGTGACTTTGATGGCAGTGGGATGTGGGAGGGGCAGACGGAAGTACCTGTAACTGTGTAAATGCGTATAAATATAACAAAAAGCTTGGCTGCACCAAAAATGTCTCATTTTGTAAAATAAAAAAAGAGTAAATCATAACCAACTTGCAGTTTTTGCTGCTGAGAGTTGCAGCAAATTCCTGAAATTTGCAGACTGAATTGATTGAATTCCATATGTAAACATCGACTTTTGTTGGATAAAATGCAATCGCAAGTATGCCGGCTTACTGTATGCACGCCCCCCCCCCCCCCCTTACCCCCACCTCAGAAAGAAATGATATTATCCCTAACAACATCATCCTCTTGGGTGTGATTGTGGAAAAAAATTGACGGGATTTACCTGATGACGATTAAATCAAAGTTATTGCCGGAGTTTGCTCATGAACTTCTTTATTTGTTTCAAGCACCACATAAAAAGAAATAAAAAAATAGCCTTTAATCCTTCCATGCTCTCATAAAATAAACATGAAATCAATTTAACAAAGAATAAATAGCTATTCTTCGTCTGCCGTTCCCCTGCAGCTGAGCTAGGAAAAAAAAATTAAAGGCAATAAAGGGAGTCATGAATTGTGGATATATCAAATAGATTCTTTCAAGGTTTATGGTTGGATTCCCCAAAGCTAATATGATTCGGGGGGGGGGGCGTTATTTTGCACCAGTGAGCACAAAAGAAATTGGAAATTTATATGGGGAATTTGTGTTTGATGTGATGTAGGTGATCAATGGTTTCATTAATTGGCTTCATATAGTTGAGCTGAGGGAGCACTATCTTTTCTATGCTCTTTATCTTTCTTTACCCGCTGTGCTATGCTCAGACCGTCACGCTCTTATCCTCATAGGTCTTTTATCTGCCCCACGTTATCTGTCCTCATAGGCTGTTTAACACAAACAAGCTGCACAGAATACCTTTGATTTAGGAGAGGGAGCGTTTACCTTCCATGTCAAAGGTAAACCAAGGCATGGTGGGCCCTAAACACAAAGGACCACTTTTGTACAATTAGACTAAAGATGGCTTCAATTACTCAAATGGCCAATTCAATTGTTCAATCTTAGTATGTAAGTAGAATTGAATGGAATCAACACCAAGCATCAGGTATGCATTGTTTTACTTAAACAATGACGCATTTATTTACATAAGAGTCTGAAATATAAACCAATCGTTGCATCTTGTAAAAAAAACAAACACGTCTTACTTTTGTGATTATCAGTCTTTTGGATTCTTTGTAAATCGGACCAAAATTAAGCATTTTGTGTTCATTTTCTGTATCTGCTAAGCTGTGTGTCATTGTTTACTGCCTTATCCAATAAGGCATCAATCTTTACATACATTAGCATCTCTGGTCTGTAGATCTTATCGGGCTCAACCATCAGCGCGGTGACTGAAAAATTCATCCACTTTGATCAATCACAATCTCATAACTTACCTGAACTATATCAAAACCTCTTCTCACCCCCTGTGGGTGATTTCTCACCAAATCTTGGGTCTTGGGTTGAGGTTCCAGTGCAGTTCCAAGCAAAACACATATCTGCTGTGGCCACTGCTTCAGTTTGGGGGATACTGGTCCGAGTACTCCAATCACCAAAGCCACAGCTGTCTCCTTCACCAGTTCTCCACAGAGTCCTCGTTTTACGATTTATCTACGATTTCTTAGAATTCTTTTCTTGATGTTGCCATCACTTGGATAACAAGCAAAAGGTTTCCCTTCTCAGAAAATATATTCAATAATTTAACCCTCGTGCTATCCTATGACCCCACCCTTACATTGACATGTTCTCCCTACCATGATAAAGGTGGAAAGATTTCATGTAATCCATGGACACCAGTGAAGATCACAAATCATTGAAGAAAACAGGTTCAGAGCACTGTCTAGTGGGTCTAGATGACCCAACTCCCAATGTTAAAGTGCCTAGGATAGCACAAGGGTTACATACTTTGATTTGAAAAGATACAAAACCCTACTTTCAAGCAGGTGGTAGTAGGTCCTTTTTAACCTTTTTCTCCTCCATCGTCAGCTAAAAATCTCCCCATAAAGACTTAATGTTAAATGTTTTTTCAGTCAGACAACTCTTGCAGTAAGAAATATTTATTTGACATTTTCCACATACTTTAGTTGGCATTCACATCTTTTGGTTTGGCATAAGGCTCCGTTCAATTCCATGAGAGATTTCCATAAAACTTTCGGGTAACAAAAACCCCCCCTTACGGAGCCCACAGGTGGAAGCCGGGGAGGAGGGTGGGGCGAAGAATGAGCGCTGAAGGTAAGAAAGAGAATGAACGCCTGCGCACCTGGCTTAAATAGGACGCTGAGCAGGTGCGTTAATTGACTGACCGCCCTAGGGTAAGCTGAAAACACTGCTACGAGTTATCGCCCGAAATACGATTGAATCGTCATTTCATGGAAAGACAAGATGCTTTAGTGCTTCTTTCTGTGAGAATAGCATCTAATTTCTCACAAATGGTTGTTATTCATCCAGTCGCTGGTAAGCATTAACTAAATATTAATAACGTTCAGGTTCAGCCTAAATTGTCAGAACTCTACCTTATTTAAAACTTGAATCCAGCCCTTTACTGATCCCGAGCAAGGCTGTTTAAATTCCTCCGCCAGAACAAGACAATGAGTTTAACAATTAGCATACCAGCAGGGATTAAGTGATGCTTAAATAAAGCATCTATGAATAGAAAACAAGAAGATAAAAGGCCAGGTCTAAGATTTTTCAGTTGAAATCATGTATAACTTACCAGTAACATACATTTTTTTTATCTTTTTTTATTTTCAGACAGCATTTTTAAGGTAATCCTATGACACTGCTGTTAACTGTGTTTTACAACACTAAACACATTTTGAACTTCTGATAAGCAATTTTAAGCCTTCATTGCAATTCTCTTTTGGCAATCAATACCACTTTTTTATTTATTTTTTTTAAATCTGCTAACACGGCTAACATGTGGCGGTATCGGACAGTTTTTTTATTTTTACGTTTTATAAACAAGGTAGGGAGTTAGCATAGTCACGCTAACGTTTTTTAGCTTAATGAGTCTGGTTTTTTGTGTGTGTTGCAAACAAGATTGGAAGTTCCAGGTATCGTGAATACGCTAACATGGCTAGCATGTAGCGTGTTACGAAGAAAGTTCTAGAATTATTGTGAACGCATTTAATCAAGTGTGACTGACCTCTGGACTTATCTCTAACTCTTTTGTCTCACTAAATGCCCCTTATAGTTTGGTGCACCTTGTATATGACATAAAATTGAAAATTAGATAATTGATTGAAGGTGTACCCTATAGGGCAGAAAATGCAGTATATAAGACAAAAACACAAGTGACATAAAATGAAGCTTTCTAGAAAGGATACATAGTGTGAACTGCTCTAGATTCATGATGTTTTCCTCTTGAAAATGGTCTAAATATAAACACAATAACTTGTAATTGCTTGCAAGAAGCTATTACTATGACCAAAAGTTGTCCTGTGCACAGGTTGAGTCCTCATCCAATTAAAGACATGACAAATCGATTACACGCCACATGCTCACTGGTTGTCCCCAGAACATGATGACTTTGAAAATCCAAACTGCTGCACAGTTTTCAATATTATACCAAATTAAGTTTAAAGAAAAATTGTCAATGACTTTTAGGTGCAGAGAACAAATAAATGGTTAAAATATATCTAAGGAACCTCCAAAAGGGGAGTATACATTTATTCCTGACACATGTATTTCACTTTACTGAGACAGTGCAAGACTCAAACCTATTTGAAAAAAATCATTTGAAGTCACACTAAAACAGCCTTTTATTGATCGCACAACCGGTTGAACATCTGGGCGGCTAAATTGCAACAACACCGAACTGTGATCAATGAGGGAGTGGCAACCGTTGCAAACATCACAAATGTAAAATTGATAATTGCGCTTTTTCTGGCCTGCTAGAATAATGACGCCAACTCTTTTGTATTTTGGAATGATGCTGAGAAAGAAAAAAAAAACCTGGAACAAGATTTGCTATAAGCCTCTTTTCACTGTAGGTGGGGGACAAGTGCTAGAAAAGAGTAAAACAACAACAGAAGAAGAAGCCGCTGTGTGAAGAACACCACCGGCTGGATGTACATTCATGAGACCATGTATACAAGATCTTGAATGCGTCACACTGTGTAGCTACTTTAACAATGGAACATCCATGATACTATGCAGTGCAGGGAAAATTTGTGCAGGCCCAGTGAAATAAACAACTTTTATATCAGACTTTTTTTTTCCTTAGTTCATTGGATTGTAGACTTTTAAATGAAGCCAAAGTACTTTTGACTCGTATCGGTTACATGTCAGTTATAAAATGTCATCACTAACTATTACTATCACTAAATGTTTTTAGTAGGGACCTTTTTATCTTCAAATGAACCAAAGAAACAAACATGTACATTTTACATATGTCCTTTTAAAACATAATTAAATGCATTTTTAATGTTCACATTTCTTAGGTTACAGATAAAAAGCACCATGCTTAAATTAACCCAGCATATTAGGTGGCCAGGAGGTTTAAACATAATTAATCCGGAGAAAATGAATGACTAAAATATATTAGAGTAATATTATATTATTATTCTAATATTAATAATATTTCATTACAAATCATCCATCGGCTCCACTACTCCAAAATACGGTTGCACAAAATATATCCTTCAATTACTCCCATTTGTGATAAATGTAAAATATGTGAAGGGACATTGGCTCATGCTTTTTGGTCTTGTCCCTCATTGGCTGGCTTTTGGAACAGAATATTTGACTGGTATTCCAAAGCCTATGGTTGCTTTATTACACCCGATGCAGAGCTCACAATTTTTGGCTGCATACGTACCAGAACTATCCCGACTGTAATGCAGCAGCCACTAGAACTTGGGTTAATGACTGCAAAAAGACAAATTTTGCGAGAGTGGAAATCTACGGCTTCTCCATAATTTACAGTGTGGCTCACTGACATGGCGAATTTTTTCCATGTGGATGAGAGATAGCATGTCAGGACTGCCTCAGTTAATGTTTACAATAAACTCTGGACACCATTTCTAAATCACTTACAGAAATTAGTTATTTAGCTCTGTATTGAGACTGCATTTTTCTTTCTTCTATTTATGTCCTGTTTGGACGGCCTGTGAATAAATATTGAATAGAATGTAACTGGCAATTGTTTGTTTACTTGTATTTTTACATTCTGTTTTGTAATGGTCTAAAGAGCACCTGAACTGTTTGTTTTGCCTGTTTGATTTTGTACACTTGAAAAATGAAAATAAAATATTGCAAAGTGGAAAAAAAAAAAAAAATAATAATAATATTTCATTACACAACATAGCTATAAAAAGAGAGGAAAAGAGTCATGAATACATTTTTTTAACCATGTTATATTTTATTTTCTGCAGAGACAAAAATGACAAGCAATTTATTTACACAAACCTGTACAAAAGCAAATTAAATTATGTAAAATATCTCATAAATAGAAGTGGACTTGCGTTCAATACACTTTGCCAATGTTCAGCTAAGCTGCGTGCATAGTGACTCATATTAAACGATGATAAGTTTGTTCCTCAAATTTCTATATCAACATCCAGGTCGCAGGACAAATAGTAATGGTTAATATTACATATCTCATCACACGTTGTGAATGCTTCACAAATGGGGGGAGAACGCCTTCAGAACACAAACCCCCAGGCGGGTGTACCTCGTGTTTTCCGACAGCCGGGAAGATCCCCGGAAGCCAGATTTCGGTAGTAACGAATTACGGATTAGCAAATGGAAAACGATAGAGTCTGGATTCAACTCAGATTTCTGTTTTTAACGCATAAGCTCGGAGTCGAGGCGCAACGCTCCAGCACTCAAGTTTTCGGATGTATAGAAATTCGTAATAGGGCGAATGTAGTTGACAAAACCCTGTGGGTGTACGTTCTGCTTGGCGCTCTCCTTTACTGACCCCCACCCACCCCCTCCCCTCCCCCGATCGGCATTTTATTTCCACACACTTTCTCCTCTTAAGTGTCTTTCCATATTTTCTTTCCCTTCAAAATTTTCGTTGTCAGACTTAGAGCTTGTTTCATGCATTAAGGGTAACTTTTTTCTGTTGTCACACATGTACATGAGCAAAAAAGGTTACCAAAATAAAAATAAAAAAGTATACGGAAAAAAATTAAAACGTAAAAAAAGAAAAAATGATGTCAGTGTTTTGTTTTGTTTTTCCTAAAAGTAACTTTCCTTGATAATATGAATATTTCTGGCCTAATTGAATCAACAGAACAGCCCATTAGACTCCTTCATCTAAAGGCTCACTGACATTTAACTTTCCAGGAAACTAAAATAATAAAAACAACAAAAAAAACCAACAAAAATCAGTATTCCACATCTAAAATATGCAAATGTATTTCAGTCCTTAAAATGCCACCCCGTCTACTTTTGTGAGCTTGTCAGTGTAATCATGTATGCACCATCCCATACCCACATTTAACCATACCAATTGGTATAAAAAGGCACAGTTGCATATTAGCATTCACTCTATTTTTTATTTTATTTCGTTTTTTATGTTTTTATTTGTATTTTTTTTCTTCAGAAGCACTCTAAATATACAAAGTGGCACCACAAAGAAAACACGTAGTACATCGTAATGAGCATTTCCACGTTTTTGTTTCTTCGTGGGATTCAAATAAAACAAAAATGGCATTACAAGTTATCTAATCTAATGCTATGAAGCTCGTAAAAAAAAAAAATAAGGGGTGTCGTGATATGGGACAATTATGAACTTTGATGTTCAAGTAAAAAGAAAATGAAAAACTGATTTGATGTACTAAGTGTTACTACAGTACATGGCTAATGTTCCAGGTGGTGACGAATGCAATCAACAAGATGAGTTTCCATGTTTACAGAGATTTTTTTTTTGTCAGTTTCTTTTCTTACATCCTCCTTTTCCGTAGGTGAAGTAAGTTCCCATTAAACGTGCAGTAAAAAGTATTTATTTATGTATACAGCTGATAAGTATAGGAGCACTTTCTTTCAAACAACAAGTAGTACTTACAGGTTATAGATTGCCGAAGTGCCTCAAAAAAGAAGAAGAAAAAAAAGCACATCCGATCAAACTGAAAGGGGTTTTTGCTAACATACAAAAAGTTCGGTTGCATCGAATATTTTTTGATTACAGTCGTGAGATTTTGTGCCTCTGCAGCTGAAAGTATAACAACAAAAATTAAAAAAAACGTAGACAGGGAGGCACTCCATCTCAACATTTAAACGTGTCAAGTGTCTGGTCTGAGGATGTAATAGATGTTTTGTTGAGACATCACATTCTTATCATTCAAGGTAAATCGTTCCATAGCGAAATAAAAAAAATATACTGAGAAAATTGATGTCATTAAAGCAAAGTTCTCCAAGATTTCCTTTGTGTTTGCGTGAAAGGGGTGGGCACAAAAAGAGTGTTTTTTTTATCCTCTTTGCGATGCTTTGGTTTCACTTTGACACCAACCGTCTCAGCTTGTGATGCAAACAGCTCCTCCTCACTCAGATATTTTGTTTCCTGTTTTTTTTTTTTTTTTTTTTTTTGTGATTGTTAACAAATGATGATTCTTACATTCATGCCAATGAATGCAACAGCTAAGAGGACTCCAGACTAGCGTCAACCTTGTAGGCTTTGAAAAGGGTGTTGAAGAAAGATGCTCGTCGTCTGCGTGTCGCGGACAGTGTTGCATTTATTGCTCATATCACACACGCTCATAAAAGAAAGGAAAGTAGCTGTAAAACGCTGTCCTTACTGAGGTTTCAGGATCAACTTGCCGTTGCTTACACCTCTTTTAGCCTTTTACGTGTATAAAGTCACTCTGAGCCAACAGTTCAATTGCATCTCCAGAGCTGCAATCTCCAGCCAAACACTGTGCTTCCCCAGGACTTTCAGTCAGTAGCAGCATCACTGGCCTCAAATGACTTCATTTGGCGATGTGTGCCTACGTAGTTTTCTTTTCTTTTTTCTGTGATCAAAACCAGTTTGGTAAGACAGAACGTCCGGCTAAGGTGTTCCAAAGGGAACCACCCCATACTTTTTTGAAGCTGATGTGTAAGATCTTGTATTACTCAGACGGGGATTTTGGTTTCCAACTCACCAAACAAAAGTAAAACTCAAAAAGCTACGAAAAAGGTCAAAAGACTTGAGGGAACAAGAGTGATGTCACTGTGGTCCAATGGCTGTGTACAAATGAGTGACGGTATGCTCTCCGTTGGTTAGCATGAGTCCTCCGGTGTATCGTAGACGGCAGCTAAAGTGTTGCTTCCGCGAATTGTAGTCAACTAATCTCTATCTGAAAGTATCCACCTCAAAGTGAGGACTATGTACTTAAAGCTCAGTCTTTCCCATGCTTGTGAGACTCACTTCCACCTTTTGCTTTTAGGTTTAAAAGTTGACAGTGGTCGGCGCAAGTCCCGTTGGTTTCTTTAACCATGGGGGCTCTTGGCCGGACTGTTGGACTGTACTTAAATTAAAGGCAAATCCACTGTAAAAACTGTTTACATGTACATCTTATGATCTAAAAAAATGAAAGAGGTGGCTTTTGCCTCATTTCAAAGAAGAAGAACGGGGAGAACCTGGCATGCTTCATGTAAAATGAGTTGCTGTACAGATTGACTGTCAGGCAGCAGAATGTGTCCCAAGAGCCCGACGAGCTAGTAAAACAACCTCCACCACCTCTCCTTCAGGTTAGGTGCTGGAGTTATCACTTTATATTATAAAAAAGGTAGGGTGTGATATCCACTTGCATCCTTCATGAAGGGATTCTTGCAAAAGTCTTTGGAGAAACTGTAGTCCTACTTGGTTGGCTAAAGGCTTCTAGAAATGCGACGGTCACGGGTAAGCAGCTATGCTTAAGAGTCAGTGGAGATGTGTAAGCCATCTTGCTCACAGGTACACCTCCCGTCGCGTCAGAGTACCACAGGAAGTGGGTTTATACTCCCCGGTAGGTGCAAGGGGGATCTCCTCAGTCGGGTGGCCCAGCACTTCCTCCCCACCTCCCGTCGATCCGTAGGACGGTGAGCCAAAGGCCTCGTAGGAGGAGGAGGAGGCCATTTTCCTATTGAGCAGGTTGCAGTTGCGGTCTCCCATCATATGTGCGGCTGTGGGGTCTCCGTTGGCCATGGCGGCCATGGCGAGGGTCTCCTGGCTGCCGGGCTGCTCGGCACTGCTGCTGCCGCTGCTGCCATTGCCGGTCATGAACGTGGAAAGTTTTGGTTGTTGAGGGTTAGTGGTTGGTTTGGATGGCCGTCGCTCGGGCGATGTGCGCACAGGCATCCAGCAGGAGTCTGAGTGGCCGTACTCGTCACATTCCCGGGTGCACTTGCCGGTCATGGCTACGTCAGGCAGAGGCCGGGAGTCTGGAAAAAACAGGACAAGAGGAAGTCAGTCACTAAAGTTAGCATCCACCAAATAAAGAATTTTTAAGGGTGATCTATCAATGGAGAGATAAAACTTGCTATCACTCAGTGTTTGTTGTGATATGTGTCATATGACTTGGTTATCACAGTAGATGCGTGAACCTCTCTTTTATTGTTCCATCAACGCATCTGAATGTTAATGGAGAAAATAGAAAGCAACAAAAAGTGGCCACAATGGTTAACCGGCACAGATTTCGAAAGGTCATTAAAATCTTTTGTGTGTTTTTTTCAGATCACTGGCAAATACAACATATCTGTTACCAATACAGCTGCATTGTGTTCATGCAGAACCCATACCACATGACAGAAAAGATAGCAAAAGATGACGACAATGAACAGAAGAAAACACCACTATCTACTTCAACAGTCTCCAAAATGATTTAAAAAAAAGAAGTGATGTCAATCAGTGTTCAAATAAGGTCATGCTTCGTCTGTGCTGAAAGGCGGGGGAGGGTGGGAAGGAAGGGCAGCAAATGGAGGCAGAAAGGGGAGGAGGTCAGTTTGTGTACTCTTGAAGGTAGTGCCGTCGATTTTCTTATCTCCGCTGATTGACAGATGGCAATCACGCTCTAGTCTAAGTAGCTTAATAGCTTTGTGTGGCTCAGGCGCTCTGATATCCTCTTAAACCCACTATTAGAGGTCTTAACCAATTACCTAGTGGAGCGCTGGACTCAGATTAGCTACGTCTGTTGCTCTATTGCCAAAGAAAATAACAGCAACTATTATGCTTCATGGGGACAACCGCTGCCAATCCCTACGGTTGGATGTGGAAAAATAATCCAATGACATAACAGGATGGTGAGGGAAGTTAGGAATCAAGGAACCTGCTCTGTTCCTCAAAATGATTGTACAGGACATATGCTAGGAATGCTGTTAGGTGCTATTTTTTATTTTTTTATTTGAATGGCCTTATACAAAGTATGAGAAACCAAAATCAAGCAAGAGCGAGGGTGAGTGGAAATCAAGCCAAGCATGCCTTTGCCAAAGGTAAAAAGAAAAGGAAAAAAGAAAGTGATCAGTTTGGACCATGGCTTACTTTTAATGTTCTTTATCTCCTGTAAAAGAAAAAAAATAAATAAATCACTCTTCAGGACTTTAACTCTGCATTATTATTATTGAGTTGTATGAGAAGTCTTGAGAAACGCGGACACTGGAAGTGAAAGACATATTGAGCATGAAAAAAAGTGTTGTGCAGAGCAGGCACATGACTGAGAACAACATGCAGCTCAGAAAAGGACAGGAAGAAAAAGACAAGACAGGAAAAAGTAGAATGACAGCTAAGGTCCTGCAACTTTTTTTAATTTAATTTTTTAAGGTATAGGAAGTAAATAATTGTTTTTAAATTTCATTCTAGACAATGTTCATTCAAGAGTGCCATTCATTGATTATGGTTCTGATTGTATTCTCCTTGCCTTTGGTGCAAAAATACTACACGCCATTTTGGCTGTTTGGGGAAACGCCCAAATAAACCACTAACCGCTACCTTTTAATATTGTTGTTCACCTTTAGGCAAAGGGGGTCACCACAGCAAATCAGCTTTCACTGATCTTCACAGTTGGTTTGGCAGAGATTTTTCCTCCAGATGCCATTCCTGCCACAACCTTGTATTATTTTTGGGTAGGGTTGCTACCCTTGTGGCTACATAGTTAGACAGCAACACAAATGGGCTGGCCCAAGGACCCACACTTGATGAAGCTCATCGCGCCCCCTGGAAAACGAATCCTGGTTTTCTATGCACCAGTCGTCCACACAACCAACTGAGCCATCCAGCTGCCTGACCGTTACCGTCCGACTCACCAATAAATAAGACAAGTAAAATGAAGAAACAGAGAGATGGAACTGCAGTTATCGCCCAAGTCACAATTTCCCTTACAGGTGGATATGGGATGTCGATGAAAGTTTGCAAACCTGTATGGGGCACATAGGTGGGCCATATGCAATTTTTGCATATTAGACCATTTGGTAGGTCCGCAAAGTGAACATTTGTGAAAGGTTGTACAGTGCTAACGAGTACAGTGCTGTGTACAACAAAATCACCCATATGTCATGAGTGCATGTAACTTCCATTGTCCTTACAAATACCCCACGATACATTTATCACACACACAACAATCGTACATTCCATTTTAATGACGTCACTTAACCCTTGTGCTATCTTCAAAACCCCACCCTTGCATTGACGTGTTCTCCCTACCATGACAAAGGTGGATAAAGGTGGAAAGATTTCATGTAACCCATGGACACCAGTGAAGATCACAAATCATTGAAGAAAAAAGGTTCAGTGCACTGTCTAGTGGGTCTAGATGACCCAACTCCCAACGTTAAAGTGCCTAGGATAGCACAAGGGTTAAAGTGTCCATCCTAGCCTCAAGGGAATTGCAAGACCCACTTCTTAAGATGCGGACACGCCGCCCTACAACCCTCCAGGCCAAAACATACGCAGCACCCGTACAGGTCAACTAAGGTCAACATAAGACTAAGGCATAACAGATGTGACGAGAATGAGAATTGTGCCTTTGGATGCCAGCATTGGACTTCGATGGGCGATCACAGCCATCAACTAGGGTTCCAGGTACAAACTAGAACCCTCATTTAGGAGGGCCACCCACAGGATACAGCACCGACCTCGCCCATTCTTTTTCAACAAGCTTTTCCAATTGGCACCCAACTTCCAATCAAATTCTATAGTTACATTTTTAAAAACATAGCCATGGTGGGTAATCAGCCAACATTTGGCAATGCATCTCTCTTAGCCCTGCACAGTTAGACACCAGTGTAGTTAGGCAGGGCTCTGCTTGTTGTGTACGCCGAAAGAGAGTTGATTTCTTAGCCATGGTCCATTGACTCTGCAGGCTTGCTAAAACTGAGGAATTTTCCCACTGAGTTAATGAATTTGGCTGCCTTTCCAAAGCAAGCAGAAAAAATGAAAAGGTTCCCTCTCTCTCTGTTGGGCTGGGTTATCTGTGTGAGTAATTTCAAACCCATCTGTCCTTTTTACCTTTAACTGGGTATAGGCACAGACTTTTCTTCTGTCGGTTGACTTGCTTTAGATTGAACTTTTGCAGTCCAAATAACTCCAGGTGTTCATGTCGAGAACATATACCCCTCTCCGATTTAAAAATAAAATGTGTTTGCGTCAAAAAAAAAAAAAAACAGAGTGAGAGGGAAAAAAATAGACCTTTGATTGTTTGATGTAGCTACTTTGGAAAAGGGCTCGAAGCTTTGCTTCCATACGCATCATATGCCCCGACAAGACCCAGTTCAGAAATCAGGACATAGAAAATATCTTCAAAGAAAAATCCCTTTGTGCACACGCAGCACAGTAGCTGAGTTTTGTTACATATTCAAAAAACATCCTGCAAACCCACACTACTAACCATAACACAGCACAATACAACTGGGTCACCCTGCCATATTAAAAAAAATAAAAAGAGAAAGAGAGAGAGAAAAAAGCCACACTGAACACTTAGAGCCAAATAAGCAGGCCTCTGCGTCCTGGGTTACATCCCCAGGGCTAAGACCTTGTAATTTGCAGGGCTAGAGTAGCTACACGGTGGCATTGTCTGGGAGCCGCAGACAAGGTCTGCTCTCTCCATCGTTGGAAGACAAAAAGCTTTCAGCGGAGGCTCCTGATGGAAACCGAAAGGGTGGGCAGGGCTGAAGAACGGCGGCTTTTGTTAAGATTTCGTACACTTCCACGCTGATGACTACAGTGAGACATCACCCTTCAGTGCAGCTCTGAGATATTAGTCGTCATCCCCACCCCATGCTGTGCCTATTCAGAGAGTCTTTAGAGTCTATGGAGAGGACTTTGTCTGCATTTGTGCGAGGAAAGCAGCAGAGCGTGGGCATTTGGCTGCACTGGTTAAGCTGTGGCTTTTCTTAGCGGGGTTTAGTCAGCCGCACTTTCAGCAGACTAGCTTACACTAGAGATATTCGAAAAAGAAACAAAAATCAACAAAAGTTCGTTTTGCATACAATCCGATGTGGTGTCTTTAGGATTTGTCGCAGTCGTACGAGAAAAAGAATAAAAGAGGTTTCTGGTTCCTCCAGAGGACATGCACCCTGCTGTGTAAGGGGGGAAGATTTTGAAGTGTTTACGAGTTGTTGTTGACATGTTTCATGTTTAGAAGCCCAGAATGTTTATACAGTATTTGCAAAGAGACGAGGCAGAACTTAACCTGCAACCAAGCTAGACTTCCTCCTAAGCCAATGTATTTGTGTAAGTGTTATTTTGGATGGGTGTAGATTCTGTCTAAAACAATCACCGATGAATGAATAAATACATGAATAGAAGGGTGGATGAATGAATTAACCGTCCTGTTCAGGGTCAGATTGACCTGTTTGATTTTAAAAAACAAAAAATAAATAAAAACTGAAAAGCATTTTTCTACTTTGATGTTATCAGCATATCAAGTAAAAGGGGTTCATAAACTTTAATTGTAGTTCAATAGGGACTGCATGTTGGTGAATAGCATGTGTGGGTCTCCTACAGATTCTCTGGTTTCTTTCTGAAACCCAGAAACATGGTTCATAGGCTGATTAGTGAATCTAAATTGCCCTTAGGTGTGCAGGTGTGTGCATATGTGTGGCCAAATGACAGACTGCCGACCTGTTCAGGGTGTACCACGCCCTTGCCCAACACTAGCTGAGTTGGCGCCAAAAAACCCTGTAAACCCAAAGAGAGATTCAGTGGGTTTTGAAGATGGATGGATGGTAATTCAAATAGAAACAAGCATCAACGCTGTTCCTCAGAAACAAACAAAGCAGGAGGGTTAAGGTAAGAAAGAAGGAAGTAATCAATCCATAAAACGGATTGAATGAATGAAAAACTGATTAACAAATGGATGGATGATTGAGGGAATGAAAGAATAAACAATGAATGAATAGATGGACGAATGAATCAATTAGGGAATCAATAAATACATTTATGATGTATGTGAGGTAATAAACGAAAAAAATCAAAGAAGAAATTAACAAACAAACAAATCAATTAACCGATGGTGGATGGATGAATGAGTGAGTGAGTGAGTGAGTGAGTGAGTGAGTGAGTGAGTGAGTGAGTGAGTGAGTGAGTGGAAGCCAATATAAACCAGTTTTGCACCAGCATCCATTTCTGTCTTTAACAGACACTGCATACAGCTGGATGGCAGAATAGATAGAGCAGGCAGAATTTAAAAATAATATATATGAAGGAATGAAGACAGGAATGCTGTGGGAATCCCATAGATTGACAGAAAGTGAATAAAAGAGAAGAAGGGGAGAGTGTGTGGCGAGCACAGCAAGGTCAGGGCATGGGCGAAGGGAAAAGGCAGAATGAGTGAAGAAGACAGCACGGTTGCCTCTGGCCCGTCACATGGCAAAGTCGCTGCTAAAAGAGAGCAGCGAAGAGTGGAGGAGTGGACAGGAGGGAAGACAGGATGAGAGAAAGGAGAGTTGAGGGCATTACTGAAGACAGGAGAGAGGCGGGAAGAGGTAAGGACAGGAGGGGAACAATGTGATGACAAAAAACCGCTTTGATAGCAAAATGTACCGTGGCAGTAAATAGATTTTGGGAACATGTGCTCCCCAGGAACGCACACATTAACTTATCAATCCAAAGCATGTTTAGGCCTTCAAATGATCTCCTTAACAATGGGGCTCTGTGTCCAGGCAGCTGCAAGGCCTGCAAAAACTCTCCTCTAACTCAATCTAATATGCTTCTATCTCATTCCCTGCATTACGGAGGCATAAAAATAAACACTTTAACCTCCAAATTCCATTTGCAACCATCCGCGTGATATCAATTTGAAACCAAAAGGGGGGCATCTTCTCCATCAAGACAAGAAATGAAGTTCAACTGTCCTGGGAGTCTGAGTGCATCAATAAGTGTAATCTGGAAATGGGTTTCAAACCTCCGGAAAAGTCTTTTGCAAGTAGGGAGAGAGGCCTTAAAGATGATCACACATTATATTTTTAAAGTTCCGATACTAAAAGTACACAGAAATCTATAATTATTCTCAACATCCAACCATTTGTTCCAGTGATCTGACAAACAGTTTTTTTAAGAAAGAAAAAAAAAGAAAAATGCAAACAAATCATGGGAAATTGCTAACTGCTTCCAAATGCTAACTGTTGTTTTTTTTTCCAACTTTTCGGTACATCCCTTTGGGGGTCGTGCTTTTCACAGATTTTGCAGAGATTTTTAGTCCAGATGCCTTTCCTGATACCACCCTGTATCTTATCCGGGCTAAAATGCCCATGCTAACTGAAAGAATTTGCATTTGGGAACTTAACTGCCATGTTTTGTTTTTTCTTCCTCTTCTTTTTTAAAATGTATCTGAATATGTGTATTCTGGAAAACGTTGTTTCAGACAAAATGCTCAAAAAGAAATCCTACTAGAAAAACAAAAACAAAGGGCGACTGTTGCCATAGACATCACTAAAGAGAGCTACATTTCCCTCTGCAATTGCTCTTTGTTATTTCCTCCTTTTTTACTCATTCCCACCTCGAACAGGGTCCTGTTTAATTTGGTGAAATGTGCAGACTAATTACAGTGTGACAGCGTGTCTCCTTGTGTTTAGCTGTCTCACTTTGCAGGGGTCCCTGTGGTAATGCCTCACAACCGAGAGGTCCTGAGCAGCAAACCCAGATGAGGAGGCAGATCCTCTGCATGAGCACAACTTAAGGAGACTAGCTCAAGAAAAAAAAAGGTGATGGAAAAAGGAAAATACAAACAAACAGAGGAGATAGAATGGCCTAAGAGGAAAAAAAATAAGGTGAGGCAGGAAGTGTTTCTGAACTGTAGGAGCAGCGAGACAGAGAATAGGTGCTAAATTATTTACGTGGCAGCGTAGGGTTCAGAGAGAACAATATCCACAGGAAAAGAGTGATATTTGTCTTTCTCTCACAGAGATGTTTGCCAGACAATTAAAGAAAGACAGAAGGGATGCACTGGAGGGGTGAGTGCGGATGGAAACCAAAGACATGGGGCGTTGGGACGTTTCACGGCTGATCTCGTGGCAGTAAAAGCATTGATTGATCGCATTTTGTCATCAGTTGGATGTGTTATAAATGGCACACAAGTTAAATGCCCCAGGCCCCTCACTACCCAGTGTACTATACAGAGTGTTTGCCTATTTTTAGGGCTATCCAAATCTTCAATTCCAAAAATCAGAGGTGCCTGGAAATTTCCCAGATGTCTCTGCGATAAACTAGAGTGCGCCGATTCTCACTAGATCCGTGAATTTAGACCACAATGCATTTGAACGATAAGTCATTTAAATTCTTTCTAATTAAAATTCATTTCATGTAGACCATCCAACTTTTCTTCATCACAACACACTGGATTCATAAATAGTCTTTGTTAAATGCTTGTATTTATGAGGTTTTTACCTAGACTAATGGTGAACGTCATATTTGGCGTTTAAAAAAATATTGAGTGTGGGTCCAAATTGCATCAAAATCCAGGGCATCCAATATCGGACAGAAGCGTATATTGTAAACATCTGCCTCATCTTGAAGTTCAAACCCTGCTGCAGAAAGCTATAAAAACTATGAGCATTAGAGAAGTGGAGAGCCATTCATTCAAATTGCCATTCTAGGGTGACACACTTAAATTTGGGACTATGACGCAATCTCACCTAGACCTGCACTATAAATTGAAAATGTACCATCATGGCGCTACCAGCTTTTGCGATACGCATATAGTTAAAGGACGGCGTTAAATTACCATTTAAGGTAACCAAAAACCATTTCGTGGCAGCTTGAAATATAGCGCCTATGTATTTGACCAATTGGATTTGTCCTTTTATCCTATTGACCAAACTCCTTTGTAGTTGCTTCTTGGTTTTTTTTATTTGTTCATGTATCTCAAATCATGTCTCCGTGTTGATCATTAATTTTGCACATTGTGAGTTTTATGACAACCAACATTTTGAACCATGTTTATTGTTTCTATTGTAGCCTTTAGTAACGTTGCTGTATGTGGACCTATATACCCCAGCCTTAAAAGCTTCTTGAAGTCCTCACTGCCTGACAAGTGCAAGTCAGGGAATCATCTGAAACCCCGCAACCACCACCACCCTTTCAAGATGGACACGGTGAAAAACGGAGAGAAGTGAGAGCAAGCGAGGGGGACGCTTCAGAGCCCTGATCAAGTTTTGTAATGAGCTGTCACCTCCTTTTGCCTCACTTTCCAAGACGGCCGTACCTTTCAGTGGAACGAAAGCAGGACACGTGAAGCTACTCACTCCTTATAGGAGGAATGTCTAGGTTTTATTCAGGCAGGTGATGACACAGCTCCCATTTCAGCATTTCTCTTTTGCCCTGCAGCCTGTTGGCTAACAAGCGATGCAACAACACTCTAAGTTTAGGGTAAGATATGGCTGCCATTGGCTTCTAGCAGATATTCTCTCTGAACCGTGGCCTGCTCCTCAGGTAATTAATTGTCGGTTAATTAACTAGCCAGATTTCATTCTGGCGTCCATCTTTCTGGCCAATTATCAAAAACCAGCTTGCTCTCTCCTGCCCTCTGTGTGTGTCACATTACCCTGGGGTCGCCGTATGACTATTTGAGAAATTATGGGAAGGAGCTGAAGAGCTCATACAGCATCACTGCACGTCTCCCCGCATCCTCATTCATCTAGGCCGTGCTTGGACAGATGGAGCCTTTTAATACAGCTAAGTAGGTGTTTACTGTTTAGTAAAAAAAACATTTCCTTCTCTGTCATCTAGGTGTGGAACAGTGCAATTAAGAACAACACATCTTTATACTATCTCTGACCTTAAAACGAAGTCTCATATGCTACTACTTAAAAAACAGACACTACACCCACTTTAAGGATCTGGAAATACCAATTGATGCCATCTAACACCTTAACTTTGGCTCCAGTATTGATATTCTTTAAATTACTATACCTCTTAAAAATTTTATGCAATCAATGGATTTTGCAGCGGGAAAAAACAGTTCTGCGCTAATACACAACATCAAGTAGTTTTGATGTTTTGTTTTGTTTACCCCGCCTTTAAATCCAGTGCGTCTCATGGTCCGAAAAATACGATACCACTCACACAAGATGTTTTGCTGGTATATAAATCCAACCCAACAAAGTTGCCCTGTAATTGTTTACCTGAAAGATAAAACATTTAGCATGCTAACGAATTTAGCATGCTAGCTTTTAGAGTCTGAAATCTCCATTTAATGCTGGTTTCTCACATCACTTTTTCATCATAAAGACTGGAAAGATCCTCTAAGAAGTTTTCTACACACTAAAATGTTTTTTTTTTTAATGGTTTGCTTGTTTTGGCAGGTATATGTGAACCCAGGTCAATGCAGGTGCAGTTTAGTGACAAGTTAATTGCAGGTGGCCTTTTATTTAGCATTAATTTGCTCAATCAAACCAAATTCACTTGGTTTAATTAGTTTTAAAGCTCCCATATGAGTAACATATTGCTTTAACATATTTTATGATTTTCCTTAGGTCTAGTGCATATTGGTTTATGGAACATACGGTAACGATTTGATATTATATCTACCAGCTCTAAGGTTTAGAATCCGAAATGTAGAAGTACTTCTGTTGGACCAACTTTAAAAACCACCTCAACATGCTACAGTTTTCTTCCCTGTAATTTAACCATCCTTGTAAAGCAGCCATTTTAAATCCAATGCGCATACGTTCAGTAAGAAGCAGAAGGATTAAAATTAGCCAATGCAATGGTGTGCACATTCAACACTGTTTGCACCTGATAAAACAATATGGCGAGTTTAGCTTATTGTATCCCTGCACACACACACATCCAGGCAAACCTTGAATTTAGCAGGCAGTGTGTGTATGAAGCTTTACGTATCTGAAAGCTTGGGATTCCCAAGCAGGAAGGCAAGCACATAGCGTTAACTGATAACACAGACAGAACACACATGAAGGAGAAGAGTGTGGAAAATGGTAGGGCTTGTTGTTCTACCATGTGTGTGCGCAATGGCTTGATATCCTTTTAGCTTATTTTTATGTATTTTCACATTTATTATTTTTCTAAATTCTCTTGCCTTGCTTATACATGCACACACTCGCACACACAAACACCCTTCTTTCCCTCGCATTTCTTTGGAAAAGAAGTGTCATTGCTTCTCCCTCCACTGTTAGTCTTATCGCACACACCCAGGCACACTCACACAATAGCCCTTTTTACACCATTAAATGGTTATTTGTCAAAATACAATTTCAATTAAATCCTCCTCAAAATAAAAAATGAATAAACGGTAGGCAGTCTGTGGTTTGTGCTTTTCAATCATTGTACAAATGATGGCAAACATCTGAATCGTTGGTTTAAAGTAGGTCTACCTGGAAAGAGGGGTGAGTAATGGAGAACACGGGGTCTTCGTGACAAACTAACAGCCATAGTATATATTTCTTATTTCTTTAATTGTTTTTACAACTCAAGTAGACACAATCCTTGCAGGAGAAATAGTTGCAGCTAATGCTAAGCTACAACTGGTGAATTTCTTAACGCAATGTAAGATACTTGCAGCAAATAACGCTAAGCTACATATCCTATTTCCCAATATTATGTTGCATTTATGTAGCAGCTAACGCTAAGCTACAACTAGCATATTTTCCAACACTATATTGCATATTGGTAGCTAAATTTAAGCTACAAGTAGCGTATTTCCCTTAGCTATGTTTTGTTTTGGTGGCAGCTAACATTAGGCTACAAAAAGCATATTTTCTAATGCTATCTTAGGTATTGGTAGCAGCTAACTATTAGCTACAAATAGCATATTTCAAAACGCTAAGCTACAAAGAGCGGATTTCCTACTGCTATCCTATTTATTGGTATTAGCTAACACTAAGCTACAAATACTGTTTTCCTAACACTATTTACGTTTTTTTAGAATTTTGTTTTCAGCACTTGACAAACTTTAGTGACAAGGCTAATGTCTATAACTTGTTTATACATAGTATACATAAAAAAAGGTAAATATAAAGATTTCAAAATCATCCAAATATCACATCTGTAATGCTAGTAGCATGCTAGTTATAATAGCGCAATAAAGGTTGTTATTTTGTGAGTCAGCCAAATAACACCTGCAATCTACCATTGTTGCTAGCCCAAGTTGTCAACCTGAGAGTGGAAATTAGCTCTCAGCTCTGGCTGCTTGCACATTCTGGGCCACAGCAAGCTGGGCATGGTGAGTCACAACCTTAATGGAAAGCTAGTGTTGAAAACGTGGAGGGGGTAATTATGTTGACCTAAAGCGACAGGCTTTCAGTTTTTTTCAGCATGTAGGCTCATAAACAGGCAAAGTGAGCTCTACTCTGGGGCAGAAAAGCCAAATTATCTAGAGCCTGCGTTACCCCAGAGGGATTAGTTCTCCGTTTCCTCGCAGGTTGAAAATGAAAAAGAACATGACAGGCTGTTGTATTCTATCAAAGTTTTTGGGAGAAAAAAAGAGCTTAAAATGCTACTTTTTTTATACAGAATTTTGACGGTAACTACATTTCATGGCAAAATATATACACAAAATGTCCATCCATTTTTACTTTTAGGAGTACTTTCAACATCACAGATATACCCGGTATATTTGCCCAAACCAAGAACATCACACGCATCCACCACAATACCTACTGATAAATTTGATCTTTATTAGCATAAAAAAAGGCATAAATGGTCTACAAAAGTGTAGCGTAAAATGACATGAATAAAAAAAAGCCAAAGAAGTCAAAAAGGAATTCACTGATATTTTGCTCCAGAGACTGATAGAATACCTACTGGGAAGGTTAAAAAACAAACCGCATCAAGTGGCTGCTCACAGTGCAGCCCCTGATAAAAGTGCTAAAAGGATGTGCCAGTCAGTAAATCGGTTTTCCAACAGCCCTTTAATGTATCCTTGAGTCTGTCCGGGGTGCCTCAGCTGTGTAAAACCTCCCACAGTGATTGAGTGTTCAAAAATGAAAGTAAAGGCTTCAATAACCACATTACGGCTGCATCCGATGGTAGACATCTGTGGAGAGACTTTTAATCAGGGCATTTGCACATTACTTGTATGTAAACAGCTTGCATATTTTTGACCAGAAAAAATGTTTTATGTTGTGATCGTTGGGTTTAAGTATTTGTTTGAGATCTCAGTAGTATCAAACAAACTTTGCAGTCAATCTTTTTTCAGGTAGAGGCAAAGCGCGATGCATCTTGATAACACCAAGGTGTCCTGGATTATGGGCTATCTCTCAGTTGGGCTACAGTGTCTTCACTGTTGGAGCTGATATTGGATTTTCTGATGAAAGGAATCAGTGCACTGTCACTGTTGTTTTTGTTTTTTAACCGCTCTTTATCTTTGATTAAAGTCAAGGGGGAGATTATGCCACCTTTGGATGGTTGTGCCATTTATGGAACAGGTCTTTAGAAGAGAAGAGGTGGTGTGCATGACCTTGCTGCAAGATCAAATATCTGGACATTTAATATATGTGGGAAATTTTGACCAGGTCCTCACCAGTCTGTAAGTACAACCAAGATGGTTAATGTTTTAGCGCTAAATTTTATCTTGTGAATAGATAGTTGTGCTAAAGACTTTAGGAAGAAAGGTTCAGCTAATTGAGTGGAAAGCAATCCAGGATGTTATGGAACAAGCTAGTATTGAAAATGGATGGATGGATGGATGGATGGATGGATGGATGGATGGATGGATGGATGGATGGATGGATAGATAGAGTTTCCAGCTTGGTCCATTGTCTACCAAAATACACTAGATACAATTTGGTTTAAACCTTCATTTTTGGTTTTGTTTCTGTTCGATATAAGATTTGATTATTACGAAATAACAACGAAAACTAAAATTTCAGAAAAATCATTTTTGTTAATTTGCTATTAAGCAAATAACAATTAAGAAAACCCTTACGGTTATACTAAGCCTGGTCTGATCTAACGAGACAAAAAATAATAACTCCTTTTTACACACTTGTTTGACACTTAAGGTAAACATACTGGTATGTTGTATGTATAAAAAAATTTACTTTCCTCATGATTCAGTTCAAATGAATAACATTTACAGTTTTGAACAACAATTGTGGCATCCCTGATGGAAACCAAGAATGAAACCAGTACAGACTGTATCTAAAAGGAAGTTGGACCATAGATGTTTCCTAATATACTCATTTTCCTAGGCTAAAGCTGGACTTAATTGGGTCTTAAACTACTCTCACACCACCCTTAGCAACGAGCATTCAAGCAACCACTTCCTATGAAAAGTCTATATAAATGCAGGCAAATCCAAGTTCCAGGCTTCTGCATTCAAAACTCTTTTGTTACACATTTTTAGCACCATTTTCAACCATTTACATTAGTACATAGACCATTTTTTGAGCTCTATGTAGAAATGCCATTGAACACGTATTGATAGTTAAACCAGGCCAAACCTTGACAAATCAGGGACTAGGATTTGGTAGTGATGAATCCATGGAGTCTCTTTTAAATGACGGAAGTATCAACCATTTGAAAAACAGATTATGAAGGAGAAATTAATAATTGTGGTTTGTACCTGGCTGGAATTATACACCATTTCGGAATAGAGTTGTGAAAGAAAACGTCTGGAGCAAGATTCACGAGATTTGCGCCACTTCAACCTTTCGCACTTAGTCTCTTCAAACTAGAGGTGGGGAACATGTGCAAGTAAAGACGAAAAGTAAGAAGAATCCCCTCTCTGCTTGTCCAGTGAGAACACTATGGCATATCCAAGAATCTTTGTTTAACTCATTCTTGAATGCGCATCAAATGCCCTGTATGTCCGTAGCTATAGACAGAATAAGCATTTACCGTTTATCAAAATTATTTTTTAAGTACTTTTAACAAGAGTTTCAAAGGCGATAAACCCAACAATCTGGCAAGCTAGTTATCTCTTTAAAATTCGTTTTTTTTGTAATCTTAATTTTAATTTGATCCGTTTGATACATTACTGCAGGGACATTATAATTGGATCCCTTTTTTTTCTGAGCAACGTGCATGCATGTCTTAAGATCACACAAACTTTGTGTGTCCAATTCACACACATCTCCCCAAGGTTTTGGAACTTGGGTCAGATTTTTCTATAGGAAAAGGCATAAGCACAGCTGTACTCTTTTTCATCTTTGCTCGCTTTGCCCTTACCATCTAAGAAAGTGTAAGCAACAGTGTAGAGCCCTGCGCGGGACTATTTTCTTCATCCCGCTCCCGCCCGCGCCCGCTGAATTTTTGACCAATCCCGCCCGCTCCCGCAACGTATGCGTTACACTCCCGCCCGCTCCCGCAATATGTATGTCCACTCCCGCCCGCACCCGCAAAACTCAGAGAATTTAGTCCCGCACAGTAATAGAGATGCATTGATTTTGTATCGTCCCCCGTCCCGCAGGAAAAAAACACGTATTTTTATTGATATTATTAAAGAGATTCATGTCCCTCCTCCAGCCTCATCTTTTGATGCATTCCTCTTGTGTAATGTACAACTTAAATATTAAATATATTTTCACAAATCCTGTTCGGTTAAAAGTGTGCGTGTGTGCGCGCGCAGACAGACGGCCTGAAGCGCGCTCTTAGTAAGAGGCGGGGCGGGGCGCACCCCCAACATCAGGTTACATGACAGAGCCCATTGGGCGTCTCTACCTGGTGCTTTCAAGGAGCTTCAGTACATAAGAAACCAACAGCTGCACAGCCTAACGTAGTCCGCTAATATATATTCATGAGATATTCATGCCAGCTCTGATCCCGCGGGGTTTATTTTTTGCCGCCCGCTCCCGCCCGCAGCACAATCCAAACCGCCCAATCCCGCGAGATTTGGGTTGGGTCCCGCGGGACCCGGCGGGACCCGATCCCAATGCAGCCCTCTACAACAGTGGCACATTACAACTGAGACTTTCATCATCCTGTAATTCTGTAGTAGGGAACGCTACAGGGAGACAACAGTACTTGTGTGAACATAAGAAAAAAAACGTTGCTTCCTGTAACTAAAGCTCCAGATCTAGACAGGCATAAAAGTGGACACCTAAAAGTAAAGCTTATTTAAAACATAATCAACATTTTTTTCTTTTAAGTTTGGAATTAAAACCTTTTAAGTTAGGGTAACCCCTCTCAACCCAAAAACCCTTCTTAACAGACCAGTTTAGCAGTATAAAAATACAGTGCTGTAGTCATATCCATACACAGTTTTATTTAAAGCACCAGGGGCCCAATTTGTCACTCTGGCGAGCTCATCACAGACGAATATCTTTTATGAAATGCAGTTTTCACGCTGCCTGTCGGAGGGATCAAAGGGAAAGCAGCAGCCTTGCCCGCTTCTCCCTCTACAGCATCCATGCTCCGATTCCCACTGACAAAATGAGTCAATTTAAACCAAATGGATCCCCCATCAAAAAACGAGTACGACGAGGGAGACAGACAGGGGGGGAAAAAAAGAGAAGATTCATATTGTGGGTAGGTAAAATTTGAAGTAACTAGGGACCTAGGACACTCAGCCCCACTTATGTGGAGAAAAAATAGTTGGATAAAGGATAGAAATGCAATCATCGACCTTGGGGCTGAACTCAATTTTGAGCTACATGGGGAAGATGGTCACACTAGGCTGTTAAAAACAGAAAGAATGTCAGGCCACTCAGATTGAGTAAAACAATTATCCATCAAAATCAAATTCGGTCAAGGGAAAAAAGTTAGCAGCATCCGGTCAAAACTGTTAGAAATGGTAGCAATGAAGACTGGAACTTCATTTTTCCCGCAAACATTTAACTAAGCAATTTAAGACCCCCCAAAAAACTTTAGTTTGTTTTATTTTGGTAGACTATATCTAAGGAAAGCTCATGCTAACTTCTGCATGTTCTTTGATGAGGAAGAAAGTGACAAGAAAACTCAATCGGAATTGAGTCCTTTTCATAAGAAGTTGGATCAAAGTCATACAGAGTACTCTGGATCGTCACCATGACAAACAAAACCCTGTAAATTGGACCCTACAGATATATATCCCTAGGGGTGTGCCCTATGTGGCTTCAGGCCAATGTCTGGCTGGACAAAAGAAGCCCCCATGGTCCATTAATACCTTAAATTTATCTTCACCAAATCTACGTTTTGAGTGGTCAGTGTCCCTGTCACTGATAATTGATACCCTTGTTTTTCAGTCCTGATGAGGTCCTTGAAGAACCCCCTAAGTGGTTTCAACAAGCTTACAACTGCTTAGGATTCAGTAAGTGGGTTAATGTTAGCAAAATGTATTCATCAATGTATAAGTATAGAAAGCCTTTATTTAGAATAAGAAGCCTTTCAAGTGACAACAGTATTACTAAACAACTGCAAAATGTAGCTCAGACTACTACAAATCGTAGCTAGGGGTCACTTGCCTTGCATAGGCAGGATGTCCCTTAAATTTCACTATGACTTGTGTGTTAGACACACACTAGCATGCATGTTTTACCGGTAGGTGTTAACGTGCCCGCGCCTTAAAACCCTGTGCACCCATAACTGAAACTGCGCCCTACAACCCAGTGCGCCCTATGGTCGTGAACATACGGTATATGACTAGTCCATCATTTACCTTTAACCCTGACCCCTTGTGTCAATGTGTTGCATAACGACTGATCCCTTACAAAGACGAACGAGAATACTAATCGGAGACTTAAAAGAGTTCGTAATGGGCTCAATCGCCTCAACCATCGCTGCGTTTGTTCTCTTTGCACTCGGTCTACACTGAAAAGCAAACATGTATCATAACTTCACTGTTTCCTGCCTTTGAAGCACAGAAAACATGTTTCATTATTCACCCAGCTTGGCAGGCCTATTTTCAACGCTTCAACCCCTTCCTCGCCCACCACCATCACCACTCCACCCCCTTTTAAGCAAAGCTCTCAGCCAATTGATTTTTTTCTTCCTTCCTCAGCCTTTCTGTGTGTGTGTGTGTGTGTTCTGTTGTTTTTTTTTTTTTTTTGTTTTTTTTTTTGCCCTTGATTCTAATGCTTCTGGGTTGTGGGAAATATTTATTCACATTGATCGACGACAGAGCTGATAGGTCTTTCATGGGCGTCAGAATTCAAACTGTTTTTGTCCCAAAGATGTCTCCAAAAATCAATCATTGGTGGGAAGAAATGCTGGCTGGACTGCAGATTAGGCGCGTGAAGGCCCAGAGGCCAGACTGATTTTTTATACAGCTGCATGGAGAAACAGGAAAATAAACACCGAATAGTAGCAGTTTGACCGATGATGGAGTGTTCGCTCATTTCTCCCGTTGGGTTCTTCAGTCAAAGACAGTGTTTCAAAGGGACGGATTCGTGAAACACTATAGCAAAAACCTGGACCACGTCCGGAAGAAGTCGTCCTAAAGCTACAAAAGAATACAATCGAAAGCCTTGCAGGTCGTGGTACATAAAGCCACGGAGAGCATTCTGATAACAATTCCTGTTTTTGTTTGGCCCGTATTAAAAATGCAGTGCAGACAGGACTTTTTCTCCATCAAAATTTCATCGCGCCAAGCAGTCTCGACAGCCCCATCTAACAGACACAAAGACTCTCACGTAAGAATGATGAAGTTCCTCAAGCCTGTTTATTCCTTCTAAATGGATGCAGACTGGAAACAGGGGATGTGGGAGCATAAACAGTGCTCATGTATGATCGTCTTCATGCAGCGTGATGTTAAGACATTAAACTCCTTTAAAAACAACAATAATTGCTCCTCAGTGAGCTTTTTATTTTTTTGCTTGATGTGTGAAATGAAATGTCTGTCCACACGTCCAGTTGGTAGAGTACAGTCAGCAGCAGCTAAGGTAGTAAATACATTATGGCTAATCCTCATGAATATCCTATTCCTATGCTGACTCAAATACTTTTTTTTATTTATTTTTTTTTATCCAAGTTCTAAGCACATCATTGTGACAAAATAAGTCTCACCGTTCTACCTATTTCTGCAAGCAAGGTCATATGTAAATACTTTTTCTTTGTTGGAAGGCAGCATCAGCACCCATGTTGCCGTCACATAAAAAAAAAGAAAAAAATGAAGAGGTGTATTTGATAAATACGCCTGGTCCTGAGCCATGGGCATTACCGCGGGCCTGGGCGAGCTGCATTACATTATGAGGGGAAAAGAAAGATGTGGTAGGGTTCTTTTGCTTTTCTTTTCTTTTTTTTTTTTTTTAAACTGCTGTGCTGGCCCGATGAAGATCTATTCACTCTACATCCTCATTATCACGCCTGCACACAGCGTGTTCTCCTCCTATGTGAGGAGACCAGAAACAGGTCAGCGTGAGGAGCCCCATTAAAACTGCTGTAACGGAGAAAAGGAAAAAAAAAGACGTTGCCGTTGTTTCAGCGCAATATTTGGCTTGTAGTACTTAAAGACCCACCCAAACGAAAATTTTTGGTGTTTTTTACATGTTCCTGAGGCATTTTTTACATGCTGGATGACATGTATAAAAGAATTTTCAGAGTATTTCTGTACTCACTGTAAAAGTAAGTGGAAAACTTAGCAGTGACATAGATGCTACAATCGGTAGACCACTCCGTTACTTCATTCTGATGCATCCATTTGCAGACAAATAGATCCATGTTCGTCTTTTGTTTTCCTCGTTTGAGCATCTGGCACAAAACTCTACCGCTGGATAGGTAGGGGTGGTGAGGGGCTGTACACTAATGTGAGAGCGTGTACAGAACAGATGGATAATGGGAAATGGAGGTGGGCTCACTATGCGTCAACAGTAACGTCCACAACTCAGAGTTGAATTTCTAATGAACTCCTGCCGCTCTTAGAAAACGATTTTTATTTTTTTTAAAGGTAAAATTGTAACTAAAATACAATTGGGAACGATTTTACAATAGATCGAAAGATGATTGGGACTTTATTGGAGCGAAGGTAAAAACCTACGAAAGCATTAAGGACAACTTTATAGATATCGAAACCCTTCTAAAAAACTATACATTCTCTTTAACCCTTGTGCTATCTTAGATGACCCCACCCTTACATTGACGTGTTCTCTCTACCATGACAAAGGTGGATAAAGGTGGAAAGATTTCATGTAATCTATGGACACCAGTGAAGATCACAAATCATTGAAGAAAAAAGGTTCAGCGCACTGTCTTGTCCCAACGTTAAAGTGCCTAGGATAGCACAAGGGATACAAAAAACACAAAAACAAAAGAGAAGTTTGATATAAAGGAATTTAAAGAGGCTAGCGAATCCCTTGGTTTCTCATTCACGTGACACAATTTACATCCTTTGACTATAAAGGGGTTCCTTGATTAGACATCACAGCAGAAACCTCTAAAGCAAATGAGTTCCTGAGATAAAGAAGGTTTTGGAGACTACCTGATGAGCTTCTATGAAAAAGTAAGATGTATTTACTTCTGTTTCCTCTGGAGGGTTGGAATGAGGGTTGTTGCGTTAAAGCAGATGCAGCCAAATGAATATAGGGAGAAACATAATCATTGCAGATCAGAGAAGGAGTGAAACGTGCGAGTGTGTGCCGCAGAGGAAAGAAAGATAGAGCGGGGGACTAGAAATATGCTTGGGAATTAAATAAGGCTCAGCGCTGCTCTATAATATCAGTCGCTTCACAGTGTCCTCTGGGAAACGTGAAATGTGCCGATACAGGATGATGCCTTCCTTTGACGAACGGGGCGAAGCTAAAAGCACCCTGGGAAAAAAAAAAAAGAAAGAAAAAATAATAAGGCATGTGTCGCTGCCAACACTAGCAAACATGCTTGTGCTCCTGGCGCCACTTTAAAGAGGCATTAACTTTCGTCTTCTTCTTATGCTGGAATTCACGAAAACCTCCCCCCCCCAACACACACACACACACACTGTAAGGTCACACAATTCTTCAGACTCCAGCTGAATAATGACATTTTTATTCGTAGAAGTGTTGGCTGACATGATCGATGGATTTTTAAGGGAGTTCCTGTTGTGTGTCAATGGACAATGGAATTTTTCTACACACACAGGAGTTGACCTGCAAAAGGGGGCAACCTGCCCCCCCCCCCCCCCCAAGCAAAAAAAGAGTCAAAGATTATGTATTGACAAAGATAGTTGTCAAAACTAATAAAACCGTTTAAAATACATATTTTTTAACCTTTCAACACACTTGCCACCCTTTCAAAGTCTCCTGCCCCCCTCCTTTAAAAAGTTCCAGCACCGCCTTTTGTGCACACACATTTATATAAAGGCCCAAAAAAAAAAAAAACAGAGGAGCTCGAGTTCGTTCAGCCACTTTCAAGAATTTTTTGGCATTTTTAAATACGACGACCACTTTAGCAAGAACTTCAGAGACCAATTACTACCAAAACTAACAATGTTAAAGCTCAAAAGACTTTTCAGAATTATTGATGTCAACCATTGATTTTAATTGTGTTTCGGTTCAAAGTTATAATAAAAAGGGAATATGAATGAGGATTTGCATATTTGATATGTCTCAGGAGTGAATATCTTTATACTATGTAGGAAATCTGGAGGATTAAAAATCTGAATAAAAAGGTTAGGACTGCTGATCTTTAGAAGATGCTTTTATCCAAATCAAATCAGGAGTAAATCAGGGGAAAAATAGGGTTCAACTAGGCCTGGGCTAAAAATTAATTGAATGAATTAATTCAAATTTTCTGTTACCGGCGATTTAAAAAATAACAAAATCGAGTTTATTGTAATGGCGCATTTTTGGCTCCCCAGAGCTTCCGTAGCGTTATTTTCACACAGCGGTATGGCAAGCGACATTCAACAACATCATAACACACATACGAAACTGCAAGCGACAGGATGGCTACTGGTGAGAGTGGGAAGTTTGTTCCCAAGAAAGGAATAAAATCATCTGTTGTTTGGAACTGGTATGGGTTTGCTGGCACATACGTGGAGGAAGGGACCCCACCCACGCTGCAACATTTGCAGTCAAAGGCAGCAGCACCACAAATCGGAATCGGGGGGAAAAAATCGGAAATCGGGAAAAAAATAAAATAAAATCAGAGAAAAGTTGGTGCTGGCTGAAATGTTGGTTGTTGGAATGATCGAGAAAATAGCTGTCCGTCAGGAAAGCAACAAATCTTCCAAGACCACATGAATGCAGAATAACTTTCTGAACCTAAACAGAGGTCAATGTATTTATAGAGAGTCATCCATGGGCAGACGCCAGAGATTCCAGGGAAAATAAACATTTAATTAACATTATCAATATAATATTTTCCAGTTTGGCAGGCCAGAATAATTAGCTCACATACGACCCCTGGGCCATGGTTTGCCCACGCCTGTTTTAACCTCTGTTTCTAAGACATTTTCAGCTTTACAGCTGGGAGTCATCCACAGAGTCACGATACTGGAACCTCTAATACTTTGGGAATTTTAATTTATTTAAGAAATATTTTAACACTTGACTGGGTCTTACAAAAAATGGAAGGAAACATTTTAAACATTTTACAAAAACAATTTAAAGGCTTACTAAAAACCAGTTGGTATCAAGTTAACCCGTGTGCTATCTTAGATGACCCCACCCTAACATTGACGTGTTCTCCCTACCATGACAAAGGTAGAAAAAGGTGGAAAGACTTAAGGTAATCCATGGACACCAGTGAAGATCACAAATCATTGAAGAAAAACGGTTCAGAGCACTGTCTAGTTGGTCTAGATGACCCGACTCCCAATGTTAAAGTGCCTAGGATAGCACAAGGGTTAAATGTTGAAATAAAATTCAACAAGAGCTATTCAACCAAATGTGTCTGAATTCACAGAACTTTCTGCATTTAATGGATACTAAGAGAGAAAATAAAAAAAGCAAATTATTCCTTCCCTTTCTGCATTACTTTTGTTTACTTCCCTCAGGTGTATTTATGTCGAGTCTTCTACAGGTCTGTCAAGCTCAATGTGTCTTTGTTGGCATCAACAAGAAAAGCACCCCTCCCCAACCCCAACCCCGTCCTCTTGAACTGTCATGTTGTGTCAAATGAGCAGACAGACAGACAGCCTCGTGCTCTGTTGAGTCCCATGACATTTATGAACCACTCTCCATGATGGTGTGGGAATCCCCCCCACCACCACCACTCCCCCTTTGGCTATACTAGACGTCAACATTTAGGACGGGTGCTTCTTCAGTCATATGCCTTCATCTGCCAAAGTTGGATCTAATAACGCTTGACTGCAATTGTCTAAAATTTCTTAATTTCTGCCCAAATAAAAGACAAAAAATCTTCACGTTGGGTTTCCGATGGAAGATCGCCATCCTGAAATGGGTTAAATAAAATATAGGCATATTTTATGTTTCTGTCAATGAGCAGACACTGATCTTCACATTATTCACCTTCTCCTGTGTCCATCCTCCCTCACAACTCTCCTCCTTACCAAATTCATGAGATTGATCAGTTTTGCACCGGTGGGTTTACAAAGTAACCCCCCGCCTCTGCTCTTCCCCCAAGACACAACCTCTACGCTGCACGCTATGTGGCACCCATAACCCTGCCAGAAGAACGCTGAAGCTATATCACTTAACATGCACTGGGCTCAACTCCCACAAGGGGGAGGGGCAGAGAAGAAAATGGAGTGGCATCTGAGCGGAATACTAATAAATGTGAGTGTATGAAAGGAATAAAGTTTAAAGGAGACAGTGTAGATGAACAAATCACAACTCAACAGGATTTAGTTAGACACTATGTTCCATATTTGTGTTTGTGCATATGCAAGGGGGCAGCAGTTTTCTAGACAGATACAAGAAAAATATTTATGATTGGTGGATTTATTTGTTGTAACAGTGCTTGCATAAAACCTAATGGAAGCACAAATCCTATTTGACTGGAGTCAGTTTATTTTTGTGTTGGTACATTTGGAAGGAAAAGTCATCTAATCTGCACTGCTTATTCTACTGCTGATAATTGTAAGATGGTTAGGGTAAGGAAGGCTAAAGAAACATTTTATTTTGTTTCATTTTTTGGACTGGGATCTCCATGGCAGAGTGTACACTGCCTTTGAACATTGACAGCTGAAATAGTCTCTAGGACTATACCTTCTTGCATATGTAACCCTTGTGCTATCCTAGGCACATTAACATTGAAGGTTGGGTCATCTAGACCCACTAGACAGTGCGCTGAACCTTTTTTCTTCAATGATTTGTGATTTTCACTGGTGTGGATTACATGAAATCTTTCCACCTTTATCCACCTTTGCCATGGTAGGGAGAACACGTCAATGGAAGGGTGGGGTCAGCTAAGATAGCACAAGTGTTAAGTATATTTATATATGTGCTTGGACGGATGGATGAGTTTGTCATATAATTCCTTGGAGCTCCATATTAAGCAATGGTCACAACTGCCCTTTTGTCTAGGTACGGGCAGTCTGCAGACAAAAAATGGGCAAACCTATATAAAAAATCAAGGTCGTAGACCGCTCGATGAGCCTGTAGAGCAAAATTGTTCATTTTTTTCTATGTGCATGCACCTGTACAACAGGTCACAGTGAAGTAAGTGGGAGGCAGGGGTGCGTAATGGGTTAGTACTCTAATTAAACTCCTTCCTGGCTGTGGTTCCTGTCTCCGGCTCGACTCGCGCCTTTGACTGTTCCCACAACCACGACTGGATGAAGTTCGTCTGCTGGACTTTAAATATGTAGTTGTAGATTTAGATAAGTTAATTCTTCTCTAAGAGTTCTGGTACATCGCCTGTCCGTCCTGGGGGAGGATCCCTCCTTCATGTGGGCACCCCTGAGGTTTCTTCGTTTTTTCCGGAATCCATTTTTTTTGGGAGTTTTTCCTTACCGCGAAGGGGGGTCTAAGGGCAGGGATGCCAGTATAGCTTAGTCAGTTTGTTAGTTCATTTTAGTATTTTCCTATTGAACTCTTTGTATTCATGATCCTTTTGAGTTCATGTTTTACTTCGAAGCCCATCGAGACGACTGTTGTTGTGATTTTGGGCTATACAAATAAAATTGAATTGAATTGAATTGAATTAAACTACTGACTAGAGGGTGGAGTCTGTAATATGCTACGTTCACATCCATTTCCGGGCTTTATGTACAAATCGCCATTGAGCACATATCTGAAGTTTAACCAGTCAAACTTTGACCAGTCAAGGATTTGGATTTGGTAGTGACTTATGGGTAGCGTCCTTTTCAAAATGCGGAAGTACCAACCCTTTTAAAATTGATCACAACTTAAACCGGCCACTATTCTCTACGACCCTCCACAGGTTCAAACAACCCAAAGACCTGCAGGACCCATACGGGTCAACCACCATACAGGTGCACGTGACTGACACCTTTATGATCAAAAGTCGGGCACTACAGAAACGTTAGATGTGGTTCACAAGACTACCGGCAGCAAAGTCAGTGTTTTTTGTCTCCTCTACTGACTATCATAGCTACCGACTTGTCATATTTTTGGTTTTATTGCAGATGTTCCATTGTTTTTGTGAATGCCTGAATTCCTGTCCTCTTTGACTCCAGCCTCTTAGAAGTAATGGCCAACCTGATTGAGTCTGTAGAAGTGATGGTTCCATCATGTGCATTCCTTCATTTATAGGGACATGTTACTTCTGGATACTACTAAAGACATTTTCAGAGGACATAAATCTTTAATCAGTTCCTTATTTTGGAATGATCTCGCACCATTTGACAAACCCCTCTCTGGTCAGCAGAAGACCAAGGATAGGTATGGTACCAGACTGCAGGGAAATCTACTTACTAAATTTTGTCACACACTAGTATGAGTGGAGATCTTTTCCCCTACTCGTCAAGTCTATTTTTTTTGCACTGAGATATGGCCCCACACCACAACACTGCATCCACCGCAAGGTGTCCCTCTATGGGTGCAGGAATCCGCATTGGGTTTTCATCATCTCCTACACTCTGACCCTGCAAGCCCCATTGCCTGAGGGAGAATCTGGACCCGTGGGGCCCATCCACACGAGCTGCAACAAACCAGGAGCTTATTGTCAGGACGAGGAGCGCAAGGAGCCTAAAAAATGTCAACACCAATAATAAAAAAGCTGTTTGGTATAAGAATACATTTAAAATATTTATATAAACTCAATAACGTAAAACGCATAGCCCATTTAGGGGTGTTAAAGTGGTTTAATTTTCATACGTCATTTGTTTGACTCATATTTTGATGCTTTTTGGACAACCATGTGCATATAAGACATGTTTTATTTAATCTAAACAGGCTTTAACTCAAAAATAAGGAATTGCCTCAAATACATATTCTCTTAAAAAAAAGATAAATATTGATGATGTATAAAGGCTGTCAAACGGAGTCACACACCCCTATTCTGACATGTTTTAAATCCTGTTTGAATGTTAGGTTTGTGTGTTACTTCATTGTATATCATGCTAAAATGTCTTAATCCATATGTTTTGGCTGGTAAAAGCATTTCCTTTAGTAGAGGGAAACAGAAAAAGGAGCTTCTTTCATTTCTCCAACTCCACAGTTTGAGACAAAGGAGGCTTTTCCAAAAATAGTCCATGTTTTATGGGATGTAAGCCCCTTTCCAACCATTCACAGTGGAGGGAAATGCTAGCAAAGCATAGTTTTCTTGCTTTTTTTAAAGTCACTAATGATGAAGAATCGAAACTATTTTTTTCAAGATGTTGCAAAGAACAGTGTGTGCCTGCTGCTATGACTACAATAAAGCAGATAATTCGATGGACAATAATCCTTGGACTGCTTGTCAATTTGCCCCATTTCAGTCAGGAATAAACATGCAGGCCATGTTTAATTTTACATTTAGGATACATTTGTTCAAAAAACAAAACTATTTTTTGCCCATGGCAGCATTCAGGTGCTGTTCATTAATATTAGGCATGGAGGGAGAGACAAGTAAAAGAAAAACATTCAGTGCGACGTGAGAGGCCAGATTTATGGACGTCTTTGCGCCATCAAAGTGGCAGCTGCTCTTAAGCTACTTGTGAACTCTCATCTCTCTCAGCCTCAAGAGATGAGACTTTTTTTTTTATTAGCCAGGAATAAAACCCAGAAGGTTGCTGAGGTTTTTGCAGGAACTTTATGGATGTTCTGTGTCTCGTCCAGGCACCTTGTGCAAGCTTTTCACTGACAGCAACTGCAGAATGATTGAGGGACCTGAGGGGTTTCAATTTTATATGCCTAATATGTGAACTGCTGGACCCATGACCGACCATAAAAAAATTCAGGCCACGTTTGGATTCAAGCTACAACATGTTAGGAAAAACCTAAAACTATCACTCTATGATTAACAAAGTAGATCAGGAGTGTCCAAATCCTGCTGGTTTTCCAGAAATCCTGCCTCATCTGCTGCTCATTACCTGGATCCGGTGTGTTTAGTCAAAAAGAAGCTTCAATGGCAGGTTGTACACATGTAGGACACTGGTTCTCAATGCTTGGAATTTGACACCCCTGATGTAGATGAACTTTAGCCAAGGGGTGAATTTTCAGACATGTGGGGAATTTTCATTGAATGAGGAAAACCGGATAAAGTGTATTCCATCGTTTGGCCTGCCTTCAAACTGCGACTTACATTATGAACTTTGTGCTGCCATGACCACCACTTTGTTTTGTAGCAGCATCCACCAATTTTCAGAACCCACTTGATCTCCTACCAGGGTCACAGGGTTCCGGGAAGCCTATCCCTGGTTCTGTCGGGCACACCCATGGAGAGTGGTAGATAGGAGTGGCCAGATCTCAAAGGGAACGCAGATGTGTCTTATAGTTCCCTTGAGGGTCGTGTGGCCACCTCAATGGACGACAACAAAATGGAACATGTGATTCTCACTTACACCACACATCGTGTGATGAGTGTATTATTTGTAAGGCAAATGCAAGTTGCACGCACTTATGACATACGGGTGACGCTGTCGTACAGAGTCCTTACACCAAACTCAAGTCATTTGTAAGGTGCGCAAACTGGACCCTTACTGACGGCTTGCAAATGCCCGATGCACAGACCGTGCACATGGTACTTAAGTCCTCGTAGGATGCCCATAGTACGTACACGGAAACTACGCTTTGATTGTCTCATTTCTACTACTACTACTATATTCCCTTGAACAGCACTAAGAGGTTCCCTGCCCAAGTCCACAGGGGGTTGGGAGGGTTCTGAAAAAAACGAAAAACCCTTAGAGATGCCTGTTTCCTTCCTACTTTACCCTTAGATGTTATTTAAGTTTCCACTATGAGCTGGCACCTCCAGCATGACTGTAGAAAAAATGTACTTGAAACATTTATGCCCTAAGGTCTCAACGACTGGTCTAAGACCTTGATATTTCATGCAGGCCACCTACGTGCCCCATTTCAGTTTGCCCATTTTTTGCTTGTATATACCCATAAGGACAGTTGTGACTAAAGGTTTAGCTTACTTCCCCAGTTGTGATGCTTGGGAGGGGCATGGAATACATTTCCTTAAATCAATAAAAAGTTCTCTATTTTTTAATAACTTTTATTCAAAACCATTAACACCAACAATTGTGGATGGCAGGAGGTAAACTTAAAACATTTTTTAAACTAAATTTAACTTGTAGATGTCACCTAATTATTTAAAAAACACCAACTCACAGCTCATGTCTCTCAAGGCATGACACAAGGAAGGCAAGAAAATAATGAGTTTTTTTGGAAAGTCTGTTGACCGAAGGTTGGATCTCACTGGGCAGCAGCTATTGCCAAAGAATTGCAAGCAGACGTTTCCAAAATATATTTGAAAAAAGGTTGTTTTTTTCTTTTAAAAATCAATTTCTCATTACTCAGTTTGATTGTGTCAGTAGCAAGACAGTGCTCTTGTGTTACTGGAACATTTTTGAGCATGTTAACACATTTTGCATATTATCTTTTCGTTGCGGGGGATCTTTATAACCAAAACCGGTTCTGTTTCTTAAAGTTAACAAAAGTGTGAGAGAGAAAAAAGTAAAGGCTTGGCAACAAATTGGGAGAAAAACAATCATTTAAAACACACATTTCCCATAATTCAGTGTGATTAAAAATGAAAATTGGCACTATTTGGTGCACGTGGGAATATTTCAGAGCTTTGTCTAGTTTTTACGGCCTGTTGAGTTAAAAACCAACCACGTCTGAGTAACTCTGACATTCCTCAATGTTTGTTTGAGGCTATGAACAACAAACTGTTTACTTTGTGTCAAAAAATTGCAGTTTGTAGCCAAGCATAAAAGAAAAAAATAACCCTGGAAATGCTTTGTGATATTGGTAATGAATCCTTGCTCAGACTGCTTTCAAGTGCTCAATTAAATCAGTTATCAATTCAAACGCTTTTCTCTGACACACAGTACTTTGTCCTGCACCTTTTAACCCTCCACACACTTAATATTATTCATTCAAAACATAGCACACTTTTAGTTTTTATACCTGAACTACACAAAAAATAAATAAAAAGAGATTTAAAAAAAAAGCTGCAGGATTTTTGAATTCATCAGTGACATCCTTCTTGTGTGGAAACCTCTGACAAACATGAAAACATAAACTGTTAGCATTGCGTTAGTGCCAACATAGACATATTTTTTTTTCTTTGTTTTGATTGGTCAAACATCCCAGTTATAATTTTTTATACCGAACCACATGCATGACCTTTCACCTCAACTCTTTCTTAAAGGTTGTGTCACACAGCCAATACGTACAATCTGTGCATTTTCTATATGGTATACATCATTCTGGTGCGTTTTTTGGGTTCGTCATTCGTCAATGTGTGTAGATGTCTGTTGATGGTTTTGACCGAAATGTCTCTACCTGAATTCGGATTTCGAGCTGAGAATCACACAGTTTATGCCTATATTACGTAGTTACAATTATTAAGTAAATCTTTTGCAGTTGTGCGGGATTTTTGAAAGATGTTTACACAAAATTGTAGCTTTTCTACGACCGTTCTATGCATGTCTAACAGACTTTCCATGCATGTACCACAGATGTATATTTTTTGTATAGCGGTAGGCAAAGTACATCCTGGACAGGGTCTGTCCTAAACAAAATGTCCATAATAAACACTTTTCAAATGTGTCAACCGCTTCTAACAGACTTTAGAAACTGCAACACGATCCCTAAATCTCCACAAGCTGAGGCTGCTGCTGGGGATCCCACAACAAGCCTGGGCAGCACACATTCACTGCACAACAAACACATCAGCCACTAACAGCTGAGTATGGATTAGGGCATCTTCCGAGGAATTTGCGCGTGTTTACTGACACAAACAAGCTAAAGGGAATATTACGGAGATGTGCATTGCCGCCTGCCAGCATATGAGCGGTAAATGAGACTTTGCGGGCCATGTTGTAACATTTGTCACAAAATAGGAAAATAAACCACACCAGAGTCTGCTCAGTTCATCAACGTCAGGATATGAAGATTTGGATGAGTGACGTTTAGATAAACAGGCAAAAGATTTGTTTTCTAATTGTGATGCACTTCTTGATTACAGCAATAAACTGAGTTTCTATACCAGCAGATATTAAAAAGCTTTGCCATCTGTGCCATAAACTCTGCAAATGCTGATAGGAGGGAAGTTCTCCTCATATCTTATTTTGGATTATCCTTAAATCTCCCTCTGAAGCTGACAGCCTACATACAGGAAAAACACCTGTCACCTGCAAACAGGACCAACAAATGGGCTCTGACCTCACGGTTGTAGATGGGTATTGTTTTTTATCGATTGCAGTTTGGTGAGGAGCTGGTGACAGGGAGTCTCCACTCATCAGGGGAGCTTATCGATTAGCTACGGAGGAGCGGCAGGGGCGCACTGGGCATCGAGCATTCAAGTTCAAAGAGTTGGAATGTGGCCCGATGCAAAGCCGGAGCGCCATCCCAGAGACGGATAATTAATGTGGAAGTCGATTTCTCTTTGGATGGAAAAGGGCTGTTGCGATGCTGACAGGCTTAGTGGTGCAGAGCACAACAACTTAAGGCAAAACGCAACAAAGGAGACCCAGTGGACCAGACAGGACATGGGAGGAAAGGCTTTGTTTGGACCAAACCAAGGAGGCACATTTCACGAAAATGAAGAATGACAACCATCAAACGCTATTTCTTGATGGCAAAGAGAAAGTAAAAGATTTGACACCTTTAGTAAATTGAAATAACAGAGCAGTCACCATAGATAACAGAAGCAAATGACTTTAATTGGGAGTATTTTTGAACATGGTGGTGTAGTAATCCTCTATGGACGTACTGACGGAGAGAAGTAGTAAGGCTATGGCAGGAGGACAAGAGGAATCGTATTCTGAAATAGCGTAACCAAAGGCACCACTTCCCTGAAGATTGTTGTCTGGAAGCGCTTAATACATGAAACATAACTCTGACACAGGGGCAAGCAATGGTTAGGGAACTTGACGAGACGACAGAAGTTATGTAGTGGTCATTGATATGACTTGACATGACCCTTTAACACCAGAGTTTTAGCTCCCGTGCTGACATTCCCTTGACTACCATAATTCAACCATTCAGACAACCGTTCACACGATCTGACTTTACTATTGATGTTTATGCAAAGGACACAACATTACAACGCTGGTTCAGCTGATTGAACCCATTTGTTGCAGCTTCCATCGGGTAATACCTCATTGCACAGAAGTTCGCTTGCACCTCTCACATCCAACAAAGAAGATTAGATCATTTGATCTCCATCCTTTTAATGCATTTCATTCTGTTTATTTTCATTAGCACGTCAGTCTTTCTTCTTTTTTCAGGACCCGTGGAAAAAGTGCATCCTTCCTGGCTGTGAGCACTTTAACAAGAAAAAATTAAATAAATAAAAAATAAATAAATAAAATGCAGGCTGCTTTGGAAGTTTGGGTTTGACTGCAGGGCTAGGCTTTTTATCCGCGCCCCGCCTTCCACCCATATCCTGCCTCTCGCTGCTGTTTCTTTCTGCACTGCAGACATGAACTGAATTGGAAACAACAGCTCTGTGTTTGGTGATGAATCTCAGGAACCCAGACACTCTAGCTTTGGAGACTGCTGACATGGAAGGATGTTTGCTGACAGAGACAACACTAAATAGCTTAGGAAGAATCCCTTTTTTTTTTCTTTTTGTCTTGTCTTCAGAAAAAAAAGAACATGTTTGCTTGGGTGGCCCCTAGAGCTCAATGGAATGGACCACCAACCAATCTCGGGTCTAATATTCTCATTTGGTGACCCAGTATCATCTTCTAGGTCAGGGCCGGTGTCCAACATGTTTTCCAACCAACCTGCTATTGAAGTTCCATATTGGCTAAACACACCTGGTCCTGGTAATCTACAGTAGATAAGGCAGGGTATCTTGAAGACCAGCAGGAGGCCAGCCCTTGAGGCCTGGATTTGGACATCCCTGTTCTAGGTATTATAGAATCTAGATCTACCTATTGGAAAATTTAAAAAAAATTGGTTAATTTTGCTCATATATAAAAAAAAAAAAGAAAAAAGTACCAAAAATCGACCCACAGAATCGCCAGTCTTCCCCCAAAATAGGTTGGGCGTTCACTCCCCCAAACTCTCCAAAAACTGCTTCCACCATCGGTAAACTTCTAATAATGTTTGCCGGGCATCAATTAGGTTGATTGGTGTAGCTTGCTCTTGGCCAGCCCAGAGGATTGGCAGTTGCAGGCAACTTGTCCAATTAAGTGAGCGCAAGCAGTTGCCAATAAAGGGTGAATAATGGGCCTTGAAGGGGAGGGGGTGTGAATTATCCACAGAGTGTGGTACTGGGTAGGGGGGCCGTTCAATGTGGGAAGAAGAGAAAAAAAAACCCATAGATTTCTCTTTTCACATTACAATCAATATCCCCCCTATGGCTTTAACAATGGCTTTAATGAAGGATTAGACTGCAAAGATGTTGGTACCCTGGGTGGATGCCAATAGTCACACCAAATGCCCCCCCCCCCCCCCCCCTGAGAGAACCATGTACAAATGTCAACACCTGCTTTCGTTGGACACTGTGGATACAATCACACCCAGGCACACTCAACAATGGACGAGGTCTAACGAACTGCGACAATTAGATCATGTTGAGTTGTCAAGATTAGCCATTTTTTTGCATGCAAATGCTGCGTAGAGATTTTCTTCTTCTTGAGTGAGACTGGAAAAAAAAATAGGCACTTGTAGTACTCCGATATTATACTTCATTAGGACAGATTTCAGAGGTTGGAGTATTTCGCTGCCCCCATCCCCCTCTTAACGTCTCAAATAGCAGCGAGTTGTCGAAAAGCTTTAATTTCCCTCGGACATCACATCCACAGCCTCTTTTGTTGTGCTGGCAGGTTTCTTAATGTCGCAGAGAAGAACTGTTATTTAATGCGCCGGCCGCAGCGTCTGACAATAGCAGTTTTAATCCCCCCCCCCCCGTCAAATGCTTTTTAGGACAAGCACAAGATCATAGACCCAGAATGGAAGATGCCATAAAATTGCATGTTCAAAAGACCAATTTGGAAGAATGAGTCACAGACAGATAGAAGAGAAGAAGAAACCCATATTTCTATCGTTTTTGTTGCATTGTCTCTATTTTATGATTTAGTTGCATTTATAGGTAGAGATAGTTGATGAGGTATAGACAACAGTCATCGTCTTAACCTGTTGAGATAGTTCTAGAAAAAAGGTGCCAAGTTAGTGGCCTAGTCAGAAAGTTCTCTACCTGAAGGCCATTTCACACAGCTATGAACATTTTTAAGCATTTTTTACGTATGAACTTTTGGTCTTTTGTGACACATGCGTGATATCCGTAATACATGTTTCTTGCATTCGTCCATATGCGCAGAAGTCCGTCAAGGGGTTTCAGCCGATGGGTCTTTACGTGAATTCGATTTTGAGCTGAGTATCATGCAGTTTAAGCGTATTTTACATAGTTTATACATAAACATTACGTTAAATTTACACAATTGTGTGTGACTTTTGCAAGATGCATAGACAGATATCACATTCAAATTGCATAATTGATACAAAAACCACTAATAAATTTCATATACAGAGCGCAATAATCACGCACGGCTCATATACTATGTTGATTTACTGATTTACGTGCTCTTTACGTGGTTTATTGGGACCTCCTATGTGGTTTTAACATGGTTCATTCGTGATACATCTGTTGAAATTTCACGGAAACACAACAAATTTTCACATGTTTTCCACGTACATCCATGTAACTTGACCAACTTTTCCAAACTCTACCTAGTGGCTGTGTGTCCTGGGCTTGAGGCTGGAAGGTCATGAGTTCGAATCCATGTTCAAGTTGAACCAAAGACTCTTTGCTCCCTTTGTTACGTCAAAGATACGCTAGGCGGGACACATGCTTCCTGCTCTACTCCCTTCTGACGTATCTACTTGTCGACGATTAGATCCATGTTTTCCTAATCCAAGTTCCAATATTGCTTGCCATTTTTGTTGCACCTGTAATGCTAAGTTTGGGGTGTGAGAGTATAAACAGACAGCTCTCAGCAACGGATTGGGGAAGGGGGCTGGGGTTACTCCACACCAACAGTCCCACCCAAAACTCTGAGGTGAGTTTCTAATGAACAACTGCCGCTCTGCAGAAACATTGTCCTAGAAAAGGAACGGGTTTTTGGATTTTGGTTAAAAACGGCACAATTGTAGTTAAAAGACTTCAGGGAACGGGTTGGATTGGGGGGGTTAAACCACCAAACGGTCCCCAAGCCTGACTGTGTCCTCATCTCACCACTCCCCAGGGTCAGATGCGGAAAACAAATTTCACACACCCAGGTGTGTGACAACTAATGGGACATACTCCATCTCCTTTTTTATCCTTTTCCTGTTCATGCTGGGTTCAAAAACAACGTAGGCAACATTGGGGAAATGCGCACTAGTGCGACAGAGCAACCGTTCCCCTGATGGTCGCACTCCTTTGCTGATACCACAGCTGTCAGTCAACATAAACTGAGAAATGTGAGCGTTTGGTATAAACAAGAGACAGAAAATATTTGAAAGCAGCAGAGGACTCCACCCTCCACTAAAACCTTCCCCCATTATCTCAGCCCTTTCTACCTTTGCTGCCTCCCATCTGAACAGTTACGTAACCCTTGCTTTCATGAGAGGGAGCTGGAGTGTTTTTGTATTTGTCCAGCTGCTAACACATAATTATCTTGAAGACGAGTTTCACTTGTGGTTTAAACTCTAGACATATCAGAGGAAAGAGGAGGTCAGCATGTCAGGGAAAGACGGTGACAAACACAGCCTCCAGACACATCGAAAACATCAGGGCAAGAAGAATTTGCCCATAATGCTATGCAGTTGCCAGTGGGGCTTTATCGGGGGGAAAGAAAAGCAATTTGCCGCCGTGAAGCTCAATGGCCTTGTGAATCAAGCCAGTCCGGACGAGGCGAGAGTGCCGTGGGGACTGTGCCGCGTGGCGATCCACTTAATGCTGCTCTGCTATGAAAATAGACAAATAAAAACCGTGTGACACTCAAACCTGCCGGACTGACTGGTTGTCAGTGGACCTTATGCTCCTACTTTTAGTGAGAAACGTTATCGTCTGGGTGAGTGCTGTTCATAGCTGCCCCGAATTAATACAAGGGTGCCCCCACCAAACCACCCACTCATTGCACCTCATGTGCCATGCTTCTGAGTGTATTGTGCTTCTGTTACAGTGGTATGATCTTTTTTTTAATTGTACACAGTGGTATATTCTTGTCGTTCATAGTACACACTGTGGACCTATATTTTTTTTTCCGGTCCCCATTGACCTTAGCCTCCTCTTCTAACCTTATGAATCTGTACCCACACTAAGAAAGGAACGCTTCTTCATGGGGTCACGGCAAAAACAAAAAAGTATTTTTTGTTTAGGTTGTCTGTCTAATCCTGTTTTGGGTTGTACTTAAACCAATTTCAATATTGGGTGAATTTCAATTTGTGAGGTTAATGAAGTTTTATTCAATAATAATCAATATCTTTTGTTTTCAGGAAAAAAAAACTTCCACTTTTTGTCTTGCAAACCTGTAAGCTGTGGACTGAGTAAAAAACACCTGTCATTCCCCATCGTCAAGCCTCCTCTGGTGGTTAGCTGCGCCGCTCAAGCTGCTAATGGTAATGACGGCAATCAAAACAGTGGCGCTTATGCCGCTAATAGTGATGATAGTGCTAATGAGCTCACTACCTGGAAGGTTGTTTGCTTAAGCTGTTTTCCTGCTTTCTCCCTCCGGGAAGGCAAGGAAGTGATCTTGATATCCCGTCGCAGCGTACCCCCCCTGTGGCCTCCGCTGTGTCCTGAAAGGCCTTCGCCTGCGCCGGCTAACTGCTAATACATGCCGCTAATTACAAACAAGGGAAATGAGGTAATAGCAAAAGAAAAAAAAAAAGAGCCTCTTGGGATCAGGGGAGCACCGTGTCTCTCGTCTCTGCTTAAACACTTCATATTTTTCTGTTGTTAGATTTAAAAAGAAAAACAAGAGTGGGGATGAAAAGTGTTTTATCTTGTAAAGCCCGCAACATCAAAGAATCAACAACAAAAGGTATTAAATAGTAATATTTTGATACCTTGTTTTATTTAGTAAGTTTGTTTAGTAATTTTGTATCCACAACAATATTAGTTTAAAATGCAAAAATATTGACATTTGATCCATACCTTTTTAACAAGGTTTAACTGTATATAAAAACTAATGATCAACAAAAATATTAATAACTTCTTTATTTTAAAGCAGCAAGTAGTCATTAAAAAAAATGAATAGCAATAGAGGAGTTATTCTCATCATAAAGTTGTGAAAGTTAGCTAGACCTTTTAAGATTTAATGGAGGCAGCCATTTTGAAATCAGCAGGAAAAGCTCTTCTACTGCCCCTAGTGGAATGATGATGAACTGCAATATAGAAATCATGGACAAAATTCTTTACAATGGGTTTTTAAGGAATGAGGTATTGGATCATGCTAATGAGACAGGGGTCTCAGGAATGCATGTATCAAATAGGATAGGTTATACAGGGTCATCCTACAGCTCTCAGCATAGCAATCAAAACTGAAATATTACACTGCAAAAGGGATGCATTCCTGATCAATGTGACGGTGGAGGAGCAGACGTGTAAAATGAGATAGAACAGGAGCTTTTCCGCTCGTCCGTGTTGATGAATGTTATTTCTGTGTTTCCTGTTTTCCGAACACAAAAATATGAAGCAAAGAGGGGGGGGGTGGATTAGAATGTTGTGGGACCACCTTTGTCATGCTAAATCCCATTCTAAAACTGCCAGTGTGATTGGCTATTGCAAGCATCCATTTACTAAATAAATAAATAAATAAATAAAAAAAGGAAGGGATTGTGGGGGCTGAGGGGGTGGACAAAGCAATGCTCGGTGCTCCCAAATGGTCGAGACGGTGGAAAAACCAAAGGCTGAGTCCATATTAAGTACAAAATAAAAAGACAAGGATAATGCTCTTTCTTTCATGAACCACTCGCCATGAGCAAAAAGAAAAAACTCTCCAGAGCAAGATGGAAGCTGAAACAAGACAAAAAAAAAGAGGTTACACAGGAGACTTCCTGTTTTCTTTTGGCTTGGATATCTGGCCTTTTAAAAATAAATAAATAAATCAAATGAGAGCTGGTAGGATCCAATTGAGCCCAATCCCCTGTCCAGTCATTAAAAGCAGTTTCTAGAACGGTATCCATCTGCTGCCTCTCCTCATTAATGCAGAGAACGATGGCGGTAAACGTTCCTAAATACGGTACTGGCGAGTTGTCTGTGCGACCCTCGACCCTGGAAGTGTCTGCTGCCAGCATGTGGACATGAACGCGCTCTGGTTTTCCAACTTGGGCTCCACACACACACAGCATATGTGGTCATATCATTAAGCTTAGATGCCTCCACCATTTCCAGAGTCAGGGTTTCCCCTTTGATGCTGCGTTTGAGCTCAGGGTCAGCGCAGCCACCTCCGCTAATGTAAAGGAGTTCATCGACATTTAAGGCAGATTTAAATGGATCCGTCTGCACTGTGGGTCCGTTGCGTTGACACCAAAGAAATATAGAATGTTTATTTTTCAATCGGAAATTTACATTGCTCTCTGTGACAGACTTGCAACTTGTCCGGGGTGTATCCCACCTTCTCCCAACAGTACCTGGGACAGGCTCCAGCAACCATCCCGAAATAGTTATGGATATATATGGATGGATGTTTACATCACCGCCATCATGTCTTCCCTGTCCCTCCGCAATGCAAGCTTTGCAGATCTACTTCCTACTCGTTGACGCATCAATTTTTCAGTTAAAGGCCGACTAAAGGGGGAAAAGGTCTGGGTTAAAAAAAAAGCGTCTGTTGTACTTAGTGTAACAGTAATTTTAGATATTTAGAGATTTTTGCATTTCGCAATAACGCAAGTGGATAACACCATCGTCCATTTTCACCACAGACTCTTTTATTTTGCAAGTACAAAAATATATCATTTATGATTACAAGATGACCATTTTTCAAAGACTCATTGAAGAGAGACACAGGACCAACCATTCCTCTGAGAGCCAGCCCCTGGAGGAGGGACAGACTGGAGACGGCAGCAAACAATGTAAACTGACTGACCCTCATCAGATGGCCTCCCCATGCAACGCAACAGAGACACACCGCAGGTGAACCAGTGTAATGCCAACTTGTTCTTTCCCTTCCAGACCTGTTTCCTTCCCTTCCTCCTTTAGTGACATGAGCCCCAACAATCAAATATGTGAAATGGGCAACAAAGCGTCGCGAAAGAGCTAAGCCGTGACTCAGCAAACAGCACATTCACTGAGGAGAAAAGCCTTTCTCCACAGCAGCCATTTTGATTTCACAACCTCAAGTCGCTTCAGGCACAATTTTTTTCTCTCTCCTCAACCGATGTGAAAATCTCTCCACGGCTCAGAATATATACTTCTATTTTTTTTTTTCATTTTTTCCAAGCCCTTGTCTCTATCGCCCTCTCTCCATCCTTTAGCTGTGGTGTATCGCTCCCATTAATTACCTGCTCGCTGTGGCGTTGGGCCTGCCAGGAACCCGGCAGAAATAGAGCGTGCTGGGGAGTTTCTCCTGATTTTGGCTCGTGACAAATGTCTTGCAGCCTCCGGACACACCTACACAAGCATTTAACAAATGCCATCACCCAAACCCCTCCTCGCTATTTGTCTCGGACTAACTCGCACAGAAGAGACCACCCAATGCAGACTGGGGGACTAAATATGTAAAAGACTGGATGTAGTGGAATGCGGTCCCCAGATAAGCGTTTGTCCTCCATGTTGGCTCCACAAACATTTGACAGAAACTCCCGACAGTTTGAACCTGCTGTGTTTGGACCAACCAAACAGGTCACACCATCAGGGAAATAGACCACGACAAAAAAAAACCGTGGTCGACACTTGAGCTACACAGCCCTAACCAGCTCCTCGCCAACATAGCTTTCGTCAGTTTTGCAGTTCTTCCTTGCGTCTTTCACTCCCTCCCGAGGCGTATCCCAGAGAGTCTTGGCGGAGGCCGATCCAGCGGCTGTTTGTTGCAGCCGAGCTGATAGGGTACCAGGGCACCTTGGGGGCGCACAGAGCAAAGGGCTGCAGGCGGCGTTTGAGGTAAAGGATAAATCTGGTGCTATGTAAAAAAAAGGAGGATGTAGATACTTACTACTGTCCTCCAAACTTAAACCACACTAAATTTTGAGTCATATGTTGTACATGTCATATGCAACAGGGAAACAAGGTTCTCAGTACAGGTTAAATTCTTCGTCGTATACTGTGCAAACGCGTATAAACAAAAACACAAAAAATCCAAGTAAAACATGTAAAAAAATCAATCCATAAAATAGAAAGTAGAGCATGAAAACCAATTAATGCTATAAGGTTATAATGTTTTCATCTTTATGTCATATTAATCTAACAAAGCAGCACAAACATAATACTAAAGTCTCAATTTTCCTCTTTTGCCTCAAAAAGCAGCTAAAAAAAATTCTTGATCACTCTTCGCGCTACCGTCTGTTGAGAATTAGTCAGATAGGCGATTGGTCCAAACGGCTTTTTGATTGAACTGTAAGCATCAAACAGCTAAAAGCTTTCACTCTAAACTATAAAGACACACAGCAAGCACAAAAACATTGATAACAAGCGGCAAAACTCATTAGCTCCGGTTACCAAGGAAACCCAAAACCCAGACTGGATCATAGACTTGTTGCACACGACAGCAGCACAATAAAGGGGATGCTCTGAACCCATAAAAGCCAACCTTCTGGTCGCCGATACACTGTGCTCTGCCTTAAAGACGGAGACAACAGCAGCATCGTAGGAACATTGACTGTAAATGAAAACTGGTCTAAGTGACCCCTCCCACCTTGCGTTGCAACCAAGAAGCACCCGCTCGTCCAAAAAAGCAAAAATCCCAAACTTCAAAGGAGAAATAAGCAGCTATTACTTAGTAATAATAACCATACTCGCACGTCATGACATTTTTTTTCTGTAGTGCAAAATATTCAAATTATAAACAGACCAATCCGATGCCTCAATCAAAGTATGTGGTCTCATGTCGCTTGTTGCAAACGTTTAATTGACAAATTTACCCCCTTATATAGTAGGGGTGTGGACTTCCAATGAGATCACTCCTGATTGGCTAGAGTAGTTTCCATAGAAATGTTGACTCAGACCGAGAAGGAGCAATCACCGCTTCCTGATGATTTCTGGTTCCGACATGGCGACGTCTATACCGACAAAAAATGGCGACTAGATGGACCTTCCTTGGAACTGGAGGTAAGCAATTTTCTGTGGGTGATGTCACTTGGTCCATATATTTCTATTTATATAGTCGAAGCATATGACGGTCCAAAAAAAAAAATGTTGAAGCAAGTCGGAGAAGAAAAAAACCCAAAATGGTTTATGTCATACCGTGAGAATGGAAAGAGGAGCCTTGCAGAGAAGGTTCAACAGCTGACTGGATCATGGCCATCAGAAGTGAATCCAGCTCGGCCCCATGGGGACCGAGCAGCCTGTCGGTGAGGACAACTGCCAACCGCCCAAAGAAAAGTCCAGTCAATTCTCTGATTCAAGTTTCATTATTCCACCTTTAATTACTTGCCCAATTTGGGGCTATAGCCGGCCTTGATTAAAATGGACACTATTTAATAACCCCAGCCCCCTTCCAAAAGGAGCGCACCTTAAGAGATAGAATAATTAAAAGCAGGACACAGATAAGATTCCTATCACCCCTTTCTGCAAATTGGACGCGCTCTTGGAAAGAGAACGAAGTCGGCCAGCGGAGGACGAAGGCAACAAAAGGGGGAGGAAATGGAAGGGGGGGAAAAAAGGACTGCGAGTGAGCGGAAAGATTTGACGGACGGTTGAGGAAGAAAGGTGAAAGGAGGAGACACGGGGAATGTGGAAATTAAAAGCACAGTCGGCGGTAGCTTGACCGATAAACTCGTGATATCTAACAAGTCCGGACATTTCAGAAGGGTAAAAAGGAGCTGGAGAATGTGGGCGGGTTTGAAGGGTAGACTTTGCACGCGTCCAGCTGTGGCCCCAAAGGGGGCCGCTATTTAAAGAAAGGGACGGACAGCAGTCTGCCTCTTTTACTAAAACGGAAAAAAAGAAAAACAAGGGGAAAGAAGTGGAGCAGGACATTTTCGGTGTCCTCCGCAGACATGTGTGTGGAGTTTGCTCAAAAAAGGGAATAAAAATGTTACTTCCTGTTGGATTCACAAACAAAAATCCTGAACGCGGTTTTACGTCGTCTTAGTCCTCGTGTTCCGTTGGTTTCAGGATTACCAGCCAAAGCAGGAGTGGGGGATTTTTTCCTCCACCTATCCTTTTCCGTTTTAGAAATCGACAAACCACGGACATCTCATGCCTGCTGCAGCCAACACGCTTGGCTCCAAAGCAGTCGAGCAATTTTATTTGTATTTTTTATTTTAGGACCATCTCCTCATGGAAGAGGGAAAAAAAACCATGTGGGCCACGAGCGTGGAAGGTGGTACATTAGGAGTGTGCTCGTCGCTGTAACAAGCACTAACCCGTGTGCCCTCAAAGCCTCACCTAGTGAGAATGCCATGGCTTGTTAAGCTGGCAAAGATGATAGGCCCTGACATCTATTTACCGCAGCCACGCAAACACACACAGGCACACACAAATGGCCCACTTTGGCCAACGGGATCACCTCTAGCAATTTTATGACTCTCTCCCTTTGACTCTTTTCCTTTCATTACACCGGCCTCTCTAGCTCCCCCTCCCCTTCCCAAGCCGTCCTTCTGCCTCTGAGCCTCCATTCCAGTCTGAAGCGATTAGTGTCATACCTGGCAATCAGGTAAAAAACACGGAGAAGGGTTATTCTGTACTAGTACGACTGTGATGTTCGTGTGAATACATTTTTATTTGGTTTGGTTAAGATTGCTGTTTGGGGATTAAAAAAAAACTCGTATTTTATATACATATCCTTAGTTATTGACATTTTTAAGTATATGTATATTCATACACACACATATGAATATATTAATATATATAATCTGAGAACAAATAATTACTTAAGTTCAGTTACTCAATAATGAACCACGTCTATCAAAGACAATTAACCCCGCGACAGCCACTACTTCAAAGAATCGACAGGAAATACACACTTTTTTTTAAGAATTAAGATGTTACTTAAATGTAATAAAAACTACAAACTATGGAAAAGTTTTGAGCCACTGAGAAAGACAAAGAAGAAAGGGCACAGAAAATTCTGACTTTTTTTTTCAGAATTCTGAGATTGAAGTCAGAATTTTCTGGGCCCTTTTTTCTTCTTCTTTCTCAATGGCCCAAAACTGAAAAACATCATTAATTTTATTTGATATAGATAGACATTAATTGTGATCTTTTGGGTGATTTGTTAAGTTTTTACGTGATTTTGTTTTAAAATGCAAAAATATTGACATGAGACACCTAATTTAGCAACCGTCTCAAATTTGATTGACACATTTTCAACATGGAGTGCTAGTATTATGCATAAAAAAGGACAATAGATAGATATTCTCACTAAAAAAATGTTGAAAATTTGCAAAAATAATTTGTACCAAAAGCGTTGAGAGGAAGCGTTCAGGGGAGCAGCTGTTTGGAAATAAGCAATAACAAGCCCTTCTACTGCCCCAAGTGGAATAATAATGCACTACAGGGCAGAACACATCGACCAGTTTATATACAACTGGTTTTTAAGGAAAGTGTGGATCATGCTGAGAAAGAGGTTTGAACAATGCTTCTATTAAAACTCATACAAATTGTTACATAAGATTTAAAAAAAAATCAAATTCTTCTTTGCTGTTTATTTTCTATCAGAATTATAAAATTGCATGTTGTTTTTTTTATTATACTTTCTGCCATTTTCGATAAAATTACAGATTGATTTTGTACTACAGGACAATTTCTCTTTCAGTTTCTGTGTGGTCACTAATTTGTGATCTTTGATCCTTGCTTGGAAACAGATTCTCTTATTCCCTGAGTCACATTTAACAACTTGGACCCAAATGAATCATACAATGGTCATTCTGTTTATGATCTGAAAGTAGTTGCCTGAGTTTGCAGGGGATATTGGGTAAAACCGTTGAAATTTGGTTGTTGAAATAGTGAATTTGATGGTCAATGTGTCATAGTGCCGTTCCTATTCATCCAGATTGTCCCCAAGCCATTCATTGAAAAAGAAGAACATTTTGATAAGGTTAACACAATGCCTTGCTTGTTGAATGAGTGTCTTTCAAGGTTTTTAGAAAGCTCATTAAGGTAGTACAATGAACTATTTTTAGGGAACATACAATTTCTAAACATGTAAACCTGGCCCACATCATTATACCTCCACCACAGGCTGCAGTCCAGTCAATAGGTTAGATTTTTGTACTGTTCTATGACCCTGTTGAACCCTCAACACTGGAAGATCAGACGACTGTATGACATCTTGCCAGTTAAATCTGCGACTCAGTATTTTTTCTTTCTATTTAAGAAGGCAAAATATATTCAACGAGAAAAAGACTGGGCTGTTTTTTGTTTTTTTTTAAAGGGTAGAACAATCTACAGGTTCCGAGCAATCCCGGGGTGACTGAAAGTGGTTGTACAATAACAAGAAAATGTAATCATAATATTCCAGCTCAAACAAATATATAAGTAACTTTGTAATGTAAATGTGGGATGCATCTAGGGATTTTGCCAATATCATAAGTTAAGACCCATTAAAATTTCATCTGTGCTGTTTGGCCTGCGCAAGCATTTTCCTAGTGCTTTTGGAGTTCACTATGAAACAGCCGTGAATGAGCGAAACCAGGGCGGGCGTTTAATGTAGACCGACGGTTAAAGGGAGCAATGGGAAATCACAGCTTGCTACCTCAGACTTTGAAAGATCAGTGCCGTTTAGGTCAGCACATTTGAAGTTATAGGGGAAAAAAAGAAAAAAAAAGTCTTAAACGGTTCTTCAGACGACTTCAAATAAAGCCGACGGAGACCGCTGACCTTTCCGAACCAAAGGGTCTGAAGTGAAAAGAGGGAGAGGAGCGTAAGACGATGGAAAAGCCTGGCATGACTTAAACAGGGTTACTCTTTTTATAATGGCTAGAAAGTTTTCACCAAAGCCTCTTCTTACCTACGATTGATCATTGTGCAAATTTAGTCCATGGTAGAAATGGTCGTAGACCATTTATCGTCATACACTTAATTGCAATTACATGATTTGTGTGAAACGTGTATTTCTTAATTTCTGAAGAAGATGCTTGTTTATACTGTCATGAACGATGATAAATCTCCTGAGAGGTATTTGCTTAGGTGCGACGGACGTTGGACCGGAAATTGTGTGTCAAGCGAGCAGGTGGGGTGCTCATCAATAAGGACAATTAAACACCTCCAAGGCACTCGGCCAAATCTTCCCTCTGTCCCTTTTTCTTTGCTGTACCCTCCACCGCCTCCCTCTGTCCTCCTCACATGGACCGACAGATGATAATTCAGCGGGAGTGGAAGGGGTCACGGCCCTGACAGCGAAGGGCACCGTCGGCTGCGATAACCATCTCCGGATGCAGACAGTCAACAAGAAGTTTGGCCACGACAGAAAAACAAAAAAACAAAACACCAAAACAGACGGGAGGAGAACTTTTCAAAGGCGATGGCGCGACGACCTGCATTTTAACTATTGTAAGACGGGTGTGTTAACGTTGCTGCTGAGTCAGCGCGTTCCGGTGGACGATGGCACAGCTACACTACGGAGGAGGCAACGCTGCTTACTCATCCTGACTCAACCCCCTGGAGTATACCGGAGACGCACAAACACAAGAAGAGGCAAAACACAAAAGCATATCATTGCTAGGTCCCCGTCTAGGTCAAAGAGGCTCTAGGTTTCATCTAAAATGCTTGCTAATTACAATGAGTTGATACTGTACCCTCTCTAATTGCTTGAATATTCAAGAAGGACTGAAAATACTTCTGTCACTTGCACATCCTCAAAGGAGGGATTATATTCCCAAACTAGAGAAGAGGAATAAAAAAAAAAGAGGGGAGGGGGTGGATCGCCTGTCAGTCTAGCTAATTATCCGTGCTGAAAAGAGCAAGCTTCATTTCCCGGACTTACGTCGAGGGGAATCATTGGTGGCGACCTCATCCCCGACTTTATGAAAAGAAACATTACATCCCATGATATAACCGACTCCCCCCACAGCCAACCCCGCCGCTTCGTCCCACTATTCTTCCACGCTCTCCTCAGTGTGGCTCTCATTTTGACGACTAATTCCGCTGTTTTTCATTTCAGAGGCTTGAGCTTAGTTCTAATGCATATTAGGAAATTACAAGAGGGGGGTATCTGTGGCAGCAGACCACACACACACACACATCCTTGGATGAAACATGGAGTCTACTCTTCAGCTACAGCTACAGTCAAATGCAAGAGCAGCCCGCTGAGTGATTGCTTCTGCCTGGTTTGCTCATATTAGTGCTCCTTTAATGTACTGACACGGCTGTGCCTTTACAGCGAGTGACACCGACACTCCACCTTTAATCTAAGTTCACGGGAGGGAAGAAGTGCAGCAAGGTCGAAGCCGGGGCAGTCAAATGATCGATGCTAACGTGATTAGTGACAAGCCCTGCGTTCAGCCAGGCGCTACAGCGGCTCTAGGGGGTTAGTTAAGGGCTTTCCTTCCCATCATAGCTGCGTACGCGAACCGGGGAGCAGATGTGTGTGCAGGTTGCTGTCGAGCTGCCCATAGACCATAATCCATTTAGGACTGTAAACCTGAAGGAAGATGAGTGGGGGGGAAAGGTGGGAGGGGGGTTACTGTCAGACAGCACTTGCCACAGCTGGTATATCATCTACCTGTCAAAAGCCTGAACACTCCCTATCTAAAACCTCTATTCCCTCTCCGTTAGCATGCTTTTTTGTGCCTACCTCTCCGACTATCCTGGCTTCCCTCCAAACGCCAGACAAACCCCTATTAGTGTGTTCTGAATTAGACTTTGACTAGACTAGACAGTTCGTGTGATAATGCATGGTTGTTTATCCCGTTCGTCCTGTAAAGCATCAGTGTCCCTGTCGAGTTATGACCTTTTCTTTAGTGCCAAACGACAGCCACGGTGTCTTTAGGCCTCCCACATCACCATAAAGGAGGTAGATATATAAATAATTGATGGGATAGATGGACCCTCATTTAGTTCTCATTGTGTATTTTGTCCTATATAATCTTACGTTGTTGCTTATTACCAACAGGTTTAATAATTTAGTGGTAGTTTAGTCAAGTGCAGTTATACTGATTGGTAGCCATGAAGGAAGTCATGTTTAAGAGGTGGTGACATTTTAAAGCCAACTAGAAGTATCGCTCAAAAAGCCAATATGGACTTTAAGGTAGATTCATGGTAGCGGCATCCTGAAAAAAGGTCATCTGTAGGCACTTTAACGTTGTGAGTTGGGTCATCTGGACCCACTAGACAGTGCTCTGAACCTTTTTTCTTGAATGATTTGTGATCTTCACTGGTGTCCATGGATTACATGAAATCTTTCCAACTTTATTCACTTTTGTCATGGTAGGAATAACTCGTCAATGCAAGGGTGGGGTCATCTAAGATAGCACAAGGGTTTATAAAGGCAATCCATGCCTTAGTTGCTATTCTTTTGAAAGTGTTCCGTCAAAATTAGTAACATATAACGCAGGGATGGGCAACTCCAGGCCTCAAGGGCTTCATTCCTGCATGTTTTCCGACATACCCCTCTCTGGCATGTTGTAATTGGCAGGACACACCTGAACCAGGTAATCAGTCATGAGTAGAGCTTGGATATTTGAAAATCATGCATACACGCCGGCCCGCAAGGCTTGGAGTTGCCAAACTTAAGACCTAACTCAGTAACTCAATATACGTCAATGCCAATCTAGACTTGGCATGCAGGAAAACATGGACGGGAGGAAAGCAAAGACCATTGACGCTAAAGTTACTGTTGAAGCACACATTTTCAAGAACAAAACAACTACCTTTCGACATGTCCTTTCAGGGGTTGCCAAATCAGCTTCCATAATGCGCACATGTAGTTTGGCAGATATTTTTATGCCGGATGCCCTTCTTGTTACACAAACCCACCACAGAATTGGGCCTCCCTGTGGGTCTTGCCTAAGGACCCACACAGAAAGAAGCTCATCACATCAACTAGCAAACGACCCCTGTTTTCCCATGTGACAGTCCTACACGCAGCCAACTGAGCCCTCCAGCCAGGAATTCTTCTTCCTTGTGTAAAAGTCCTTCTTGACCAATACTTGATTGGGACCGTCCAAACAAGGAGCTGTTGTAGCTGCTCCCTTGGATTCAGTCCTCCAGGTATCTTTAGTCTCCCATGCTCCAACAACTACAGACTAAGCCAGTAAAAGTGAAATGCAAGAAAAAAATAACTTTTTTTTTTTTAATCAAGAACACAGGTATTAAAGTACTATCGAAGGTGAGGCTTTTAACTAAACAAATCAGGAACTGAAGGTAAGACCCACTTAAAAAAAGGATTATCCCAGGAAGCCTTTGATCTCCGAGCAGTAGTTTTCTTTACCTTCTTGAGTTATGCAACCTTTGCCATCGCCATATACGCCTAGGAGAAAGTTTATGGGACGGAAATATACCAGGACTCAAAAGTTAGTTTTTTATTACTCTTGTGTGTTGCGTATGCACATGCAAACATCCCCTTCAAAATCTCCTTATCTTAGAGTCCAGACCTTCTATTATTTGGGAAGGATCCTCCAGCAGCAGGTCCTTTTGACTTTTTCTTTTAGTTTCCTTTTGCCCCAGTGCGCAAGTGTGACCGCTTTGGTTGTAGAATCCACTGACCTTCTTCCCACTGGAAAAAAAAACGCAATTAACCTTAAACATTTAGACCTATTGAGTTTTATTTTCTGGGCAAAACACCTGGCTATTTATTTATTTATTTTTTGGTCCTATTTTGTTAGACATGTTTCAGGTCAGGTAGTGTAGTAAAGCTGTTCCGTTCCGTCTAGACTGATTTTCCTTCTTGTGCAAAGCTGCTAATCACCTACTGGATTCCTGTAGATTGAAAACGGAAAAGGATGGAGGGAGAAATTAGTTAAGTGCACAGTGTGAATTTTAAGTACTTGCGGCATGTTATTCCTGTTGATATTTATCAGCAGCAGCAATGTACATGGAATTTCATCATCTGTAAACTGCTTGGTAAACAGAATAATAATGAGCTTGGGCTCCCTATTTACAGTGATTGCAGCAGATGGACTCGAGCCAGACAGCTCTCTGAAAGAGACAGTCTGTCCTTTGCGGAAATAAATATATTTATGTGCTGGTTTGTTTAAATGAATTTGCTGCTATCCATAAAATCATTCGGTCCCACACATACAGACTCTGCCTCATCCTCGAGATAATAAGCTGAAAGTTTCCTACTACTGCAGAAAATCTCATGGCAGCAAGCTTGCTCATCGAAAGACCTATCAGTCTATTATTAGCAGCAGGAGTGACTGTCGCTCCTCTCACCCCACAGACACACTGCTCTCATCAGAAATGACTGGCTTCTAATTGGACACATAGGACGCCGTGTCCACGTTTCGTACATCGGGAACGACCATCAACTACTGGGACATCACATTTTCAATTACCATATTTTATGCACTATAGAGAACCCCGGATTATAAAGCGCACCGTCAGTGAATGGTCTATTTTCGAAATAATGTCTTATATAAGGCGCACCGAAGTATCAGTCGGTAGAACTCTTCTCTGCTCTACTCTAAAACTTATTTGTAACATGCTATATGTTAGCCAGGTTAGAAGTTATAGCTACATTAGTCTATTCACAATACCTGAAATTACTAACCTTGTTTGCATTACGTTAAAAAAAATTGATTGCTTCCGCTAAAACAAACGGTACTGTGACTACGCCAACTCCAAACCTTGTTAGTAACATGTAAAAAAAAAAAAAAAAAAGCAACACAGTTTGACACTGCTACAAGTTAGCCGTGTTAGCGTAATAACATTAGCATCAAACTCCGCAAATCGTTAAAAAAAGAAAAAACGTTTAGACAGAGCGCTGTGTACTTTTCTAAAGCACTTCAACATCAGGAAGTGTAACCAGAATTATTATATATGGATATATATCTATATATCTATATACACATACATATACACAAGTATATACATGCACACACACACACACTGATATTTATATATACATATAAATATGCATGCACACACACTGGAGAAAACACTGCTTCTCAGAATGAGAAGAGACTTGAGAGGAAATATGGTGCAATTTTTTTTACAGCTCTCTGCCTGTCAGGGTGAGTAAAGAGAGTCCTGTCCAGCAGACCTTTAGCAGTCCGTACACGCACCGGCGCGCCCGCATCACACTCTGGTGTCACTGAGCGGGTTGTGAAGCTTTTCAACTGATTTGTGGCAACTCGCTCTAGATTATCCCACTAGTCCTGCTGTCCGTTTCCTTTCTCCACAGGTGCACATTGGTCTGTGGCCCCTTTTCAACACAAAGTGATTTTTACCCCCATAACGGCAGAAAACATTGGGTTTACTGGGTTGGTCTTTTTGTCACGAAAATTCCGGTAAACTATAGGGGTGGGACTTTAGGAATCGATCTGATACTAAGTAATCACAGGGTCGGTATTGCCAATATTGATATCCATACTTTTCTTGAAATGTTTGAATATAGAAGATATATTGTTTTGATTCATTATGTGTATAACAAAACGCAGGACAGAGATTTTTTAAAAATGTTAGTTAACTCATTACAACAATCTGAACCAAACATGCATCAAAAATAGAACATTTATATTAGTAATGGCATAACAATAATAATAATTGTAAGAAGGAAAAAGTGACAAGTGCAATTTTACATTGTACATTGTACATTTTGTACATTGTACATTTTGAAAAAGTTACTACAATGTAACAAAAATAAAATAAAATAAAATATATATATATTTTTAAATAAAGACAGTAAGAAAATAAAGTTACTAGTAAAACAAGAAGTTCAAGAGCAACACTAATAAAGTTAAGTTAAAGTCCCTTTAGTTGTCACACACCTAGTGGGACATTTGTTCTCCGCATTTGACCGCTGGGGGAGCACTGAGCTGCAGACACAGCCGCTCTGGAACCATTTGGGGGTTTACAGGTGAATACAAAAATGTAAAGAACACAACAAACAACCCTGCCATTAGTGCAGAAATGTGGCCTTTAATGTATCTCTCCGCTACCGAATGAAGCAGGGAGGGGAAGGGTGAGGCATGAGCGCCCTGTTTAAGCACAGTGTTGCCAGAATGGGGAGTTTTCAGCTCAAATCGCACAGTTTTTGCTCAATCTGGCATCACTGGCGACAGACAGACGCTGCGCCCGCATGAACTCAGTAAGTAAATTCAAGCTGGAATGTAAAAAAAGAAAAAATAGAAAAGAAAGTATGGATCTTATCATGTTAGTATCAATACTTCACCTCGTTATTGATACTTTTGATACTCAGATCTATCCGCCCAAAGATAAAAATGTATTCAATATAAATAAAGTTTAGCCTAAATTACAAAAGGGGTTTATACAAATATAAACCTTGTGTGTCAGAAGATCCTGTTGTAAAGTCTGATGGATTAAATGTGATACCTGTTAAACCAAAGAAAAACTAAGTCTGGATGACTTTTTGAACAACTTTTTCTGCAATAAAGCCATCATGAATGAACACAGGTTTTTACAGATATGCTTCTATTATATGTTTATTTTATGCATGTGCGTGTCCGGGGGAAAACAATGATGAAGTACTGTCAATGAAAAAGCATTATGAATTGAAGAAGATTTTGTGTTTTATTAGAGAAAGTGCTTTTCTAGACCATGTGTTATTTATTTCTCATTATTTTTTTAGCCCCATTCACACACTTAGCACCTCAGATTAAACTGACACAATCTCCTGCCTGCGTGTGATGACACACACGCAAAAATTGCGAGAAGAGGAAAGAGTCTACTCTCCGGGTTGCATAACGTTCAGCAGAGAACACAATGGCATCTGCAAACTCACACGAGTGTGCTCTTCGTCTCTCACTCCTCATCATCACCTCCGGCTGAGGATAAACTCTCTGGCAAGCAGAATTTCTATCAAAGCCCCAAAACTACCAAAGGAACTTGTGGATCCCCCCCCCCTCCCTTCTTTTTATTGTTGCAGTCCTCTGCAGAAATCAGTTTAAAGGCTTTCACCCCTCTGCCTGATCAATCCCCACCCCCCTTGACGCTTGAGATCCAAATTGCTTTGTCCTCACGCGCAATTCAGCCAAAGAACACGCGTGTTTGACAGCCATGGTCTTTTCCAAGAGGATAGGGGGATTACGGCGTGTTTGCATCGAGGTGGATTAGGACCTTGACGCTATTGAAAGGGTCCCAACTGCAGCATCTTTTAATAAATTGGTCAGTGAATATTAAGCCCAGATAAAACGTGTAAGGCCAAAATCAAATCAACCAAACCAGGGATAGCAATAATAATAAAGTAACAGCACTGTCACCGAGCGGAGGAAAGGACATCACGAACAATCAGTCTGGAAGACACCATTTTCAGCCAAAAAAAAAACAAAACATCTGTTCTTCAGGCTTATAATCTGCAGCAGCTTTTGATTAAGATTTACCCTGACTTGAACCCTGTGAGCTGCGAAAGGAGGGCAGCGTTTTTTTTATTTATTTTTTTTATTTTTGCCTATACAGAGATGAGTGTATCAAAAGATTAACCATTTGATCAGCACTGATTAAAATACTTGGAAATTCAAGGTTTGACCTCTAAACTAGTATTGGAGGATACATCAGGCCTTTTTTAAGATGAAGCTAGCACAGAGAAAAAAATAAAAAAAAAATAATGTATTATTTGAAAAAGTAGGTGGATTGGTCAAAAACGTACTCAAAATTTGGTGTAATTTGTCAATGTGATAATTTACCCTTGTGCTGTCCTATGGGGTCCAGATGACCCGATCCTTACATTGACGTGTTCTCCCTACCATGACAAAGGTGGATAAAGGTGAAGAGGATTTCATGTAATCCATGGACACCAGTGAAGATCACAAATCATTGAAAAAAAAGGTTCAGTGCACTGTCCTGTGGGGTCCAGATGACCCAACTCCCAATATTAATGTCTCTTGGATAGCACAAGGTTTAAAAGTTTGAAATAATTTAATCTATTCCGACTTCAGTTTGGCCATTGTGTGAACATTTGACCACATAGGCAGTATTTAACCCTTGCGCTATACTAGGCACTTTAACATTGGGAGTTGGGTCATCTAGACCCACTAGACAGTGCTCTGAACCTTTTTTCTTCAATGATTTGTGATCTTCACTGGTGTCCAAGGATTACATGAAATCCTCTTCACCTTTATCCACCTTTGTCATGGTAGGGTTAACACGTCAATGTAAGGGTGGGGTCATTTTGACCGCACAAGATAGCACAAGGGTTAAGCATGTCTCAAGCTTAAAGAAAAAGGTTAAAACATGCTTTTTAAGTTAATTACACAACTTCCTGGAACATGTTTTCTTTAGTAAAAACCCTTTATTCTACCTTTTAACAGTGTAAAAGATTGTAAAAAAGAATTCTATGTTCATATGTTTTCTGCGGGAAGCCTCTATTCTGCCTTATGGTATGAAATAGAATAACTATAGATCCTACAGTGCAGGTATTCAATAATTATAGCTGCAAAAGCTATATTGAGGTGCATAGAATAAAAATGTACAAAGATTTAATTAGGTGCAAGATAAATTTACAACAAATTTACAATTACACAAAGTGAAAACACTTCTACACAAATGTTCAAATTGAAACTTTATTGGATGATGTTGGTGAATTGGAATGATTGGACTCAAACCTCTGGGGATGACAAACGTTTCAAGAAAGGAGATGTCTGGATGCCATGGCAACACAAGATGTTACACATAGGGTGGGGGCTGTTGTTCGGATTGGTTGTTCAGTCTAATGCTACGTTCACACCAAACACAATTCGTGCGGCGAATTTACGCTCTCTGTTTGAACACGCGTCACATTCGCTGCTAGACGAAGTTCCAATAATTGAACTGCTGTGTTAGAACCGTCGCCACACTGCACCTGCTGCCCATGGTATCGTAATCAGACTGTCTCGTATCGCCACAAAGTTAGTTAACCCTTGTGCTATCCTAGGCACTGTAACATTGGGAGTTGGGTCATCTAGACCCACTAGACAGTGCTCTGAACCTTTCTTCTTCAATGATTTGTGATCTTCACTGTGGTTCATGAAATCTTTCCACCTTTATCCACCTTTGTCATGGTAGGGAGAACACGTCAATGTAAGGGTGGGGTCATCTAAGATAGCACAAGGGTTACATAATTAATGTATTGATTGGTAGACCATGTATCAAGATGCCTATTGACCCATGTGAGACGGCAATGATACACAATATTGCTGTAGCTTTTAATGTAAAGTAAAACAATCCGGAAAAAAGTTTTTTTTTTTGCTGTCTGAGTCTTGCAATGAGACAACTACCCAAAGAGTAGTTCCGAGAACGAAGTTTGTCATAACGGCTTCTGTAAAACTAGATAATGACTGTAAGTTGTTTCCCCGCGCAGTGTGTGAACCCAATCTGTCACTTCCAGAAGAATTTCAAAATCCGAGCAGTACATTGTGTGTGGGAGGCTGCCTAAACAGCTCTCCTCTCCATCCTTTAGCCCCTATTCACATGCAGAGAGGAGCACAGCCGCCCGGTGCAGCAGGAAACATCTGAAAACGATCCAAAAAACAAACGATCTTCATTTCTCAGGTTTTTCGTATGTAGCACCTGCAGATACCGTTCACACACACACACACACACCACCCCTTAATATGCCCTTAGGTCCTTAAGGAAAAAAAAATCCCTATACAGTGTTTGCAAAGCCTTTCAAAAGCTGATCTGAAAAAACAGATAAAGAGAGATGTGTCTAAATCTGCTCGGCGACATATGTATTAAGTTGTGTGCTTGTTTGCATGAGTACGTGTGTCATATTTGCGGGGCATTGTGAGGGGATTTGCTGGCACATCATCTGGATTAAGATCCTCTGTTTTGTCAGCTCATCTGCGGTGGGTGTGCATGCAAACGAAAGAAGAAAAAAAGGAGGGGGGGGGCGTGTCTTTTGTCAACACGTCAGTCTCTTCTACTCGTTTCCTCAAGCCTGATAAAAGTGGAAGGGTCTGTTAGGAGCCGAGACGATTCGAAAAATCGGCGCTGGAAAAGATGAAAAGCCAGACGCGATAAGGAGAACTCAGCTCTTCTTCGTTTTTTTTTTTTTTTTGGGGGGGGGGGGTTGCACCTCACTTAGATCCAATTCTGCGTGACCAATGGCTGCATTCCTTGCCACAAGTCTAACAACCTTTCTTTAAAGTCGTGGCTGGAGGCTTCGTTTGAGCTGCAGACAAGATAAATGCTATGGTTTTAGCCTTCAAGGTAGCCATTAGTCTGCTGGCGGAGACTGCAAACAAAAAGGGCAGGAAACAAGACAAAAGAACCACACACTTTGCCAGAAAGAGAAAAAAACTAAACTAAACAGGTGTTGCCCCCATTGCAATTGTTCAAAGAGTTCATCTTTTGTAACGACCGACTGGCTGCACCCCGTCACTTCCACCCTCATCTAAACCTCATTGTTTAAGCATGAGTGTCGTGTTACTTTGGTGTCTGTTGACGCTCTTTGACTCTCCTGTGCTTTTCTTTCTTTTTTCTCTATTGTCTAAAATAGAGGGCTTTGGGCTGCCACTTTGGCTTTTCCTCATCCCTCACGGGAAGTTGCGCTCCTGTCATCGCAGGCACGCATCGCCGAGCGGCCCCCGCTTTGTTGGGGGGGTGATTGGAGTATTTAGAGACTTGAAAAGGCAGCTGCCACAGTACACAAAAGGAGGATAATTCAGATTTTGCTCCTTGTTTTGGCACCTGATAGCTTAAGAGAAAGAAAGAAAAAGAAAACACCTGCAGGAAAGGGTGGGATCTTGATAACTGGTTTGCCGGCCTCTGCCACCAGGTGGATTTTTAGAACACGGTGGGTTGAAAGCAGATTCCTGCGGTCAAGCTGTCAAAAGACTTTTTTTGAAAAAAAGTGCCCCCCCCCTCCCTTCCCACAGCAGGAAGAGGAAACCATGCCCCGAAATATTTCCAGAGCTGTCAGCACAGCCTGGACCATTCTGCTCTGGCATTCCGATGATGAAATTCCACTTTAAGTTTCTTCCATTTCAGAGGACCAACACAAATCTATGAGTAGAAAAGTAAACCAGTTCACCCCCCCCCCCCACACACACACACATTTTTTTTCTTCATAAAACTGAAAGTGCACACATTAACCTTCTGCAGGTGAACTCATGCAGAGGAATAACAGCAAGCTGAGAGAGCTCTTAAATGGGTCAGCGATGCATAAGCAAGCAGCTTCTCGAGACAGAAGCAGGCAAAGTACAAGTATTAGCCGTTCATAGACAGTGTAGACCATTGACGGTGAATGAGACCTGGACCGAGTGAGTGTGACATCACCCATAGAAAATGCCTTACTTTTTGGCTCCAATGAAATTCAGTTGCCATTTTTTCTTTTCGGGATACAGACGCCACCATGTTGGAAGCACATGTTCTCAGTAAGCAGTGAATTACACTGGACTCTGTCGCGTTGTGTAAGGAGTCCGTCTCCCAGAGGAGTGGTTTGTCCTGTCACCCCCCATGTCAAGTAGTTCGTCCCGCTCTCTTCGCTCATCAAACCCCGTGCCCCTCTCGTTCCTAACCGAGCCCTTGTTTTGTGTCATATATGATGTTATATTTTTTTAACCTCCACAATGAAACTTTCATCGTCCAGGTTGGTGTTATCGGCAGTGTTAACGTGCGTTGCCTCGTGAGCACATTCCCGTAAATATGAAATTAAGTCTTATTTTGAAAGTACAACAGAAGTTTTTATTTTGAAACAGGAAATAGAACTCCTGCATAGAGCTTGCATTGCATTGCGGAGGGGACGAACATGGAACGCAGACGTGCCTGAGGCAATGAAAACATTCTGATTGATGAATGAACTTTCTACTTTTTTGTATCAACGCAACGCAGAGGAGACGCAACCTAGACAGACCAGTGGAAATCAGCCCTGACTAAACATTTCTTTTGTACCAACTCGCCATTTAGGAATGAGCTTGATGATAGATTTTGTAGGCCTCACTTCTATGAAATGTATCAAATATTTCGAACATCCGACGTGAGAACAAAAATATTTTTACCGAGCCATGTGATTGGTTGGACAGTCCTTGAGTAACTTGTATGACAGACAAAATATAACCAAAAAAAATAAAATTGGATTAGCAGGAACATGTTCAAAATAAAGGTAGCAGAGCAAGAATAGTTATTCTGACAAATACATTGTAGCTTTCTTGTTTCTCAGTGGACGTTTATGGGATTTGGACTTCTTCGAGCCAGCAGGAACTTCCTATTTGGAATGCAAAAGAGGGCGGGATCACTCAGTCCAGGTCTCAGTCAACATTTTGGATCCACAAAACATAGCAATATCATGACTGCACTTGTATTAAGCTAGGTGAGCGCCCAGAGTCTTCGTAAAACATTCATGACCGCCACAGGGTGGGATAAATCAGGTGCTTCCTCCAACCCCGACTCTCAAGGTCCAGCTTCCCCAGATGCTATATATTACCTGGATCAGGTGAGTCTGAATTGCATTGAATTCACATAGCCAGTGCCAGCGGTTTAACAGTGAGGAAGATGGAAAGAAACATCCCAGCAAAATAAAAGATTGGATTTCACCAAATACATCATGCCCACTGGAGGAAGTAGGAAAAAAAAAAGTCGCTTCTATCTCTGAAATCACTGGTGTGCCGATACACAGTACAACCTGGCGACGCTGCCTCTTGAAAAAAATTCCTCCTGAAAGGAAGTGAGGCGGTAGGAGATAATGAAATTCCTCAGCCAGCACGGCTCAGGAGGATATTGTCCCCCCCCAGGTGAAAAGAGGGTGGACATGCATGCATACAGCTGTATACTAGAGGTATTTGAGAGGTCTTTGTGTGTGCGTCACAGCTTTGTATACGTCTCTTTGTGTGCAGGGATGTATGCATGAGTTATGAAACCGCAGCACGCCGCCTGTGTCAAAGGTTGCGCGGGAGCCTCGAACACGGTCTCTCGAGGAGGCCGGGAAACCGGAGTCTGCCGCCGTTCATTTCTACTGCTCCCCAGCCTTCTGCTGCGGGGTGCATTAAACTGTGTCCTCAAAAAGATAGGAGAGGGAAAACGCCAGAGGATAATCCCCACCCCCCCTCCACTCCTCCATTGTTACGCTCTTTCATCTATTTTTATAAATGCGAGGAGCGGGGGGGGAGGGGGCAAGGAGGAACGAGGGAAGTAAAAATAAGTTCTGGTGGGCTGCGGTAGTCTTGCCGCACCGCAGAGGGAACGATGCATCCCTGCTTGGATTCGAGTGCATGTGAGAGGAACCTGCACACGGGTTTCCACTTTGCATGCAGGAGCCAAACATCTTCTCTGTCACTCTCCTAACCCAAACATTTCATTTTAAAGGACCGAACGAATTCATAACGGCGACGAATGTCTAGCCATTCTGTCGTTCCTTAGCCGGTTATTAATCAAGATCTGATTGGGCTAATCTGGCGTTTTCAGAAGAGTCAGAAAAGTTTCGTCCATTGACTATATCATGTTTTCCACACTTAAAAGCCTTAATTAAAATATATATATATATATGACAGTATGCCCTATAATGTCTGTCTGCCTTTTTATAAGTTGCAAATAAAGTTGTAAACACACCAACACAGCTAACATGTCGCTGCAGTTTTTTTTACGTGTTACTATCAAGGTTGGGAATTAGCATTGTCATTCGTCGATGTGCACAGATGTCCGTTGAGGGTTCCAGCCAACGGGTCTATATGTGAATTCCATTTTGAGCTGTTCAAAATTTTTCAATTTTGATTTTAACATAAGGCAACGATTTATGCCAAAAAAAAGACATTTGACAGCAGTATTTTATGACAAATCAAATCTTTCTGCCACAACAAACGCAGAAAACCGGGCCAAGCATCTCACTACAACTGCTAAGCACGGTGGTGATGATATTATGATGAGGGGTTGTCAACTAATACGTTCATTTTGGACTAAAACTGAAATATCTAATGTAACCCCATCTGCTGATTGGGTAAAAATGAAATATCTGACATCATTAATTATGGACTCCCTTATGAAATTCAACCAGGACAACACACTGAAAAAAAAAGCACAATGGGTATGTATTGTATTTAAAAAAACAACAAAATAATGGTAAAAAATGAGAGACTCGTTGGTTTTACCAATGATTATGGTTTACTGCGTAACCGGTAAAGCACGGAACAATTGCCTACATTTTTTAGAAGTTGCAAATAAAGTTGTGTCATTGTAAATACACCAATGCAGCTAACATGTAGCCGCAGTTTTTTTACGAGTTACTATCAAGGTTGGGAATTAGGATTGTCATCCGTCGATGTGCGTACATGTCCGTTGAGGGTTCCAGACGACGGTTCTATAACATGAATTTGATTTTGAGCTGTTCGAATTTTTTGATGACTGACTGTCGCCCAAGCTACTGTCAGCCAAAGGTGGAGCGCACCCATGGACGGTTTGCCAGTCCAACGCAGGGCAACACCTGAACAATCTAAACCTTATTCACCCCTTGCGCTATTTTGAAGGGTCCAGATGACCCCACCCTTACATTGACGTGTTCTACCTACAATGGCAAAGTTGGATAAAGGTGGAAAGATTTCATGTAAGAGCACTGTCTAGTGGGTCTAGATGACCCAACTCCCAACGTTAACATGCCTCCAAGGCACATTAAAGTTGGACCGTCAAGGGTTTCAACAGTAGCTCCGCCCTAACTGGTCCGTTCCATTTTTCTACAACCAACAGGGGGCCTAAAAATGGTATGGTATGGTTCGGTCAAGCTCAATGGGTCCACTTTATAATGGAGATGCTCAAAACACCGCTCAGTGGAAATGAGGCTTTAGAGTCATCCATCCGTCTAAGATGTTTAACTGTGGGAGGAAACAGGCCTGGAGAAAAAAACACGGATGCTCAAAGAGAACACACAAACTTCAGACTGTAAGGTCCCAGCTGAGATTCAAATTAGTGCTTACTTGCTGTGGGGCAAGGGCACCCTTTACCTGTTTTCTTATGACAGGTAAACCTCTGATCCTCACCTCAGGTCTAGAACAGCTTCACTGAGGTGCTAGAAAAACCTTGAGGTGGTTTTGGTTTTGTCGTTTCACTTATTTTCCAACTTTTGGAAAGACAGGGCTTCATTGACGTCCCTCTATGAGCAGTCGTCTGCGTCACAGCGTTTACAGCCAGAATGGATAACTCCAGTCCTCGCGGCTCCACTGTCCCACTCTGTCCTAGCCATTGTTGAACACACGGATGTGTTGTTTTCAGCCGCTCAGAAGCCGCAAGGACAGCAGCGGTCAGAGAGGAGGCGTGAAAGGAGGCCCTCAAGGCCGCGAGCCGTCCATCCCTGGTGTAGAACGCAACAGGACAGAAGATGACAGCCGGAGTTGAGTTAGAATCACTCGAGCAGACATCAATTTGATCATTTGAGTAAAAGAAGGGATTTTGAAAAGCTTTTGATCTTACTAAAATCAAAAAGGGCTTTAAAGTCTGGACGTGTGCCAAGCTCAATTCATGAACATTAGAGAAATAAAAGCTGATGGCAGCCAAACCAGCCCTGAAAACACTTTAGTGATTTTGTTAGAGTAATAAAGATTGCATTAGAGGGGAACTCTCTTCTTTTTTTTTTTCTGAGAAACAGAAGTGTATTTAAATTACAGCACGTTGGTTAAATGTCAAACTCTTGTCATTCAGAAAGATAAATACTGCATGACAAGTTAAAGTACTGAACGATTTATGCCTTATGTAAAAAAAAAAAAAAAGACGTTTGACAGCAGTATGTGACGACAGAGCAGGTTCCAAACGCAGAAAACCAGGCAAAGCACCTCACTATAACTGCTAAGCACGGCGGTGATGGTATTATAATGAGGGGTGATTAACCAATATGTTTTTTTTTAAACTATTAAACCGCAAAATCAAGAGATGTTCTGTTAAATGGGTGAAGACAAAACGTTTTAGATAAATGAAATAAAACGGAGGTAATTGTGGTATTTAGCACGAGCATATGTGGTATTTTATTTATTTATTTTTATGTTTGGTATTTAAAAAAACGGCAAAGAAAAAAAAAGTGTGGTAAAAAAGATAAGAGATTTTAAAAAAACAATTGCTCACGCACCACACCATTTCCTTTCTGCGAGACTGGCGCAGTTTGAAGACGGATGGCACGCATAAGTAAAGTCTGTAGGCAAACAGTCGTTTGTTTGTTTGCGTTGTGACAGTTTTACAGCATTTAACAGTGTGTCTGAGTCACAAAACCAAGCAGATTAAAGGCAAAAAAAAAAAAAACCCAAAGATGTCAAATTCCTAAGCAATTCGACCTAATTGCTATCAATTAGTGGTAGCAGCTGACACTGCTGGCAGAGCGAGGAGTTTTCCCGACAAAAATCCTTTCACAGAAGGAACGCCAGTCTGCAGTCTGCTGGAGAACACAAGCCGTTGTGTAAATTCTGTAAAAGTCACGAGGGGAAACTTAGATGATAATGCACCAAGACAGAAACAAAAATATAAAAGCTTATTTTTTATATTTTTGTTACCAATGCTTAATTTAAATGGACAAGAACGGCGAGAGTAAATCTGCAAGTTGGCTGTAAAATATACATGAAACATGTATACATGTTAGATCATTTACAAAGCACTGTTAAGTACTTCCCCTTAAAAGTATAATGACCAAAAAAAGAAATTCTACTGCAACCCACAGAATTTGGAAATCTTGCCTAAAAATCAACTAATTACTCAACTACATTTGCTGAATATGATCAGATCAAGTCCCAGCAACTTAAAATATCTTGTGTTTTTTGAGTAATACACAGCTAAAAGAGGTAGCCCAAAAATAGGAAAAGAACAAGAAACTCACTAGTAATTAATTCAAAAAAGATAGATAAATAAATCTGCCCATGCAGCAAATGTTCTTTAGGTAATAAGAAATCAGAATCTGTAAACCACGAATTCCACACGAGCATCAGCCAATGGGGAAATAAGTGAGAGAAAAGCTAACTGTTAGATAGAATTACTTCAAATAAAAACATTTTAAAGTCCAAATTTATTTTGTATCTTATTGTAGTTCATTTGGATGTAAAATGAATTTATAAAGTGGGAATAACTTATTTTAGAACCAAATGTGAACAAAACGTAGATCTTAATACAATCAATACATTTAAAACATAAATCTAAGATTCTTTTTCTAACATAATGTCATCGAATGCCAGTCTAACTTCTCAACATTTATTTGAATCTTAAAATAACATCCTAATATGACCTTCAAAAAAAAAAAAATACAATGATAGCACTTAAAAAATGTAAACAAAATGCTTTGAGATGTATTAGGACCATCTCCTAATCAAGAAATTTAAGTTTTTTTTGGTCGTATGGAATATAATTTTCTTTTTTCTAAAAAAGGATTTTGAGAAAATCTTGGAAAGATATAGACCAAAAATACATTAAAACAACTTGAAACCTGGTCAAATATCTTGAGGTTTTAATCTTTGCAAATATCTAATAGTTTGCACTGTCATCAAATCAATCTTTCATGTTTTATGATCTAAACCAAAACAAGGGGGAAGTAAAAATGGATTCCAGCTGTTTTTATGCAGAGATTTGTGTCATAGCTATGTGGGATCTGAAAGGATGGGGGAAAAGATACCCCCCGCTCATAAAACATAGTATGTTGGGCCAATGCATGAATGAATGCATGAGAGGCTCCAGCACGGCTGTGGCCTGCAGAATGTGTGAACACCTGAATGTGTTTCCGCCCCCCCCCCCTGCAAATTCTTGTAACAAATTCTGTTGAAGTGAGAAAAAAAAAGGAGTCCAGACGTCTTTCTTTCTTTTTGTGTATCTTCATAGTGTGAAGTCATCTTGCAGAGGCATATGCGTATCCCATCAACACAGTTGTCCGCTTGTGGCGTACTTCCTCTCTAAAGCTCGGCGCGTTGTTGCGACATACAACGGCGGTTCTCGGGGCTTTATTTAGCTCGCCTGCCCATTTTACGTGGAAATAAATAAATACATAAACAACATGTTGCCTCACCTGATGTTCCTGCAGGCTGCAGAAAATGCTACTCCTACTCCTCACAGCTCATTCATCTTACCACAGCCATGCACGGAATATCAAGTTGTCTTTTTGGCAAGAGACAAGAAAGTTAATGAGGGGAGAGATGACCAGAAGGCGTCGAAGCAGAATAGAAAAAAAAACAAAAAAAAACAAAGAGGAAGAAGATTTGATTGTTTGTGAGAACTGGACTGAGCGACCCCACCCACCCCTTTGTGTTCTAAACAGGAAGTACCTACTGGTTCCAAGGACCCACAATCCCGCAGACTTCTATAGAGAAACAAACAGCAAATACTAGGGCTGCACGATATGAGGAAAACTTGCGATATTAGAGATTAATATTGCGATAACGATATAGTTTGCGGTATATAAACAAATAGCAAAATAACTAAAAAGATCATTCCCATTTCACTGCAACAGTTTAAAAATTATTCTCCAAATGACCTTCGTCGATATAGCTGACAAACATAGCTGTCTAACATAATAGGTCTCCATCTGATTGGTCAAATGCATAAAGGGTTTTATTTGATTTGTTAAATGCCTCAAGCTGCCATAAGATTGTTTGAACTCATTTAAGGTTTACGATTTACTGCGATATTGGCCGTCTTTTGCGATATGCATATTGCAGAGCTGGATTAAATCGATAGATTTGTGGTATATTGTGCAGGCCTAGCAGATACTCTTCATTGCTACCTCTTAGCCTTTTCTTGCAAATCCTCTTTTTTCACACGAGTTATTCAAGTCTTAAACTGGCCAATCAAAGCATGTGCCATCATGTTGAACGTTCCAAACATTTTGATTGAGGGATTCTACCGAGCCGCCTTTCGAATGGTAGGGATGTTGACTCAGACATGAAAGACTCAGACAGATTCAGACCAATCAGTGCTTACTGACGATATCTCCAACGGGGCGGCATCCGTATCGCGAAAAAATGGCAAATGAACTGACTTCCTTTGGTTGGAGTCCTTTTCTGTGGGGTGACATCACAACCAGTAGTACAGAGGTAACCTCTTGTACAGTCAATGACTACAGTTAAAGAAAGTGAATTTGTATCGTGACATGTGTAGCGGTTGCCCCCCCTCAAAAAAAAAAAAAGTTTGCTCTCACTGGAAATCCAATCTGTGGCACCATCTCAACAACTCCTTCCGGGTGAAGCGGGGGTGTTTCTAGATTTCGTGCTCCTGTACTTGGCCGTGGACCTAACCTCTGGATCATCTGTGCCCCTGTACCTGACCATGTACCTCGTCTCTGCTCCTGCTTACACACTTGGTTTTAGACCCTACATCTCATATTGGCCCCCAGCCGTCCCCCTACTCCAAATGGAAGAAGCCCATCTGCTGGACTATTTAAACATGTAGTTGTAGAGTTAGATAAGCCAATTCCCTCTATGAGTTCTGGTACATCGCCTGTCCGTCCTGGGGGAGGGTCCCTCCATGTGGACACCCCTGAGGTTTCTTCTATTTTTCCGTTTTTTTTTTCTTTTCTTAGGAGTTTTTCCTTACAGAGAAGGAGTGTCTAAGGGCAGGGATGCCCAGTTTAGTTTAGCAGTCAGCTAATAAATTCTATGACTTTATGTTCTTTATGATTCATGTTTATTACACATTCACCGGCATGAAGCCCATTGAGAAGACTATTGTTGTAAATTTTGGGCTATATAAATAAAATTGAATTGAACTCTCTTTCAGCCTCTTGTACAAGACCAGTTCTGCACTTCTGCAACTGTTCATTCTAGACTGTCGTCATGGAAAATCATGTTTGTCCTAAAAGAATGACGTGCTTGGACGCTCCGATATGCTTTTCAAAAAGCTTTACTGTCCTTTCATTAAGTAGGTATGTCATACATGTCACGTGCCGGGAGTCTGTGAAAAGCTTTTTTCTAACAATCAGTGTTGATAAACCTGCTTTGTAGGTTTGGGCAGGACTGTTTGTGTGTGTGTGTGTGTGTGGGGGGGGGGGGGGGGTCATACTCATCAGAAGTTATTTGAAGCGAGTATCTGCCTTGTTGGTGGGTAGGACAGCTCAAGCTGAACTCAAGCTTGGGTCAACACAGGTGAAAATGGCTGAAAATGAGAGTTTTGGTTTGCTAACAAGAGAGTCTTTGTGGATTCTGCCCTTGTTTTGTCCCCGCTAATGAGTCTGTCAGTCCAGCAGATCAAAAAGGAAAACATAAAATGTGCATTTATGGAGAAAAAATAAATTATAAAAATTCATAGGTCAATAAAACCAAAAAAAATGTTGGGAGATGTCTTGTCAGGTAACTTAAACAGAAAAAATTAAATGGAATGCCAATTCTATGACTACAATAAAACCTTTTATTTTTTTTCCCCCCTATTTGGATTGGTATGCGGGGCTGCACGGTGGTGCAGTGGTTAGCGCTCCCGCCTCAGTTCAAGTCCCGGCTAGGGGACCTAAACCAATGGGCGACCTTTCTGTGTGGAGTTTGCATGTTCTGCCCGTGCATGCGTGGGATTTTCTCCAAGAAATTCGCCTTCCTCCCACCGTCCTAAAACATGATAATTACATCTAAGTTGGTGTAAATGTGAGTGTGCATGACTGTGTGATTTGTGTGGCCCTGCGACAGACTGGCGACCTGTCCAGGGCGTCCCCTGGCGTCGCTTCACAAGTGGCCGGGATAGGCTCCAGCAGCCCCGAAAGGGACAAAACGGGTTTAGAAGATGAATGAATGAATGAAGGATTGGCATGGTAGCTTTGCCGTCTTCTTTTTGGTTGTTTTTTAGTCAGGACTCCTTTAGAGAAATAGCTCCCTCATATGACCAACTGGGGCAATTACATCAATTTCCAGGCGCTTCATATGGCTCCTGTGGGTTCATTGTGACAGTGAACCAAACAAATAAAAGGGTCGACATTTTCTGAAACTTCTGTACAATCAAACCAATCGCATTGAGATTTGGCTGACCAATTTCTACAAAATAATATATGAATAAATTAAATGGTTAAATTGAAAGAAATATATAATTTTATAAGGTATCCTTCATTTATTTAATAAAACATTTAATATCCAAGATCCAGAACTTAGGACAAAGTCATTTTTTTTTAATCTGCAATACTTTTTAAACATTTTCAGTAAAAAAATAAGCAACAAATAAATCATAATTAAGATGTTAATCATAAATGATTTTGGATTTATTTAAAAACTTAAATAAATAGAGCATCTTTGAGCAATCAATTTGTTATGAAACTGATTTATTTTGAAATAGCTTACAATTATTTAGTCTTTATTCAAATAGATTTTTAAATAAAGACTAAATAATTAATAACTAAAAAAATAAATAGATTTTTCCTTTTTAACAAAATGCATATATATATATATATATAATATATATATATATATATATATATATATATATATATATTTTTTTTTTTTTTTTTTTTTTACCAAAGTAGATGGAACAATAGTTACATGATACCTTCTGGTTCCACAGACATCATAAATAAGCCTCCTTTAACTTTACTGCAGAACCTATAGGTACGTTTCTCTGGATTTATTTAGCAGGAGCAATGCGTGATGGGACAGGAGCGGTAATGGGGAGGTTTCACGGCACCCGAGTGAGGAGACGAAGAAGATGAGACTGTGGATGTGACCCTGGGGTACGATTTGAATACCTGCCCGCTACTGCTGAGTAGTGATCAATCATTTCGCTGTCAAGTAGTACTCCCTGCTGACAACTTCCCCTCTCATGTAACCTCCCCTGTTTCAAGTCCGGCAATCCTCTTCTTCTCTAATGTTTTATTTTTAATCTTCATCTGACAGCCTTTCGTATGGAGCCCCAAATTGTTAATAATTACAAAAAATAAAGAAATAAGACCTTGTGCAATCAAGCAACCAATAAATCTCTCCTAAATATATAAAAAAAAATCATGAAATTGTGAAAAACCTGCACACAGATTTTAAATTAGTCTTTATATTATAAAATATATTTAATTTTGCTATAAAGAGCTGTTCATTGTTTCAAAACAGCATTTTATGGCTTCAGAAACTCTGATTTCATAATCAATATTTTCCATAGTAGCTTTGCTTTTATATCACATTGTATTGTTTATTTCATTATGAGCTTTTGTGGCAGAATGAGTCTGTCTGTCAATCAAACCAGACAAGGCGGAGTTTGATTACTAAGTCTGAACCAACAGCAGCTGGACTTAGGGAGAGACGGATTTCATTTTAGGGTAATTCAATTGTTTAGTTGTTAAACTAAGGTAATAGATTATCAACACTGATATGTTTGACTTTTTTTTCTTTTAATATTTGAAAAATGCATTCATTTTGCAGCAAGGGATGATGATCCACAAAATTTCAAAGCAACTATTGAGGAGAACTTCCCTCAGCTGAAAGATACAGTGGGGTTTGAACTGCTGTAAATCTCTGGTACAACCAGATATGAGTAGATGTAGATACGTTTACCTTTTTGTTGAGTTAATCTTTTTTATTTTTTTCAGGGGATGCTGCTGTTGGTAAAGAGGGGTGAAGGGATTTTCCTTCTCCAAATTATTTTCCCTTGTTCAGTTTGGCTTTCATTTGGACTTTGGTATGCAATTTAGTGTCATATCAGAATCTAGATTTAGGTAGTACAAAAGAAAAAACCTGAAATTTGTAATAGGAATACTTAAATTTGAGGGTTCTTTTACACCATAAATAGTTAAGACAGTAAATCGATTCAGACCCATTTTATCAACCTAGCCCCAAACGAAGTTGGTCTAATTCTCTGTGGGTTTTTTGGCAAGTTAATTGCTTACAAGCTGCTGCTAATATTGTCCAAAACTGTCTGTGTTGCAGCATCATGTGAACGACGAGAAGCCCTTCTCAAATTCTGGACTGGACGGGAAGTACTGCCCAGACAAATGACTGCTGAAGTGGTGAACAGCCAAACTTTCCAAAAGTCCTCCTCCCGTTTTGAGGTTCTAAGTATTCCTGCACATTACCAAAACTATGAGTCACTTTTGGTGGACATGCAGGCATGGGTTTTGGTCTGGTTTAGGAGGACTTTACAAGATCTTCTGAAGTTACACTGCACTTGGCTGTATTCTTGTCTGATTTTAGTTCTAATGCAGTTTTGCTTGTTTTGTTCTGATAAAGTCACACCAAGTTTCAGATAAATATTTAGGTGGCACAGTGGTTTAGCGCTCTTGTCTCACTGCAAGAAGGCCCCTGGTTCAAGTCCCGGCTGGGGGACCTGAGAACAGAACAACAATGGAGGACCTTTCTGTGTGGAGTTTGCATGTTTTCCCTGTGCATCCCTGGGTTTTCTCCCGTGTCTCCGGCTTCCTCCCACCGTCCAAAAACATTCTTCATAGGTAAATTGGTCACTCTAAATTGTCCCTAGGTGTGAGTGACAGACAGGCGACCTGTCCAGGGTGTCCTCTGCCTTTGCACACAAATGGCCAGGATAGCCTCCAGCAGTGCCGTGACCTCGAATTGGGTAAAACAGAAAAGAATTTATGCATATACAAAAAATAATATGTGTCAGAAGTTAAGTTTTGGTTTCAAAAATCTAAAAGTTTTGGAATAATGATTTTCCCCCATTTTTTTCGTTTTTTTTCTTTCACCATTAAGCCCAAGTCTACAAGGAAAAACTCTCTATTGTGATCAGCTGAACTTGTTATGTGATTATGTGCATGTTTTGTTATTACAGGAAAATTGAAGAGGAAAAAAAAGAAGTTAAATGTCATTTGAATTCATTTTTTACTTAGGAAGTTATTTTGTTCAGTTCTACGAAAAAAAAGAAAACTCACTTAGCCAATCAGGGCAGGTCATAAGTAGGGCCAGTTAGCCTTTTATTTCTTATTTGCGTTTTTTTCCTTCTATCTACCTGCCTGTAGCCTCTAATGACAGATGCCATGAAAAGAAATAAGGATCAGGACAGGAAGGGGACAGATGGAACCCAATGAGTGACACTTGGCGTTGACTGCTAGCAATCGCTGATTATAAACCTCGGCTGCCAAGCACACCTGAATCTTTTTATAGCCAACAATCAGTCTTATTCACTTCTGGCCTATTTTTAATTTACATAATAATATTGCAGTGCTTTTATTCTACACACACTGTAACCTTGGGGATGGCTTTCAAAGCATCCGGGGGGCATCCGTCGTCGATAGGTTGATGGAAAAAGACGCTGATTGATAGCCTCAGCGCCGAGGTTATTTTTCACTACATCTCGTGTTGTTTAGCACACAGCACGCGAGAAAAGACTACTGCCACAACTGAGAAAGATCCGACCCAAAGCTTTTATCAAATTGTTTTTAATCAAAATGCCTTGATTTGACCATGTGGAGAAAGGAGAGAGAGAGAGAGTCTTATGCCTCGGACTGCATTCCAATGGGTTAAAGACTCACACTAGGAGAAAACTGTGAATGTGGGGATCAAGTGAGTCGCTTCACTTAGTATCAAAATGACTTGGTGTCATTTTTCAGAAGGCTAAATGAAGTGTGCGACCAATGGCAAGACCTCGTTTGTTTTCACGCGACCCAACCTGTGTGCTCCTACTTAGCCTTACCTTCCTCTGTGTGCGTGTGAGTACGCGCCAAAGAGTGCCTTCTACTTTCCTTTGTGAGTTTCTCAGTAAAGGCTCAGCGAGAGGCTGCCCTCGCTCCCTTACCTGGCTGATAGATGCTGTGATGTGCCACTTGTCTGTCCTACCGTGCTAAAGCAGCTAGCCAGCACTAAATGATGATCTTTGTAATCCAACCGCGATACCCCCAGTTTTCTCAGCAGGAGGCTGGAGCGAGTCTCAGTGTGGTCCTTGTGTGTTTGTGTGTGAGCTTTTCCTGGCAGCGAAGGCAGAAAGGAAATGGAAGAGGCAGGCCAGTAGCGTGTAAATCATCCTCTCTCAAGTCCTTGCAACAAAACGTATAGTATATGTTACCAATACTATGATCCCGATCAACCGGTCAATCACGTAGGCAGCTCGAGAGAAATCAAAAAAAAAAAAAAAAGAAGCTACAAAATATACCAACGACCAATCATTAACCTTGCTGGGAAGTAAGTCACTTGATTGACATGCAGAACGGCCAATCGAACATCCTCTGATGTATACGTCGCTACTCTGCGACCAATGTGGAGTTTCTATTTTAACCTTAACTTTATAAAAGTTTTGAATGTTCAGCATCAGACTCCCAACTGTGGATGTAGCTGTTAATGGACCAATTTTTTTTCCTTCAACTGGCGTGTAGTCAATCATGAAAGAAGAACCATGACCAGAACACACACAAAATGTCTTTACTGTCGTTGCGCCGCTGTTGACGTGACAACACCAACACACTCATGTTGAAATGTTACATTTTCCTCTAAATGTATCAATTAAATTCAAAATAATTGAGAGTTTCACTCAATTATTTTTGAGTAAGTCTGGGTATTTAGGTATAAAAATATGAAATTATAATTTTAAACATACATACATACATACATACATACATACAAACATACATACATAAATGTTGGGAAAGTGAGCATAGATGTTTTGCCCGTAAGGTAGAAAATTTAACGAAGTTGATACGGACTCTACTGCCTTTACAGAAGACGAAACGAAACAAGAATCGTCTCAACCAGGGCTATCCCACTTCCTTTTGGGGCTAACGTAGCATCCATGATTCACCTTAGTTCCTAATATAGGCATGTGAGTCTAAGTGGAATTTTACAGTCATAAATTTCCATATTTTATCCTCATCAAAAAAAAAAAGATGTAACAAATGATGCTATGGAACAAACGCGACAGATCCTCTGCGATGTGACTCGTAGCACACGGCGTATCTGCACTGATGTGCTGAAAAAAAGAAGAAAAAATCCCATCACATCTTTAGCGCTGGGAGCTGCTCGGATCCACGCACAAGTCAGGAATGACAAAGTCTTCCTACACTTCAGGTATAGCTCGCTCAGCATAAAAGCGCATAGGAAGCGTGTTATTTTAAAGGTGTGCTTGAACTGACATGTCAAGAATTCAAAAAATAATCTAGTTTTTTTTCCTCTTCCTCCAATCCTCACTGTAGGGATCAATAACACAGCTCGAGTCTTTGACCCCTCCGATAACAGAAGTACTTCTGGAAGCCCTCTTCCACATCTGTAAAGCCGTAATCGTCCGTTTGACTCCAAACACACGGCTCTTATGAATATGTGATGAAGACCAGGGTGAGCTTCTGAATAAGTGAGGCAACCATCTGTGCTTCAAACACACTTCGGAAAAGACTTTGCAGTGGGGGAAAAAGGTGTACCTTATAGACATAAGAGCATCAAATGTTATTTTCTTAACCAACTGCAGATACCTGAATGTGGAGTGAGTTGTCAAAATGGTTTTGCCAACTCGCCACATTTTGGTAGGTCAAGAATGTGCACTTACACTGACACCAACAATCTCTCCTTTCAGCCACTCCCAAAAGGATTTGATTTCTTTTTTCAGGCCTCTCTTTTTTACCTTGTAGCAGTTCTCATTGTGAGAATTTCTGACAGAAAATAATAAAGTTTGAAACCTAACCTTGGTCAAATAAAATAGAGCGAGACAAAAAAAAAAAAGCTGTCCCTCGGCTTGCCTGTGCAGAGGTGAAAAGAAAGAAGGAAAGCGGGAGACACAGGAGTTACCGTTTACCCTCACCGATTGGGATGTATTTGTGTGGGGAGGCCTGTTAGTGCACGTCGTGTGAACATTGATCCACAGTGAGCAAGACAGAGCTGGGAACTGCACAAATCACAGAAAGGATATTTGTTTTTTTGTCTGCTTTTCACCCTGACACGCGGTAAAAATAAAAAAAGAAATAAATCAATATGACAGAGGCAGGAAAAAGAAATGTTTCAATCTGTTGTTAAATGTTCAAATTGATAGTTTTTTAGTGCAAGTCTGACAATATTGCTCACTTACATCTGAAATCTAACCAATATATTATTTTAGCTCCAAAAGAGAATCTCAAATCATTCTTGCTAGCATGCTTAAATGTTTGTAGCTAACGCCTTTAGCGCCGCCGATCACCTGCTAATCTTTGCTATTAATCTTTGGCCTGAGCCACATATTAACCAACTCCTAATAAGAAGTATATTGAGACTTTACAGCACAAAAAAAAAAAAGATTTGCTAACTTTATTAGCAGCAATTAGCGACAAAACCTTAACATTTAGCATACTAGCATTTGGATGTTTATTAGCATTTAGCATATAGGACTGACGCAGGTTTCATTTCCCAGCGGGGCTTATCTAGCTTTTTTCAATGTGGGCCTTGGTCAAGACTCTTCGTGCCACTTCCTAACACTGTAGCCTCAAGCGGGCCTCAAGTCTGGTTCTCTCTGTGCCGGTCCCCAGCCCGGATAAATTGCAAAGTTGTGTTAGGAAGGGCATCCGGCGTGTAAATCTCTGCCAAAACCAAAACGTGTGACTCAGCTTATTTGCTACAGAGAACCCTGATGGGATATGCCGAATTGTAAACAACAACATTTAGCATATATACCATAATTTATTTTATTTTAAATACCAACAGGATGAAGTCTATTAATAGGCAAATTCACACACTAAAATCACAAAAAATCCCTGAATTTTCATTTGAATACACAAAATAAAAGTAATACAACAGTTAATATGACACAATAAAAAATTAAAATTAAAAAAATTACATTTTTTAAGGTCACATCTGATGCATGAAGAGGGATTTTTTTACCTCTAAAAAAGACCCTGAACAGGTGACCTTGTTGCTACAAACTGTAACTTTGAGATTTTACAATGATTTAATAACAATATTATGAAGATCCTCACACACCCTTTGGCAATTAATCTCAATGGTATTGCATTTCTTTGTACAAACACTCACGCACACACAGTTCAGCTGATGTCAGTAAAGATAGCAGGCTGCAGTAGAGCGCGTTGCTTGTTTTAGATGGAGACTGATTCGTGAATTGACCTTTACTCTATTCTTCAGTATATCTTTCCTCAAGCGCTGAGGGACTTTTCCCTTGTGCCGTAGAAACTGCAGACCGACTATACATTCTTAGTCCATCTTCTTTTCTCATTTAGTCGTGTGCAGGGTCATGAAAGTTGGAAGACCCTATCCCAGCTACATCAAAGTAAAGGGAGGATATACCCTGGACAAGTCATTAGTCAATTGTAGGGTCAGATACAGACAGGTACTCTTACTTTGATCATAAGGGACAATTAAGATTCACTAATAAAACTATAAAGTATGTTTTGGAGTGTGAGGGGTAGCATGAGTGCCAAGAGTTGAAGAAAAAAAATGCATTGGTAAAACAAAAAAAAGTACCGAGAAACAAATCCAACAAGGGCTTTCTCGCTGTGAGGCAATCTATGACACTACCATGAAACTGTATACTGTTAGCAAAATGCTAAATCAACCAACATTTAGATCAGAAATTGGTGTAAAACAATACTTCCTGTTTTATTTGTTGCCCCTGTTGAAGTAAAACTAAGACATAAGAAATAGATCCAACTAAATTTGCAGAAAACTCAATATTTCCATTGCGCCCACTCACTCTCTTGGCTGGAGTCTTTTTACATCACAACCTACAGAACAACAATTCTCCCACTCAAATGCAGGAAAATGAAAAGCGTTTGTAATGGCCACGAGACAAATACATGTAAGAAAAACAGCTGTCGCTATCGATTCTGAAAAACTGAGGATTGAACCTTCTGCTGTGACACCCTGTTTAGGTTCTCAAAGACTGTGGGGCAAGATAAGGAGATCTTCTTGAGGATCTATCCTACACGACAAAAGAGATTCATCGGGAATTGTAAATTTATTAGAACAGCAGTGTTTCAAAAAGAAAAAAGACGATGTGAAAGATGTTCGTCTAAAAGAAAACGTCTGTTACATATATTCCCTCGTGGGTCTCCTTTGATCAGACAAGCCTGATGTTGCGCAAACATAGCCGAATGTGTAGTGTAAAGTCCCCAGGCCACACCGTCACCTGATCTGTGAATGGGACGTGGCTGCTACGTCATGAAGGCCACAGCACATCTGACAGACGCCCGTTCTCACTAGAGGAACCAAGGATCAGAAGTCTGTGTTTGTGATTTGAACCTACTTGATCTCTAGCCATTATATACATGTGTGCTCCCTGTCTCTATAAACGATTTCTTAATCTTCTTTTAGTGTTTGCCCCTACCATTTTCCATGTGCTCTGCCTCACCGACACTGCCATCAGGCGTTGTCCTCTCGTAGCTGTCCTCGGGGAGGGGAAGGGCGCCCAGCCGGGGGCCCGACGAGCTCTTGCTGCTGGGCGTCTCCGACTCATCCAGGCCGCTGTCGTAGCAGCTCTGCAGCGATCCCTGCTGGTGAGGGTCCTGGGGCTGGCTCACCACCGAGAAGGTCACTCGGCGAAACGGCTACAAGAGAAACCAAACGGCCGGGGGTCACTATAAAAGGGACTATTTGCTTTTAATTTTTGTGAAAAGAAAGATTGGGAACTTTGGTCCACTGGAATTGAGAGGGAAGATTCGGGTCAGGGTAGCTGGGAAATAGGTTACGAAGAAGATAAAGGCAGGGAGGCAGAGCGTGTTTGTTAGTTTTAGCGGAAGAGCTAATGACGCTATTAGCTAATTTAAAGGTAAAAAAGGCCAGCTAATCTACTTGTAACTGTTTCGTCTTACAGCAACATATTTTCTGAACTGTTAGCTATTAAAGAAGGTGTAAAGGCATGTCTTTTCTTGTTACAAGAAGTATATTTAAAAACTGTACCAATGAAGCTGGGAACTGAGCCTACAAATCTGACAAAGCTAGTTACAAAAATGTAACTAGCTTTGTCAGATTTGTAGGCTAGGTGGTTTCAGATAAGTAAGCAAGCTGGGTCCTCACAATGAGAATTAAAGCACACAGATAATGATCCTACTAGCTAATTTAAAAATAAACAACCATGCTAACCCAAGGCAGAAAGTCACTATTCTGCTACATCATGTACACACATACATACACACATACATGCATAACGATTTTTCTACGTCTGAATTCAAGCACTGCTCCCTAAAGGCCGCGTCACACAATCACTACGTTTATTTTACGCATATTCCATGTATGAAATTTCGGTTTTTCATGATCCACGCATGATTTACATAATTCGTAAGTGTTTCTTTCTTGCATTTGTCATTTGTTGATATGCGCAGACGTGAAGAATTTGGTTTTGAGCTGTTCAAAATTTTTAGTGGGTTGAGAATTACTGAGTTCACGAGTATTGCATGTAGCCTATATGCAATTATTACATACACTTTACCCAATTGTGTGTGATTTTTGCAATATGCGTAGGTAAATTTCACAGCTTTCCACGATCATTCTATATAATGTCCAAGTATTTCTAACGGACTTTTCATGGATGTACCTACCAATAATGTAGAACTTTTATATCAAGTATCCTTGGCACATATCGCGTTCAAATTCTATAACTCATGAATATATCACAACTGAATTTCATATAAACAGCACGGTTTATGTTCTACGTTGATTTACGTGTTCTTTGCGTGGTTATTCATACTTCTTTTGTAGTTTTAATGTGGTTCATTCGTGATACATCTGTGAAAATTCAAGTAAAGACCCCAACTTTTTTTTCCAATTTCATCTGTGCAATTATGAAAAAATGTACGTAGTGGCTGTGGGACACGACCTTGAGACCCCTCAAAGACTTGCTTGCTACTCAGATTTTTTCCAATTTAACTGCAAAAGTAAAAGCCCAATAAATATGAAAAATTTGCGAAGATTATTTATAACCCTTTTCCTATCCAAGGCACAAAACAGTGCGCTGAACCTTTTTTCTTCAATGATTTGTTATCTTCACTGGTGTCAATGGATTACATCAAATCCTCTCCACCTTTATCCACCTTTGTCATGGTAGGGATAAGACGTTAATGGAAGGGTGGGGTCATCTGGACCCCACAAGATAACACAAGGGATAAAGCCACTGTGTTCTGATGACAAAAACTTCATTTATTAAAAACGAATTTAAAGACATTTTATCTTAAAATTGACAATTCGCTCACACTGCAGCGCTACACACTGGTTTTTCTTGGGGGCTTTTGGTAAATTCAAGGGCACTTGATTTTTGGATTGACCTGGTTTAACTTTTAACGCGTGTTTGTAGCTAGAGCCAAAAGACAGTTCCAGAAACATACATTTACACACGTTTTTTTCGATGGAAGTGGCCTCTTGAACCCGTGTTGCCGAGGGCGCTGAGAATGTATCCTAACAGACTCGGCTTATAACTCTTCCTCCATGTGCTTCTATCCCCTTCTAATTGTTGCACAGAGATAGAGGAAGAAAGGAATGATAGAAGGATGGTGAGCACAAGGTGAATGAAAGCCCTCGTTCAGTCATTATTGAACCGGATAACAAATTGCTCCTGCTGTTCATTAATTGAACACAAACGGTGTCAGAGTCGGCCTCCGTTGCTTCACCCTTCATGTGCTGAGCTGGACTTTGTCGCTCTTTCATGCGCTTTGCTGCTTTCATCCCTCCTTTTCCCCTCTGTGTTCCTTGTTTCCTTGTTCCATCATAAGAATATTACACGGGGCAGAGAGCCCCATTACTCAGAAATGCTCTCTGCCTTTCACCCCAACACCCCCCCCCCTCGCATTTATTCTCCAATTGTCTCACCTGATGAAGTGGAATCGGTTAGCTACGCTGAACACTAACTGCTTCTTTGAACGGGTGGATGATGGATAACTCGTCTTTCCCCGTCCAAGAACCTTACAAGCGGAGAACAAAACATAATTTTAAGTCCGTCCTCCGCTGGCAGTCGTTTGATAGCTCTGAGATGTAAGACAATGGAGTAATGAGCCATCTTGGGGAGGTGGACCTTCGGCAATCTCCGCATCACAAGACACTTGCTCTACAGTAAGCAATCGGCCAAGCAAAAGCTGGAGAAAAAGATTTTTTTTTTTCCGATAATGGAATTTCCTTCAAGCCACCGAGAGAAACGGAAAAAAAAGCAGGTCTTCATTTAGCCGTGTGTGTGTGTTTATGAATTCTGGATTTATTTATATATTTCTGCCCAGTTCTGTTTCTCTCTGACTGGCTAGCTACCACAGGGATCTTGGCAATAAATCATGTTTCCATGTAATTACAATCAACACTCAACAAATGAATTGGTATAAATATTCATGCAAATTTCACTTGGATAGACAAACCTATGTTGCATAATTAAAACAAGGGCCAGAAGGAAAACAGCTCTCTAAAAAATGTAATAACACTTGAAGAGATGTTAGGATAATAAAACACTTTTTTTTGTTTTTTTCATGGATTCTCTACCCCATACTTACAAACAGTTGTTAGGTGTGAGGTGTTTGTCTTGCAACATATTTCAGACAGTCTGTCTGACTCCGATTGGGTTGTTGCATAACTCTTTAGGAAGGTTTTTTTTAATGATACAAATTAAACAACTGTTATCTAATAAATTAGCAGCAAGTTGTAAAAAAAAAAACACTAGGCTAAGACTCACTAAAGGAAAATTGAGTTTGCGAGCGAGAAAAAGAAGCAGGCGAAAGGGAGAGAAAGAGAAGTTAAATGAACAAATAGGTTCTATTCAGTGAATTTTCCTTTTATTTTCGTTGAAAGGCGAGAGCAAGGTAGTGGAGAATGGTGGGAACAAAAAAATAAAAGAAAGCTAATTTGTTTGCATACCAGAAAAAGAGTTCATGCAGAGATTGTTAAAGGTTCTGCATTGGAATCTGCAGCGTCCACAGTTTGAACAGCAACCTTTGCTCTCTTCTTTCCTAACAAAATCGGCTTCAATGACATCTCCGTAGTTATTTGTTAATTTTTATATTAAAGATATTAAAAGGGGAGCGCGGAAAAAAAAGAGTTTTTTGTGGCCTGACCACAACGAAAACGCCACACAGTGCGTAAGTGTCGTTTGATGCTCAATAGAAGCATTAAAATTTAGAGTTAAGCTATGTTCCACTGGGCATGTGTCACATGTTTACGAACACACTGACTATGCGGGTTCTTGAATGCGTTTTTTACAATATAGTGTTCATGCTGGACTGTCCTTACACGATACTAGCACATGTACCTTTTTTTCTTTCACAACTCTATTCCGATAAACGTAAGACTTGGTGTTGTATAATTTCGGCCAGTCACAAACCGCAGTGACTGATTTTGCCTTATATAAGCAATTCTCAAATGGTTAGTACCTCCGAAAATGAATGATTCCATCCAAACGTCACTACCAAATCCAAGTTCCTGATTGGTCAAAGTTCAAATGGTCTAATTTTTAACGTTTTTAGTGGTTGCACGTTTTGTACATAAATGGACTAAAAAGAATTGTGGAATTTTGAACGCGGAAGCCTGAAATGTGTGCATACTTGTGTTTACATAGACTTTTCATTGAAAGTGGTCGCTATAACATGCGTTGCCGTGAACGGTGTAATTGTAGTATTAAACTTGTCAATGCATCAGTTGTTTTTTAACAAAGTAGAAATATTTAATTTTAGGGGATGTTGAATACTGCAAAAGTTATTACTAGCCTTGCAATGACTGGAAAAACGTCCATGGTGTACCCCAGCAATAGTGGGTTGAAAAGACCCCAGCAACCCTGTAACTGCTTAACTGCTTCTTAAAAACCCACTCTGATGAAAAAGGCATTTTTGGTGTTTTTAACATGTGTTGCTGGCGTTTTACTCTAGATGCAGGACATATACAAAAAAAATTAGGCATCAAATTGCATTTCTAATGTTTTTTTTGTTTGTTTCAAATTCTTGGGAACTGAGAGATCTAGAAAATTGTCTGAAAAAATTTGCAGTTTTTACGTAGAAATTACAAGATGAAAAAAATAAAACAGAACCATGTACGTCTAAGTTTTCCTTCTTCGAGCTGGCATTTGGCTCAAAACTGTACAGTTGGAAAGCTCCAATATTGCTCACCATTATGCACTTCTGCAGAACTATTGCCCCAGAAAACGTCATTTTTGATTTTGGCTAAAAACTGCATTATTAAAAGAGCGCTCAAAAGATGGACTTTAAGGGGGTTTGGAAAATGGGTGAATAGATGGAAGTTAAAACAATTAAAATCTCAAGTAGACGTCTCTATTGTCCAACTTTATCTAAGAACGGGGCAAAAAAGGTCTTGTTTCAGCTGGTTGTACAAGTGCTTTGGAGTGTGGGAGGGGCTGAGTCACCAAACCACAACTACCCCTAAGAAGATACAATGCAGGACCTTCATGTAAACCAGCTGGACACTGTGCTGCAATGAAGAAAGCCTCCACAGCATCATGTTTATTTGAAAACCTTTTCAAATGTCTGTTCTTTCAGCGCTTTTAGATTTTGGGTTGGACGTTATTATGCACCCACACACGCTGGCTAAACACCATGCAGTGCCCCACCGCAGAGAAGCCAGGGCTTTAATGTGTCTTTCATTACTACTTCACACTATTCCGCTTGATTTTTGCCAGATGTTGGGAAGTGTTTCAGAGTTGAACTCCAGCTGTGACAGCAACGGGCGATTGAGCAAATCCGTCATCCTAAAATGTGAGGAATGGAAAAAATAAAGACAGAAAGGCCACAGGTGGAGCTAGGTGCTTCGGGCTCGGCCAGGCCTTATTTCCTGTGAGCTAAAGAGCAAACACATGGTCTGAGTGACTCGAGCTGGTGTGTCGCCAACATCAACAGGGCCGTGCTACTCGTGTCAATAATGTTTGACCTCTCAGATTTGATTTTCATTTCCCTCTTGAGCTGACAAAACATTTGGCTGCTGCCAGAAGGCTCTCATTGAGTCTCAATCATCCTTTTTCTGCCTGTAAACCTTGAACGAAGTTACAAGTCCAAAGGACAAATAATCCCTCTTTGTCTTAGCAAAGAAGAAGAAGACCGTCTAAAAACCCACTTGTAGCACATGTTTTGTCAGTACTTTACATTCAAATCAAAGGTTTTCTAAGGAATTTCTTCTTTAGCTAAAGCAGAGGCCCCACAGCGACTCTGTTTATGCTCTACTTGATTCCATTCTTAGAGCTTGCATGGCTCTCACATTTACATAAGTGTCTGGATGAAATGAGGTATGAGGGAAAAACGTCATTAAAGGATACGATCTGTGCAAATTCAGCTGTAAATACCGCATAGACGGGCTACAGGAAGTAACTACAGGAAGTGGTTATGTCCCACCGCAGACCGGTACTGTGAGGACCACATTGTTTTTGCTATTCTTCATTCTTGCTTTGAGCAGAAGTTTCACATACTTAAAAACTCACCGACATTTGCGCGTGCCTTGTAGTAATTATAATAATAATAATTGATACTTTATCTATCCCACAATGGGGAAATTGTTCTCCGCATTTTGACCCACCCCCTGGGGGGAGCGGACAGCTGCAGACTAGCCGCACTGGGGGGGGGGATCTGCCGTCCAGTACCTGGTGAAAAATAATTTTTGGCCACACTGAGGGACCCCCTCCCCCCACCACAAAACGGATGACATCACAGCGAGCGAAACTGTCCAAACTGGATGGGCCCAAAACTTCTTATGGGGCTCAAAAACATTGTTTGAAAACCTACTAACAAGACCAAAACAAATGTCTTGGGGATATCCAGAAAAAGTTTTGAAGTCATTATGGGATGGCCATACAACCTACGGCTTGATGCCATATTGTAGCAAAGTGGGAAATATGGCAACTTTCACATTTTTCCACAATATGGGAAAAGAAAACTTTCAATGATCTCCACAAAATGTTCCCACCAGGTTAAGTCTATAACCAGAAACTAAGTATCATTGACCTTTGACCTCAGGGAGAGGCCGCCATCTTAATTGTAAAAGAAAATTACCTTTATTACCTTCTACAAATTTAAACTTCTCCTAGGACTTTAAACTTATTGCCTCCTAACTCCACGTGCGTCATTAAAAAGCATATTTTTTTTAAAGTTGTTTTTAAAGTTTGTTAATTTTGAACAGTGTTAGCAGGGCAAGCTCACAAAAGTTGCATTCCCCTGTTGCTCACACATTTTATGACGGAATTTTGTGAATATGTAATACATGAATCCTTGGCTAAAACTGAACAAAATAATATAATATACAATATGTCTATATTAGGAATGTGGGCGTGGTTAATAACAACCCCTGTTGCTAAGGAAATTGAAAAGGTTACTTTTCCGGATGCATCTAAAAATGACATAGACCTGTTCATCACCCCAAGGCGACCCAAACATAAAATGGTTGCTATGGAGATAAAACCAACAGATAAGCCGTCATTTTGAAAAAAAGTAGTTTTTCTTAAATTTTTCATGAGCAGAACTCACCAGGGTGGAAGGAGAAGGGAGGGGAAGGGGTGTGTAAGAGCCGCTCATACAATGAGGGGGTAAAAAGGGGTTCTGAGGGGGTGGCGACGGCGGGTAGTGCTTGCGGGCCATACAACGCCACTTGTGGCTTTAAATGTGATTTACTTGTTTAGAGGCAATGGCTACCAGATAAGTGTGTCATTGCAGTCAACCAAGAGAAACGCATTGATCTAAAGGAAGGAAAGCTGAACAAGTTACAACAAAATGGAAGATTAGGAGTTTGAGAAACCCCACAAGGCTGGTTGACGCATGGCTCCAGGTGTGTTTGCCAAAAGTGGCGGTCTGTGATTAAGACCTTGCGCTACATTTTTAATGCACAGCCAGTCAGTGACCTGATACACCACAGGAGTTGAACAGAAAGCGCCAAACGGCCGCGGTACACCGACCAGCATGCCTGCCGGGATGTTTAATTGGCTTAACCTAATTGCAGATACCTGCTTCAGCGAAGCCTAACCGCCACAAATACTTGGTGTAATTCCACATCCCTGAAATACAGATAAGGAGATACACTGATACCGTCGTGACAAATGAGACAAATGCCCTCCAGCTGAACTGACTGAAAGTCAATTGGAATTTGATCAAGGAAGATTTGGTTGGATTTAGGTTCTGATATGCACAGCGCCGTCAGAAGAAAAATTATTACAGCAGTTTCTGAACCAATGGGCCAAAGCCCCTTCCAGATGGGTCCTTTTGGTGCTTTAGACCAACCTGTCCGTCGGTTGGACGGGAATTTTAAAAGGTTAGGGTTGAGTAAGTTGTGGGAATGTCAATGAAAGAGTCGCTCACATCTTAGTTAGGCCAACCGTCCGCTGAGTCTCAGGTGTCCCGCTCTGGTCTGACTGATAGCTTCGGCTCTGTCAAGCTCGAGTGACTTTCTACAAGTTACCTTTTTCTTTGTCTTCTCCCCTTTCCTCCACTACTCACATTCCTCCCAGGTCAATGCTTCCCAGATCAGAAGAAAAACAGAACATTATAAACAAGAAAAGTGGGTAAGAGCTCCAAAGAATCCAGGAGAAGAGAAAGAAAAACAAAGGGAAAGATGAAAGACGGTCAAGCGAGTTATCTCCAGAATCAACAAAGATGCAGATTGTCTTTCTGTTACCTTTTTTTCTTCTTTTTTCTTTTGGGGTTGGTGTAGATTTTGACTTTTCAGCTCATTTCAGCTTTAAAGATCCACTCTGATTAAAACCTTTTTTTTTGTATCTTTAACATGTTCTTGTTGCATTTTTTTAATAATGGAGGACAGAAATTAAGAAAATGAAGCTTAAGATTGCATTTCTTTATTCAAATCAATGTGAATTAGGAGTAGACGAATCGGATTTGTTACGTATAAAATAAAATGGGCGGGCCACAAGCTCCTTGCTCCGCCTCATTCTGATGCATCCACTTTTAAACGACTAGATCCATGTGCGTCTTCGTTTTCCTTGACTCGAACTGGCATCTGGCTCAAAACAGTACGAGGGGCTGTCAGCTATCGGGGAGAGCATGTAAACAGAGATCTCTCAGCAACAGGGGGGGTAAGAGGGGGGTGGGATTTCTCTGTGGCAACAGTCCTGCCCACAACTCAGAGGCGAATTTCTAATAAACTCCTGCCGCTTTGCAGAAACTATAACCGAATCCGAACTGCTACCCCACCTCTCTGGCTCCTCCCTATTCCTCCTATTTTAGGCGCATTTGGCGCTGTAGTGATGTTTAAACGTGTTTTTTTAAGGAGGACTTAGACCTCACTATCCATCCGCTGGTAGGGTGAGAAACCCATTTCTTCATATAACTATTGCGTTTTTGTATGACTTTCAAACTAATAAAAAAAAGAGATGTATGTATTTTCCGAGTGCTGGCAGCTACGCGCTAACGTAGACGACCAGAGGCTCATGATGATGTCATGGAGCGGTAGGGACGTCTGAATTTGAAAATACTTTTTTTCCAGTCTTTGCTTGGATGTCTAAATGTTGGGGTAGGGGAAGAATTCGGTTTTCGGTCTATGTCCTAGAAAACGATGCCGTTATTTATTTATTTATTTATTTATTTGGGCTAAAAACCACATAACCATAAATCAAAATCCACTGGGAACGCTTTAAAAATAGTTCAAAGCAGGATCGGTATCTTGTAAAGCTTCTTGTCCTAGCGGTGTGCACTAATACAAAAATGAAATTTCGTGTATCACATCAGTGTCCAACACGTTGCCAAAAAGTGGTATTCTAATCCTTTTCAGTTCCTTAAAATCACCTTTATTACAGAAGGAGTATCGATTTTTGGTAACATGGCCTTGTTTGGAGGTAATGATGCTCTTAGCGCTCTCTTCTAAATCTTAAAAATTGGGATGGTGTTTTGTTTTCCAGCCTTCCATTCTACCATGCAGCTGCTTTATGGTCTGAAGAGAATTCCGATCTTAGGAGAACTCACTCAAGTCTTATTGACCCTCATTTGGTGAAAAGAAAAAGAGTTGCATAAATACAAGTGTTTCTGAAAGAGCCGAGCTGGACAGCGGGACACCCAAAGCACAAACTGCCCCCGTTGAATGCTTGGGGGTTGTGCCATAAATAAAAGCAGTTGCTGGGCACAATTTTTTTATTTTTTTCCAAGGGAATGCTGCGGGTAAACAAAAAACTGCTTTCGGATTCAACGACAGGAAGTGGCAAACAAAATGTAAATGCCACAGAGAGTAGTGGGGGGAGAAAAAAAAAATTAAAAAAAAGATGTCGCAAATGGAAAAAGAAGAAGTACAGGAGAAGAAAGTTGTGACCTTTCAATCCAGACCCCTATTTTCCCAATCTTTCATGCACTTTTAGAATATCCCCGCGACGGTATGGTTTGGAATGCCTTTGGACGAGTGCCACAGCTGGTGTTTCCCTATTAGCATGCGCTCCACGCATGCAGCCAGAGACTCTACCCCACAGGAAAAGAAAGAGAAAAAAGATCACACATGGACACTTTCTTAGAGTCTGGGCTAAACTTTTAATTGCTCTTCAAGTGGCGGATTAGGCCACGGGTGTAAGAGAGAAACCATTCCGGGGGGGGGGGGGGGGGGGTCTTCAGAAGCTTAGCTCAATCTCTGACTTGTTCTGAAAGGCAAAGAAGACCTTTGATTCCTTTAAGTTGGTTTCCTTTTTCCTCTTTTTCTATTCAACATTAATGATAAGGACAACAATGAGGGAGAATTGATTGATTGGCTTTTGATTAGCTGGCGTCATGGCAACAAAAGAAAAAAGGGCATAGAAAGGAAAAGTACAAGCTTAAAGCAGCAATCTCACCAAAATATAGTTGGGGCGTCTAGTTTCATTCTGAAGTTAATGTACAGACATGTTTTGAGTGTCAATATTTCGGTTAAAATATCAGAACTTTGGTGAATTTGACAGACTGCTTTAACCAATCAGGAACTCAGCTTTGGCCCATGACGTCTTTATGACCTAATCAGAAGGTGCAGCTTTCAGTGAAAGAGGCGTGGACTTCCATCATCCTTAATCAAGTAGTTGCCATAGAAAAGCTGGCTCAGAAAAATCAATCGCTGTCGACTGGATCCAAATGGCGGCGCCCGTATCGTCTAATAATGTCCTTATTGGCCGGAGCTGGAGGTCAATCATTTTCTGTGGGTGACATCACACCTGGCTGTGTCCATCTACGTGTGCGGTCGATAGTTTGGTATGAAGGTAGCACAAGTGAACTAGAGCTCGTCTACCTCAATCTCGAGGCGTTGTCTTTTGTTTGTGTTGCTGTAACCTTTGAGGATTTACTCAGAAAAATCCACTTCAGGCAAGTGCGAATTATGTTACATCCTTTCACAGGAGAACAGATAGGTCCTTCTCCTGTGTCGCCTTGTTAGAGGCACTGCTTGTGGCAGAAGTGGCAAAGGAAGAAGTGTCAACCAAAACCCCGACCCCGGTGTTGCTTACATAGACTGTAGGTCTTGCTATCGCATTTCCTGCCTTTATTTATTTATTTGTATTACAGTCCGTTGCCGGTTTATAGAGTTGAAGGGAGTCTCCTTCACTGAGTGACAGCTTATGTGCACATGCACTGCATCTTTGTTTATCGTTGAGCACAGATCACCCGCCCCTGTGTGTCATTTCACTGTTACCATGCCATCCGCTTTGCTTGCAAGTCAAAGGCATGGGGTTAGACGGGTGGTTTTGGGAGTCTGGATTCTTTTCTGAGCCCTTGCAGTGCTGTACCTATCCAACGGCCCTACTACTGTCACCCGCCTGAGGGCTGGTGCTAGCGTTAGCTTGTTGTGACAAGCTTTTGGGTGTCAGCACTTATGCCTGACATGGTATCAACAAAGTGGCCAAATGCCAGAGCAGAACATGACCTGTTGAGGATATATGATGGCAAGAACTAACCATCTGAGCAAAGACTTCAAATAGGAAATCTAAAGAACGGATGTCAGCATACTGAGAACAACAACAAAAAAAGATATGATCAAAACGCAAAGAAGAAAGGAAAAGCCCGAGATAAGAAAATGAGACAGGTTAACAGGGCTACTAAATGCTTATTTTCTTTACTATCCTGATTTGTCGATGAGAGATTGCCTGCATATAACACTCCTAAACTCTGCCTCCTGACGCCTGAACCAAATAACACTCAGGGACTGAACAGACAGGCACACACAATGGTCAAAAACGACCAAACAACGGTCTGTATCATCGTACACACAAAACGCATGGATTAAATAACCACTACACAATCTTTGACTTATCTGTTCATTTAAAGCCATCAATCTGAAGCAGGGGTATCCAAGGTTTTTGCATAGACACAAATTTGGTAAGGGGAAAATGTTTGACAGCCAACCAGTGGTGGAACATTTTAAATGGGAGGGGCTTTAGAAGGGTGGCAAATGAGAACAACAAAGTGGGGGGAAAAAATAAGTTCCTCTTGCCATAGGAACGACACAGCATGGATTGTGGTTATGTCGGGGTGCTGAAGGCCCAGATGGGCTGGTATGCAAAATACTTCGAGGGGCTCAATATTTCATTTTTAAACATTGCTTTTGATATTTTCACAATTCTCAAAGAAACTTGTGTTGATTTATTTTTCTCTGTCAACTACTGGCAGGGCAGCTGCCCCCCTTTGAGCCACTGTAGCTCCGGCCCTGCAGCCAACAACTTGGCCTGCATTCTTTGAGCTATTTCTTATTCTCATTAAATGTAAATGAACTATGTAATAAACATTTTATTGCAACGGCATGGTTACTTATTTCTTCCCGTAGAACACTAATACAACTAAAATGTTTGTTTTTAACCAAAATAATCTATAAATCTATAAGGGCTTGCTATCTAAACAGGTACAACTAGGAAGGCTAGAGGGAGATCACAGGCGGTTAGGGAGCAGATCCAACTCATCCTCCAATGAGGCGTTCCACTGGAGTCTGATCGGGCATCATTCATTCATGGGATAAGAAGCGTGTGTCGCGTCCGTCGCTCGTGTTCCCATGTGTTCATTCTTAAAACCCCCAACACGCCGGGTTTTATTTCGCTAACAAGGTACCACTGGGTGGTTTATCTGAGTGACCGTATTGTGCGCATGCACACACAACACTTTGCTTACAGGTTCCATCCACCACCTGTTCCTGTCAAGGGGGGAAGGGGGGGGAGGGGGAACAAATTATGACTCCTCACAATTACGAAAACAATTATTACAAATGAGTAATTAAACCCAAACGTCAGGATGAATAAACAAACGGGGAGATGAAGGAGGATGGAAGGAGCCCAAAGGCAAAGCGAGGGGAGGAATGAATAACGAGACCTGGGATAGAGGAGGAATTGAAAGAGAGATATGCCGAGTCGTCGCAGTAAACTCTGGTGGTGCAACATAAGGATTATCGGAAATGGAATGACTTTTCGCATACACATACCCTTCCTGTCATGTCCCTCATTCCTCCATCCTCGTTCATCATGTCAACTCCTTATCTCCTGGCTCCTCTCTCCTCCTCTCTCTTCCCTATCTCTGCCGCTCTAGCTCCCCCCCTCCCCCTTTCACCCATCTCTCCCTAAGTCACTATCTCCGTTGAGATCACGCAAGGTCAAACCTCCCCGACGTTTGACGGATGAAAATGGAATTAGGATGAAAGCACGCTTTCAGATAATGAAGATATGCAAAGAGAGATTAGGGGGGAATGGGGGGTGTTGGTGAGGTTCAGATCAAGATTAAGAAAGAAATAGGAGTGCCCCCTTTTTGTTATTTTACCAGTAGGGTGCCAAGTGGAAAACATGACCAAAAATATAATGAACAAGGGTGGGGTGACACTTCTTCTTTAGATGGCGTGCCAATCCACGATAAACAGCAGAGAGGGCGCTGCTTTGCATGGCACATTTTAAGGATCTCCTTCCCTGGTCGAGGAGTCCAGGTGTAACGTATTTACATACCGAGACGCGCCCATTCCTGTCATTTGCATGCGCTTTGAAAGCGATACAAGCTATTTTGCAAAAGGTGACACAAGCGAGCACATATATAGTACATCTTACAACCCAATCTCCTCCATCTCAGCAGCTCTGAGGGGGCTGAATCGGTGTATGTGTGTTTGAGGAGCGTGTTACGGAAGATAGGAGAAAGGGATAAGTCGCCTCTGCCTCAGAAGGCTTCAAAGACTGGCAGCCTATCAAGGCCTCGTATCACTGTCTGATGATGGCGATATGCACACTAATCCCCATGTAAAATAGTCCTCTCCTTCAAGGCTCCCCTTTAAGTGCACTTAGCTAACAGTCTGTGCTCTCTGTATAGTCATTCTCTCTTCACTATTTTCTGTGAATAAAAATGAAAAAGGAAAAAAGAATTCAACTCTATTTGAGCTTATTACTCAGTTGTTGACTCGGTAGCCATTTTGGGCTGCTAACATGGAACTTAATAATGGCGTCAGGTTTGTTTGCAGCGCTCCATCATTCCTGCTGCTTGTTGAACTTTATGACTTACAAGAATGGACTAAGAAAAAAAAAAGAACGTACCAATCATCTTAGGTCTTAGTCACATGCAACTGTGACGGTATTTTGAGTTATCTGGGCACATGAAAGGTCAGAGAGAGGAGTGGCCACATCTTAATCTTTAAATTGTTCTTGGGTCAAAGTTGACCCGATTTTCACAAAACGAGTCAATTTGACCCAAACGCAATTAAGGGTTAAGATGAGCACAGGTGTGTCTTTCATTTCTTTTGATGTCATCACGACGTCCCCGTAGGTCAGGCATGTCAAACTCCAGGCCTCAAGGGCCGACCTCCTGCTGGTTTTTCAGAAATCCTCCCTCATTTGCTGCTGATTACCTGGATCAGGTGTGTTTAACAAATAAGGAGCTTCAATGGCACCTTGGTTAGAAAACATGCAGGACACCGGCCTTTGAGGCCTGGAACTCGACACCTGTGCCTTAGGTGGTTGTATGGCTCATACAACCACCTCAGGGGTCGTCATGAAAATGCAAATGCAACGTAGGATTGTTTTGAGTGTGATAAATGAATCATAAAGTCTTTCTTAGGCTAATGTAAGTTGCACCCGTAAAGGGGGCTGCGAGTTTTTGGGCTGTCCGGGCCCGTAGAGGGTCGTAGACAGGAGTGGCCACATCTTGAGGTGAGGGCAGGTGTGTCTTGTAGTTCCCTTGTCATGGAAATGGGACCTATGATTGTTGTGCATGTGGTATAGTGGTGTAAAGAAACATTGATCTGATGATACATCGCGGTATTTCATTGATTCATTTAAAATGCTGTAAGGACGACATTGATTCAATTTTTTACGAGCGTCTGACTCCTGTTTTCCACTTAAACCCCCGACCGCTAGTTGGCATAACAGCACACTGAGCAGCTCTAAAAGACACAAAAACAAGAAAATCACGCGAGAATCTGCTTGTGTTAAAAGCTAAGTGTTCATTCAGCCTCGCAGTTTTTGTTGTTATGAGACATGTACTACTATGTTTTTGCTTGGGATTACTGAACCGAAACTCTATGCAACATTGCTGCCTGTACCATATAAAACCACGGATTGCGGTGCTTTGTAGTGGGCTCCAGATGAGAAGGAGATGTACCGTGATACATGTCACATCCTGAGAAGCATATCGCAATATGCAACGTATCACCAGACTCTTGCCAGTATCCACCCCTAGTGTGTTAAGTGTATAGTAAAGTTCACAGGTTGGCCACAGGAGCTCAGTAGAGAGAAAATGTCAAGATGGGAGCAAAATATATTCCATTCTGGGGCTCCAACTGTGTTCTTCACTTTATTAATAAAGACCATCAACCTTACAAAGTAAGGGGTGCTATGAGCTTCATCTAGTGTGAGTCCTTGGGCAAGAGTTTTTTGCATTACTGCCTAACTATGTTGCTTACAAAAGGGGGCCAAGTCTGGATCTTCCAGTGCCGGTCCCCAGCCCAGACAAAAAAACACAGGAAGGGCATCCGGCGTAAAAAACTCTCTGCCAAACCACCTGTAAAAATCAGTGACAGCCGATTCACTGTGGCGACCTCTGAAGGGATATGACGAAAGTCGAACAACCTTATGAAGCCTGGTTGGATCTTGAAATGTACAGAAATTAAACGAGATCAGAACACAACGAGTCTCACAATCACATATAAAAGGAGGTGCACCACAAGCAAGACTGAGTGTGCGCTTCAGTACCGTGAGACAAACTGATGACCTCATCAATGCGATGACCTCCTGCGGTCTCGCCAACATCTTATCTTACGTAGCCTTGCGTGTCAAGTGTTCACTACGAACTATTGCCTGCAGGATGCACGAAGCAAGAAAAATGTGCATGACCATTTTCCCCCTTTGGGTTTACTGAGCGGTCTACGAAAATTTCGTACCCGTGTGCCCATTTTTCACCCACAGACAGCCCGTATCCAAACGTAAGGCCAGTTGTGACTGAGGCATTTAAAAAAGTAAAAATAAAAGTCAGGAAACTCAAAAAACGTATTGATGCTTAATCGTTTTTTTTTTTGTTTGTTTTTTTTCGTATCCTTCTGAAGCCGTTACCTGTTCCACTGCTTTGTATAAGAAGCAGGGAAAAATCTGGTCTGGTTACACGGGGGGATCGCAAACAACGTTGCTTTTTTGTTGAAGCTTTAGGTAAACAGGGAGAATGTGGAAAATTCACCATTTTATTTTACACAAGCAAAGGGTAGGAAAGGTCAAACAGACTTGATTACTGAACACCTGTGCCTGCTCTCCGCCGTGCTCTGTACCAATGTACCACTGCCCATTGTGCGATCAATCCCCACCTGCGAGAGTGTGCGTGTGCATGTGTGTGTATGTTTCACCTATCACCTTACCAGCAGCTGGTATCCAAGGAATAAAAAGCACCATCAGTGAGATAGCCAGAAAAAAAAAAAAAAGCATGCTGGGAGGGAGGGCTGCTAAAGTAAGTTCTGTGTCTCTTCCTCAAAGGGCAGCCGAAAGCACCTAACTGTATGCATGACTTCCATCCACCTCCGCCTTCCTTCTAATCAAGAGATGGATGGAAGCAGGACAAGAGGGGCTTTGAGGGGAAGCGGACAAACACAATGGCTGCTATTGAAGTAACCTGACCTAACAGGGAGATGGATGAGCAGACACACGCTCTGCGCCTGTTGTGGTCAGTCGTTTTTTTTGTTTTTTTTTCCTCATTTTATGAAGGAGCCGGTTGTAGGCGAAGGCATTGACTTCGAGATAGCTATTGATTTAAAGTGACATCGGCAGATATTGGCGACTGCCGCTAAGAATGGCGCTGGGTGTCATTACGGATCCGGGGTGTCGGATCAATATTCAGGCATGATGTCAGGTTAGCGATATGTTTGTTTGCGATCGCTATGAATAGATTTTTTTTTTCCTGCATCGTTGTCGGGTTGCAGGGAAAGCAGACATAAGAAGCGGTTTTAAATCTCCTTCGACTATTTTTTTTTTTACTGCTTCATCCCACGTGTCGCTCAGTCACAAGAACCAGCAAAAAAAAAATAAGCAAAAAAAAAAGACATCAAACCCAAGGCCAGAATTGACGCCGTGATACAAAGAGACAAAACATCTTTTCTTTCATTTGCGCTCATGTTACATTACAATTTTCCTTTTCTTTGATCAAAGAACAATGCCCAGGTTTTGCTTCACTTCCCAGCCCATCCGCTTTGCTTTATTTAGTTTTTGCAGAACAGGTTTTCTTCCTTTTCACTCATTCACAATAGAGGATTCAATAAAGCGCTCATGTTGGCCCTCATAAGGATGGACTGTCCAACTCACGTGGATATTTTAAGGACAAAGATTATAGGTGGACAGGTTGTGAAGACATTAATCACACCATAAAGACCCACTCCAATGGAAATGGTGTTTCTGACAAGCTCTTGTGCCATTGTTCTGATAATGGAGGACATATATAATGATTCTAAGCTTGCATTTCTGAGAATGTTTTTATAAAAATCATTGTGAAAATTAGAGCAAACGGAAAGATGCAGTTCAAAACAAGATTGTATTTGCTACGTGGAAAATACACAAGCTCCATTCTGATCCACTAACATGCAGACGAATAGATCATACGCTGAAAAAGTGAGAAAAGTTGCGGACTTTATGTAAAATCTTCACAGATGTATTACAAATGAACCACCATAAATAAAATCCAGGAAGATGTACGAATAAACCACGCAAATCTGGCGTGAAATACCACAATAATATAATTTTAATGTGATATGTGTGCCGTATACGTTATAATAAAGAAACATTGGTGATACATGCATGAAACTACACATACGTGGAACTACAAATATGCATCTTACAAAAATCAAGAACAATTCTTTATGATTAACTCAATAATTGTGTATAAGCTATGTAAGAAGAGCGTTAACTGCGTAATTCTCAACCAACCAAAAATTTTGAACAGCTCATAACCGAATTCAGGTGCTCATCGACGAATGATAAAACACTTATAAATAGATATCTATCCCAAAAGACCGAAATTTCATATGTTGAAAATGTGCAAAATGTATGTAGTGGTTGCGGCCTTAACCCTTGTTCTATCTTAGATGACCCCCCCTTAAATTGACGTGTTCTCTCTACCATGACAAAGGTGGATAAAGGTGGAAAGATTTCATGTAATCTATGGACACCAGTGAAGATCACAAATCATTGAAGAAAAAAGGTTCAGAGCACTGTCTAGTGGGTCTAGATGACCCCACACCCAATGTTAAAGTGCCTAGGGTAGCACAAGGGTTAAGGTAGTGCATAGACTGTATTTTCTCATATCAACAAGTTTTTTCCTCTCAGTCATCAGTGAAGCTGATGTCAAGACATCATTGAATATTTTTTCTCTCCCTATCAAAATACTTTTCTTTCTTATTCTGCCAAGGCATGCAGATGTGATCATCCCCATTTGTGAGGTTTGTTTCTTTTTTAGCACCATCAACTTTTTCATTTGTCATCCATCTGTCAGGACGATCACCCAACAAGATATCCATCACCCAAGATTCCCTCCCTAATTCTCATGTGTGCCTCACAGCTCATCTCCATACTTTGGAGCTGAGGAGTAATACTAACACTGCGGGAAAAGACAAATGCGTCGTCGAGTTGGGAATCAACAGATAGGACGAGCCTGGAGTTTCATATCCGTTTTATTTTTAGTATTTGACACATAGGACCATTGAGGAATTTTCCTGAGCTTTCACACTCATATAAGAGCATGAATAAAGGTCCCTGTCATGCCTCCTCCACTGCACTAATGAGATCCATTTCATTCCCACATTCCTTTACATGACCCTATCAGCCACACTAGTGTAGAGTTCCAATACCTTTCCCCCCTCCAACCCTCCACGTCTGTACGGTGCTTTCCAGAGCGGACAATCTCTGTTGACTCCTACAACCTACTTAATTTTTCATCAAGTGGGGAATTTATCATCTGCATGTCACAATCCGGGCCCTCTGCAATTAAAAACTCCAAAAGCGACCTGTCGAGGTTCTTTTTTTTTTTTTTTCCTCCTTGTTCTTCCTCTTCCTTCCTCTCCCCTATCTGCTTGGCCTTTAATGATAAAAAAAAAGAATTAACAAGATGAAATTAATTGAGATCTTGCCATGCCCTCATAGAACAATTCCTGAAAGAGTCTACGGGAAAGTCGACAAGATGAGACTTTTTGACCCAGTACTACGTGACTACAAAAGGTTATAGGTAAGGGTTATAACAGAAAAAAAAGGAAATGACTATGTTATTAATGGAAGTTCTTTGAGTGAACAAAAGATTGCCTCAATAAGGACCAGGTCTCCCTAACGCTAACCTTTTGACACAGGTATTCAGTGTAGATAGTCTTTCAGGCTACCGGAATTTTTCAACCGTTTACCTAATTTACCGAATCCCAGTAGATTCTGAAGCGGGGAAAAGCCGCTTTGCATTGATATGCAACACTTTATGTTTGTAAAGTGCATGTTGGTGCAAAGCCGGTATGAAAAACCGCTTCTCTCCAGGTCAGAATCAGGTGATACACGGTGATCGCGTCAAAGACTGACAGTATGTCAAAGACTGTGTGTTATTTAGGTGTCGCCGTGACTTCTCCGCTTTTAACCCTTGTGCTATCTTATGGGGTCCAGATGACCCCACCCTTACATTGACGTGTTCTCCCTACCATGACAAAGGTGGATAAAGGTGGAAAGATTTCATGTAATCCATGGACACCAGTGAAGATCACAAATCATTGAAGTAAAAAGTTCAGCGCACTGTCTAGTGGGTCTAGATGACCCACTCCCAACGTTAACGTGCCTCCAAGGCACAAGGGCTAAAGGGTTAAGACAAGCATGTCCAAAGTCCGTCCCATCCCATTACATCATGCCTCAATAATATGCCTCCAGCACTTTCTACTCTTCTCGATTTCTTGATTGTCAGTTGCTAAAGTACGTTAACGTGTGGTAACAACCTGTGTGTACTTGACCTTAAGGGTCAAACGAGAAGAACAGAACTTTTTTTTTGTCTGTAAAAAAACTCATCTGAGTAGGACAACTATTGGGTTATTTTCCTGTTCACATGATTAGATAGCACTTTTTTTGAGTTCTAAATAATATGTAACATTATATATGAGCCCAGATTTGATGTTGATGCAGTTCTTCATTTTGTTTTTGGTCTAAAAATATGTTGTGTTAAAAATATATTTATATATCACTCTGTTCTATGTGAAAAAAGGAAAATGATCCTCTTACAAAAAAAGAAAGAAATCATTCAATAGTTTATTTGCTACTATAAGGGTCCAAAGAAATGCAGACCAAATTGTTGGCCCTAATGCATTTTTTACCTCACCAAACCTGCCCCCATAGCAAAAAGTTTGGACGCCCCTAGGTAAGGATCTAACGTTCTGCTTGGTTTGCAGCCAATTCCTGACCTATTTACTGCTGAATACTTGTAGCACCAAAACCTACAGCCAAGATCTACCACCATGCTTGGAAAACAAGCATCCTAATCACCAGGGTGGAGCAGCAAATCTAGCTGGCAAATTATTTTCAATAGATTGGTACACAGAAATCCACAATCTGATAACAGATGGGATCAATGAGCCACAGGAATGTAAACAGGGTGGCTTTAGAAGAGATTAAAAAGATAACCGGTTTTATCTGCTTAACGTTGGCAAGATGAATCTATAAAGAGGCAAAAAAAAGGGGGCTCATGTTAATTGAATGAATGGTGTTCTTATTTCTTAGACATTCAATGTGGGTCAAGAGAACATCGGACTCAGAGACAATGATTGGATTTAGATTAGTCACCATTGCAAATAAAAGCCTGACATGCACTGTTCTGTAACACAAGAAGAGTGCTGTGGCCTTTTTTGCTATATATATATATATATATATATATATATATATATATATATATATATATATATATATTATATATATATATATATATATGTGTGTATAATGCAGATACGCCAGTGAACGCAATGTTAAAATGACAGATCGCACCTGCGGATGCAACTTTTGATCCGAGCTTGTGTGATCCGGTGCGTGCGAGGTAAGACGTCCCCATCTCGCGCACAGCCCAGATCTGTCCGTCAACCACGTGTTTAGTCAACCTGCAAAAACTCCCCCAATCAAGGCAGAAGCTGAGGCTTGTCAGTCACACATTAGTAGCCGAGTCACTGCGCGGCAGAGGAGGTGATGAGGCTAAATGCCTATTAGTGGCTGTGAAATCTTAGCCTCAAAGCCCCTCTTGCATTCTCTAGCTTCAGAAAGAAAAGCAGTACAGCTTTTCTTCAAGAGGATTTAAGTATTCTCACCTCACAGACGGAGAGGAAGCGGTCTTGGACGAAAGCATGATGATTTCCAAAAAAGAAAAGAAAAAAATTGTTATCAAACATGCAAATGTCTCCCACTAATGGTTATTTTGGCATAAGTAACTTCCAGAGGATCTCTTTAGGGGTCATTTCAACCTACACAAATCTGATGAGTATTGGCTCTATCGGGTTTGGCTTTCAATCACAGAACAGTTGGTGCACATTTTGAATTGTCTGTGAAAACGAGAAGAGCGAATGCTGACGACAGTATTTAAGCTAAAACATGACCCGTTGGACGGGTCCTCACACCAGGACAGTCCCGGGTACTTGTACGTTTGGTTTGCTTTTAAACCACCAGCAAAGGTCATTCTGTTTCATTTGTTTTTGGAATACCACAGATGACATTTAGTCTTTGTTACTTATATTTTTGCTTCCATGCCACCGTTACATAGCGAGATTGTAGTTCAACCAATATCACTGAAAACCGTCGTTTTTTTTTTCCCCCTACATCAGCAGAAAGACATTCTGACACTAAGGACCCCTGTGTGACGTGTGACATTTGTTTTTGACGAAAACATCCAAACACTCATCTCATATTAACCTCTCTATTCTCTGTTTTAATGTTTATTGCTTCTTTTTCTGCTTCTGTTGTTTGGTCTATGAGCCGCTGCTCAGAGATCTCCCCTCGATACGGCACAACTCTAAGAAATTATCAATCTACTGGCTAGAAGTTTGACTGATTCTGATTGCATTCATCTATTTCTGCAGCACAGTGAAGGTTGTGGACCACCCTATCAGTCGTGGTCCAGTTAGGAACGGTTTCATTTTACTGAAACACACATTTTATACGCATTTTATTCCCACGGTAGGAAGGTAGATCCTTTTTGTTTTGCTCAAGGGCCAACAAATTGTTCTCTAGATCATGTGTACCCCACCGGGTGAGACCTTACATCGTCCCCAGGTGGAAAGAGGTCATCAAGGATCTAATAATTCTTCCATTTAAATAAAAAAAAAAAATAATAAAACTCATACAGTTTCACCACGCTTCTTGCTTTTTGTAGATTCATCCCAGTCTTCTTCAGGTCTACAATCTTCTCTCTGGTATCCTTTGACAGCTCTTTGGTCTTGGTCATGATGGAGGGGTTGCAGTCTTTATACAGAGGACAATTTCAAATAGGAGCCATTAATAAAGGTAACAAGTTGAGTATAGAAGAACTTCTTGAAGAAGTCAATGGCCGTTTGTACGTAGAGCCAGAAGACAGACTTAAAAACTTGCATGGCAACACATGAACGCAAAAGTTTTGGACGTAGAAACCCAAAACTCACGTACATGCGTGTTTACATAGACTTTTCATTGAAAGTGGTTGCTTGAATGCGTGTTGCCAAGGCTGGTGTGAACGTAGTGTTATTGTTCGGTTCACCTCATTCATACCATGAGTTAGAAATAAGAGCATTCATTGACGGTGCACCCTATTATCCAAAAATATCCCAAACATATGAAATGCATTCAAGCCCAAATCCAGACCATCTCTGTGGACGGTTGTGCATTCAAATGGATGTGACATGAAAGCAGCCTTGGATTCAACTTGCCCTTTGCGTTTTTGCTGTCGACAACAGTGTTGTAATAAATGTATCCTAGAATATTCATCAGACAGATGTGGCTTCTTTACACTTGGAGGACGGTACAGGCTGCAAAGCTTTTTTCTGATTCTGCTTCCAATAGCAAACCAACAAACAGCTTCTGTCAGTCAGAGCTTGATAGAATTTCTTAAAAGTCCTCCACTCCAAGCTTTTTTTTCAGCAGCAGCCATGAGTCACGACTAGAAGAAAAACCCCGCAATAAAAGGGGAAAAGAAATACAACTAGAACAAAAGAGCCAATTAAATGTGACCAAACATCAGCAGACTATTATGAAAACAGATCAGCTCTCTCAGCAGCATAATTAGGACGGCAGGCTTTAACAGTAAAGCAGAACACATTTCGACATTTGATTCGATAAAAACACGATTCAAACCGAGTCGGACCATCAGGCGTAAGACTATCTGTGCTCAATCTGCGTCTTCCTTGATCAGCAAGGCAGAACCAAAGAGCAAACAAGCCTATCACAGGAGGGTTTTGCAAACAAAAGCAAGGCAAAGAGCTACAAATAAATAACACACAAATGCGCCAGCCCCGCATGAAGAATTCTGGGTTGCATAATTAGGCAAAAATTCATAATACATGACCGGTGGGAGAGATGGGAGGAGAGCCTGAAAGAAGAAAAGCAGAGAGGATTTGGAGGCAGTAGAGCTTGATGCGCTATCATTGATCAGAGTGGGTATGTGTGCGCCGCAGTGTTTATTTCCATCATGTGCTTAGTCCTTTGTGTGTGTATGGTTGTGTGATGGAGGCAGAAGGCCTGTGGCAGGTGGAAAATGACCCGGGCTTTTTCATTTGACACAGCTGCGCCTTTAAACAAACTACCTAAGGCCCCTGCACACACCCATAATCCATTCAAGGTAACAAGCAATTTTCATTATTGACTGGTGAGAAACACAGGCAAGAGAAGGAGAGACAGCCGAAGAAAAGATGGGAAAGAGAGTGACATGGCTGAGTGGTGAGAGATTAAAGTAGTAAAAAAAAAAAAGCTAGAGGTTGAAGAAACCACAAGATACTGGCAAAGAAAAAAAATCTGAGAGGAAAAAAGGAGAAAATAGATTACAAGAAAGGAAGGCGCTAAAGTGAAAAGGAAGGTGGGGTAGAGAGATCCAAGAGATAGAAACTATTCTGAGTGATTCACCTGGAGGGGGCAGGGAAGATGGAGAGTGCAGATGAAGCGGATGCAATCACAGAAGCCGCTAATGTATGTGTACAAATATAGAAGTTCATGTTTGCCAATGCCAAGTTGCCATATGAGCGAAAAATAACCTGTCACCTTGGTATATATGCATAATCTAAGTGCAGACAAAGATGTGCGGTCTCACCTGTCACCTAAGATATGTGTCCTATTATTCTAAACACTGATTACCAACTTTTATATGCCTGACATAAAATCAGGAGCATAAAACCATTACAAAACTAATTAAGTAAATTAAAAAGCATTGGGAAATATCAAAGGTTTAAATAACTTAGTGTGTAAGATTGCTCTTTAAAATAAATCAATATAAAAGGATGACCACTAAGTTGTAAAAGGAAGTATTTTTCTTGTATACCTCAAGCTACTTTGCTAGCCACCTAGCTTGCGATCAAAGTGTAATACAAACCTTTAATACCTTCTTGTATTTTATTTTAAAAATGACACACTCTGCTGTATTTTGATAGGTTTACCATCTTTTCTACTTTTCTGATGGTCATAGTGTCCAAGACCCAGCCCTGGATAATGCTAAAGCTAAAATTAAGCATCTAAAGTCAACTAACCACTAGTGGCCATAAAAAGTGTTGCCGCTAGCATTAATTTTTATTCGGTGGAAACAATTATTTTACATAGTTCATAGCGTGGCAATGCTATTTTCATTTTTTATATAAATTGCAAAAAAAGATGTACTTGCTAGCAAACTTGTACTTGCTGGCAGACGGCCCCTAGCAAACCAGCGCCACCTACACCTAGCTTAATGATGTAGATGTTAGTTTGTGTTCTGTCATAATTTTTTGAAAAGTATAAAAACCTGAAAGGTGAGGTTAAGGTAATGTAATTTTTATTTATTTTATATTGGGGGGGGGGGGGGGGGAAGATTGTTACAAAAAATACGTATAGCTAAAAACATTGTCAACAATTGGTAGCAGATTTTTCATCAAAAAATCCATTCTTACTGGCTGCTGGTACTGGTGTATTAGTGTTTCCTTGAATCTTAAATTTGGAAGTAAGCTTTTTTTTTTCCTTAAAAGTCAAATCTTTTTTTTACAGGTACAGGCTTTAGGGAACTTGAAGATTTTTTTCTGGAAATAAATAATAATAATAAGTTGTGAAAATAATGAGAATGATGGGCAATCATTCAAATATTTTTTTTTTATCGTGAAATAAAAGGTAGTACTTTTTTATTGCTAATGTATGTTGATCCGGCTCTAAGTAATAAGTGACAAACAAAGTGAACCAACGTAAGGTTAAACCACATAAAAGTATATAAACACCAGATCTTTATTGACCTTGGCTACAGTACGAGTTATAGGGACGCCCAGAAGCCGTGCTTACTCCAGACATCGGCAATTGGACTAAGCTTCTCACTCGATCCAGTTTCCACGCAGAGCTGTCAGGCGCTGCGGCATTTGTTACACTCCCACAAACACTCTCCTCTCACTTTATATCTTCTTTGTGCTTTTCATCTCAGAAATAATAAGTCAAGTGAAATTCTACCTCCGCTTGTCATTTTTGCCGCCGTTTCAAAGTATTTTGCTTTTAAAGATCTGTCAAGAACATTGACGGAGCACTTCAGGACAGACTCATTGAAATGCAGTGCGGCAAACTGCAAGGCAGAGAAAGCTGAAAGAAACACAGTCGACAGATATCTAGAGAATGGGAGGGTGGTTGAAACAGAGTTGTTAACCCATTAAAAAAAAAAAGCTACACCTTTTCTTGTTCCTTAAAAATCACACATTTGTACTTTTATCCATCAGCAGAAACACAACTCAGCTCCTTTGAGGGAGGGATATCAAGCTTATGGGTAAAACTTTTAACCAAAAGAATAATATTATGAAACATTCCAAGTCAAGTATTTGTCATATTTCTAACAATAGAACCACATGTTATTATGTTCACATAGATGTTTTGCTAGTCAAACGATATTTTGAATTGACCATATTTTCCATACACCTGAAAGCCTTAATTTCTCCAATAACAGACAGTGTGCACTATAATCTGGTGCGCCTCAGATATGAATAAATTCTGCTTGTCCTTATTGATATTGAAACAATTTTGAGAGGTACGCTAAGCTCTGTCCAAATGTTTGGTGTTGTGTTTACCTTAACACGGCTAACGTGGCAAACCTATAGTTTGGATATTATAGGATAGTATTTTTTGTTTATTTTTACGTCTTGCCAACCAATTGTCAAACAGGACCTTTACCTGCATAACATGGAATAATTTGCTTCTCCTATGAGTTCCGACTCACAAGCTGCTAATTTTCCAAATATTTTATTTTCCGCACTAAAAGGTGCACTTAAAAGTCGCTATCTAAATAAATAACATAATGACAGTGCACCCTATTTTCCAGAGCAAATAATTAATTCAGCTTTAATCAACGTACGATGTCCTTGTGAATATGCTAACACAGCTAATGTGTAGCGGTGTCAGACAGTCGATGTGTCCAAATCCGATGGCTGCATCCTTCAATGGATGCGGCCTTCGTGGTCGACGTTGGCCGGGTCGTTCGTCGAGCGGGTAAGGCCGGATGTTCCCGGCTGTGACTTTGGACGAGTCTGCCCTTTAAATAATTCCAACCGTTACATCGGCGAATGTCCCGTCACCTAGCAACCATAAGTCCTGAACAGAGAGGAGTAGTGAACCAAGCGCGGAGCTCAACATTTTCCTGGCTTTTTTGACCCAACTTTTAATCTTGGAAGTGTGATTATAAAAAGGTGCTATTAATTCCAACTCCTGAGTCCCGCTTCACGGTCCGCCATTGTTGTCAGAAAATCTCCACGCTCTGCCACAATCCATCTTGGTATATGGACAACATAGAACGATACATCGCACCAATCCTTGAAATCAGGAAAAAAGAAGGCCGTATTCGTTGGCCGCATTTGAGGGAATGGTTGAATTTGGACAGCACTTGTCCCGGCACTGATGCAGCCAAGGAGGAACGCAGCCCTCCGATCTGGACACAGTCGTGTTACTAACATGGTTGGGAGTTAGCGTAGTCACAGTAACATTGGTTTTAGCTTTGTCAGTCTGATTTTTTTGACAGGGTTGGGAGTTACAGGTACTGGTATTATGAATACGCTAACGTGGCTAATGTTTCTAAAATCTGTAGCTTTTACTGACTGTTTTTTTTTTTTTTTGTATTTTTTCGCGTTACTAACAAAGTTGGGAGTTAGCATAGTCACGGTAACGTTGGTTTTAACGGTGTCAGCCTGTATTTTCCGTGTTTTAAACAAGGTTGGTAGTTACAGGTATTATGAAAACCGTAACACTGGTAACGCTTGAAACGTGGCTATCATATACTAGCCATGTTTCAAGCGTCACCAGTGAACGAGTTCAAGAGTTACTGTGAACTCAGTTACATAAGTGCAAAAAGTAGACCATTCATTCAATGTTTTTTTTTTTTCTTTTTCAGAAACCTTTAATAGGGCTAGGCTATGATAGGGCTTTAAGCATCCCCTTAATCACTGTATGCCTGGAGGGCAAAAATACAGCTGAGACAACAGGAAACATTTGTAACAAACTGGGGAAACGGTGGTAGAAAGGGATTATTCACATTCATCCAAGCCTTATTACAGTTATGGCTGGGTTTTTTTTTTTATATCAAAAGGAATCAGTTGCTACAATTACTTCATTATCGTTAAAATTTTTTCAAACATTTTTTGGATTTTTACTGTTGGTTTTATGAGATATTTTCCACAGATTGTGCAAAAACTGTAACTCCTGCAAGGAAAAGTGCAACCTGTGGAAGCCCGGATGCCTCCTAGCTGAAAGATCACAGCAGGAAAACTTTGCTGGAAAGGTTAAACCCCCCCCCCAACGCGCCCTGTAGAGCGTGCATGCTCGCATTGTGTCTGAATGCACATTACATCTCTGCAGCATCATCAAACTTCTTCCTGCAGTAACCAATCAATGTCAAAATCCCTCTATTGTTCTACCTCACGTCTTGCTTTAAATTGTTCGCCATAACATCCCATCCCAGTCAGGTCCTCCTTTTCTTGGTAGACCACACCCACTTTATTTCACCTCCATCAAACACACACACTTCACACACTGTCTCACACCTGTTTTTTCTTTACGGCCAGAGCTGGGATCTAAAGTTGCCTCTGTCAGCACAATGAGGCTCGGTAATGGATAGTAATCATTCAGCCAGTATAGCTGCTTTGGCTAACATAAAAAAAAGAAAAAGAAAGTAAGAGAAAGAGAATGATTGGGGGAGGGGGGGAGGCTGACTCCTCTGCTGCTAATCTCAGCTAATGGCTTCTGCAGAGCCAAGAGACAGCCATATACACTAATAATGCAGAGAGGGAAGAGACAGAGGTTGCTGCTGTCGGTGGTTGGGGTGGGGGGGTTAGCTGAGTGTTAAGAAAGTGTGGAGCGTGAAGAGAAAGATAGAGAGGGAGGTGTGTGTGTGAGACTGGAAAAGAAGACGGGGGTGATGGGAGGAAGGAAAGCAAAGTCAGCTTAAGTGGAGGGTTTAATAGCATCATTATTATGGGGAGGCACCCGCTGTGGGATTTAGAGCACATACACTTTTTTTTGTGTTTTTCTTTTTTTTTTTTTTACCCAGGATGTACACCGTTCACATGCAGCTGAAGAGGGGCAGACAAAGATCAGTCTTTCTGGGAAAATACCTTGTGCAAATAGAGTATATTTACTCAAGTTATGAAATGGTACAAATTCTCGCTGTTATACGATGAAGTGGTAAACGGAACGGCATCCATTGGTCCCTCGCTACAATGTGGTACGGCTTTTGAGTGTCATTTTGTATGCTTTTTTTTGTTTTTCTTTTCATAGAGCATTGTGTTCTGCATCCCGATTGGCTGTTGTCAATCATTTGCCTCCATGCCGTGTCTCTTGTCCTGAATGCATTCAGTTTACTAAAACGACATAAGATATTTGTTTTCATTCTGTAATACTAGACTTATTTTATCTATGACTGTTTGATCTTTCGGAGTTTAAATGAGAAAAAAAAATGGTATGCATGTTCAGACCTGGCTGAGAAAAGTGAATAAAGTGTGTAGTTAAAGTACCTTTTATAGTATAACTTCCACGATAAACAAGGGACTACTGTATACATAAATAACTCTTTTCTACCTACTTCAAGGCCCAAGTTGCTTGAGAATCCTATAAGTGATAGGAACCTGCCCAAGGTCCAATCATGAGCTGACCTGTGTTCCTTTAAGAAGTTGACTGGTCTACCTTTGAACATTGGCTGCTCCAATAATTTAAACTTCTAATTCATTGGATACATAGTTATTGGTTTAGAAACTAGACAGACAACAGTTTTTTTTGTAAACAATGAGGTTCCAGACCAGTTATGACGTGCCAACAGGGATATCAACATGCTAACAGGAATTTTGTATTAATTTCTAATTTGTTTCAGATACTCTGTTAGATACTCAGATACCAATGTTTTCATGTAGGTTCATCAATAAATGGAAAAACTTCAAAAAGAGCAGATGTGGTCAAAAAGATTCTATCAAAAATTACAGACTTCCAATTTCAAAAATTAGGTACTGGTTAAACAAAAATGTGTTAAACAATAATAGTCATAAATTTGAAGTCAAACAGAGAACCACTGCTTCAGGCATCTTTAAAAACTGACAGAAATCAGGTCAGTTCAGTAAGTCACCACAAGGTGGATGGTCACTTACGAAATTATCCATCGTGTCAAACTCTGATGTGCGCAGATGTCTGTCGAGGGTTTTGGCCGATGGGTCTCTACATGAATTTGTTTTTTTTAGCTGTTCAAAATTTTTGGTCGGTTAAAAACTCTGCAGCTTACATGATTTCTTCGGTTAATACGCAATTATAACATCATTCTTACGCAATTGTATGTGATTTTTGCGAAATGCAAACGCAAATTTTCCACAACCGTTCCACATATGTCTACTTTTCAAGCATGTACCACTAATGTATAATTTTTATGTGAATTTGGGGCACATTTCACGCTAAAATGACGTAATTGACGCACAAATCTCTTATGAATTACATATAAAAAGCGCAATAATCACACACAGTCTTTGCATAGTTTATTCGTAACTATGTAGTGGATTTAACGAAGTTTATTCATGACACATTTGTGAAAATCTCACTTTTTCTCATGAATGTTCGCGCATCTTTCCAATTTTCATCAATATAATATGCGCAAAATATATATAGTGGCTGTGTGACATGGCCTTTACTCAGTAATCTTCATTTAATGCTACGGTGTTTGTTTTTATTTGTCAGTATTGAAAAAGTTGACAACCACAGAGGACAAAAAAATAGCTTTAAATCACATACAACCATGTTTTTTTGATTTTCTTTTTCTCTGCATCAGAATCAACTGATATACAAATTGTCGAAGAGTTACAATATGTCAAAGACTAGAAGGTTTTTTAGGTGTCGCTGGCAACATCTCCTGTTTTAACTAGCATAGGTTCTAGGGCTAGCATGAATACATCTGTTTTTAGAGAAGGTACAAGAGTGAACTAAGAGTTTTATGTGCGGTTATTCTAAAACTTACTGAAATTTGTCTTCATTTTTCAGATTTTCCATAATAAATATGACAAATTTCCTTTTAAAAACTAGATGACATTATATTTAAAATCAAGAATAAAACAAGTCTATAAATACTACCTACGTTTTACACATCTATTAAGTTGAACTAGCGACAAAAAAACACCCCCCCCCTTAAAATAAAAGCTTTTGTAAAAGTAACGAGTATTATCAATGTCTCTTTTAATGTTTGAAAAAAATGTCTGGATTTCTTTTCCCTTTAGGACAAAGAAACAAAGCCATGTTTGCTAACGATAGAGCTTAGCAAGGAATTATAAAATATGTGTGGGTTGTTTGTTGATTTCAGCTATACTAAAAGTCTGTTTTGTAGACATGGAATTATCAGTAATGTTTCTGAAACTCCATGATTTACGAATGTATCATCCGTAGAAGCTCTGCTTTTGTGTGTACAGCTACCATTATACCAGATATTTATTTCGACAAAAAAATACATAAAAAAATACGAGGACTAAAGCTAAATCAGAGTAATAAAAACAAAAAAATCTGGTATTTATAAAAAATAAACTCTTTAAAGGACTGTAAACAATTATCGTTTGATATTGCAGTACAAAGGCTATGAGCATGATCCTTTGAAGGATTGGATGTTTGTCTAAAGGGATTAAGCTGCGGGGATAAGCAGAATGTTTCTCCTATCTCTTTAGCCTGACTGAGCAAACGGGCAGCAAAATAGTAATTGTTTGTCCCTGGCTCATTTTCCATTTCCGAATAGATATTTATCCTTTTATCCGGTTTTCATCATCCACAAGGTTATGCAAGCATGAGCAGCAAACGGAGCTTTGAGGCTGAACCTATAAAAGGCTCATACCAAATGACTGGTGACCGGCGCTCACGAGCGGGACTGCGGCGGAGGATTGGTTGCGACAGAACAGCAGGGGGGTTCTCTCTCGTTTACAAGGCCAACAGATACAGATGGCCGCGGCCAGAGCAGGGGATCAAATCCATTGGACGGCGCCCAATGGGTGAGCTTTCCCATGTAAAGCAGTCGCTGAAAGAAAGAAGCCTGAAAGGAGAAAAGTGGGGAAAGTTCACCTCTTCTGTTGGGAGATAATGAAAAGCTTTGAGTAGATGAGAATCAAATTAAATTTAATTTGAGGAATAGCTGTCTGTGTTGCCAGTGTCATTTACAGTAAGAGATGAACAGTGGTTTCACTTAGTGATGATGGGAACATTTATCCATATCAACATGGTCAGGCTTTTGAAATATTCTCTCAGAGGGATTCAGAAAATATGACATGCGGAGGGTTTTATACAATTATCTTTGCTAGACCGACTGCAGTGAGAAAGGAAGGAGAAAAAGAAAATCTCACTGAGTCTTTCATGAAAAAATAGGTCACATCTTAGCATACAGAAGAGGAACAAAGCTTAATTCTTTTTTTTTACAGTGCAAATAAAATGTCACCCAAAGAAGGGGAGAAAAAAATCAGAGGACAGAAAAAGGCATTTTCATGTGTTCAATGTCATACTTTCAAATGACCTTGGTGATCCACTGGCTTTTTAGAAAGCTCTCCCTTCATTCCCTAATATTTCTTTTGCTTTTGATAGTTGTAAACAGTGAATTTACTTTTTTATTGGTGCTAATTATCACCAGCAAGCCGCTATACAAGTATATGCCATTTACCATACGTGACACACAGCCACTATCTACATTTTCCACGTATGAAATGTCATTTTTTTCGTGATGTATTCGTGATATATATGTAATTTATCGGCATTTCTTGCGCTTTTCATTCTCCATAAAAAGTCCGTCATGCTTCTCTACCATGGGCCACATCACATTTAAGTATGTGCGTCAAATGTGTACGTAGCTTTAAGGCCTGTTCACACCGGGACGAATTTCGCGAGCTATATTTGCCGACACAACTTGGGGGCGCTCAAACACAAAACTGTCTTGCTGAGTACACACACGTAACGGCGAAGAAGATATACGCCAAGTAGCGTCTACACAGTATTTCAACAGTTGTTGAAGTAAATTTTCGGACTGACTGACGGACATTCTAAAATATCCCTGAAAACGCTCATGATACATTTTCAGCTCTTGTACCAGTCGATAAAACTCCCCATGTTCTTCTCTTCTCGTAACTATGGGATGTACCCAAAATCGACGTCTTTTCCGGCGTCTTTCATCATTCAACAGAACAATATTTTCTTCATCGCTGGAACTGGAGCTAGAGCTACTGGTGCTGGAAATAGTCATGTTTTCTTTGTTTGATTCTGACAAGTGCGTAAAATACTTGCTCTCTTCTTCTGAGTGAAAAGCGACTTTAAGAAGCGTAAAGTTGCGCAGCGCCACCTTGTGTACAGGGCTATTTCTGTTTTACATTGAGCGTCATCTAATGTCAGGGAATGAATTTGCATGTTTGCTCGGCTCATCGTCAGCGAAAATCGCAAAACGTGTTGAAAAACGCTGGCGAATAACGTGCGCCGATATTCGTCCCGGTGTGTACGTCCCTTTAGGTTTGAACGCCTTTATTATTATTATTTTTTTTGATAGAACAGGATAGAAGGGGCTGATTTATTATTCTACAAAAAAGTTTTTGTACATTTAGGCTATATCTCAATTCCTCAACTGCTCACTTCATCGCGCACTATATAGTGCGTTCGCCATTTTGTAGTATTGTCCGAATCTACAATTCTAAAATCGAGTGCCCTAGAAATTTCCCAGAAGTCTCCAGTGGGCATCGCTGCTCACTAGAATGGCGAATATAGATCACAATTCATTGCGTTTATACAATTTTTGCCCAAAAAATGTATTCAAATGTATTTTGGAAATAAAAAAAATCAATGTTTTTATCTTTAAAAGAGGGTGGATTCTCAAATACGATTTTCACTACGTAAAAACGTCATATTCGCCATTTAAAAAAAGAAAAAGGTATTGATTATGGTGTCCGAATTGCTTTTAAAATCTACTACGTAGTCCCGCACTATATAGTTTTTAGTAATTAGGGATTAGGTTGGGAATTCAGACACAGCCTTTGTGTTTCATTTGCCTTTTCTTACTTCCTCTTTTTATAATCTCAATTCCCCCCCCCTCCCCCATCTCCGTTTACTACTTATTTTTTCACCCACACAGTTTCTGTGACGATCAGAAGAACTTCGCGTTTAAGTAACGGAAACGGCACGTTCATCAACAAAGGGTCGCCTCGTCAGTCAGACTGCACGCCCAAACTAAGCTAATACTATCAGAGGCGCCTGACATCTCTGTCTGGAAGTGTCTGCGCGGCGGGTCTTGTGTCTGTGTATAAACACACCTCCTTGAACCTTTTCCACCTGCCGCGGCTGACTGGAGGCAGTGTGTAGCATGCTCCGTGCTCCTTTTGTTGTTGTTGACATTCACACAGTGTAGTGGGTTTTTGTTGCGAGTGAAGTGCCAGAGGTGGAATCAGCTGGCATCATAAAGAAACGTGTTGACAAAATAGTGCATTTTCAGATATAAAAGTACAGTTGAGAGTGTGTGAGAACATGTGTGTGTGTGTGTGTGTGTCGGTGTGTCTGTGTGGAGGACTAATCCCCACAAAGGAGCCATGAATCATGTTTACACCCCAAGTGTGAGACCTTTCATCCATCATCGCAGCGTGCTCGCAAACATCCGTGCGGATGTGTGCGTGTGCTTGAGTGCAGGTTGCTGCTCTCCTAATTTGTGGAGAGAATGAGTGAATGTTATCATTTTCGTGCCCTTGACCTGTTCTTCCAAACCCGTGACGGAAACAGCAGATTGAGCAAAGATTGAATGAGGGGACTAAATAAACAAAAGATGGGGGAAAAAAGAAAAGGCCAACGAAGGACAAAAAAAAAAGGAATTATAATTATTTCTGAACATGTTTTATCAAAAGTTCAAGCTTTTTTCTATGTTAGTGGGGGGAAAATCCCATTTTCAACAAGACAGTCCAGTGCAATTATTGGATCTCCAAACTTAGGGCGCTTCCATACTGTGTCATTACACAAAAGTTCTCCTCAACAGATCGATTAGTTTTGCTTTTCCTCACTCAGACTTTGACCTTTAAATGTAAATTGCAGAGAGCTATCAAGAGACAAGCTGAAGACTGAATGGCAGAAGAAGGGCTGCCCGATATGAAAAAAAAAAAAACTTGCGATGTTAGTGATCAATACTGCGATGATGATAGGACTGGCCTCTTTACGGCTTTTTTTGTGGCACTTTTGGAGCATTTTTTGTCTCTTTTCTTTTATTTTCTGCTGTACTGGGAGGTTGTGTCTTTCTTTTTCTTCCCCTACTATATATGTGTTTTTCCGGAGCACCTGATTGGCTGAGGACGTCCAGCTCAGGGTTTAAATACTGCCACATCATCAATACATTCCTAGCTTATTTCCAGCCTGGGTTTGTTTGTGAGAGTTTGAGTCTTTAATTTGTTCCTTTTGACCTTTATGTTACATCATTTTACAAGACCCAAGACAGGGGTGTAACAGAAATTGGGGGCTTGTCCGGGATTTGAACCCAAGACCCCGTTAAAAAAAAAGCAAACCAAACAACTAATAAATCCTTCCCGTTACACTACAACAGTTCGAATAGAAGTCAACACAACTTAAAATATATTCCTCATCTACGTATGAGCGTGCATCTCTCATAAAGGGGTTCCATTCAATTGGTCGATGAAGAGACATATCTCAGTATTATTCAACCTTTTGTACACTATTTTCCTTAACAAAAACCCCACGGCACACCAGTAGCTAAAAGTACGAAAAAAAGTGAAACTCTGTAGTCTGTACTGATGTACAGTCGCTCCACGATCTTACATGTATTTTTCTTTATATTTGAGGCACAAAAAATTGGATGTTACAGCAGTTTGTCTAGTATTTGCAATAGTTTTAGCAGTAATCTTCAAATAACTTAGTTGAAAATTTCATGACCTTGCAAAAACCAAATAACACTATATTCTTTTTAAACTGTAACTAAGTTTTAAGATATTTTTGTTTATTTGTACAAAAGCAACTGTAATTATTGAACAAATATAAATAAAGACAGCATGTTTGATCAATTTTATACAAAAAGGACCACCATTATTTTGTAATAGTTAATTGTAACTACACAAAGGGGACTCTAATTGGTCAAATGCGTAAAGGGCTGGATGTGATACGTCCAAAACTTTAAGCTACCATGTCTTTCTTTTTAAATCAATAGATCTCCCTGTCAGTTTTTGACATTAGCAGCTGCTGTAATGGGATTCCTGCACGTCTTTCGCCGTTTGATCTGGCTCTGGTTGAGGTGACATCCTCCTGCCAGTAACGAGGCGTCCTCTTCAGGAAGGAGAACCTGATGTCGGAGAGGCGACTACCGTTCCGCTGCCTTTCATTTAACGGTTTTCTTGAAAAGCCCACCTGTCTGTCTTGCCTGAGCTAAGATTAAAGAGCTTCGGAAACAGACAGTAGAAGAAAAAAAAAAAACAAGGAAAAAGTTCAATGACAACAAAAATAAAAGTCTTGGCTGTCAAAACTCAATGTCATCGCATCTCACAAGGAAATATGTGATTGGTTGGGAGAGTAGGAGGGGAAAGGGGAGCTGGAAACAAGACGGGACCGCAGGCTTCTTCAGCCGCACAGTGCTGTTCTGAGTGGATATGCTGGACACGTCATTTGTAGCCCCAGGCAGAGAGAGGCCAGCGCAGCTGCAAGAAGATTCACCTCAACAACATAGTTCTAAAACAGTATTGATGTCAAAGGGGGTATAAAACCCAACAGAGCTTCCCATTGTTGTTGAGGTAAAAAAGACAAAGTGGGAGCCCTCTCCTACTGTGATTAAGAAAGGATATGTTGCTGTGAGTCATAAGGAATTACCACTGGCTGCTTGGTGGTTAGCCACACCACTTACTGGGAGCAGCAAAGGATTATCTTCTGAACAGAGACAGACCTTTAATGATAAAAACTCTTGGGTCGAAAGACAAACGAGCCGAGACCAAAAAGGCACTATCCCCCTTCATCGTAAAAAGCTACGGAACCATCTAATTGCTGGGTTATCAGAATCTGAAAAGATTCAAATCCATTTGAAAGGGGAAAAAAAGCACATTTCTAATGCCTTCCTCAGAAATTACAAGATCTCTAGCTGGTCAGTTTACATAAATGGTGAACACCGAATTGAGGATACTAGTTTTGACTTCTGACTGAAACGCAACTAAAATCAATATTGCAAACCAGGCTTGTGAATACAAGGTAGCATACAAACACGTTAGTTACATTTTATTCTAATTAAGCATGGCCTATTGACAAAAAGTATAATATTGCCAATTTTATAGCCAACCAAAATGAAAATGACTACAGGTTTAACTCATTGTGTTCAAAACTGACCTGTTTTCAAGTGTGAAAATGGGTACGTTTTGACCCGAACGCAATAAGGTTAAAAAAAAGCGTCCAGAAATAAGCCAATTTCAATGGGACATGTAACTGTAATTTTTGACATCTTATCTACCCCTACAAACACTAAATCCAAGGGACAAATTTTGACTTTGATTTAAACACCCTCTAAAATTAGAAAATACAAAGTAGTAGTTTCCAAATTGTGCTAATTTTCAACAAGATCATCCAGGAAGTTAGTTCCCATTTGTTACAATGTAATATGACCCATTAACAAAAAGACTAAGTTAACAATGTATAGCCAAAGATGGAAATGTTTTATACTAGGACAGTGGTTACTTGCTGTATCGGATTTTGCTGTTTTTGGCACTTTTTAAGAGTAATTCTGCGCGGCTTTAATTTGCCTTTTTTTTACAACATACTTTTCTGCATATGATTGGCTGTTAACCATTTTCTTTCTCCTTCTCTCCTATTGCAGATACATTCACTGAAGGCATTTGTTTTCATGTGTACTGGACTTTTTTTCTATGAAGGTCTGAAAGAAAAGTGTATGAAGGGTGTAAGTGAGGAGTTTACAGCCTTAAAACATCTATAATCCTACTTCGCAGATTTTATCTGTTAAGGGTCATTTTTGCAATGGAACTCATGGGAGGACCATGGCATAACAAAGCTTTAAATCAATGGGACATGTTACCACACTTTAAGTCCATTTCGTATGCCAGTTAAGCTGTGCATATGACAATACTATCTATCTATCTATCTATCTATCTATCTATCTATCTATCTATCTATCTATCTATCTATCTATCTATCTATCTATCTATCTATCTATCTATCTATCTATCTATCTATCTGATTATTATTATCTTTTTAAAACTCATCGCTTTTTGCCAAAACAAAAATACTTTTGTCTGATATTTCCCTTTAAATTGCTTACATTTTATTTGCTGGCTCCAACAGACTCTCCTCTACAAGACAGAATGCTACCATAAAAAGATCTATCTCCAAATCTCCACAGTAATCTTCAATAAAGGTCTCGGTGTCCTTTGGAGAAAGTGCAAAAGTGTTAGCGCTCATAAACTCTCTGTCATTCAGCGCATCCCTCATTGCCTGAAAGGAATTTACTGGTTTAAGAGTTCATGCGAGGACAAGCTGAGCCGATTGAGGCAGAAAGAGGGCTGGTGCGAGATTCAAAGGAGTCTCCCAATCCTATGAAAATGAGACATATTTGTCCGAGTCCATGCAGTACGCTGAGGCGACAGCAACAAAATTAATAAGAAAAAGCTCTGATACATTCATTCCATTCAGTAAAAAGATTTTAGATGCAATTTGGATGGATAGACAGATTCTACAGAGCCAACTTTCAAGTTGTAGGGGTGTCTTCCAACAAGCTCACTCCAAAATTGGCAAAAGTGGTCGCCATAGAAACACTGTTTACTGACGACGTCTGCCCCAAACATGGTAGCGTCCATATCGACAAAAAACTGGCGACTAAATTGACTTCATTTTGTTGGAGCCAGAAGTAAGTCATTTTCTATAGGTGACCTCACACTCATTCGGTCCAGTTCTCTTCTACAGTCAATGGTGAGGCTGCATGGTGGTGTAGTGGTTAGCCCTCCCGCCAAGAAGGTTTGAATCCCAGCTTGGTTTGAGTTGAGGGTTGAGTTTTCCCTGGTTTCCTCCCAACATAACTCAAAGGTTAATTGGTGATTTTGAATTGTTCTTAGTTGTAAATGTGAGTGTGTGATGTCTGGTCTTAAAACTAACTGTCTAGGGCAGAAATGGACAGCTTCAGGCCTTGAGGGCCACATAACCTACATGGTTTCCCACATATCTCTGCTCCGGCATCTTTTAATTGACTGGACACACCTGGACCAGGTAGTCAGTCATAAGTGGAGCTTGGATATCAGGAATTAGTGCTGACACACCGGCCCTCGTGGCCTGGAGTTGCCCAACACTGGTCTAGGGTGTACCCCGCCCTCGCCCAATACTGGCTAGGATGTCGGTGCACCCCCAAAAGGATTAAGGGGGTTTTGAAGATGGATTTTTGGAGTTAAAATCTCATAATTGCACCAAGACTTCAAACTAAGTAGTTTATCTCAAGCTAAATACTGTAATAACTGAGCGAAAATAAAATGCATGAAAACATTTTAACTTTAAATCAATTTATGATACATTTTCTACCGTCACGTGCCCCCTGAGTCTGTAGTGTTTTCCCTTTCCCTTTAAGGCAGTTTGTTTAGATTTAGTCTGGCGCTTATCCGTCACCCTGCTCTGCCTCTTGCAGATTTACTCTACTTGGTTGTTTGGGTATATTACTAAAACCTGCAAGGTTTGTACAGATGGTCATTTTCCTGCATGACAGATTCCACAAAAAAAAGTGTAAAAAAAAAAGCCAATGCTCTTGGATATCACTGAAGCACTTTACATTTAATATTTAAGGGGAGCATAATACTTGCATGCTCTGGGACGAAGGAATTCACTTCAAAGGAAGTTTGTATTTAACCTAGAAAATACAGCATTTTGGTAAACCTGGTGGTTTCCAAAGGTATGTTTCAATATAAATTGCAATGCAACAAACCACACAAAAATATATTTTGATATAGACTTCATTTTCTGTATGTGGCGTTGAGCAGAGTTTCGCAAACGCCGATGTGTACATGCCTGTCGGTTTGAAGACACCGACACATAAGCTCCCCTGACACTTTCTCTAGTGCAGACGTTAAAACGCTGCTGTCTGTGTGTGTTCCTTTTCTCTCTGGCCTAGCATCCACTACCTCATCTCTTGTGCCGCTGACACGCTCGTACGTTCCCAGTTTTTTTTTTCCTTCTCTTTTTTTCTCTGCTGCGCTATGTCATGATCAATTTACCGCTCGGCACATGACGGGCCCGTAGCGCCTCAGAGGATTTGAAGGACTTTGTGTGCAATCCCAGCCTGCCTTGATTTTTTTCCCCCCCCCATACAAAACGGGCATTTGTATTTGTATGCGGCTTTGGCCGCCGAGCAGGAATCTGTCCTAGCTTCTTGCCTCTCTGATTTTGGCGTTTTTTGTTTTGAAAAAAAAAAAAAAGAAGAAACATACCCAGCTGTCTATAAAGCACCGTGTTTTCTTGTTAGGAGAGGGGGATAACTACTTTAGAAACTGATACCGCTACACATTAGTCAATTAAGACACGTTAGCTGTGTTAGAGTATTCAAAAACTCGGAAACTCCCAAGTAACACGTAAATATAATAAAAAAAAGTTGTTACAACTGTTATATGCATTAGAGTGTTCACATTTGCAACAAAAAGACCAATGCTGTCACGACGCTAACTCCCAACTATATTAGTAATACGCTATAAAAAAAAAAAAAAAACGTCCTACACCGTTATGTTAGCCAAGTTCGAATTTTTTTTTATAGCCGTAATTTCCAACCTTGTTTGTGACAGGTAATAAAAAAACAGATTGATACTGCCAAAAAAAACAACAAAAAAAAAACAAATGTTACTGTGACTACGATAACTCCCAACCCTGTTCATATCACGAAATACAATAAAAACACAAGAAGACACGACTATATGTTAGGCATGGTGGTATATTCACAATACCTGTAATTCTTAACCTTGATAATAACACATAAAAAAATAAGAAACTAAGGGTACGACACCGCTATACATTAGCCGAATCAGTGTATTTCTACTACTAACTAAGCTGATTATTATGCCGACAACGCTACGCTATGCTAGTAACACATTAAAAAAATAAATAAATACACTGTCTGATATTGCTACACGTTAGCCACATTAGCATGTTTACAATAACAACTACCTTGTTTGCAGTAGAATTAATCCATAAATATATTCCATATATATACATATATGGGAGGCGCACTGTTCTTTTTTGAAATAAATGAAGGCTTTTGAACGCTCCTTATGGTGTGGAAAAAACTGGACTTTTGACACGTAGTTCCAACGGCAAACTATCAGTGTCAGGTTTGCAAAGCTCTGGTTTTACAAGCATGCAAAGACACAGCAAGAAACGCTTGATTACTTTGCAAACATCAGGCTCAATTATAGTCAGTTTAATCAGGACCAAGAGACACTGTAAAAAAAAAAGGAACAAGGTAGGAAACAGCCAACCAGCCAGCCAGCAGTATGTCGGTGCACCTGCCTGAAATGTGCCTCTGCCAGGGAAGTACACAAATTATGCTTGCCAAACATAAAAACATAAAAAGCTGCTATCTTCCGGACATCAAATTACCGCATAATTCAAACTCAAACAGCAGCCAGCATTTCTTTTTCAGCTTTTATGAAAAACACTGCAAACTAAGAGCCGTTCAGCATTTCTGTGTGCTATTCCAAGAACAAGAGCTGAGATGGTAAATAGCTTGGTTAATTAGCCAACAAACCAAGTACAATTCTGTGCAGATATTTGCAATTCAGCAACTGTCATTATAGAGTTGCCACCCCAATCTTGCCAAAACATTATATTATCATTCTGATTCCGTATTCTGATATGTGCGGCTGCCACTGGCAAGGCTCAACAAGTGAATATTCTGATGTTTTTTTGCATCATTTACACTTGGCTGAGGGGCCTAAGCATTGTTGATGCACACCATGGTTTTAAATCTATCCTCCATCTCCCGATATTGAAGTATCTGTGATCCACCGAGTCCCACGCCGGAGACGTTCATGGCGGAGCCTCTTTTACCCGTTGCTGTAATTGAATATCGCACTGTACAATGAAACCTCCCCCTCATTAAAAGCGGGCCTTCTTTGGATCAAAATGCTGAGGCGAACACATTTTCCTCATGCAGAGGGTAACCTAATGGATTCAGTTACCCCCGGTAATGAAGTGAAAATGCAATTTGACCAACGGGCTGAAATTTATCAGCTTTCCGGTGGTGCTGGTGGCGCTCTCCTGCCTGATAGCATATGATCGGACACCTAGATTCAGAGTGTGCCTTCCGGCTGTCATGTTTCTCAACATTTTGAATTTACGTTGGTTATTAAGCCTTTTACTGCAACTCATGGCGAGACCTATCAAATTCGTATTAAAAATACAATGCACCAAAGCACGTTTGCGGTTCTCGGATTATGGAATGAGTTGAAAATTGTTAGCGATGCATAACGCCACTGATCTTTCGTCACAGCTCTTTCCTTTTACAGTCTAATAACATGTCATCAATAATATGTGATATGGTGGAGCTGCTGAAATCTATATACCGACCACATTATGATATATATATATATCTTTTGAACTGGAACAAAAACTATTACCTAAAAATCAAGGTTATATATATATAAAAATCCACAATGTCCACAAATGATTCCCTTTTTTGGCTTGACAATAAGAGAGTCCAGTCAGAATGTGATAAACCAGGCTAAAGTAAAGGGTCACAATAATAGATAATATATTATTGTGCGGAAAACAGTCCCGCTCTACTTTGGACTCCACTGTGACCCTTTACTGTAGCCTGGTTTATCTCTTATTGTCCTCCCCAAGAAAGGAAATCATTTGTGGACAGCAGATATACCACCACCAAAAAAAATAAAATACACAAAAAAGGGAGCTAACCATGTGGACTCAGTTTATAGTTTGACAAAATGACATATTTTCTCATATTTCTTTTTTATTTAATTTTTTTGCAGACCTTTTACCAAATAAATTCCAATGAATCCTCCTTGTCTTAATATAAATGTTTGATTTCTTTGGCTAATACAGATATGCAGAGTTTTTCTCATTATCTGAGGCGGATGGAAGCGCTTCAAACAACACCCAGGCAACCGTGTCTCATGTGAGGCCTGAAAAAAAGATGAGGGAAAGTGAAAGGATGAAAAGTTAATGTTTAATCTGCAAAAAAAAAAAAAAACCCTCACTAATGAATTTTCAAAGTTTCCTTCTCTTGCTTGAAGTTCCTTGTTTGGTTTTGTTTTAACACAGTGTGCTGATTTATACATACAGAAAAAAAGAGAAGGAAAGTAATGGAGATGAGAGAAACACAGGGGCAGGGAGGAATCGTTGTGCAGAAACACCTTATTTGGACTTTTTTTGGGGGTGATTCAGCAGCCCTCTGCCAAAACGGAGACGCCAGAGCACTAGCGGTAGACAAGATACGTTTTTTTTTTCTTTTTTCTCGTGACTCCTTACAGGTCCTGGGAACTCCACATATGAGCTGAAATATCATTGTGTACAAAATCTGACATCTTTTCGAAACATCTCATAAATCTAGTGAAAGAAAAGAACAGGTAGTCATGGTGACCTGGAAGATGGAGTGGAAGATGGGAGAAATTTCTCATAAAATGTCACCCGTGACATACGGTAATATCTTCAGAAATGGTATGCTCTCTGCTTTTTGATGGGGAATTTGTTGTATTTCACACAGAAGGTTTTTTTTCATGTTTTTTTTTCAGAACAGTAAATTTCAGAGTGACTTCTATTGCTGTCTCTCACAATGGAACCTTAACAATTAACCTTTGTCTACAATTTAAACACACTAACAATAAGAACAACAACAAAACATCGGAATATGACAAGCTTTCAAATCTATAGGGATACTGAGTTGGTAAAAAAAAATATGTTGTGCTCTCTGGCTTTTGAGGGGGACTTTATGGACCCTTTAGAGGGCCATTAAAAAACAAAAAATGAGCACCTGTTAGTTTTTTTGTTGTTGTTTTTTTTACTTCAATTGTTTGTTTTTCTTCAATAGGTTCGATAGGTTTCTTCGTAGGTTAAAAAATGGTATAGTCGCTGGTTTGACACGGAAAATTTCGGATTGACCTGAAACTTTATAAAGGGACCTCCACAAAGTACTAAGGAAATGACTGTAATTTAACCCATTAACCCTTATTTATCCCATGGTCTGGGTGACTACCACATCACTGCGCGGGATTCTTTAAAACAAACTTTAGTTTCATCATCTGGACAAAAAGAGCGGGAAGAGATTAACTATCTCTTAATTGATGCTTTATTTACCTCATTGTGGAGACCAGCATATATCACTTTTCTTTGCTGCTGCAGTCTAGGTCAGTGCCGGCTTAGCGGCTCGTTGTCACGTTACCGCTACAAAACGGCGAACCACATAAAAAAATAGTCCGCTTTTTGTGAAGAAAGCAATCCAAACCGAAAAAAACCCAACAAGAATAAAGTATTAAAACTGTTTGAAATATTCATTTATTTTGTTCGCGGAAGCTTTGTGTCGGATAGTTAAGGCTTCCACGGCATGCGTTAAGTAAGGGTTAATGGCAGACGAAGTATGCGTTTATTACTTTTTAACGCACGCCGGGGAAGCCTGAACTGTCCAACGCGAAGCTTTGCTTCCGCGAAGTGCGTTAAAAAGTAATAAACGCACATTTCAAAAGCCATTAACCCGCTTATACCATGGTCAGTTACAAAAGAAATACATATTAACCAGGTTTTAGTCCTTAATTCTTGTTTTTTTCTCGATTTGGATCGCTGATGCGCCGCATCACGTAACATATAGTCCGCGTCACCACGCAGCACCACCGCTGCAGTCAAGATTTGTCGATATATATATGCTGATCGTCCCGATGGGTTGAATCAGAGAGAAAGTTCATCTCTTACCGATTTTTGTCCAGATGATGAAGCAAAAGGTTGTTTTAAAGAAGCCGGCACAGTGATACAAAACATTTAAGCTAGCTGACCGGAACTTCTTTTTCGACCGTGCGGTTATCAGGTTTTAATGCAGACCCAGCAGCCAATCAGAATCGAGTATTCAACCGGATCATGGTATAATTTCTGATAATGCACATTTCGTCTGCCATTTACCTTTACGTATTTAAATGGTAATTTGTTGTATTTGACACCCAAACTTTTGGAGTGAATTGTATATCTATTTCTGAAATGGAATGGTAAAAAGGATCCTCCACAAACAACTAAGGGACAACATCTGAAATTTAAGCAGCAAAAAAAGAAAACATCGGAAGATGAATAGCTTTCAAGTCTACGGTGAGTCTGAGTTTGTAGATATGGTATGTTCCCCAGTTTTTGAGCGGGAGGTTTTGTTTGTTTGACACAGCAGGGTTTTTAAACTTTTTTTTTCTAGAATATTTCGGAAAAACTTTTATTTTTGGCAAACTTTGGAACAAAATGAAGATTCTAAAACAAATATGACATATCTGGAATTTAAACAACAACAAAAACAAAAACATTAGAATATGAGGAGCTTTCAAGTCTATGGAGATCCTTGATTTGAAGGGGGGGGGAGCATTACTCTTCAGTCTTGTGACCTCACTGCACCTGTGGCAGGAATTAGCAAACAGGAGGTAAACAGGAAAACCGCACACACATTTGCATGTAGAGACAATAAAGTACAAAGAAGTGCGTCCTATGATTACTGTACTTACTGCACAGAAGCAGGAGCAACTGTGTCATTCCACAGTGACAGAAACAGGATGGGTACACCCTTGAAATAACAAAGAAAACCGGTTTTTCTGCGCACAGTCAAGCTAACTAACAACAACCTGACTAGCTAACGTGTTTATTATCAGGAGGCGTTTTACCTCAGAGCGTTTCTCACTTAAGAGCTTTGAAAGTACACGCAAAGAAATGTAATCCTTCCTGTTCCGTTGTGGGTAAGCCCACACTTAAGTTTGTGGCTTCCCATTGAAAAGGTGAGTGACATGTACTGCGCTAACAACTAGCTTGCCTGGGCTGGCTGAAGCACTGCTGCACTTGTCAGCAACTTCTATCAACGCTAGACAATCTTGTTTATCCTATTATATTAAGTAGCCTGTCATTCCCAAACTAACCAAACTAATTCCCCTTCTCTATTGGGGTTAAGAAACCAAAACAAACTTCTGTATCATCTTAACTCACAACTTTAAAAGCCAACTGCATATAGCTGCTTCTTTAATAAAGAAAAAGAGAATTTCCATAACAAAAACCCACAAACGTCCCTAGACGATGTGAGGACTGTTTGTTCCACCTTATCACAAGAAATGTAATTATGCTAGGTGCTTTATGTTTTTTTTTGAATGTCATTCTTGCTTTTATATATATTTTTTTCCAACTGTCTTGTCGGCCTGTAATTAGTGATCACTGACTAGAATCAAATAATCAAGAGAGACAGTTTTTTTTCCCTGCTCTCTTTTCTTTTTCTTTCTTTATTCCCCCTGAGAGGAAGTGACCTCCAACGCATTCGATTCAGAGCTGGGTGCCCAAATCTGACTTTATATAACAATCGCAGATTGATGCTTCTTGCGTCCCTGCGACCTGCGGGATTTCCTATTAATAATTGCAAAAAAAAAACAACGGATAGGATGAGGCGCCACAATCCTGCCGACGTCTTGGCGTTTTGTTTTGTTCCTCCTGAACAGAGCAAACACTCCAACCAGTATTCTGAAGCATTCTAAAGCCTTTGTCGCAGCGCTTTGATACGTTTTATCCTCTGCAGAGGGAAACCAATGGAAAACTGGAGTCTTAAAATAAGGCTTGGGAGATGCTCCCTTTTCTTTTTTACATCTCAATTAAATAAAATGGGCACTTGCTCAAAGCTTTTAAGAAATAATCCCAACGTTTTCTTTACAAAGAACTCACACAGATGGTCTTGATTGAAATTTTTTTGTCAATAACAGCTTTGAAAAGTTGTTTTTATTATATTTTTTAAACATTTCTAGATGCACTGTAATTCAAACCATGAAGTAAAACATTATAGAAAAAGGAAGTGTGCTATATTTTAGAGGACTGACAATTTTTGAGACCTTTTATGAAATACCTGACATTCTTTGGTCACAGAAAGTCATAAAGTGTCTTTTACAATTCTGTTGAGACTCTCTGCTTATAGGTGATGAACCTCCAACCTGCTTGTTTTGACCATTCTGTAGATGTTTGGATGTCAAATGTGTCACAATCAGAAGCATGTTTAGTAATCTTCTATTTTCCTTTGATGACCCAAAACGAGTTACAGTCACAGTCCCCTTCACCCATGTGAAGAAATATTCACACACTAATGGCGAACATTGGCGCAAACTTATAACCACCAGTAGCGATGTGGGGTTCCGGTCTTGCCCAAAAACACTTTGACACATGTTTGCACAAGGCAGAAACTGAACTTGCGATCTTTGGATCAGAGATTGAACGCCACATCCCAAAAGTACATCAAAGTTGGGACTTTTGAAAAAAAAAGGGTCTATTCACAAAATTTGAGGTGAATACAAATCTATCACTACTGTATTTTCTGCACTATAGGGCGCATCGGATTATAAGGTGTGCCATCAATTTTCGAGACAAAAGAGTCAGACATAAGTCCGTCAGTCAGATTTTCTTAACCCTTGTGCTATCTTAGATGACCCCAACCTTACATTAACGTGTTCTCCCTACCATGATAAAGGTGGAACGATTTCATGGACACCACTGAAGATCACAAATCATTGAAGAAAAAAGGTATAACGCACTGTCTAGTGGGTCTAGATGACCCAACTCCCAATGTTAAAGTGCCTAGGATAGCACAAGAATTACCTGTATCCACTGTAACTCTACAACTTGTATGTAACATGTTATACGTTAAAAGTGTTCAAAATGTTCTTTTGACTATGTTAACTGCCAATCTTGTTAGGAACACTTAAATAAACACAGTCCGACGCCGCTACAATTTAGCCGCGTTAGCGGCTACACAATAAAACCCAACCTTGTTTAAAACTGGTTAAAAACAGAGCGCCACGTACCTCTCAAAATCGCTTCAACATCAGTATACACAGCCAGAATCCATCTATATATAAGCCTCTCTGGATTTAAAAGCAGTTTTTGAAAAAGAAAAAATAGGAAACTTCTGTCGCAGAAAATATGGTAATTTCATTCTTTTAAACCAAATCTATACTTTTTTTTTTGTAAAGTTGAATCATTTGCATTTGGGTGAATGGAGACGAATTTCATTGTATCACAAGCCTCCTGCTGGTTACTTTGTAAGTTGCTCGTAGATACTTTTGCTTTTTACACAAGCTTCAATCCGGAAGTTAAAGGCTTTCTCCTGATACTGACAGCTTTAAACTCCTAGCTACCTATTTTGTTGTTTTAGATTTAATTTGAAATTGGTTACAGTCCCTCCCATGTAAGGCCGTGTCACACAGCCACCAAGTGTGACATATAGGAAATTTCTTTTCTTTTGTAATACATATGTGATATACGTAATTCAAAAGTGTTTCTTGTCCTCTGTTTTGTCCTCTGTCGATGTGCGCAGATGTCCATTGATGGTTTCGGCTGATGGTTCTTTATGTGAATTTGGTTTTGAGGTGTTCAAAATTTTTGGTTAGTTTAGAATTAGGCAGTTTACACGTTGTTTACACTGTATATGCAAATATTACACAAAACCAACGCAATTATGCCTGATTTTTGCGAGATACATACGCAAATTTGTGGATTTCCACACCTGTCTCACGTGTTTTTTTACACATGTACCACCAATGTATACCTTTAAATCATGTATACGGTGCACATATGGCGTTCTAATCCAAAAGTTAGACAACAGTTCCACCACAATAACAATTTTTCTTTGACATAAAAACAAAGTTCTGTTCTAATCTTTCTAATTTTTCTAGTCACTGTGCTGCTTTTTCCTTTTTCCTATATGTATGTCAACCAGTGCTGTATGCAATGGAGATGTCAATTTCCATGCGGGAACCTCCCAAATGGATAAATAAAGTTGTCTATCTATCTATCTAAGTGCATGTCATTTGATGACAAACATGTACAAATGTCATCTGACCCTGGGCTCCCACTGCATCCAGTCCAGCTGCAGTGCCGTGCAGCTGCGGTCTTTACATAACTTGAAAGTGCGAGCGGGACTCACACGGCATACGGTCGGGCCTCTCCGGCGCTCTGAATCCATGTTGTTGGCTTCCAAAAAATGAGCCAGAGCACTTTTTTGGTGAAATTGGAGCAAATGAAACCACCCAAACCGAAAACTCTGCGAGGGAGCTTAAAGTGCATCTGCTACGTTTTTCAAAATGAAAAACGTATTTTCTGCTCACTATGTTTTCACCATAGTGTAAACATTACGTCTTTCCCGCTGACAAGGGGGTCGCAAAGTGTGTGGTAGAGCGTCATATCGATCATTAAACATGCTTTTCACAGGGGGTCCACCCCCAACCTTTATGATACTGCACATCCTTTTTGAACCGGTCAGATCAAAAACACTATGTTTTTGCATACATTTGTTATAAAGTGCTATTTTTAACAAAGTGACAGTATTCATGGAGTGTTTGCTCTCCGTCCTATGACACGCCAGAGCCAAAAACACGATGAAGCCATAGCAGGTGCTCTTTTTAAAAGAAAAAAAAAACCCCAGTAGAGATTGCAACCGGTGTTTCTTTGAGTAACCCAAAGACCTTCTGTTTGTCCACCATTTATCTCCTCCAACCCCAACTGCCCATGACACCTAAATGGGAGGATGAGCAGTTTTAAGGAATAAACATTACAGGAAATCTACACCCAATACCGTTCATTTTTACAACTTCTTCAACTTGGACCGCCATCATCATATCTTCTGGGGTGGGCGTCAAAAAGGGATTTTTTAACAAGGCTGCTATTTTGCTCTTGTTTACATTACTTTTATCCTCCTAACACCCCTTCAACCACAATCTCTGGATGCACGCAATACTTCTGTGTGCCCCTCGCTCTCTGTGCAAAAACAGATTGCACCAGCCTCTCTGAATCAGCCTTGTTGCTATGCTAGTGCAAAGTCCACATCTCCTAGAAGCTGTGGAGGGTCCAGGGAGGGGTTATATTGCTTGCAACAGTGGGCGGACAGGGAGCAGATGCTTTAAGATTGAAAAGCACGTTATAGATGTGGATAGTCAGAGTTAAAGCAAACCCTGCGGCTGCTTTTCTTTTCTTTTTTTTTTTTTCTGGGCTGTGATAAAAAACAATGATCCAGGAGCAAGCCAAATTTAGAGACGAGAGCTGGGTCTCCCAGGAAGCATCTCCATTTGGGCTGCAGTGGCAAACGTGACCCTCATCTCTCCGCTCTTCACCTTCTCCTAATTGAATCAGGCTGCTGCCCAGGATAATTCTGAGTGTGTGCGAGCAGGCGTGTGTGCATAACAATGAGAAAATCTGTACAGTCGCTCCCAAGGAATCTGTTAGATAACGTTGAAATGCATTCAGTTTTTTTTTTATCTTCTTGGTTTTTTGAGCTGTCACTGATTCCAGGTAACGGATTTGTCATGAAAAGAATCTACTGTATTTTCTGCACTATAAGTCACTCTGGAGTATATGGACACTCTAGGCACTCTAGAACGGCTACAAGTGCACTCTTTAACGTGAGTACAGCCCATGGATGGTCAACTCCAGGCCATTGTTTCAAACATACCCTGCTCTGGCAAGTTTGATAGGAGTTGCCCATCCCCTGGTAAAGCCTGTGGTGTTCACACTGAACAAGCAGGGAAGGTCGAGGTACAACTAGTTTTAACCTTCAACGTGGATTCAATGGCTGTGTATTTTTTTGGCGTAGATCACGAAAACATTCGTAGAAACGTTTGAAGCTATACGTTGCGTTCACGCAAGTTTTGAACATGGAATCGCTTTTACATCGGAAGTGGTCGCTGGCGATGTGGACGGTTTAATTGCAGCAGCCAAAAAAAACAAAACAAAAAACACAATAGAAGTAAAAAAAAAATCATTTACGAGTCGCACTTTTAGCAGAAATGTATTCAACATAGTTCGGGACCATGTACGAGCATTTCATATCAAACATCACTTCTAAAACGCATTGATGCTTATTTGGCTTCATAATGCATAGTAGGTAGGATCTAGTATAGTAGCGCAATGTATTAACAAGTACTCAGATAACCAAGAAAATGCAAACAACTCAGCTATCATTTTAAACCTAAATCCGTTGCGTTCTTTATCCTTTGTGTCGCATCTGAACAACTCTGCCAAGCCCGACGTAAGACTGAGCCGTGCCTCTTCTTCTGTGTTCCTGAAACACACACCTACAGTGCCCCCTAGTGGTTGCCGCTATTTACTTTAACCCTTGTGCTATCCCAGGCACTTTAACATTGGGAGTTGGGTCATCTAGACCCACTAGACAGTGCTCTGAACCTTTTTTCTTCAATGATTTGTGATCTTCACTGGTGACCATGGATTACATGAAATCTTTCCACCTTTATCCACCTTTGTCATGGTAGAACACGTCAATGTAAGGGTGGGGTCATCTAAGATAGCACAAGAGTTACAATATGACATAAAATTATGCAAAAAAAAAAATGCTACATATACTCTGAAACGAAGTTCCAGTGTTTTGGTAAAGGAACTACTTTTTATTTTTTTAAGTAGGACATTTTATTTTTCCACACGGACAGTGCAAATAAATCTATCCTACATTTTTAAGCCTCTAAAATCCACCTTTGAAACAAGGCGTTTTGCCACATTCTGATGCATGGATTTAATTAAGAACCAGCGGAATAAACATTAAAAATGTATGATCGGAAATTGCCGCAAGTTCTTAATCCTCTTTTTTCGCCCCTTTTTCTTTTATTGTTCCCTCCATTGAATCTACCAAAACAATATTTAAGCACTTTTCAGAGCATTAATTAAAGTTTTTTTTTCTCCTGCATTAAGACTCATAAAATCTTGGCATCATCAAGGCCAGACATGGACAGAAAAAGAAGAGGGGATGCTCTGGGGGAAAAGCTCTTGTTAGTCTTCCTGTGATATTTGGATTTTTTTTTTCTCTCTCTCTCAACAGCTACGACCCCGCTCCTCTCATCAAGCTTGCAGGATTTAAGCAGGGCTTTGAGGAGCCTGTGCCTGATAAATAATCAGTAGTCTGCTTTAAGAATGGTGAGGTAAACATGGTTTAATTAGGAAGGCTAGAGCTATATGGGACAGATGTGCAGGAGGACTCATGCTGTGACTGTTTTTGGATCATGAAGCAATGAGGCAAAAAAAGAACTTCCCTATTGCAAAGAGATAGGAGGGGGGGAAAAACGAATTGGTTCAAAGAATTTCCTGCATACATAAAGACATGCATGCAGCTTGTGCGTCTGGATCTATAGGAGGTTGTTGTTTTTACAAGATTCTATTAAGATTTTGTCTCTGTAGGAGTAAATTTCACCAATACAAAGCCAAACCCTAAGTACAACAAGCTCACTTGAAGGGCTACTTGACAAATTTGGTTTATAATCAACAAATTTCCTCAAATTTAGATCCATGAACAACTCTCATGATCTCCATCCATCTATCTTCCAAACCCACTTAATCGCCTTTAGTCTCATAAGGTTGCTGGAGCCTATCCTAGCTAATGGTGGGTGACGGCGGGGCCCTATGACATACATATGCATAAACAAAGAAAACAACAGCAGTTTTATATAAACTGCGATGGACTGGCGATCTGTTCAGGACGTATCTGGCCTTTGCTCAACAGTAGCTAGGATAGGCTCCAGCGTCCCTGTGTCCCCAAAGGGGATTAAGCGGGTTTAGAAAATTGATGGATGGAGGTTAAAGACAGTTTTTGTGGCATTGTTCTCATATTGGAGGACATGTATATAAAAAAATGAAGCTTAAAATTGCATTTCTGAGTATTTCTTTATTTAAATTGTTGTAAATCGGGAGAAAAAAGATCCAGATAAAAAAGATTGTTTTGTGACGTGGAAAATACCACAAGCCCCCCATTCTGCTCCATTCTGGTGTTAACCAAACCAAATTCACATGAAGACGCGTAGGCCAAAAGTCTCAACGGACACAATGACGAACGTAAGAAACACTTAAGAATTACTTATATCCCACATGTATCACGAAAAGAACAAAATTTCATTCATGGAAAATGCGCAAAATGCATGTAGTGGCTGTGTGTTATGGCTTTAAGGGGACAGTAACCGCATCTTAATTACACTATCCTTACAAATACTTCATGATTTGCTACCCACACGCATGACAATTCCTTTTTCATGACATCCCTTGAGTTGGCTGCACGAGCCTAAAGGGAACTGGAAGACAGACTTGTGCTCCGTTTACGATGAGGTCACACCTGTCTACAACACTCTACAGGCCCGGACAACCCAAAAACCTGCAGCACCTGTACATCTCAACCCTTGTGTTGGTGCATGTGCAGTTGTAAACAACTTCAGAAGACTGTCACTTTATTAATGAAACAAAAACCAAGGTTGAAAACTTGTGGGCGGTACTCATAGCCGCGATTAAAAGAAATGAAAAACAAGTAGGTACGCCCAAAAATTGTGTTAGCTCACCTTTGCACTAATATTTGGCGTGATTGAATTAAATATTTCAAACTAGTTGGTTTGAATGGTTAAGTATGCGTGTGTTAACGATATTTGTATTGTGTACATGTTGACATGTGGACATTTTTGGAGCCAACAGGTGTGTTTATAACATTTGAGTGTGTGTGTAGACAGGCCCCGCCCCTTTGAGACTTTTATTATTATTAGTTTTACATCTGAACCTGACTGTAGTGAGTATAACCATCCAGAAACTTGTTGCTTTATGCTGCCTCATGGTTTTAACCCCCCCCCATAATCACCCTCCTATCCCCCTCTCTTTTCTTTCCTCCTTTCCTTTTCCGTCCGGTCCAACACAAAAGATTTTCAAATACGATTAAAATGAATAAAGTTTGGTCTCGATTACAAAAGGAGTTTATTCAGACATACCTCTGGTTGTTCATGACCCCTGTTGTTAAAGTAAAATATGTCCAACACAAGAGGCCTTCAGCTATCATCTGTTTGCCCAGCTGTTGGACAGGACAAGTTAAAAAAAAAACGTATACCCAAAAATAGGAAGATCATTTTTTGGTCTAGTTCTGCTTGTGTGACCTGTCACCGTCAATTAAGTTTATAGCTCCTCATGGCGGGACAGGTATTCCACTTGTCGTTTGCCTTCTGGACTTACCTTCCGAGGGTCAAAGCTCAACCCAAACCAAGACCTCCCCCTTGATTTCAAGAGACCCCTAAAGATGATGGGCAGTGCCCGAACGAGGATCAGCGGCTAACAATGTGGCAGCCGAGACACCATTTTGGGAAGGCAACAAAAGCAAACACACCTAAGGCGGGCTTTAAGGAGCCTAAGCCTTAAATAACCACGTCCTCTAAGCTGGAGAAACAGCGGCGCGGGAGAGGTGGGGGTGTGAGAATGAGAGGGAGACAGCGAAACACGTAGGGGAGATGGGGGAGTAGCCGAGAGAATGGAGTGTTAAAAAAAGGAGATGATGAGAAGCAAGAGTGAGAAAATGAAAGCTTTGAGGGGCAGATGAGGATGACAGTAAAAACGTTGGAGGGAGGCAGGGAGAGCAAGAGAGAAAAGAAGGGGAAGAAAGAAAAAAAAAACAAGCATTCTTGACAGAAGCAACGCGGCAGGATCACACAGCTATTTTTCATTCACACTCCTCTGCATTCGCGCATGATTTCAAAAGGTACCCAAGCCCCGAGGAAGCCTTCCAGCAAACGGTGTTTGCCAATTTTTCAAGCCTGTCACTCCCTTTTGGTGTATCAGCGCGTGCCGCACAAAAAGGGCCTCCTCCTGCAGCCGTCGCAACTGTTGTTGTCATTGTGCCGACGCAAGGTAAACACATAAGGTCGCCTCGTCCATCTCCCCCTCCCACAATGCATCACCAACAGAACACGTCGTAAGGAGACAAACATATTGACAGAAAAGACGGTGAATTCCTTGTTATCTTGCATTCAACAGAACATGGGGCCAAAATTTTTCAGGGCATGAACGCCGGAGTATGTGACACATGGGGAGAACTGGTTTTTCACCTCTATGATGCTTTGTAATAAACATTTATCACTCTCCACCTCTCTCCAACTTGCTGATGCGCCGCATTGCCACCAACACCTGGCACTCTGACCAGAAGTCTCAGCCACAGCGGGACGGATGCTAAGACATACATGTACACTCAAGCCTTTTTTATTTCGTTTTTGTCTTTTTTTTTCCTTCAAGGATAAACAGCATTCGCTGTCTTCATGATGAACTCTGACATAAAGTCTCCACAGTAACTGAGGAAGGTATTCAGACAAGTTCTAGAAAATTCCATTTGTAGTTTTCACAGCTTTTGCACCCAGTTAGAGAGAACTTCATATATAGAAAATATTCCAATGGCAACATCAATAGTTCCTTTGATATCAACTTTGCGATTAATACCGTATATGTTGGAGTAGTGGGCCGCCTCTTAATGATACCTATTTCCGATAAACGCAAGGTTTGAAGAGATCCTGCAGCAAATAGACGCCGGTCCCTTTAATGCTAAATAATTTTCTAAAGATAAAGGCCAGGGTAACTTTTGGAAGATATACGGTACTGTGCTTTATTGAATTATATCCAATCCCAAGTTGTAATGTATATGGGTAAGTTTGGATCTAATCATGTTTCCTTTAGCTCTGCGGAGGACTTGTTGGGCTGATGAGGACTTTAATGTGAAATTCGGTCTGGTACAGGCAAGTTCTCGCGTCATCATCGGTAAGAAAGTTCATTGGACGTCTACCATACCTGCTTTTCTTGTTTATGGTAAAACCGTATACTACTTTGACACCTATTGATGGATATATATATCAAACTACATTGGTTCCATAATTACCTTATTTTGGTATCTACTGAAAAGCAAAAACATAAGTAATTACATAAGTAAATACAGTACTAAATAAGTACTGTATTTACTGGCAACTTAACTCCATTAACCAAGCACCATTCAAATACTAACTGGTCTCAAGCAACTACTGGTCTCTTTCATTTTTGTACACCTCAACTTTCGACTATTCTAACATGTCAACCATTTACACAATTTTCCAGCATATTCTGAAGCGGAGAAAAGCATTTTTGTGCTGAAATGCAACACACACACACACACTTCGCATATTGGTACAAAGCTGATACAAGAGGCCGTTTTTTTCTCCTCATTAAAATCAACTTCAAGTTGATCTCGCACGTGGTCAAAGAGTTACTGTATGTCAAAAAGTGTGTGTTATGTTGGTGTCGCTATAGTGCTATTGGAATATGTACGCTAGATGAAGTTAAACATTTATTATATAGATTCTTATGTTACGAGTTGTAAAACACTCCCCAGAAGCTCTTCTTAAACTGCGTTTTAGGTTGATATCGTCAATACAAAACTTTTTTTTACATTATACTGGTTGATTTCCACACACCTCTGCAGACACTTGACTATTCAGGTCCTTCCTTTTACTTGTTTTATTCGTCTTTAAGGGGTTTGTTACAACATCCTGCCCTCGCATGTCAGGACTGAGAAAAGGCCGTCAGTGTGACCGAATCCCCATTGAAATGCTTTTGTTTTGCTGGGGTGATGCTCTCTTTTCTCCTAGCTGAAACAAACCGACGCTGTACTTTAATTAAACCTGCTTCTCAAAGTCGCTCGCAATTCCCGGGATGTGTTGGGGGTGGGGTAACAGCCATCGCACGGGCAGAGTCGAGGCGGCCTTCATTTACAGAGCAAAGCATTGTGCCTGCATTGATGTTCCCTCACTGTGTAATTTGATCTTATAAATCAAGAACTCCAAGTGGGGAAGGGGCAGTAAATCCCTGAGGTTTCCCGAGGAGCCGCGACACAGTGAAGAGATGAGCCCACTGTGGCAAAGCAAACTGTTGCCAGTTTAGTGTTCGGGGACGTTCATCTTTGAAACGCTCCCCGCTTACCCAGATGGCTTTATCAAAACACTTTAGCGGAGCACAACGTTCCCACGCCTCATCCAAATCCAGGCCAATGCTGTTAGAAAGACCACGACTTTTACACTTGGGATGTTACCTTTCGACATCGAGGTGTTGAAATGACTGCTTAAGTCTTCCAAAGAGTAACAAATACTTTGGAGGGGAAAAAAAAACAGATATGGCCTTTAGGGGAGTCGCAATAGGGAGGTATATCGCCATAGTAACAGTTAGAGCCCACCAACGTTTCTTGAACAAACACAAGCAAAAGGCTTAAACGAATACTGAAGACCCCAACCAGCGGGGCCCCTTGTTCCAACAATAGGATTGTCGCTGGCATCTCAAACATAAATTACGACCTCTCCGGTGGACGTGTCTCCAATTCAGCGGACCAAGAGGCTGCCACGGCTAGCATAGAGAAAGATAAAGCTTATTCAAGAGATTTAAAAAGAGTAGGCACACAGAGGCACACGCCCAGACGTAAATCTTTCAAATGTGCAGAGGAGGGCAAGGGAGGAAAGTGCGGGTATGCATGTTAAGCACATTTGCTTAGACATCAAACGCCGTAGTCGGCTTCACGGGGGGAAAGTAATCGGCGCTGCTCAAACATTCGGTGCAGCAGTCGCAGAATTTTGATGGCGATTAAACAGAAAGTAACCATCTCCACCGGCAGTCCAGCCAGGGATCTCCATGGCACACTCATAAATGTCACCCATGCGGAGGCGCCGCTGCTTGTCGCACTCACCACAAGCAGACGTCAGGTTTATAGAAGCTCTTCACGGCATGATGGGCGTCTTTTCTGCACTTATGTTCCCAGCGGCTAGCCGCCTCTCATGCAGGGCTTTTATTAATATATCATTACAGGCGGATTAGCAATGACGAATCCCGCTTTGAATGGAGCTTATTCAGCAGTTTGAGCAGGAAGTTGGTGTAAAATATGAAAAATACTGGTAGCACATAAGCAGCTTTGTTTACCATTATTGTAATCATTTTACCGCCCCCAGACATGTCAATTTGATTGATACCCTCTCCTCTCCCCCAATCCCAGAACTCATCAAGCTACAACCAAACAGCAACCAATGTAACTACATTCCTTAGTTTCCCCACCTCTGTGGCCTTGCACCCCCCTCAAGGCACCTCTCAGCATTCAATTCTGTAATTTACAATCGGCTATTGTGTCCCAAGTGCTGCGACTCAAAGCAAAATGAACCGAGTCCCCCCCCCCCAAAAAAAACCACCCAAAAACTGTCTTTTAAGTCTTGATTACAACCTTCCCCCGTTTTGTCTTTCCCCATAACTGGAAAAGCCACAGCTCCCAACGTGATATTATTCAAGCACCTGTGTCCAGGTTGGCGAGAACAGAGGCCCATTACTTTTCTGGCGGTTGGGTCGTTACAAAGAACACCGGTGGCGTCTGGAGAGGAGGAGAAATAACCAAGAGACTCCATTCTCCCGAGATTGTGTGAGAAAAAAAGAGCAATGGGTGAAACTGAAGCTGGATAATAAACAGGCTATAGGGCGAGGTGCTGCAAATCAATACACCAAACCATATTAAATGTCTGGAGCTCCTCAATCCACAGCAGAATTTGTCTGACTAAAGTCAGCATTTGAGTCAAAGCTACTTTATATCACAGTTTACAGCGCGGCTGGCCACCGGCTAGGGCCTAAATGTTATTCAAGCTGTTAAAATGTGTGGCAGTGGGGGAGCATTACCCAACAATAGAGCCACAGAGCAACATTTAAGGGGATGACAGCTATGCTTATTTACTCCTTGATACGACAGATCTTGTTACTGCAGTTTCCAGCCGATTGGACTGGTTTGTTGAGGAATGTTACCCAACCGCAAGAGGTAGAAGACACCTGCCTTCCAGCGCTAAAAAGCAAAAGCAAACAACTAAACCAAGGACTTTGTACATTGGATTCCTGAAAGCCTGAAGACAACAGAGCTCAATTTGGCCACATTTGTCTACATAGGCAGGTACAGTGCAGTATACCTACGAACTGATCCATTTCAACAGCACCTTCAGCTCTTATATCACATGTGTCATCAGGTACCATGAGTAGGTCTAAAAACCCCACCTTCCTAACCCTAAACCCCTAGCAAAACGTTTTGTCCCCCCACTTTCCCCTTTAGTTTTTAATCAATATTGGTATCCTTATTGACAAAAATAAATAAATCATCAATACAAGCTTCTTTATTAGTAAAAGCAACTTTGCCAAAGGAACTACTGTTTTAATATCAATAACAACAAAACTGTTTGACGGACATCTTTATGATCCTTTTATTTGCAATAGCCGTCAACTACGTTGTTCTCAGTTGCCACCCTTCCCAAGTCTTCTGCCCCCCCAATGTCAAATGTTCTAACCCTAACCTTCCGCTCCTCTTTGAGTCATCACAACCAGGAGTTGTGTTGGAGTTGGGGCGGCCGTGGTGGAGCGGTAGGGCAGTCGTCCCATGATCGTAAGGTTGCAGGTTCGATTCCCACCTTGCACGCCCATGAGTCGACACTGAACACTGAACCCCACCTCTGTGTTTGGCAGCGGAGTCGCCACCAGTGTATGAATGTGTGTGTGAATGTGTGTGTGACTGGGTGAATGGGTCTGTGACTGTTAAGCGCTTTGTCCTTGTAGGAAGAAAGGGGCTATAGAGGCTTTAGAAGATTGTTGCAAACATGTTAGAAATTTGATACAAGTCATTTCGCGTGCCAACCACAAGACAAGAAAGCAGAGGGACAGGTAAGAGGCGGGATAAAAAAATTGAATCATTATATATAAATGAGAAAAAGGCAGGCTAGTCCTGATGTTTGATGGCAACTACCTTGCGAGGTCTGTCGTAACTCCAACTGGCCTGTGACCTTCATTCTTCAGCAGACTGGCAGATTCTTGCAGCCTCCGACAAGATTTATCGGACCTGGCTAATAGCCTGCTCTCTGCCAGGTACGGCCTCATCGATACCGGGGCTTTGGCTGCCCCTGCCTGGGCTTTGCTAATGAATATTTTGGCTCATTTTTCACATATTCAGACGTTTTAATACAGGCGGTATGTAACTGTCAAAAACATCCAGAAACATCCAAACTCTTGAGTTTTAACTTCTTTTTCTTTCGGTGGCTTTTAAACAGGTGAGATTGCTTGAGCCTTCAGGCTCCATCTGCCTTGGTACACATGTGTGCAGGGAGTATATGTAATAACCAGACACACATACAAATATAATGAACTGCATTCCTTGGGTAAACACGGCAGTCCGGGCGCACAAACACACACAGGCGGACGCGCGCACGCACAGGATATTGAAACCCTCTCAGGCATGTTGCTGCTTGTGTGCCGCCATGCAGGATGATGGAGAGGCTGAACTGTGGAGGCCTCGTTTGCTCTCGTCTGCAGGCCTCACAGGGCACACGAACGCAGAAAAAAAAAAAAAACACACTGGAACTCCTACTGTACGCCCGCGCGGTTTATCACACCCTTCCACACGCGTGTGCATCAACGCAGCCAGCAGACCTGCTGAGAATACATGCGCAAACTTTCACAGACAACACCTCCCCAACCACCTCCGCCCCCCACCGAGGCTTTGATGGATAGCCGGTGAGCGCTCCACCTCCTGTTTCTTCCACGTCTAATCTCATTTGGGGGAGGAATGGTGGAAGCCTCACCAAAACGGGGCTAATAGAAGCAGTCAAGCTGTCCTATTCCCTTCCCAAATAGATCATATCTATTATCGTCACTTTCACTCGCTTTTTGGAAGAAGCCGATCTTTTCAATAACAGAAAATGAGGCTTTACATGTTGTGCCATGCAAGAAATGTTGAGCCTGTCTCTACAAATTACAGGATTTCGGCCCCTATTAGAATGTCAGTATCTTTTTAGTTTTATCCAAATAAGCAGTAGCATTTTTTCAAGACAGACTCTGGTAAAATTTGTGTTTTGAACATTCTGTTGAAGCATTTTTCTCATGATGGGAGGACAAAAAAATAAGCATTTCTAATCATTGCTTTACTCAAATTGTTGTGAATCAGAATATAGAACACATTATCAAATGGAGTTCAGAATGGAGAAATGGATAAAAGCCTCTTGGTTAAGAGTTGAAATGTCTTCAACCTATAAAATAAGTCCCTTTTAAGGCTTTTTCTGTTATGGGACCACCCTTGATAAATGACAGTCTTCATAGGTACACTGCTAACCTCCTCCTCTGTTTATGTCCGCACACCCATCGTCACCTTAAAGGCACCAAAAGGCAAAGTTCTACCTAAAGGTAGATACTTGTACAGTAAATCAAATGTAAAGTTTGTGAGAAAAGTTATGGATCACATACATCCGGCTTTCATTGCTTCTATTCTTGTCTCCACGAAGGCCATTCGCCGTCAGCCATGTTGTCACGGCTAACGGCGAATGGCTTTTAAATCACCACCTCCTGACGAGGGCCACCGACCCTTTCCGACAGCTGCCTTGACACCACAGACCTGCGCGAACGTCGTCGACAACAAATGATGGATCCGATTCGCTTCTGAGACCCCTTCACCAAAGAGCTAGCATGTTTAAAAAGGCTGTCGGGGGGAAAAAAAAAAAGACAGAGCTTTCTTGTTATAAAAATGAAAAATTAGGTGTGAGAAAAAAAAAAACGTTGAAAAAGAAGCAAATGGGAGCACTTGCTTAAGACAGAGTTTGAAAAAAAAATCTGGTGTAAAAGAAAGAGGAACAAAAAAAAAGAAGCACACGTGAGCACATGCTAAACAAAGAGCTAGCTTGTTTAAAAAATAATGAATACTAGAAGAATAAATAAATGAAAATAAATGCACACATGAGCACCAGCAAAAAACAGCGTTAGCTTGTTTAAAAAATCTGGTGTAAAACAAAGAACATTATAAAAAGAAAAACAGGAGAGCACATGCTAAAGACTGAGCTAGCTTGTTTTAAAAATAATCAGTGGATAAAGAAAGACGACAGAGCTTGTTTTAAAAAAAAATGTTGCAAAAGACAGAGGACTAAAAAAAATAGTTACCATGGCCACCTGTTTGAATGAACATGAAAAACACAAATAGGCGGCGTTGTCTGCTAGACAAAAGCTGAATAAATAAACCGTGTTACTAGAAGATTTTGCTTTGCCAAGTACTGTTGCAATTTTGATAAGCATTACCGTTTCGCCTATTAACCCCACAAACAACAAGCCTTTACTTTTGATCCATGTTGCGATCCAACTCTCTGACAGAGAACTGTTCCCCAGGGTTGCGAGTCTGTGGATCTAAGTGATGTTCTCATTTAGTCGCACTTTTGTTTTTTTTTACTCTTAAGAGTGGATGTGAGAGGACAGCTATGGAGAAAACAAGCAGGCTGGCACAGCACATCATAAACCTTGGGAGCCTTGTAAAAGTCAGTTTACTGTACAAACTCATTCCAACAGTTGCTATGGAAGAAGAAGAAAAAAAAAAAAAAAAAAACGTGTGATATGGCGAGTGTGCAGTGATTGATAGTGGCACGCGAAAGGGAGAATCTGCAAAAAAAAAAAACAGCAGCTTTATCCTCGTGAGCCCCATCTAATGTGATCTCTGCCGAGTATGAAATGAAATTCCATTTTTCCGCCACGTGAAATTGAAAGAAGCGGCGAGGAGAAGGTGGCATCCTCGTCACTGCCACTTACAATCAGCGGCGTGGAGAGCAATCAAGGTGGCATCTGGCTCACCCCCCACCCCCCAAGCCCACCCCCGCCTTATTGCCATTCTCTCTTTACAAGTGTTGAAGCTCCTTCAGCATCTTCTGTCACGAGTGTTTATTTGCAGCCTAACTGGGAAAGAGGGCGCTTAGGAGGAGGCCTAGAATGAAGACAAAGCTCTATTTTTTTCCCTGCATAGGCAAAAAAAAAAAAAGCACGAGTATTAAATGCTATCCAGGGTGATATTGCAGCCGCTATAGCAACCGGTTCCAGCAATCTCCACAGCTTTCCTATTTCAGTCTCCAACCATTTCTGCCGGCATATCAGGTACGTCTAATCCTTTGATTAGTAATTGCCTCAGAGCGAAAGCATTCAAATCACCAAACAAAATGATCCCAGAAAAATGCTGCCCGCTGCAATTTCACGAGTATTGCTGTGCTACCTTGTGCTGCTTCCATTCCATTCCTTTTTTGTTTTGTTTTTTTTTTGTTTTGCGGAAGATAAACAACAAAAGGCTCGAGTGGCCGTACATTGAATTAGGCTGTAATAGATCCAAAGCAATTCTGATAGCATTAGACACAGTCAGCAGCACCAAGGACATGCTACGACAACAAAGCGCCAATAAATAAATCAGCTCACAACACATCATTTTAGCTCTTGTGAAAAGGCAACACTTTTAATTTCCCCAACTTTTACCCAAAAACTTTGTTGTTTTTGGATAAAATTGATTAACTCCTCTTTTGACTACCGTAAGTCTTTGACCATTGACACAATTCCAGCGAATTCACAACAGTAATGAAGTGCTTACGCAATAAACGTAAATCAGCTAATTCTGTTGTACAAAAAAGCGGCTTGGCGCAGTTAGCCAACACTTTACGTTAGTAATGTGTTGCTTATTGGTGCAAAGCAGGTATGAAAAGATGTTATTTTCCACGTCAGAGATGGTTGATTCATGCTGATCGCGTAAACAATCAAAGGGTTACATTAGGTCAAAGAGCGTTTGGTATTTAGACGTCACTGACGACGTCCCAGGTGTTAAAGGGTTAATTGCTTGTGTGACTTTGCTATGAGGACATCCTTTGCAATCTCTAAAAATATAGTGAACTTTTTCAGGTGACTGTAAGATAGAGCTTAACCTTTTAACACCGGAGACGGTGACACTTATATAACGCATGCTCTTTGACATAACCATAACTCTTGGACCGTTTTTGCTATCAACCTAAAGCAGCTGATTCTGACGTGGAGAAAAGCAGCTCTTCATAGCAGCTCTTTATAATCAATATAGGTGGAAAGTCACTTTTCTTGGCTTCAAAACCAGCTGGAATAAAGTTAAGGGTTATGGTGATTGAAAGAATGTAAACTTTGGAGCTAAAGCTCTGGTATGAAAGGGTCAATGTATAGAAAAGTAGACGTCCAGGTAAAATCCTTAGACATTACTTGAAAAAGCTGGTTTGTGTTTGGCACATTTAATCAAAAATACTAAGCTGGAAGTTGCATCTCTATCAGCTGTGGCTTTGTACAGGTGTTGACGTGGCTACTCATGTATTTTTTTAAGTTGAAACAAATGAGCCCACAGGGAAAGAGCTACATTTTCATATTGGTTTCCTGAACTGCCTGCCAACCTCAAGGGCAATCGCTTCCTCCGTTTTGGCTACAAACACCACCTCAGTAACCTTCATTTGCATGGCGATATTGCTTGTCCCGTGGAAGTGGCAGTGGGGTTTGAGAGCTTGCCCCCATGCAAATGGGGAGTTCGCCGACCTCATTCAGCAAGGGGGGAGCACCAACGTAGCGCTGTAGGAACAGCTGCTTGGAGCGCCCTGGAGACGAGCGCAGGGAGCGAAGTTCCACCCAATGTCCGGTTATGCTTGCTGCATTAGCCCGCAGGCGAGATAACCTAGTTTAAGTGTGTGAACCAGGCCTTCGTCTGCCCTGAGGGGCTAAGCTGCAAGAGCGCAGAATACAAGCTGCTGTGGCTCACCACTGATTAAAAGTGATCCACCTGGGCACAAGTGGCGCTTTGAAGTGCAATGATGAAACAAAAGCTGATGGCTTGTGTTAATTCAAGGGCTAAGTGATTTCATTCCTCCCCGCATTACTGTTGGACTGCATTATTTTCCTGCGCTAGCGTGAACGGTCTGCATAAAGTAATAAAATCGAGTGCACTGGTAAGAGAAAGCACTTCATCGACTTCAAGCAGGTTAAAACAGGGTGGAGCGTAACGTCTACGGCCAAAAAAGTAGCAAAGGAAATCACAGGACTATTAACTATTTATTAACTAAATAAAAGTCAGATTAGGCAACTAACAAAATCTTATTTTATCGACTTTCATTAAGTGGTGGGCTAGAAGCAAAGATCTGCTTTCCCCCAGTTGCCTAGTTACCTATTCCTGCAAGTTATCTTGGGTAGAATGGTGTGTTCAGGTGAGAGAAGGGCACTAAGGCGAAATCTTATATCTCTATAACCACAATTAGTGTTTAGCCCAATTGGTTCTCACCGTCATCTCTAGTTGTCCAACCCAACCCAAAAAGAAAAAGTGAGAGCCATTCTCTGCAACTGAGTCTATCTTTTCATCCTCAAGAAAGTCTGGAATACTAACGATATACCACAATAACTAAAAAAAAAAAAACTAAAAAAAAAAAAAAACACCAAAGAATATGTTTAATGGCCAAAATAAAACAGAAAAATTGCTGTTTTTATTTGAGTTTTTATGCTTAAAGCGTTCCCTATGATTCAGGGTTTGACACCATGTTCCCTCCAGCCCACACACACTCACACACACACACAAACACGTGTCCTTGAGTGTTGTCTCAAGCTCAGGAGGCCAGACAAAAGCATATATTTTTAGACGCAGTGTCTCTAAAGCCAAGAGCATGACCGCTTCCCCGCCTAATCTGATAAAGATGTAGCTGTTTAATGCCATAAATTGGAGCACATGAGCAAACACCTTCCCTTCAATTAGCTGCCGTTGCACAGCAATCGCGCTCAGGATTGAGAAAAGTCTTCACTGTCTGGGATTTCCCAACCTAATGGGTACAAATTTGTAATTCGAATAACTGCTGGATGCTGTATATTTGATTACGAACCCATCTGCGCGGCCCGGTAGATACAAACTATGGTGTATTTCAAAGATTACAACTTTATTCCACTATATTTTCACTTTTGAATGGTTCCATGAGAATTCCTGCAGCGTTAATGCAGAAAGTAGATAAATAATTATATAAGCGGAGCATAGTGACACACAATATATGCTGCTGCCGCAGCAGCAAATAGAGTGCCCTTTTAATTATGCAGGAGACATCCGAAAGCAACAGCACTCCTCACACTCCGGGAAGCAGCTCAGTGAATACACCATATTAGAGGCTGTAACAGACAGAGAGCCGGGGAGGGAAAAAAAGGGAAGGGGAGAGCTGCGGGGGGAAAAGAAAAGGGAACTGAAATGATTTGAGATGAGAAATAGTGGTGGAAAAAAAAAACAGATGGGAGTTACAGAGATGTGAAGACAAGTCAAGGCACAAGCACACTATTGTAAGTAGTATGATGCAGCAGAGGCTGGGGGGGGGCGGCACTGGACCAAAGGCGGCAATTGGGGAAGTACAGGATACAAACGAGTTCTATACTCGACCATTGATGGATGGGGTTTAAAACAGAGACCCAACAACGGACGCTTATTGGATATGCGATGACCGGAGCAATACACGTCTTCAATGCCAAAGGAATAGAACTGAAATAAAGTAAAAGAAAGATCAATATTTCATTAAAACTGTAATGTACAGGGATGGTGTTATTGTCCCTTAAAAAAAAAAACAAGCAAAAAAAATCAACTTGTTCTAGAGGGTTTAAAGGGAATGTCTCTCTACCGTTGTAGCGGAACATAAGGATTGTTTCCCAAATCTCATGGAATTAAAATTTCTGATCAAATACAGCCTCCAACTATGAAACTATAGTTGGAGGCTGTACAAAAAAGCTATACAAAAAAAGTAGAAAAGAGGCCAGAAGAGATGGATATTTGCACACAGGCAAAAAGATAAGACACTGATTTGCAGTGACGATGTGAGAATGTTGCTGTCTGATGGATTGATGCAAACCACAAAGCAAGGTGGAATGTTAATTAGGCCTCCTGGTTAGGCGATTTCCCTCTAACAGCAACTCTAATAGTCATAAAACCACAAGCAAGTTGATTTTTCAACCTTTTTTTCAAATCTTCTGTTCCTCACACCTTCCCTTTCATAAGACGAAAGGGCAAGCACTGTAACCGCCAGAGGGGGCAGGTCATGGCTTGACACTTCTAAGGACGGTGAGGGGATTGTTGCCAGCTCTCATCACCCAACCTTTGGGATGTAATAACTGCAAACCAAGTCCTTATGTGAGCTGTCTGCAACCCTCAAACACATTTTTGCCGGGGTTAGTAGCTTTGACGCCCCTGACGGAAAAGGCAGCCTGCGATGTGAGAGAAAACAATCAAACATGTTTAGTCGAGGGGGTAACCGAATCCCCTACCCAGCCCTCTCTGAACCTTTTCCATTTCTTCCCACATAACATGTGAATGGCACTCCAAACCCCAAACTGATCAATACCACTAACTTGACACACATTAGCACCATAAAGGCAACAAGACTACTGAGACTAGCACTGTCAGAAAGCATTATGGTGGAAAGGACACTAAGAAGAAGAAGCAGGAGACATTTAGGAGTGGTGGAGGGAAACAACGGACAACTGACGTGATCTTTTCTTACCTGTTTGTTGTATTTGTTGATCGTCTGAGTGCTGTACTCGGAGCAGTGGTCAGATCCGAGGGAAATGTTATCTCCGGTGCCGACAAAGGTGTTGGCAGGGGGCAAGTCCTGAACTGCCTGGTGCTTTTTCCCCGCTGTCGGTGATTGTGGGTGAAGTTGGACGGTGGGAAGCGGCGAACTGGACTTGTAGTGCCGTGCCAGGTCTGGACTCCCTGGCCCGCCATTCACCGAGCGGTACCTGCCCATGCCGGGGCTGTCCGACAGCTTCTCGCTGACGCCATCGTAGCGCTGCCCATTGGGTTTGGAGGCCTCTACGGTGACGATGCTACTGTAGAGAGGCTGTTTGGACTTTTGTTTCTTTTTATCCTTTTTGGGCTTTTTAGACTTCTCATGCTGCTGCGGCGTAAAAAAGTCTTCGTGATCCTTCTTGCCAGCCTCGTAGCCGTTCTTGTTTTTTGGACGGCAATAACGGGCCATAACAACGACCAAAATGATGAGGATGACAGTCATAATGCCTGACACCACTCCAATAACAATACTCAGACGTTGTTTGCTTAGATCATAGTTTGGGTCCCCTGCAATGTTTGTGTTCAGAGATGTGCTCAAACTCCTAGCCACTTGGGTCTCCACTATTGTGGAGTTAGACAGAGTCTCATTAACATACACATGAACCAAGGTGGTGGTGCTCTGAGAGGGTTGCCCATTGTCAGTCACCTGGACCACTAGTCTGTGGAGGCCATAATGCTTCTGCTCCAGCTTAGCCATCAGCGATATGACCCCAGTCGCCCCATCAATCTCAAAAAGCCTGAAGGGATTTCCCCCGATGATGCTGTAGTTGAGGTCTGCGTTTATCCCAGTGTCTGTATCTGTGGCTATTACCGTTCTGACCACCGTCCTGACAGTACTGGAGGGAGGAAGGAGCGTGTAGGAGCTGTTTATGGGGAAAGTTACTGTTGGAGCGTTGTCATTTTCATCCATGACAAAGAGCGAGACCGTAGCAGTGGCCGATCTGGGAGGGTCGCCCCCATCCACAGCTTTGACGCGAAACGTGTACGTAGTTTTCTGCTCTCTGTCAAAGGAGAGGGTGGAGAAAATGGTGCCAGTCTCATTCTCGATGGAAAAGATCTCCTCCTCTTCCTCAATAAAAAGCCCCATTTCTGCATTTTGCCCTTTATCTGCATCAATTACAGTAACCATGCCAACTGGGCTGTTTGGATCAAGGTTCTCTTTGACATAGAAGGTGAAAACATCTTGCATGAACTTTGGTTCATTGTCATTCTTATCGTCCACAAGGACAACCACGGTTGCAGAACCCTGAAGGGTGTTTATGCCCTTATCTTTAGCTATTACTTTGAATTCGTAGCGCTCTTTTTGCTCTCTATCCAGGTTGGTGTTTACTCGGATGTCTCCACTGTCTGAGTCGATAGAGAAAATCCCGTTTACTGATGAGTCTAGGGAATAGGCTATTTCCGCATTCTTTCCGCTATCTGCATCAGTGGCTGTCACTGTTGTCACCCTCTCGCCAGGAGCATTGTTTTCAGGGAAAGACACCTGAACTACATTTTTGCTGAAGACAGGAGGGTTGTCATTAGTGTCACCCACTTTGACCAGGAGAGAGTTGTTACTCGTGAGACTGGGGCTTCCGGAGTCCACAGCCACGATGACCACATTGTATTCCTGCGTGGTCTCGTAGTCCAGTGGAGCAGAGGTGTGGAGGAAATATTTCTTCTTGTTCTGCTCACCCTCCATCTCACTCGCTGGTTTGAGCTGAAAAGGCACATCCCCTACCACCGTACAGGTCACGATCCCGTTTTCTCCCTGATCCCGGTCTGACACCTGTACCAAAGCGATGGGCGTGTCCACAACCACGTCCTCTGCCACGTTGGCCACCCCGTCTTTAAGAAAAATGCGTCCAATTTTACGGATTTCAATGGCGGGGACGTTGTCGTTTTCATCTTTGATGTTCAACACCACCGTTGCCTTGTCCATTTTGGGGGGCTGACCTCGGTCACGGGCCATTACCGTAAACCTTAGTTGGGTCACTTCTTCTCGGTCGATGCGGTGCAACACACTCAGCCACCCCGTGCTCTCATCCAACCTCAGCAGCCTCCGCACTGACTCTGTGGCCGCCCCAAACACATATTCAATCTGACCGTTAACCCCGACGTCTGCGTCGGCTGCTTTCAACTGTAAGATGGGGGAGCCGGGGGAACTGTTTTCGGGCAAGTCGGCTTCATACACACTCTTCTCAAACCGAGGGTTGTTGTCATTCACGTCAGTGATCATTACCCTCAAAATGGCCTGAGAGGAGCGAGGGGGGTCTCCTCCGTCCCTAACGCGCAACGTGAGCTCATAGGAGTCTCTCTGTTCCCTATCAAGGGCCCCTTTAATAATGAGTTGAGGCTGCTTCTCTCCATCAGTGGTGTCAGCAACTTGGAGTTCAAAGACGCTGCTCCTGCTCGCTCCCTCATCAAATCTCCTCTTCCCAGAGTACGAATCCCCAGAGGACCCCGAGCGCCTCGAGTTCTCCCCATTGTCCTGAATGAGCTCATATCTCTCAATCCCATTTCTGCCAAAATCTCTGTCTGTAGCTGTGGGCAGCAGATACAAGGTTCCAATGGGTCTGTTTTCCTCCACAGACAGTGTCAGGACAGGGGACGGAAACGACGGGGTGTTGTCATTTATATCTAAAATGATGACTTTCCCCTCGAAGAGGTCGACCCAGCTCTGCGCCGGCCCGATCACGGACACTTCGAAATCTATAAAGCACTCGTTTTCGTCAAATATCATTTGGCACTGCTGTAGTTTCTCACGGTCGATCCGCTTCTCGTTGGTGGTGAGCTCACCTGTTATATTGTCTATTTTGAAAAACTCCGACCCCGACTCCAGGGTGAATGTCACCTCCCTGGACCCGGCCACCATCCCCAAGTCTGCGGCCACGTTGCCCACCCTCACATCGGCCGGTCCCTCTTCGGCCAAACGGTACCGAAGCACCTGCTTGGCAGCTGGCTGATGCGCAAGCTGCAGGATGAGCATGCAATAGTACAAACAGTCCACTGCAGCAGCAGTAGTCCTCATCGTTTCCCTTGTTGAAATGAACCTCCACTGAAATAAAAAATAAAAAAAATGTCAAAAAGTGTTTCACTGGTGGAGAGTCTGATGGGGAGATGGAGTTTATGAGCAAAGCTCCTTGCTTTGGGATGCGTGAGACTTCATCCTCCGGACACTTCCTCCATCTGCTGCAGTGGAAAGCGGCAAAGTGCACAAAGCTCCCCTCCTTTAGTAACTGCTATATTTTATTTGTTTAAAAAATAAAAAAGGAAGGAGGAGAAAAAAATTTAACGCCAGTGAGGATCCACAAAAAATGTTGATTGACACGCTCGTAAAAGCCCAAAAAATTATTGTCCAAGCGTCAGCAGAAAGTCAATTCAGTCCACGTTGCTCCGTTTTACCTACACTTTGTGGGATTTTTTTTTTTTTTTAGTTTTTGTTTAGAAATGTCTTCTTTTATTTCTGGGTGAGGCTGCACTATTCCTCTGTCTGCAGATGAAGGGATTCGCTCAAATGCCCGCGCACTTTCCAAACTCCTCCGCTGGTGAGTGCGGAATGCACGCGCGGAGCTGCAACCTGCCCGGTCCGGCTGCCGATTCTCCTCCAAGTCACTCGCAACAAGCAGAACGGAGAGTCTCTCTGCCTCGCTCTGTCGCTACAAGATGCACACGGGAGGGAAAGGAGAGAGGGGGGCAAATATAACCAGAAAAAAAAGGTTGTAAAAAATCAGGGATGCTGATAAAAATAATGGAAGGGGAGAAAAAAGGCAAATCCAGCGAAGCTTTTTAGGAAGCGTGGGTTGAATTCCCGGCTGTCTCCAGCATGTTCATCCCCGCTCTTTCACCTGCAGACACGCCGCGCGTGTTGGCAGCCCCTATCTGCAGCACTGTGAGAGGGATTCACAAATGATATTGCAGTCGTCGTCCCCCCCCCCCATCTCTCCTCCCTCTCTTTCTCCCTATGCCTTTCCCCCCCCCCCCCTTCCCTTCAAGCAGCGCACGTAAACAAGGTCGGAGTTGGTCTGGATCGCCGGGTCAGCGGCGGAGAATCTGCCCCTCTGTCCTATAAAAAAAAAGGATGTGCATTCAGAGGGTTTAATCGTGTGGCATTTTCTCGCACGTTCCGCCGCGCGTCATTGCGCGCACCGTCACACCAGAAAGCCGCTACTGTCTGAAGTCCACGATTGTCACCACTCTTGGGTTTCTATTTTATTTTGTTTTACGCATTTGGTTGTGAGCCAGTGTGTGGATGTGTAACTTTTACGCACTCTGGGGGTCGACACAAGTTATGGTGACGCAACGTCCAGGTGACTGTGGAGCGGAGCGGCATGGGGAATGCGCACTGTATCCGGCGGCGCACTGATCCATCCGCTCCGGCTGCATTTGCGCACAGAAGGATCGGCCAAATTGGCTTTTCTGGATCAGCTTGGAGAAGGGGTTTGGTTTGCAGTCATTGTAGTGCAGCACGCGCCTTTGCGCGCGGCTCCAAATGCGCAGTTATCAACTTGAAATAATTAAAAACGGAAAATGATAAAAAGAAGAGATGATCTTATGCGCGTGAACACGGATTTCCCAACACTTATGACTTGGAAACTAGTGTTTTAATGGCTGCACGGACAGCGAAGCGCTGCGTGCGCACGCGCGCGCGTAAAATTATACAGTGAGTGAGCGTAATGATTGAGAAAAGTAGTGAGGGACAGTCACGGAAAGGGGGAGTGAGGAATTAAAAAAAAAGCCCAGTCTCAGCAGCTGCACCTTTCACAGACAGCAGTCTGAATTCCAGCAGTGGCTTTATCCTTGCTGACGAGCGCCCTCTATTGCCAAAATGTCATCAGAACCGCAGCAAAGTGCTCTGAAAGTGGCAGGAAAACTGAATTCTCACGTTGCACGTTTGCGGCAAGCACTCAGATGGATCTGTCTGCACACCAGGACAACAATTTAGAGGATATTTTGCTCAAAGAAGGAAGAAGACGCTTCATTGTTTGTCAAACTGTCATTACAAGAAGGAAAGGAGGAATCCCTGATGAAGAAAAATGTGCCAAAGCAAAATAGTGCCAACTATGTATGACCAAAAGCTTAAAACCTTTAGAGTTGCTTTAGCTGAGAGTTTCTTTTTTACATCGGAATTGATGGAAGTAAATACCCTTCCAGGCATACAGCTTTTTCAAAAGTAAAGCTATTTCCCTGTAGAGGCTTAAATGTAATTTGACAGTTGATGGGAAAGCTCTTTCATGCGCCGACTTTTTTTAGAGGTTCCTTCATCAATTCAGCCATCTACCATGACGCTTTGTGTTTCGAAGAAGCTGTGAAAAGAAGAAAAACAGGTGATAGTGTGGCAGCAACTGTAAAACAAATCCATCACTTTCAAAAGAGAGACTTTAAAGAAGCTAAATCATCAGTCGGGACCAAAAAGGAAAAGTATATTGATCAGAGGAATGATGTAAAAAGATCTGGACCTCCACAGTAAAGACGGTAGGTAATTGCTTGATCGCTTCATCCTCTCCTTCACGACATCGAACCAAGGGAAGAACACTCACCAGGAGGTAGACATCATTATCCACGTCTACCGAAAACAGGAGGCTTCACAGGGGTTCACCGCAAGCTGGAGACTGTTTATATGTCGCAGCGTCAGATGGACGAAGCTGATATTTGCCACAAAAAGGCGGGGGGAAAAAGAATTACAGCTCAGAGTTTTACCTGAACAAAGGACAGGAGTCAAAGAGTTGTCTCTGATCTGAAGCAGATGCTGTGTGAATGTGTAAACGGTAGGCCCTAGAGTCACAACTAACCAAGTTCCGGGTGAACATGAGCGAAAAATGAGCAAATCTGGTGACCGGCACAATATTTTCAGACCGTGGACCACTCTGTGAGACCATGAAAGGAAAATGTTCATGCACATTTTTTCTACGGACATGCTGCAGGCGACGGGTCGTAGAGGACACAACGCGTAAGGGTAAGTAGGGGGGAATTGAGACGCAGGTGAGTCGTACAGATTTTTTTTATTTTTTCAACCGCCGTGGAGCCCAGTAGCGGTTTTAGGCACGGGCAATACGGGCGATTGCAATCAAATTTCGAAGAAAAGAAACATTGCGCCACTATCTGTTTTCTACAGGCCAAAAATGGTTAGAGAAACTTGTGTAGCGACACGTGACGTGCAGCATTAGGGCACCGTACCACTGTCATAAGTATGGGTAACTTAAATTATCGTTACAAATACTTCACACAATAGTGTGATATATATGTGTGATAAATAGTACGTCCCATTTTCATGACATCCTTTAAGGCGTCCGCACAAGCCTCAAGAGGACTGCAAGACACACCTGCTCTTAATTTAAGATGCAGCCGCAGCTGTGTAGTGTCCTCCATGGGTCCAACTTCTGACAAACATCAACTGAAGCCTTAAAGAAATATGCAAATAACTAGAAAGGCCAATAATAAAAAGATGTTCCATTAAGTGGTGTACTGTGGCTCTGATATCGTGCCTACCATGTGTATCTGTAAGACACACCCCTTAAAATGCATCTTGATATGACCATTCTTCTACAACTTTCCACAGGTTTGGACACCCCCAAAACCCACTGTCTCTGTACAAGTCAACATCTATACGGGTGCATGTGACTACACCTGAAAGCTACGATAGAAAACAATCAAACGTCTACGTCTGATAATTAGTGTCAGGTGTGCCTACTGAGAAATCTGTTTTGCTTTTGATTAAGAAATTGCAGAACAAGCAAAAGAATAAAAATACTTCAATCAAATTTGGTGTTTTTGACGTGTTATTCTTGTATTAAAATCTTGTCAATTATACTCCTTTTTTGCTATTTTAACCAAAGTCTATCAACATTTGTTTTTTGTTTTTTTCTGAAAAGCATATTACTAGGGATAGGAGTATCAATCCAAGGTATCGCAATATAGATACCTGTCCATCACCAATTTTGGTATTGACTACACTATTAAAGTATTAATTACTGATTCATAAATGAGTAAATAAAAGTGTATGTGTCATTTCTAGATGTATTTGGTCATTAGGTAAGTTACTCTGTTTTTTGCTGAAATACCCCCCATGTCCATGACATATTGAACTGCTTCGTCACTGCACAGTGTAGGTGATTTTAGAAAGAGTGGTTTAAACACATTAAAGATGTTACCCGGTTAGTTTGTGATGCTTTTTATGTTTAGAATAACATAAAATTTGTTTGAGGGAAAAAAAATACCAATGACAAATTACCAGTAAATGGTATCAGTGACTGGTGTTGAACATTATATCCAAAAAGTCATCAAGGCTCTAACAAGACTTCAGCTTCACCACCTTCGCTTCATTCTCAACATCAAGTGGCAAGACTGTATCCCAGATGTTGAGGTTTAGATACGTGCCAACACAGTTAGTGTTGATGGCCTAATCACATCGTCACAACTTTGATGGGCAGGCCACGTATGTCAGATGCCCAACAACAGATTGCCCAAAGCAGTATTCTACTCTGAAATTTCTCAAGGAAAAAGGAGCCGCGGTGGACAGAAACTACGCTATAAAGATGTGCTAAAGCGACACATGAAGAGAGCATGCATCCCACACTATAACTGGGAAGAAGAAGCCTAAAAAATCCAAATAGCGTGAAACTTTAAAGAAAGCCATGACAACCGTTGAAGACCAACGCCAACGTGAATTCCAATGGGGAAAACACCGACGTCACTCCGTAGCAACCTCAACCGATTTCAAATGCTTGAGATGTGATCGCTTCTGCAGATCCCGTGCTGGACTAGCAGCACATATGAGAGCCTGTCATTTTTAATCCTCACACTCAAGACAGTCAACTTCGACACACGAAGGAAAGCCCATATCCCTTGTGCTTTCTTGGGGGGTCAAAATGGCCCCACTCCCAACGTTAAACTTGGTTAACATCTGGACCCCACAAGACAGTGCGCTGAACCTTTTTTCTTCAATGATTTGTGATCTTCACTGGTGTCCATGGATTACATGAAATCTTTCCACCTTTATCCACCTTTGTCATGGTAGGGAGAACACGTCATTCTAAGGGTGGGGTCATCTGGACCCCACAAGATAGCTCAAGGGTTATTTTAGTCTACTTCTCAATTTTTTCCTTTGTTTTTGCAATGATTTTAAGTTTTAAAGCCTAAAAAAAATGCAACACATTGATGTTATTGTTATTGGAGGCTATCTTGTTAAATAACCAAACCAACAACTTCATCAGGCGATACAAAGGAGCCAGGGATGTCATGGAGACGGAAAGAAAATGACTTTGTACCCCAAGGCAGATGCAATAAAAGTAAAAATGGACTTAAAGGGGATTGGATCTTCGCCGTAGCTGACAACACGGTGATGCAGGGTTGAACATCGTCACTGAAAATCCCGGTCACAGATGTGCGTAACCTGCTCTGAAGTGGATGAGTGCTCGGAAAGGATGCAAGGGAGAGAGGGCACTTGGTGCACTTACATAGACCTCATCCGTGACAACAAGAGCAAAAAACGAGTAAATAAAAAAACATGACTCACACTCCCACACGCTGACTGATACTGATTAAAACAAGCTTCTGATCAGGAGATTAGACATCATTTCGCTCCCAAATAGGATGCGTTTTGGACTAAACGCAGTGCATGTAATGCAAATGTGCGACCGTGGCCGCTTTACCAAAACGGCTTTAGCCTCAGAAAACTCATCTTAAAAGGGTTTCGCATCTTCCTTTACTTCTGCTTATTTTGCCTGTTGCCCACAGACAGCCTGGAAGCATTAATGAAATGTGGGGAGAGAAAATGAAAAACTGACATGATTGCACAGTCTGCTGAATTAATGCTTTCCATTTCATAAACATAATGCAAGCAAGAAAGTCTGTCTACCTTATTTACATTTTTTTTCCTGTTGGTTAATGCTTACTGTAATGTTGTGACACTGTGTGAAAGAGATTTGCAATTATGGTGGCCGTTAACATAAAATTACACCTTTGTTGTCCAGCAATGTGGGAATGAGGCTATTCAAATGACATGGCTGCACAAAAATATGCCATTTTGTTATTATGGTTAATTCAATGATTTGACATGTTTTGCTGAACAGGAATTTGTCAAATGTGTATAGTTTTTTGTCTGACCACATTTATTTTATTGAAATCCATGGCCACAATTTGGAATCTTTTGCCATTAAAGGTGGTGTACCCCAAGGCTCTGTATTTGGAACATTTTTTTTTTACGTGTGAGCCCTAACTTTAATTAAGTTAATGCACTTTTTGACTTAATTTGTGGTCATTCATTTGGTAGAGATCAAAGCAGGAACTCCACAACTAAGTGTAGAAATATAAAGAAAGGGTAGAAATATAGGATATAAACTTTTTTATGAGACCAGTTTATTAACAGAGAGGAATCCCTTATGAATCAGTGGAAATGTTTTTTAAACAACTAGAATTTTCCGGTAAGGAGAAAAAAGTTTGGGACAATATTGTCTCACTGGTTCTAAGCCTTAGATTTCTTTTGTAGAAAAGGAAGTTTGATGTATTTGAAGATAAGAATTTACCAGTCTTTCCAAAGAAATTGTGTTACTTATTTGCACTGCTTTAACACCCCTCAGTGCTTGCACTGGAGATCAGAACTAGAAATATGTACATTATTGTTTGTAAACCAGAAATAAGGATTTTATTTCTTATATTTATTCAACTAGAAAATGCAAAAGTGTGCAGCTCTTTCCAAAAGCAGGTAGCTGCCAAGTTGAGAATCATTTAACGGCTCACTTCTCGCTGAAGCTCACAGCTCTACAAGCCAGAGGAGTACAGCCTTATGTTAATTCTTATTCACTTCATGTTTACAGAAAAGTAAAATCGTTTGCCCAACAAGTTAAAAGGCACCAAAAAAAAAAAGAAATCAATCCAGCTGCTGAATCTTCACTCATATTTTGAGCTTGGTGTAAAAGAGTACTGCTAATTTGAAGTGCTTGGGTGCATATGTCTGCTTGCCTAAGGTTGTTGTAAAAGCCACAAAACTTTGACCTACCACTTAACATTCACTTTAAATGAAAATCAACACAAACTGAACGTGCACCGTTCAGTGAGGTGTTCCTATCAGAAAAGCAAATCCAATTTAGATTACTGTAGCCATTTGGTGCAAAATCGAGTGACATTAAACCATTTGGGACATGTAGACAGAAAAATAAGTGTTTAGAATGGGCAGACAGGAAGAGGAGCGCCCCGGCAACCTCTTTACAACAGGCAAACGGGAAGAGGAGTGACCTAATTAGAACAGGCAGACAGGAAGAGGAGCGGCACACTAATCTATTCACAACAGTTTAATAGAAAGAGAAATGCCCCAGCAACGTCATTTAAAAAGGCAGACGGGAAGAGGAGCACCCTGCTACCTCTTTAAAACAAGCAGACGGGAAGAGGAGCGTACCAGGAACCTCTTTAGAACAGGCAGACAGGAAGAGGAGCGTACCAGGAACCTCTTTAGAACAGGCAGACAGGAAGAGGAGCGTACCAGGAACCTCTTTGGAACAGGGAGACAGGAAGAGGAGCGTACCAGGAACCTCTTTGGAACAGGGAGACAGGAAGAGGAGCGTACCAGGAACCTCTTTAGAACAGGCAGACAGGAAGAGGAGCGTACCAGGAACCTCTTTGGAACAGGGAGACCCCAGTGATCCCCTTAAGACCAGGCAGAAAGGAACAGGAGCACCCTAGAGTGACCTCCGTAGAACAGGCAAACAAAAAGAAAGGTTTCAAAAACAACCAAGACATGATAGTGCTTGATGATTTCTGTCGTGCCAAAATAGGGCTGTCAGTACAAAAAAAAAAAAAAAATCAACAACCTTGTCTTCTGGAACCCAGGGGGGTTGGTCGCCGTTATTAAAATGTATTATACAAGACCCAAATGCACAAGAACATTGGTATGACAGAAACTCAAATCATGTACAAAGTGGACCAAACAAGACAAACTTGACTCCATAAATAAACTAAAATATATATATGTTAAGAAAAAAAAACCTGAATCAACAGGGCAGGGATTTTGCAGATGGAGAACCCCAAGGATGACCAACCCAGAATGCACATTAGAACTATTTTCTAACAATGTCCAAATTCAAATGCTCTCCAGCTGCTGGCATGTGATTTGGTTTTAGGATGGTGATGTTACCAAGAAATTAATCAGGAATAGAAAAAAACTACTGTGATATGACAGCAGCCAATATTCTCAACTCATTGATTAGTTTAAAATGATTTGAATACTTTCAGGTACATCAGCTCCATCAATATTGTTCAAAGGGTGGGGGTCATCTGGACCCCACAAGATAGCACAAGGGTTATGTTAGTCTACTTCTCAATTACTTCTCAATTTTTTTCCTTAGTTTTTGTGATGATGTTAAGTTTTAAAGCCTAAAAAAAACAAATGCAACACAATCATGTTATTGTTATTGGAGGCTGTCTTTTTAAATAACCAAACCAACCACTTCATCAGGCAATACAAAAGAGCCAGGGATGTCATTGAGACATTCCTACTCAACCCCTGTAAGGATTTGATAAAAAAAAAAGATAAATGAGATGATAGAGAATTACTGAAACCCCCTGTAAACCAATTTATTGTTCCTGCATATGTGTAAGTGAACTAACTGACCCAGGCTTCTGTTCCTTCTACATTTTAGGTCAGCTTTGCCCAAGTTTACCACTGTGTTAGCATTAAAGAGACAGTGTTAACATCTGTGTTTTCAATGATTTAGGTAAAAAAGGGATATAAAGAAATACTTATGTATATATATATTTTTTTTAATTTAAAACATTGCATATGGTTCAAAACCGCATACACGCTTCGTGTTTAATACTCAACTTTGAGTGGATTCCCACTGGTAAAGCTGGATTTTTATTCTGATCGTCTGCTTCTTTTGCAAAGTGAAAATGCCCAACCGAACCCGGGACGGTCTCTGTTAAGTGTAGAAGTAAACCATGGAGTTATTTTGTCCCATTATTCCTAGCGCAACACTCACTATTATGAGCGTAAAACGTTCAACATTTTGTGTTCAAGACATCATTTTGCATTTAAAACAGAAAAAAATACACTTGAAACTCAAATATATGTGCAATCAAAACAAATGTAACTCGAGAGAATGTCTCTCTCTTCTGCGCTCGAAACAGAGCAGGGCACAGCGTTACAAATGTGCCCCAAAAGCCAGACCATCACAGACATGGACGTCTTATTGGTCAGGAATTCTTCCAATTGTGCACAAACCTGACCCCGTCGATGAGTTGGTTGGAAGAATTTCTGACCAATCAGCATCAACCTTCCTGTCCATGTCTGTAACTGTCCCTTGTCCTGCCCCGTCTTGTCTTGTGCTCGAAATAATGGCGCAAAAATCACTCCTTAGTAAACTAGATAGATAAAAACAAATAACTTCAGCCCTGTTTTAATAGAAGTAGCAACATAAGTCTCACATTATGAGAATCAATTTGTAATTCTTATTAAAAAAAAAGTCTGAAAATGTCTTACAAGGTACAACTGATGAAGTGAGGAGGTACGATCTCCTGATTTTTACTATCCTCTGTCCATTTGAAGCAGCCCACCTTTAAAGACTCATCAGTTGTTGGCACTGCCAGATAAAAAGGAACCAAAGTCTACATAGCTACAGTGCTTCGCCTACAGTGCTGTGGCACACGAGTCCTTATCCTTTGTATTTTATCAGTCTCAATCTGTGTGGGTGCTAGCATTCATTAACACTTCCTTTTCATATGTGCTGGGTTCCTTTTGTAAGTGTGGATTTGAGTGTGTGAACCTCCAGCCGCAGGAACGAAAACAAGAACGTGTAAAAAGTCGGCTAGAAGGCGAGTGGGCAGCCAGCCAGGCCAATCTCAGGCAACTCTGTAGTGCTGCCCAAAAGGTAATGTGTCACGGCATCTTCTGCTTTGTACAGCACAAAGAAGCATCAACAAAGAGGGGGACTCAAAGGCAACGTCCGGCGCTACCGTGGTGGAGCTCAGCGAGCCTTTCTTTCTCTCCAACTCCCCTCTGGCAAGCCTCTATTTTGAGACTCCCGTCTCCTTGTTCTGCCGTGTCGCTCTGGGCTTTGGAAGAAACGGTGATGAGATCTCTGCACAACAGGTTTGTTCAAGATTTTTCAGTGCCGACCAGGACAGTCGGCACGATTGGTAAAGTGGGAAGTGTGACTGGGCTGCCGCTCGTCTTGACGTAGTCACTTAAAAACATTCGACTGTTGCAGCTACTTTAAGTTTTTATGCAATTTGATGAAAAAATAACGCCAGTTGCATTTTGTGTTTGGCCAAATACAAGTAGAAAAAAAAGCAGATAACTTACAAGAAACAATGTAATATGTGAACTGATGTAAAATGCGATGTTTCAGAATAAAAGTAATGAACCTGTTGTTTTGTTAAAACTACACTTTTCTTGCTTTTATCTGTCAAAGACAGATTTTTAGCCTTTTCCTTTTTGACCATCTGGCACTCAATTTGTTATTCTTCTGGCTCCAATGTAGATGGAATGACTTCACAATCATCCATGCTGGGAAAAACTAAGTCCAAGAAGCATCTGCTGATATACTGATACCATAAACCAATATAAATGTAAACAAATGACTTCACTGAACTTCCTGTTTCCTTGTATTTTATTGTAGCCTCTGTCTTTTGTTTGTTACCTTTGCGGTACTCTCACCTGCCTCCAGAATGATAGGAGAAGAGTATTTAAGACTTTTAACTATCTTTAACTGATTTTTGGGGTTCTAACTAACACACGCCTAACTTTAAGGCTAATAAGTTAACGATAGAAAAAAAAATCCATTGTTTAAATTGTTTCCCTTCTGGCCTTCTGCCTTCCAGGGATGCCCTTCCAGAAACAAAACTGTATTTATTATCCGGGCTAGGGACCAGTATAGGGAGACCAGGATGCGCTTAAACAACTGAGCTATCCAGCCGCTTGTCCATTGTTCAAATAATAGTAATTTATGTACCCTTACAAAGTGCCTAAGGAGTAGCGGGACCCCTGGTTGGGAATCACTGTTTTAGAAGTATGAACTGTTAGAAGCATTTGCAGTGGGACACTAGTGGAGGTAGATATTAGGGAATTGGACAATCAGAGTGTAATCTGTGTGGGCGTCTTACAAATACTTTGACATGCACAGCAGCAGCTGGATAAAACAGTTGGTTAAGCTGCGCATGGGAATTTAGGGTTAGATTCCCGGCGGTTGTAATGAGTTTCATCCAATGTGAGTCCTTGGGCAAGACGCTTCATGCTACTGCCTAACTATGCAGCCACAACGGGGCCCAAGTCTGGGTCTCCCTGTGCCTGTCCCCGGCCTGGATAAATTACAGGTTTGTGACAGGAAGTGTCACACGCCGTAAAAATTTGTCAAACCACCTGTGCGAGTCGGTGGCGACACTTAAGAGATATGCCAATAGGTGAACAACAACTTACCACACAAACAATTGTACGTTCCTTGAGGTGGCTGTATGGTTTTTGTGAGTTAACTGCAAAACCTGTGCACTCCTTACGATCCTCCATGGGTCCGGGCAACCCCAAAATCGCTGGTTTTTAAATGGCTGCATTGGCTCCCTGTGCGTTTCAGGACTGATTTTAAAGTTATCTTAAAGGTTTATAAATGTTTTTATGGACTATTTTATCATTTACATAGCAATGTTTTTTTTCTTGCTCCAATGCTTCCTCGTGGGGATCCATCCTTCTGAGGCACTAACGGCTCCTCCTGTATGGCTACCCAAGCCGTTCAGCATTCTCATTAGGCCGGCTGGGGTCCCTCTCTGTGGTCTAATAGCTGTAGAGTCCCTGAGCCGCTGTGTTGGGCGGGCGCTGTGCCATAGACCCCCGTGGTTGGCCTTGGAATAAATGGATCCCCATTATATTGTTTATGCACAGCAGTACCGAGCCAGCCTGTTTCTTTAAGCTGCACTTCTTACGTTTTTTAATAATAACAATGGATTGGATTTATCTGCGCTTTTCCAGATGCTCAAAGCGCAATCAATGTATGTCCATTATTCATCCTCTTATCATTTGTTTTTGGTGATGGTAACTACTGTTGGAGCCACAGCTGCCCTGGGGCAGACTGACAGAGGTGTGGCTGCCAGTTCGCTACGGCCCCTCTGACCATCACCGGGACATTCATACACATTCACACACCAGTGGAGCCGCACTGGAGGCAGGGAGGGTGACGTGTCTTGCCCGTCGGGGGAGCGGGGATCGAACCGCCGACCCTTCTATCATGCTCACGACCTGCCTGAGTTGTTTTTGTTCAGTTTTGATATAAGGGTTTTATTGGCAGAACTGGGCGGGTGGAGGGATGAATCTGGTGATGGAGTAGTGCCAACTGCAACAGTGTCCATAATACTTACCTGTATAGTTATTGTACATACTATAGACCTTTATTCTGTACTTACTGCTTATTGCACTTCTGGTTAGATGCTAACTGCATTTCCTTGCCTTGTACCTATATGTGCAGTGACAATAAATTTGAATCTAATCTAATCTAATCTAATCTAAAACTGTATTTGATTGTCCTGTGTTTTCTGTTTTAATGAATTTTCATATTTTATGACTATTTTATTTGCTTTTATGTAAAGCGCTTTGTGTTTTCAACTGGACTGACGGGCGCTATACAAAAAAATAAAGTTTGAAGTCTGAAAAACATGCTGCACCCGTACGTGTCAACCTCCGTGTGAGTAGGGCTTTCCAAAGGAGGCGCTCCCCCCGCCACAAAAAAACCAAACACCCACAAAAATAAAAAAAAAAAAGTCGCTCAAAGCAGCTTTTCTAAAAGTCTTCCTTCAGTCGGATGAAGGTCGCAGCAGCGTCGACTAATCGTTTGAACGGTCGTTGCGGTTTTTCCAGTGTCAGTCTCTATAGTTCAGTTCGTCCTATGAGAGCTCTGGACTTGTCACAGAGAACAAGAAGCCCTGTAAATCTGACACTTAAAAGGACAGTTTAGCACAATAACCCCTCTAATTATGAAACGCCCCAAGCCATGCAAGAAAAGAAAGAAAGAAAAAAACCACCAGATCATGCACCAGTAGCCACACTATTAGAGTGTGGCGAGGCAATAATAAGGATGAATTACTCCTCCCTTTCCTGTGACCTAAAAATTGCAGAGCATACTAAATCATGCCCTCCGTGTCAGTGTCTGCCTGTTATTTGCATACATTAAAGTGGGAGTAGCGGCTCTGTTTCGTGACACTCGCGTGGTGGCGTGTGGACAGCCAAAGATTGTCCCTCAATTTCTCTCAACTTCAAAAAAAGAAATAAATATTTGTCAGGGGGGGTAGTCATTGGCGATGCATAGTAACTTACTGAGTGCCTCTGCTCTGTTTATATGAGTGTGTGAGAGTGGCTGCTCGCCTGTCTGCATGGTCCGCCAGTGTGTTTATCTGTTTATGAGCAGCGTCTGAGTGCTTTCTCTGCACCATCCCACTGTTTCAGCAGAAACTGAGCTGGCTGTCAAAACAGGAATGAAATTGTGGTGAGGCAGAAAAAAAAAAAAAAGAATGAGAAAAAAAAAAAAAAGCTCAGCAGCTCTGAGATATATCTATTCTTGCTCCTCGCTTCCCTCAAGCTGCTTGTAGGAGACTTCAAAATGGCTGCGCCCCATGCCACAGAGTGGGCTCTGCCCTGTCAAAACGTCTTTGAATGGAAAACACAGACTGCAAAGTTTCCTCCCTTCTTCCTCTCCCCCCGTTGTTTTTCTCTCCTTCCTCTCCGCTTGCCTCATCCCTTTCTGTCCATCCTTCATCACTCATCGAAAGGGCATCTCATCCTCACCAGAGAGGCTTTCATTGACTGCTGCCTTTACTCAGAGAAAAACTGGCTCTCCCTCTGCCTCTCCCTTTCGCTGGAGCCCTGCCAGAGCTCTCTGTCTCAGCGAGGTAAGGTATCTGCCAGTCACTCAGAGGCCCTTTCCTTTTTTCTTTCATAAAAACATGATGTCTATCTCCCGGGTCCTGTCTGGGAAACCGCGCAGGTCTTGGCACCTTTGTCAGGAGCGATTATGATCTGTGCAACCGACAAAAATCACAAACAAATGGACCGTTAGAAAAAGTTAACAGAGGGGTTCTTTGATAAGAGAACAGATTTATTTATTTTTATATTAAAAAGACTATTTTGTTTTTTAGAAATATATGCCAAATCCATTCAGAAGAAGTGCAGGCCTTTTAAAACGTTTTTTTTGTTATTACAAGGTGCGCTGATCCGATTATGGGTAGAGATTTAGCTAACTCTGTTTTTTGAAATGTTTTTCTACAGTCTAAAAGGTACATTCACATCGGCCTCAGTAACCTGCATTTTAGCAACCACTTTCACCAAAAAGTCTATGAAAATGTGCATATGTGCACGTTTCAGGCTTCTGTGTTCAAAATTTAGACATTCATACAAGTTTTCCAAGACTATTTTTGGGGTCTACGTACAAAATGCGCATCCACTGAATACAATAAAGGCCTATGTCATGTATAATCAACTTTTTTAGCTTTTAAGTGTATTATAATGTTCATTCCTCACAAGAAAACAATCCCAAAGTGTTGTTTTCATCCATTTACACACTTCTGGGTATTCCTATAAAAACCTGCGCTCTGAGCACCTGCCCCTCCCAATCCACAAAAATGAGTGGGTTCTCACATTGTGACATAGATAAGTGAGGAACTCCCCCTTCCAGGAAAAGTCTGCTCTACCAGCTCCACCCCCCGGCCAACAGACACACCCACTTTCTCCATGCAGCTAAAAGCTGTCATTTTCATAAGCACAATATAAATATCTATTTTTGAAAACGTTTGTATGTTGTTTGTTTTTGTGGGCGAGATGCAAAAACGCTGGCGAGGCCGACTCTAGGTTCACGTCATGAAATAGGCGGCGCCCACAAAGAGAGAGAGTTGGTGCCTCTGAGCTCAAGTCGTTTTATTTTCAGGTAGGAAAATAAACTGCATAAATTACTCATTTCATTTTTAAAAAATCGTTCTTTAGTGTGCCATGGCTAATATATTATCATACACATGGATATAATTTACTCTGAAAGACTTAAGAAAAGGATGATGCAGGCACTGCCCGACAGTGGTTTAAATCCTATTTATCCGATAGGTACCAGTTTGTTAATGTAAATAGACAGTCTTCTCATTGCACTCGAGTTTGCTACGAAGTCCCACAGGGCTCAGTTTTAGGACTCATCCTGTTTATGCGTTATATGTTACCCTTAGGAAACATAATCAGGAAACACAGCATTCATTTTCACTGTAATGCAGATGATACACAGTTGTATTCATCTATTAAACCTAAAGAAAATGACCAAATAGAGGAACTGAATGCCTGCATCGGAGATATCAAGACCTGGATGACAATTAATTACCTCCTCCTGAACCCAGAAGAAACTGAGGTTATTATACTAGGTCCTAAATACCCTGTCACAATTTCATTAGCTTCAAACATCACGTCAATCAAAATACCTTTCAAAATTTTACTCATCAATAGTGCAGCTGAATGAACTACAGGTTCTTGGAAGATTCTTTTTCAGTCAAGCGCTGTACTTGAGTGAAATTAGTGGTATTATGTTATTGCAATCTGTCAAGTTCTTCATGAGCTTAGACTGCCTTACAATTGTGTGCTTTATACCCTGCTTTAACCACCAGCCAGTCTTATAATAATATATACTGATGGTTTTTTTTATGATGGTGTCAATCATGTTGACAGGCAGCGAGAAAGGCCTGCGCTACTGCTTTTCCTTGCAAAAATTATGTGCTTATAAAAACCTTCAGTTCTCCACACACTAGTAGAAATATCTCTAAACAGTTGGGTCTTTTCAATGGAATTCAATAAAAAAACAAAATCACATCTAAATATATATGTAAAGATAATTTCCCTTATGCATGCATCTACCCATCTTTAGCTAAAGGCTGTGCTATGAAGGCAAGTGTCCTATGACGATGTCTACAAACCCATTCTGCCTGTGCTTTTCATTTTTTACTACAGGTGGCTTCATCACATGTAGCCAAAAGGAACTGCCTAATGGCCATTTTTATTTGATAATTGGTCATCTTGACATTTCAAATTGTCTCCACAATTTGTTCATCTCTGTAGTGAGTGGCTCATTAATTAGAGCGGGCCTGTGTTGAGCTCATCCTTCCCGGAAAGGATTTGAGGTTGCTGGTGAATTACATGGATGGCATTCCTTTAGACGTGTTCATTAAAACTGACACTTTTCGCCTAAATAGTCCAACATAAAAAAGGTTTAGAGCAATTAAGAGTCCAACGGGGTTTTTTTTTTTAATACAAATGTTTGAAAAAAAAACTCTCCTTAAGAAAAGGGCTGGTGGTTCTGTGAATGCTGTTAAATATAGAAAACCTTGGATTTTGCAACAGTATGGCAATGTGCCACTCTTAACTTCCTAGCTTTGGGCTACGTGAGCCAGACAGTCTTAGTGCTTCCTAATTTTTCATATAGTAATTAGTCATATGTAAGAATGTAAAAGCCAGAGTTCACAGAAATGTGCACTGCCAGATAGTGAATTCCCACAAAAATAGGGTACCTGATGGGTCATGGCAGTCCACAGAGGGGAGGCCAATGTTCTATATAGATGGTTGGATGTTCTAAACCTTGTTTTGGGTGCTAGCACTAGGATTTAGAAGATAGAAAACCCAAAAAACAGTATTTTATTGGTGCATAAAGAGGTGATGATACCGCCAGCCCTCGTAGAATCCCACAAGACTTCTTTTAATTTCTGTCCCCCAGACATAGGATGATGTATTTTGACGTTTCTATCATGGGGCTGAGGTAAAGTGGTCAACCTCAGAAAATAAGGTCTTAGGTTTGGTTCCCGCCGTGCTCTCCCTTCTGTCGCAGTGTCCTTGGGCAAGACACTAAACCCCACATGGTTATCCCTAGTGCTATCTTGTGGGGTCAAAATGACCCCACCATTTCACTGACATGTTATTCCTACCAGGACAAAGGTGGATAAAGGTGAACAGGATTTCATGAAATCCATGGACACTAGTGAAGATCACAAACCATTGAATATAAAGGGTTGAAAAACACTGGTCTAGTGGGTCCAGATGATCCCATTCCCATCATTAAAGTGCCTTGGATAGCACAAGGGTTAATGGGTGGCACCAGCGTTCAGAAGCAGAGCCACCACCAGTATGTAAATGTGTGATTGCACGAGTTAAATGGGACTGGGACTGTAAAAGGCTTTAGACCTTCTTAAAAGGTAGTAAAGCAGTACATAAGTATACACTAGGAGTATCCACATCCAGGCCTCAAGGGCCAGCCCTCTGCTGGTTTTCCAGAAAACCTTTCTTATCTGCCCTGTCTTACCTGGATCAGGTGTGTTTAGCCAATAAGAAGCTCCGATGGCAGGTTGGTTGGAAAGCATGTAGAACCTCAGCCCTCAAGGCCTGGAATTGGACACTGTTTATTATTTTATTGACAGAGATACTCTGAAAGTAGGGAAAGTATAGGAGAGACTGGACTGGAGGCCTATGCCTTTATTGGCAGACCCAGATTTATATCCTTAAACAAAGGCGCTGTATGTCCACATAAACCCACGACAGACTTGAGGGACACGTGTGTGGAAGATAAGGCTAGCTTGACCACTTCGCTGTTGCAGCTGTCCTTGACCCATAAACCCTTAAAATCTTTGCACCCGCCTCGCTGTAGCTTAAGACTGCAGACATATAACAAAGTACGAGAAAAATAGAGTTAGCATAATTGCTACCCATCAATTGAACAGTGCACCTGGTATTATAGTGACTTTGCATTTTGGCGTTCTCCTGTCATCCAAATGTTACTAACAAAGATTTGCACAACGGCGCAAAGCTACTATTCTCTATGACAGAATCAGCTGATTTGCTTCATTTGCATAAGTATCTCACTTATATGCAGTGTTGCTGCTTTCCTTCGCTTCGGAATCTTCTGGTATTACGATAATTGCGCAAGCTGTTGACGAGTTACGGTAGTTGGAACGTTGGACAACAAACACAGTCAAAAACAAAATAACACATGCTGTTTGAACTACAGAAATTCCTTAGCTGTTTTCCCACTAAACATAATTCCAACGGATTCTGGTGCGGAGAAAAGCAACTTTGAGACAATAGGCAATCGGGTATTGATGTGAGATGTCATAACAGCGCAAGACCTTTGGTTTACATTAATTGCGTTAATATTTCACTACTTTAAAATGTTGTACATCAGCACCTAGCTGCTTTTCTTAACTTCAGAAGGCATTGGAATTATGTTACTATAGTTTAGCTTTAAATACAGAATTGGTTTGTACATATACACACCTTGTGTGTCCGAAGATGTATTCATTTATCTATTGTAACTGTAGAATCTGTCTAGCACAAGAGGCCTTTAGCTTTAATCTTGGTTGGGGAAAAAAAAGGAATTACGTTAATTCCATCAACGGTTGAAGAGTTTCGGTTGTCCAAAGTAGAATAACACTGGAGCTAACGCTGAAGGGCTAAAGGGTTAACCCCGCATTAACTCAAAACGGGGTGATGACAGTAATCAAACAAACCAGATCTTGTTGGTCAATCTGACTCGGGCAGAGCAAAGATTGCCCCCGTTGGAGTCTGTCTTTACTAGCCATCATATTAGATTTAATGCCCGGGCAGCGCAGAGAACATCTGTAAAGTTAACTCGAAGGAAAGAAGAGTGAATGCACTTGTGAAAGCTCTCAGCTGAGTGAAGCATCAGACCAAACCATCAATCTCAACAAAGCTCATCTCAGTAATAATTCATTTTGTATTCTGAGAAATTGAAAATATTGATTTGTAATGGCCGGCACCCCACACCCCGTCTTCATTCAGTGCTCCGTGTCTGCCAGTGAGGTGAAAGAATTCTCCTGGAATCACTAACATCTGTTCCAGACATAAAAAAAATAATAAAAAAAATAAAACAAGTGCAGGTTAACAGCCGGAGAAGCTATTGTTATCTGAATTAATTAGGGACACATTTCTTGATGCCTTCAAGAGGCTAAAATTGGCAGAGGATATTCACTGCAGTGCTTATATTGGCAGTCATTACTGTTTGTATGAAGGCGGGTTTCACTGCAGATACAGCTGTCAACAACAAAGTAGAGGGATCTGGTTCGAAATTAAACTCTGGAGGGGTTGGAGATTTCTTTGGCAGTCTGTCTTGTCAACATCTTGTTTGTGTTTTTCTTTTCTTTTTCGTCTTCCCTCCCTCCATTAGGCGGAACGGTCACGGAAAGCAAGGGAACGCTTTTCAGAATAGAGCAAGTGGGGATTTATTTCCTGCTATCAGCACATTTTTTGTATGGATCGTAGTTATCATTAGGTTGCTGTCTACACAGAGGTAACGCATTATGGCGCAGTCTGGCTTATCTATATTCTTTGCGCTGACACTAACCTATCATGAGTTCTGTATCAGGAGGACTCGGCAGGATTCTCGCTGTGATATTTCAAGTTCTTAACAGTCTCCTCATTTTTGTACATCCCTACATTTCTACTCAAAGGTTTTATTGCTTGTGTATTTTTTTAATTACATCAATCTCACAGCTTCATTAGAAACATGGGTTCATTCACAAGGAAAGTACAACCACCTAAGTTGTTAAATGCACAATAATGTACGGTGGCCCTAAAGGGGAAATCCCATCAACGAATCACATGATGCAAAAACATGCTAAAGAAGATAATGACAATCAAAACATATAAACAAATAAAAAAAACAAGGATACATTTTAGGAAATCACAAGACACTAGAAAAGGTAGGTACTATAGTGTACATACACTATGTTTGATATTTGAGGTTTGATTTTTTATTATGCTAGGAAGGCAGAGACAAGACTTAAATACAGACAGGGCAGACAAGACACAGGTGGACACGATCAGGGCTGATGGTGACCAAAGGAAGTAAAACTCAAGAAAACAGACAAGACAGGAGACTTTCAAAATAAAACAGGAAACAGAAACAAGACAGAACAAGGACAACAAATTCAAATCATGACAGGATCATTTTCATGTGGAAAAACAACATTTGGTCATACTATAGGAAACTAAAATTTGAATAGATTTGCCACAAATTCTTGTTTGTCTGTACACATATTTAATTTACACTTGATTATTGCAAGAAATACAAGAAATCTGGAAAACTTCACCTGCACTGTTTGGTACCCAGGTATTTATCTCTGAATCACACTGGTAGAAATTTTGGCTAAAGATGTCCTGGATCGAGCTTAGGTTTGTAAATCGGATCGATCAAAATGAACCTAAAATTAAAAGTGAATCGAATCGGCAACCACAAAAACCAAATTTATTTGTAAAATGAATCGCCAAACCTGAGTCTTCAATCTCCCCATACTATTAAAAGAGTTATGATTAGTAGAGAGCATACTCAATTACGCCTCAGGCTAATTAAATATTGGTTGAAATGATGGACAAATGTCATTATCCAATCAGTGTTGTCCCACACTACTTACCTTTTCCAGCCTTCATATCGCTGCGTCTTGTTAACATTTCATTTAGATAATAGGAAATTACTTGTCTTTCGAAATGTCTTTTTCTTTTTTTCTTTTAACAAAAACCAGAAAAGGTAGGTTCTATGGGAAATCACTGATGGGATGATGAAGTTTGTCTATCATTTCAACTGACAGTTATACTGGCTATGCTCCATAAAACTGAAAAAACTTCTTTTAAGTATTCGGACATTGAACACACATTTAACCCTTGTGCTATCCTAGGCACTTTAACATTGGGAGTGGGGTCATCTAGACCCACTAGACAGTGCTCTGAACCTTTTTTCTTCAATGATTTGTAAACCTCACTGGTGTCCATGGATTACATGAAGTCTTTCCACCTTTATCCACCTTTGTCATGGTAGGGAGAACACGTCAATGTAAGGGTGGATCTAAGATAGCACAAGGGTTAAAGAAACGTAAACGTCAATAATCATGTTCCATAGTACCTACCTTTTCTGGTTTTTAATGGTGTTTTGATTTTTAACATTCAATGAAAATGCTTTTGTTTTCTAAAACGATTCTTTTTATTTTTTCACTTTTATGTTTTGGTACCTGGAATTTTTGTTTTTTAAAATTTACTGTTTTTTCTTATTTTTTGTTTTGCTTTTTTTTTAAATTGTTTTCGTGATCTTTAATATGTCTTTGATTTGGGTGATTCGTTGGTGTAATTTGCACTTCAAGGCCACTGTAAAAACCGTAAAAATGTTGATCAAAGCAGTACATCACGGTCAAAAAATGTTTCCTTTATGAAAAGAACCTCAATCATGTCATTTGTTCTATTTAGAATTATAGGAAAAACATTGTTCCATAAAACATAAAAACATACATTTATATTAACGTACTATTACTTTACAGACATTTAAGGTCATGACATTGTTGCACATTCACTGTGTGCAGTTGGGTTAATATTTGATAACCCAGTGACATTAAGATTACTTTTTTCCTCATTCATGAATGAATGAATTGTTTCTCAATTGTTTTCTCAATTGTTCTCATTCACTCATGAATGAATGAGAAATGTTTTCTTATTTTACCTTATTTATTTAACCTGTTGTCACGTCTAGCTCCGAATGAATCAGGGAACAGTGAAAAGAAAAGCTTACATCCATGCTATATACTTGTGTCCAATTTCATATAATAGTGTCTCCTATAATCCAAAAATTAAAATGTATCTTGCATTAATACTGTAATATTGTTTATTTTTAGTGGGCACTTGTGTTGTTAAGCAGGAATAAAAAATATGACAGATTGCAAAAAGAATGCCATCCATCCATTCATTCATCCATCTTCCGTTTATTCCCTTTCTGGTTAACAGGCTGCCGGAGCCTATTCCGGCCACTTGCGGGCGAAGGCAGGGGGCACCCTGGACAGGTCGCCAGTCTGTCGCAGGGTAGAGTGTCCACAATCATACACCCACACACTCTCACATTCACACTTAGGTACAATTTAGATTAACCAATTAACCAATGAAGCATGTTTTTGGACGGTGGGAGGAAGGCGGAGTCCCTGGAGAAAACCCACGCATACACGGGGAGAACATGCAAACTCCACACAGAAAGGTCCCACATTGATGTTCTGGTTCAGGTCCCCCAGCCAGGACTTGAACCATGGGCCTTCTTGCTGTGAAGCAAGAGCGCTAACCACTGCGCCACAGTGCACCCTTAAAAGAATGCCAGTTTCCATTTAGTTTCTGAGCAGGTAAAAGAAAACAAGTAAACAAACCTTGCGTATGGTACAAAGACAAAATTAAATGTGGTCATGGACTACCGTAGCTTGATAAAATACAGATAAAAAAAAAAAATTACAAGATATCTTGAGGACTCTTTTGCTTGCTGAGGAGCTATCACAGTGTTTTGTTCCTTTGACAGATCATAGTTTCCACAAATCCTTTCTTGCTTTGTCTTTAGTTCAATGCACATTTCCTTTGCCTACATGCTTACTTATAAAAAATGTTTTAAACTCATGTAGCCTCTCTAATATACTCTGCATATGTTAAAACAATTACATAATGCATATATTTTTTGATGTTCAAATCTGAATATTTACGCTAGAAATAAGAAGGGGCCCCAACATACTGCCCTGTGGCACTTTTAAACAACAGACAGGATATGATGATTTAGTGCCTCAAGGGACACTTGGGTTTCTCCTAAAATATATATTTGGTCTAAAGAAAAGATTTTTTTTCTTTAAAAGAAAATAACTGAAATTAAAGAATGGTAAACAGTCATTGAACCCTTGTGCTGTCTTGTAGGGTCCAGATGACCAACATTAAAATGCTTTGGATAGCACAAGGAATATAAGAACAGGGCATCATGCATAGAAAATTAATTATTTTCGGCTGCAACGGAAAAAAAAGGGGAAATTTAGTTGTCATTTTTTTAGGATCTGAACGCTGCAATGTTGGAACCAGACGCAAGCAGTGATTGGTCCAAGTTCGTCTGAGCCAACATTTCTATGGCAACCACTCTCACCAATCCGGTGTCAGCTTGTTGGAGGTCCACACTGCTACCACTTTAAGGCGGGCAACGTGTAATTTGTCAAACATTTGAGATGTTTGTCACTCAGTCTATATTGTTATGTATTTTAAACTTAAATGTCATTTTGGATATAGGAAAAGTACACATCCTAAAAGCAGCTTTTTTTATTTTTATATGTGTGATTAGTTTCTAACTGCGGCAAGCTACATGGCTGAATGGCAAACAACTAGATGGAGATGAAAGTACTTTCAGAATAAAAGATCTTTGTTTTATTTTTAACCTTAAGTATAGATCAATAGGTTTAGGTGGGCAACTAGGAGAAAAAAAATAGGATTTTGTCCTTTGCTTCCCTGTTTGTCTTTATGCTTTTGTGTGTGATCATTTACTCTCTGGAGCAGGTGCTGCGTGTCACTTTATACTCTCTCAAATCACTCCACTAGTCCGAGGTTACTGCATCATTCCCCCAGACTGCACTCTCTTATCTGTCCCTTCTCCCCGGCCTTTGATCCACCCGCTCTAACCTCCACCAGTTCCCCCGGAGTGCAATCTGTTGTCCATTGGTATTGATCAGCCACACAACGTTTTGATTAGCACACTTGGCTGGATAACAGGAGCTCGACTGCCTGATTGCACTCCACCATTCCAAACCCTATTGTTCCTCTGGTGGCCAGGGAGTTTCTTACGTCATCGGAGTAAAGCTGGGCATTTAACGTGGGTTCAAGAATGTGCTAAAAGCACGTTTAGCCTAAGGTGCTCACACTGGACAAGCAGGGAGGGGCTTCTTAAATTTACTTTTACCAGCGCATGTCTGCCCTACAGTTGGTTGAGGCTGGGTACAAAATGTCAAAGCTGGGCGAATCTCACAACCCTTGCTTTTTCCAGGCTTTTTCTTTCATAGCTCTAATTTCATAAATGGAAGACTTGATTCAAACTGAAATGCTTAATTTCTCCTTTATGATCAATTTTCAAATGGCTGGCACTTCAATGTATTGAAGACCAAACTTTACTACCAAATCTGAGTTTCTGATTGGTAAAAGTTCAACTGCCCCGCCAAGTGGGCCACATATGGTTTAAAAGTGGGCAGAAAATCTGGGCTCCAGATGTGTTTGTCTGCAGTTTCCCCTATTGGCTTAAGTAGACACCCAGTGGTCTGGCTTACTACGCTAGCCAGCTGCCCGGTGGACAGCACAGTGTCCGCTAAAGGCAATGTGGGCAAACACAGGTGGGGCCACCATGGAAACTGCGGACAAACACATCTGGAGCCCCCTTGGCCTTGCTGGCTGGGATGTTTAACTTTCCATGTGCATTAAGTGGACGCAAATTACACGTGAATTAAAATGCTAACCATATGTTCCTACCAAATCATAATCCAATACTGTTCAAAGTCCAACCTGTCTTAACTTTCAATAGCTGTGCGTTTTGTATGTAGAGCCCAAAAACAGTCACCATAGCTACACGTGATATGTGATAGTTTTATAGACCAAAATACGCGTTTATGTCCAAGTTAGATGATCCGATGATGAATCGTCTTCATCAATGAACTGATTTATAGTCCTACGATTTAACCCAATTTATCTGTCTGAGGCAAGTTGTAAACTGAATCGACCCATACCATTATACATTGTTTTCAAAAGGAAATTAATCGATTATATCGATATTAGAAAATACCATTTGGATTGAGGCACAGTTATTTTATTGTACTGAGAACAACCACACACAGCGGACAACACACACGTGATGGCAGCAAAAATGATCAAGCCATCCTTACAGTCCAATGTGTGGAAACAAAGACATGTGACCATACAGTGCAATGTTTTGATGATGCTCTATTTGGATTATTATGATGTGTAAAAACAACAGTGGGCTGAACTTCAGGAAACTAAAATGTGAATGGATTTGCCATTAATTCTTCTTTACTTGTTTGTACACATATTTGATTTACACTTTTTTACAAGGAATCTGAAAAAGTTCACCTGCACTGTTCAGTGCCCAAGTATGTATCTCTGAGTGACACTGGTACAACCTTTGGCTAAAGATGTCCTTGGTCCATTTTAGTTCAGAGAATCACACTATGAATCTCATTGTCAACCGCTAGCTAATATATGAATTAAATCGGTGCACTTCTCACTTTACATAGACTTTTCATTGGAAGTGATCATCTGAAGGCAGCTTGACAAATTGGAATACAAGCATTGCAGGTAAGAGATAAAATTTTGACAGGAATGTTACTGACACTTTGAACAAAAAAGGACATTTTTTACATTCGTTCTTAAACGCATAAGCAGAAAGAAAGAACTGGTTATATCTGTTCAGAAAGGGGGAAAAAAGGTCTTTACAGTTCAATATTGGATTTCGCTGAAGCTTCACTAAAGAAAAGGTAAAAAAAAAAAAAAAGGGAATGCTTAACTTTTTATCACTTGCAGCAGAATGAGGGCACAAGGGCAAGCTATTGGCTGGTCAAGCATTCTGACTTCCGAGCCTACGAATGAGACGCCCAACGGTCTATTCATTGGAGCCGGCAATTAAATCCAGCCAGTTAAGGTTTAATACCTACATTTAAGGCTACCATTGTGTGCCAAAAGCTATTTCAGACTCACTTTAGGAGCTTTCATTAAATCCAAAAGAATGCTGAGGCTATTCACAAAGAGACTTGAGTTAAAAGCACTTTTTTTTTATATGTTCTTAACTCTCCCGGCCCTACTTTCTGCATATCCCCATCTGCATACTCATGCAGACACAATACCTCAAATAAAATCATTTGTCAGGGCGAAAGAAGTTCATTTTTTAAAAAAACGTTTGACTTTTTCATTTGACCTTTGGCGTTCCTGCTTGACTGGGTCACGATGTTCTCGCCACTTCAAAGTTTTGCCAGTTTCTTGACACTTTGAGGAGGTTCCTTCTTCGTTGGGCGCCGAATCGCGCAATCGGAAACACAAAATGGGTCCCGATTTGGTGGTGTTGGTCTGTTTTTGTGCACTAGTCGGAACCAGTGTAAACAGGACCCCCGATAGAGCACGAACTATATTAAGACAGAAAAAGCTTGGGACGGGGGGCGTGGGCGCATTCCTTCAGTCGAGTTCATTAGTCGCAGACTGGCTGTGATGCATGCTGGGGATGTTGGCCGGGCTTGGCTGACCACTCAACCACTGAGCAAGTCAACAGATGTAGCGGCGCTCTTCCAAACAAAAGGGGAGCTGACAAGTTCAAACATGGCCGGGAGTCTGGGGAGCTGTTGATGGACTCGGAGGAAGACGAGAGGAAAGGAAAAAAGAAGAAAAAAATAGGGGGGCAGGAGGAATTTCGAAAGCTGGAAGATAAAGAGAGACAAACAAAAGGCGTTGGTGGGAGGTGGGAGAAGAGTTGTTCCCCAGAGGGATCACTCTTGGTGTCTCACTCCACTGGTCCTTCTAATGTGTGACGCTCAAGAGATTGACAGACTGTGTAAAACACAGCCCACAGGAGAAAACAGCAACAACATGCGTCAGACACATGAAAAAAAGAAACTCAGCTGGGCTATGCTTGGAAGAAACTGCTGGCAGGGAGTCGGACGGACGACAGCGTGGTTAATACACCCTCATGCTGAGGGTCAGACTTTTAGGGTGTGTCTTTAAAGAGGTTCGATTCAAAAGTTTTACTTCAGAAATACAAAAAATGGTGTTTTTAACGTGATCTTGTGCCATTTTCCCTCTGATGGAGGACATATATAAAAAAAATGAAACCCTAAATTAGCTTTTTTTTTTTTTTAATGGGATTTATACTTTATGCAAGTACTTTAGAGGATCCTTTTCAGGTACTCTTTTTGTTGTCCATATGTTGAAATAACGTAAATAATTTGTAATAATTTAATATATTTAGACCAAATCTGGTAGAATTTTTTCTTTTGTATTTTAAGACTGTCCACATATTTTTCCATAAAAAAAAAAGTATATTTCTTTCAAACAATCATCTAATGTGGGTGGAACTGGCCTCATCCACTTTTTTGGTAGTTTACTTTTACCGGCAGCAGCTTTTTATCTGTTCAGAGCTATAACATGGCTCAGGTAGAGGTTAAAAAAGGTCAAATGGAAGCTAAGTCTTCAACAAGTTATGGACATCTCTCAAGTAACGATTTAGCTCAGGACATTCACAGAACACATGATAATGGCCCGCAACCGTTGAGCCAAATGGCCTCCAACACTCATAATTCCTTTTTATATTAATAAATATATATATATATATATATTAGTATATAAAGTTATATAGTTATTCAGTTTTTTTTTTCTTTTTTCTTTATGGTTTTTTGGGGTGAAAAACTGCCTTTTAAAAAAGATTGTTTTTGTAAAGAACACTCAAAAAACAATTCTTAAGATCTACCTAAAAACCTTCCGCGAAGCGGTTCAACACAACCACATTGTGGAATTGTTTCAAATAATGTCAGCAACGGAATCCCTCCAGGATAAATATTCTTAGTTTTCTACTCGAGAGTGGTGTATAATCGTCGGGTAATGCAAAATATTGAATGTATGTAGTAATATTTATGCAAGCAAATCAAAAGAGTTAAAAAAAATGAGCGAAATGCACTCTAGTGAAAGAAAAACCGCCATAGTTCTTTAATTTTTTTTGTTAAAATACGATGGGTGGGCCACAAGCTCCCTGGTCTGAGCTCTCAGCAACAGAAAGGGGAAGGGGGTCGGGGTTGCTCCACTAAAACAAACCCTGCCCACAACTAAAGAATGACACAGGTTGGTTTTATTTTGGCTTAAAACAGCATAATCATAATACAAAAAAACACTACAGATGCTTTTAAAATAGATCAAAACATTACCGGAGTGGAACTTTAACCAAAATTTAGCCTTCTTTTATTGTATTTCACAGCTCACTGTGTTCTGCGACTGATTGGGGTCAATGAAGGTATTAAACTTTGGGAGGTTTTTTTAGTAAAAGAGAAAAGCGTAAAAATTTTCATGTCCGTCTTCGAAAAGGAGTGTAGTGAGGAGTTTTACAGCCGTGAAACATCTACTTTATAATCCTAGTCGGTGGATTTCATCTATCATTTTTCATTTTTAAAGACATAACCCATAATAAACGAGAAAACACTGTACTTTTAGGTTTGAGGCTGCTATTCCAATTAAAGCAATTGGAAGTTACTGTCAGTTCACCGAATAACCACTAGGTGGCCTATAAGACAAGTCAATTTCCTGAACACGTCAATGGAAAATGGCTCAACAACCAAAAAAAAAAAAAATACGGAAGACTTTGAAGTTAAAAAAAATGTTTTAACTAACATTTAAAATCCACAACATATGCATTAAGAAGAATATTCATAGATCTTAACATTTTATTTTATGCATCTTTGGGATAAAAATTCTGCTAAAACTAAGAGTAAAGCGTTTTCCTTAAAGACCCAATCTGAGGAAAATGGTGCTTTTGGTGTTTTTAACATGTTCTTGTAGGAACCTAACATTGCACCAGTAATGTTAGGTTCTGATGGGGTGTAAGCTAGCAAGAGAAGACGTAAACAGAGAGCTCTCAGTAAAGGGAGGGGGGAAGGGTAGCTCCACGCTAACCTTCCCGCCCACAACTCAGAGGCGAATTACTAATGAACTACTGCAGAAACTAAGTCCTACAAACTGAATAATCATAAATAAAAGACAGCTGGGAAGGCCTTTAAATTAGATCAAAAGGGGATTGTAGTGGGGGCTTCTAATAAAAACACTAAAAAAATGAAATGTTAATTTTGTAACATGGGATTTTTAGGCATGTTCCACCAACTGTGAGGTTTCTACATCCCATCAATTTAATTATTAAAAAGAAAATAGTAAAAATATCAGAAAAAAAGAGGGCTACAGATGGCTTAAAGAAAAAAACTAGTTGGTGACACACCAGACAGCCGTCTCCAGTTCCTTCAACAGCCACAGTACTAAAGATAAGACCCTACTTTTAACAATTAAAATGGAAATGTTCATCATGTGAGAACACTTGTCGACACTTGATAAAGACTTTACGATCAGGCTTTAAATAATCATTCGCCTTCTCAAATGTAATTGTGACAGTTCGCACACAAAAGCAGGTGACTGATTATTCTGTCTTACGAAAAAAATTAAAAAGAAATCAGAATAAGCCTATTTGACAAGACTTCACATTTTCCTATCTTCACCTGCATGCCACCGAAGATACGGCTCCCTATCAGCAAGTGTCATGCTTCAACCAAAATTCAGAGGAAAAAAGGGTGGAAAAAAGCCATTTCTCTTTGACTTCGAAGCATATAATTGCAGGAAAAGAGTAGTGTCTCCTTCACATGTATTTTTCTGCTTGACCTTCAGCTGTGAGGGAAAATGGTTGAATGAGGATGAATGGCAGGCTCAGGAAATGCCCTCAAGCAGCTCCCCTCTCTCCCTCCCTACGTTTTGACTGCATTAATATCTCTGCAAATAACACTAAACAGATTCTTTTAAACAGGATTTAAAAGTAGTATTAAAATACGTAGAATGATGAAAATATAGGAAAAAAATCTAAATGTGTTTTTTAGAGTACCACTCACATTTTTTATATATATTCAGGTTAGCCTCATGTGATTTTAAAAAATAAATAAATAGCAAAAACCACTAGAGGGCACTGTATGTGTGTTTGCTACTGACTGCAACACAGAAGAAAAAACACGGCTCAGTCTTAAGCTGAGTTCACGGCCTTGGCTATACGTGTTCAGGCTACTCCGTTTTTGGGCTCTACATAGAAAACGTGCAACTGTGGAACGTATGTTAGACGTCAAACCAGTTGAACTTTGACCAATCAGGGACTCGTATTTAGAAGTAACGTAAAGGTAGTGTCCTCTTTAATTAATGGAAGGGTCAAGTATTGAAAATTTATCTTAAAGTAGAAATGGAAAATTCGCAAGATTTGCAACGCTACGACGTGTCGTACCCAGATGTGAGTACATAAGTTAGTAACGCGTAGCAGCAGTCCAGTGTAAACGCAGTATGCTAAAAGTTTAAGAAGCGGCATTCGGCGCACTTTTGAACGCGCATCACATGCAGGATGTGTACGTAGCATTGACAGAATTGTTTTTAAAGCTACATTGAGAAAGAAATAGACAAAACAGATTTACCATATAAACTTTATCTATAAAGCACTTTAAAACAGCTGAAACTTTAGTGCTGGACATCTTTAAAAACTAAAAGCCAATGGGCATCAATGACATACTACAGTTCAAAGACACAAAGACTAAAGGAAGAAACTAAGTCTCGCTCGGGTCAAAAGCCAGAGAAATGGGTTTTTAAGACGGGTTTTAAAAGTGGACAGTTAGGGGCCAACTCTAAGAGGGAGGTTGTTCTACAGTTGAGAGAGAAGGCCCTGTCCCTTCTGAGCCTCCTCCTGGACATCTGTACCTGCAGGAGCAGCAGGTCGGCTCACCTGAGGGACTGAGAGAGGGAATACAGGTGAAGAAGTTTAGAAAGGTAAGGAGGGACAAGACCATGTAAGCATTTAAAAACATACAAAAGATTCACACAAAGATTTAGTGTTTTAAACAGGAACAAGCCCTGAGCACCAGAGCAATAGAGGCTCAGATCTACAACACCAGACAAGACCCAAGGTGTAGGCTGTGCAAAGAGGCGCCTGAAACAATCCAGCACATAACTGCAGGGTGTAAGATGCTGGCAGGTAAAGCATACATGGAGCGCCACAATCAAGTGGCTGGAATAATATACAGGAACATGTGTGGAGAATATGGACTGGAAACCCCAAGGTCAAAATGGGAAACACCCCCGAAGGTGGTAGAGAATGAAAGGGCAAAGATCCTGTGGGACTTCCAGGTCCAGACTGATAGGATGGTAATGGCGAACTAATTAGACATTGTAGTGGTGGATAAAGAACAGAGGAAAGCCGTTGTGGTGGATGTGGCAGTGCCAAGCGATGGAAACATCAGGAAGAAGGAAAATGAGAAACTGGAGAAATACCAGGGACTCAGAGAAGAACTGGAGAAAGCCTGGAAAATGAAGGTGACAGTGGTGCCTGTGGTAATTGGAGCACTCGGGGCAGTAACCCCCAAGCTGGAGGAGTGGCTACAACAGATACCTGGAAAGACCTCAGACCTCTCAGTCCAGAAAAGAGCAGTGCTAGGAACAGCTAAGATACTGCAGGACTCTCAAGCTCCCAGGCCTCTGGTAGAGGACCCGAGCTTGATTTACTTTTCAAGACGAAATGTCCTAAAAGAAATGTCTTGTTTCCACATTTTGTTAAATAAATTTTTCCCATAAGTCTGACTTATATGCAATTTTTTTTTCTTTGTCAAACATTTTTTTTTACTGTTGTAACTTATAGTCTGAATTCTGGTATCTGGTATTTCATTATCGTAAATTTTTCTTTTGGTTCACTTTAACTCTGTACCTTTGATCCACAGTGGTTCACGTGACAACCTTCACATTTAACTGAATGGTTGCTATTTTAGGACATTTACCCTGCTACTAAGCAAGGGTCAATCAGTAACAGATTGAACTATATACATATCTCTTATCAAATATAATATTAAGATTTTTTTTGATGTGTTATGTTTTTTTAAATACTTTGCCTCAAGCTGATAACGTAAAGACAAGTTATGATAATTATTTGTTCGAGTCCAAAATCTAGGTTGTAAAATAAATCATTTTGATGATGGTTTTACATGAAATGCAGTATCTGGAAGATAGCATCAATTCCTGCAAATACACAGCTATTTGTGTTGACACCTTCCATAAAAAAAACCCACACTTTTAAAATGACAGGGTTTTTGTTGAAGATGAATGGCTTAAAACATTAAATGCAGACAGGTGGAAAATTAACTACGTTTATCAAATAAGAATGAAAAACAAAAACTGCTACAGAGGCTGGAGAAAACATTCAACATAAACCCGGAGCGTAAACGGAAACAGGTGCTGACAGAAACTGATCAGGAAGAAAACATGACAGAGTGAAGAAAGAACCCATCAAAGAGAAGCCAAAACCAAAACGATAAATACTTCAATTACAAAGACTCACTCTGATTATCTTTTCATCTTTTATAAAAGCGTTCCCGGGCTTCCTCTAATTATATAGGGCTGTTGGTGTGGGGCAACCCCGCCCTCCCTTCCCGTCACCCATAACAGAGTTTATTCGTTTACGTGTAGCTTCCATATCTGTACAGTTTTCACTCAGATGCTAGGAAAACAAAGACATCTACAAGTTGATGTATCAGAAGGGGGCAGAGCTTATGGCCCGCTCGCGGTTTTCTACGTCACAAATACGTGTTTTAACCAATGGCATTTTTTGGTCTGCTCCTGATTCAAAAAGGGTTTGGATTAAGAAATGTCCTCCATCACAAGAATGTCAAAAAAACATCTTAAAAACACCAAAAAACCATCAAAGTGTGTCTTAAAGTTAAATTGACGACCAATCAGGAATGGCCATGACAATTTAAAAACATATATATTGGTGTGAAAACTTCAATACAAAGAAAAGACAGAACAAGAGAAGAAACAACCCAAATCATGCAAAAAATAGGTAACAATCCATAGACCAAAGTGGGAATTAAATAGCCTCAAAACAAACGGAGTCACGGTTTCCAAATATCCCAATTAATAAAGCATAAGCAGTAAATGGTCTATTTTTAAAATTTATATCATATTAGGCGCACAAGAAGTCGAGTCAGATGTTATTAACTGCGTGCATAGTTATTCTAATGTGTTTTTAACATTTAACAAATGTTGAAATGCGGAGGACTACCTCTAACTTCGTTAGAGACGTAAAAAACAAAAACAAAATCCAATACATGTTAGCCACGTTAGCATACAATAACACCCAACCAAACATTTTGTCAAAGCGCTGTGTACCTCTCAAATACACTTCATCAGTAAGCACAACCAGAATTGATCCAAATAAGACACCGTAGAACAGGGGTGGCGAACACGCGGCTCGAGCCGCAGGCGGCTCTTGGCCAATGAGCGTGCGGCTCTTTGCGTCTCATCATGTTCTCTATAAACTTTTCCTCATTTCATAATTTTTTCCCTTTTAAACCACACTCAAACCATCAGAGGGTATTAAAAATAAATTATAAATTATTATAAAAGTCATTTGGCAGTGTGTGTTTGATTCTGCTCCCGACACATAAGTGTCATTTGCGCATGTTACGCCCAAAGCCGGAACACATAGGTAAACATTTGATGTGTGTGCAGACCGTTACCCACATGGTCAAAATGGTGAAATTCAGAGTATAAAGATAAACACAAGACGTTTCTGGAAAAACGGTAAGATTCTTACTTTTTTACTGAACAGTAAGTCGCGATGTTTATTATTATTATGATATCTTTGAAGCAGCAAAACAGTTCATGGCAGAAAAGAACAAAACGTATCCCGGAGAAAATAAAAAAACTCTGATCTGACATAAATTATCTCCTTTATTAACAAGTTGAAGCTTTTCAAACATTCAAAACGGCCATAATTCCACTTTCCTTCTTTGTGGAGCTCACAGCAGAAAGCTGCAGTCCAAATAAATAAAGCGCAGAACGTGACGCTGCTTGCGCAACTGGATGGAAACGACCACAGATCACTTTTCTCATGGATCCTTTAATGCAGAGACTGACTGCCTGAGATCCCCGCTTGTCACTGATGAGGCAGCGAGAGAACCAGAGATGATTGAGCTAAAATCTCTTTGTCACGTTTTGGAGAACAGAGAAAAATCCCCGTGTGTAAAAGAGCTGCTCTCAAGCTGCTGCCGATGGTCTTCTCAATATATGTCTGCCAGTCCCTGTTTATTACCTTGAAACAGGTGAAATCAAGGCATTGGTCCGTTCTGACTGACACTCGCGTAAAGGAACCGATCTGACAGGCTATAACTGGCCTGGGGGTTAGCCCCGCCTTCAGCCCCTAAGACTTTTGATGTAAAAAGTCAGTCATTCAATTTTATAAAAAATAAAAAAACATATAAAAGCAAGATATTATAATGAAGGTAAAAATAATTTAAGTTCCACACAACTGAAATGTAATGTATTTAATGTGTTCATTGTGAATATGAATCACTTAGACACCAGAAGGATGCTCTGTCCAGATGTTTGGGTATTTTTTGGTGTAAGGGTCAGTGAAAGAGGAATGTTGAGATACAAAGAATTACCAGTTAAATGATGAATGGTGAAATATTCAGTTATTCAGAGTGAGAGAGAGAGAGAGAGAGAGAGTGTGTATGAGATGAGAGAGAGGTGCATGTGTCTGTGTGGAGGGGGTGTCTGACCTCCAGGCTAGTCGCTGTGTTAATTCTGGCTAAGCTGCATTTGATGTGTGTATTGAGGGTGGACACTTTCCTTGAAATAAACACAAGTACAATACTTACTGTTCTGTTGTAGGGAGAGGAGTGTGTTATGGAAAATAATATGGCTTTAATTGCGTGTACGTCTTGGCAGGTCAGTGTGTGTTGTGGCTCTTTGACTTTCACAGTGAAAAAATTCGGCTCTTGGTGTCAAACTTGTTCGACACCCCTGCTCTAGAATATAAGATGCACTTTGGGTTTTTGAAAGATTTCTGCCAACAAAGGCTTTTTTTTCTAAGAATTTTCTTCATATTTGTTGTAGATATTCATAGACAGTCTTACTTATGAGCTACATTTCCCGGCTATACTCAACACATACCCCTTAAATATGCATTTTGTCTTGGTTAAATAAGCAAGTACAACTCGGCCCTCATCCCAATTCTTGTAATTGAGTGTGTATCATTGTGCCAGATACTGAGTGCGTATTTGTGGGTGGTTAAGCCTTTGTGTGTGTTTGTGGGGAAGGCATGACTCTGCTAGCATTTATGGTAAATCCGAAATTATCTCCCAGCTATACCCCTTCTGCTGACGTGGAGGGGCAGGTTTTCTGAATGCTTAGTTAGATGAAGGGTTACATGTAAGGTATAAAGCTAGACAAGAAAACAAAGAACCGCACTGCTATTGGAGAAATAGAAATTTCCCATCAGACACCTCACAGACTCACGGCATAATTGAAAGAGCAGGGCTGAAACAACAACCAAAGACAAATTGGATTTATGTTTGGCAGTCACAGGACAATCAGTTGGTCTGGGGTTCAAATCCAAGGCCCGACTGTTCTTGTGTCCTTAGACAAAACATTGAAACATTGACTGAACATGCAAAAACTCTGCCACATCAATTTCTATCCATCTGTCTCATTAAATATTTGCGCTCACAGAAACACTAAAGATTACGAACCTCAATTATTTCTATTTTCTTACTTTAGTAGCCCCTACTCCTACTGCTTACCCCCTAAAGGGTATATGCCAGGGTAAAACAAAGAAATATCCCTTTAACACCGGAGCTGTCGGTAGCAACAGCATATAACCCACGTTCTTTGACAGTTAATGCAAATAATGCAATCCTAACAGAGTTTGATGTGGCAGAAAGCTACCTTTCTGTGTGTCAGAACCAGATGGTTTACGATGATCGAATAAACACTACAGAAGTCAAGTGTTGCATATCAGCGCAAAGCCGCTTTTCTCCACTTCAGAATCTGTCGGAATGTCAGAGATATGGTAAGTGAAAGAACATTGAAGGGTTAAGATTCAGTCTGAAACTGTATGACAGCCTTGCCTGGGTAAGTCTTTGATGCATGTCACCATCCATTCATTTTCTTTTGCTCATACGAAGGCGGCAGACATCAGTGTAAGATACATAGACATTGGCCACTTCCTCCAGGGGAACCGGAGGCCTGTTCAGGCTAGCAGAGACATGTAGTCTCTCCAACATGTCTTTGGTCTTCCCCTAGGTCTCCACCCGATGTGGATACATGCCCAAGGTGGTGTCCAGGAGGCAGCCAGATGCCAAACAAATAGACAAAGCCCGATTCAGGAACCTCTTATGAGTCAGTGACCGCAAGGTTGGATTACATCGCCTGGATTGGTGTCCACCATGGAGCCAGGGAAGGGTTGGGCCTTGTAGGCTCGGTGGCTGGGGCTCTTCCAACAGGCCCCTGTGAACCCAAAACCTACAGCAGAACTCAAAAGGTTGTACAATGTGGTTTGGGCAAGGCAGGTGCCAAGGTGGGCTAACCCCCATAGGTAGAATGTATTTTTGTGGACACGAATGTCATCCACACAGAAAAAGAATAAATAAAAAAACCTGTGGTAGTTATAATCACAGCACAAATGAGATAAGCCTTAATAAAATACTGAATGGAATTCAACTAGCAGACCCTACAAAAGGTTTAGCTGGCTTCAGATAATCCCCAGACCTTGTTGTAAAACCTGAGTGACAGACTGTGACGTTCTCAAATTCTATTGTTGGTGCTTCAGTGAGCCCAGCTAAAAAAATAAAAACAGTCCATTTGTATGGTTGGCTGTATGGGGGCTTTACAGACAAAGTCCAAATTCTGCAGGAGTGTGAAGTTAAAACTGTCTTTGTCAAGATCTTTTGGAGGTGAGGCATAAAAAAAAAGGTGTTTGATGGCAGTTCATAGATAACTCTTTGAAAGCACCAAGCTGTCATGCAACATCTGAATAATTGATTTTGTTTTGGATCAATACGCCATAAGCCAGACAATGAAGGAGCTACATGTGCATGCATGCAATGTGTCAGATAGGCTCAGCTTTATATGCTGCAAAACAGAATGATATCTGGAACGCCAGTTTAGTAGCTCTCTCTGTGTGTTATACTCCCACATTCGTGCAGAATTTTAATTTCTCACCACTGGTTTGTTGCAGCCGACACTCATCTCACATGTGACACCTCAGCTTGTGTGTGTTTGTATTATGTATATGACAAATCCGCCATCAGGGACCGCCGAGATGCACCAATGGTGCCTTACAACCCCGCGTGTCTATGTGGTGTCGGCATGAGTTACCACTCGTACTACCCACGCACGCAAAGTGACACATGGGCGTAATTCAACTGTGTGTCATAAGCGGCTCGGCTGTTCTGGCGTTGTATGTCATACACTAACCACAGTTGTTGTCGAGCCGGACAGCAAACAAACCAAGGGTCCCCCCCCCCCCCCAAAAAAAAAAAAAAATCGCTTCTGCTCCTCAAAGAGCCTTGATAAAGTGAGGGAAAGTGGCTGGGAGTGTATTTCTCTTCATATTAGTTTGCCGTGTTTGTTGACACAGGGATGGCATTGCGGCAGTGCTAAACGTAATGTTTGTCTGAGGAGTTAAGCCTGCCTAAACGCAGAAAAGCAGGCCAATTACAAGCCTGGATTAAATAGCAAAGCCCAGCAAAAAAAAAAAAAAAGATGCAACGATGGCTGAGGGGTATCCTAGCAACCTACAGCTCTCAGATGATCGTCTGGATATTGTGTGGATTATTACTGTTTTTGATTGTGCGATAAAAGTACGAACAGAAAGAGTGTCCACTGTATGAGTAGGAGGGGGGGAAAACAGACGCGAGTGAAAAAACAAGCTGCAGAGACAAAGGACAAGGCCAGAGAACAAGTGGAATTATACAAAGGAGGAAAAAAAGAAACAAGAACAATTCTGTGAAGTGGGTGAACTGACAGGCATGTGAAAAGGGATGGCGAGAAAGGAAACATGAAGGAGAGGTTCATTGCTCAAGTCAGAGAGAGAAACGAGTAAGGCAGAGAAATAAGAGACAGAGGAGAAAACTTTGAGGGCTCTAGAAGGAATTAGACAGCTTAGGGGGCATTATGTCAGTGTACATAGGATTTAGTGTATAAATCTGGATTATGGCCTTTTTCTTTGGTAGAAAATGCCACCTTATAGAAAGTGGAGCTGCATTTTGTTCTTTGAGCAGATATCAAAGTGGGCACCCCGCTGCTTTTTGGAATGCATGGTCAGACAGTGGGCATCCAACCCCCTCCACTGAGGAATTCAGATAGGATTTGTTACACCAGGCACTCCAGCTCCTACTTTTGTCGGGGCCAAACGGACCTCGGTGCGCAATGACAGAAACACAAAAGGGGCCTACTCAGGTTTGCAGGCATGATAAAAAAAAAAATAAATAAAAATAGAGAGAGAAAAAGAAATGAATCCGTGGCTGGCTTGGTTGCTTAAAACGTAGGCAATCGTTTCAGTTTTGTTCAATTTAGATTACAAAAATTTGAGGTGCGAAGAAAAATCCCAGATAAGACAAAATGAACAATTACCAAAAAGCTGGAAGTCTGGTTTTCATTTAAATTTGTTCCGTCACAAAGCCTAAAAACACAACTTTGATTAAAATAACGGCGATTACCTTTCTAGAAGACAATTTTTGGGGTTTTGTCACTTGACTATGAAAATTACCTTTGGCTGACAAGGGATTTAGTGTAACAATTTTGGGTTTACATCAGTAAAACAGGGCTGCAGATATCCCTTATGCTATCCTAGGCACTTTAACATTGGGAGTCGGGTCATCTAGACCATTAGACAGTGTTTTGAACCTTTTTTCTTCAATGATTTGTGATCCTCACTGGTGTCCATGGATTACATGAAAACTCTCCACCTTTATCATGGTAGGAATAACACGTCAATGCAAGGGTGGGGTCATAGCACAAGGGATATACAGAAACATATACACATATACAATTATATACACATATATACACATATATACACATATATACACATACACACATACATACACACATACATACATACACACACACACACACACACATATATATATATAAATACACATATATTTACACACACATATATGTATATATATATGTGTGTGTGTATATATATATGATCAGATAGGGAGTACAGTAAGTTAAAGGACATAGACATAGCAGGTTTGACAGAGATATCTCCTGTGTTAAAGCTTAAATGCTTTAAACTGGAAATAAAAATGTAACTGTTAAGGTCACCAGTTAAATAGCTAAGTTAGTGTTTTAAACCAAAAGAAATAAACTGAAATGTAGACTTTAATTTTATTTTATCTTATTTATATGGCCCAATATCACAACAATAGCCATCTCAATGGGCTTCAAACCGGTAGTTGTGTAATAAACATGAATCATGAAGAACATAAAGTCTTAGAATTCAATAGGTAATGGCTTAACTAAACTGGGCATCTCTGCCCTTAGACCTTCCTTTGCGGTAAGAAAAAAAAATCCTAAAAAAAAGCGGATTCAGTTTTTGTGTGGTGGACAAACACAGCAATAACACTGTGATGTGAAATCATTGTTTGTTATTCTGAAGAAAACCCAATTTATGGCCTGAAACAGCATGACATGGCCTTGTTCTTCTAACATCTTATATCAGTTCGGCAATTCCGTATTTATTTCTCAGTTCTTTTTGCCACTCAAGAGCAGAGTAGGAGCAAGGAAGCTGTGTGAACTCCCCAAACGAAATGAAAGTTATAAGGGTGATGCTACCCTGAACAAGTCGCCCCATCATGGCATGACTCACATTTACACAACCCCTGCAGGCAAAAGAGTCTCCATCTATGTGTTTCTTGTCTCAGCCTCACCGTCTCTCTCAGCGCGGCATCTCGATGTCAAATAGAGTCAGTGCCCACACCACAGCCCTGAGGGAACAGAGAGACAAGTCTGCCTTTCTGCATGAGACTCTTTTCTTCATCTCCCTCTTGCTTTTTTTCCCCCCATTGAGAACAAGAAAAAGAAAAAAAAATTCCATCACATCACTGATTGAAAGGGAACTAAATTTTGAAAATAACACACTAAGACAAACCCATAAAAAGAAATGGCTAAATCACAAAGATGCTTAAAGAGGGACTTAAATTAGTTTTTTTGGAAACACTGCATGATGTACGCGCAGCCATTGTTAGCACTTGTTTTCCTGTTTAATAATTACAGCCATCTGTTGATGTGCCTACTGTGATGCGAAATTCATTGGCAGCTCTGCTGCATGGTTTGAAAAAACAGAGATATTTCTTAAGCTTTATTCACGTTTATTTAATTTCAGGGTTTTAGCAAAGAGTGAGCCAGTTAACACATTTATCAGAGGAAGTAGGTGGATTGGGATAAAAAGCATCCACAAATAGGACAATTAAACAAAAGATTAAAGGATACATTGGGAAAATCGATGATCAGTTGAGTCTATTTCACGCATTTGGGATGAACTGAGGTTATCATGCACGTATAGCCTTTTCCGGCCGGCAACTTAAGTTCAAGCGGCCACTTCAAATGAAAAGTCTATGTAAACAGACGTAAATCCTTGTTTTGGGGTTTCCGCGTTCAGGACTTTTGGCATCCTGTGTCGCTAAGCAGGTTTTTAAGTTCGGTCTTGGGCTCTACGTACAAAATCATTGATCGGAAGCTGAAAGTTCAACCAGTAGGACTTTTGATCACCAAATGCTGAATTTTGACCAATCAGGGACTCTGATTTGGTTGTAGCGTATGAGTAGCACCCTTTTCAAAACATGGAAGTGCAACCCGTTTTAACCATGATCACAAAGGAGAAATTTATAATTGCAGCCCGAATTCTATGACACCAAGTCTTTTATTTATTTATTGGAGAACTGTGAAAGACAAAGCCTGAAGCAAGATTTTCACCACTTTGACATATTTTGTTTTCTACCCATATTGGTATTAAAAGTAGCACAGGTCTGTACTGCAATGATGCTGGTATGGCCACCTCAAAGGACATTGTCAAAAATGGAACGCACAATTATTGTGCGTGTGGTAAGTGCATCGTGAAGTATTCGTGCGTCAAATGTAAGTAAATATGACATGTAGGTGACGCTATTAAAAGTTACTCCTATGCAACTCGCAAGTACATGCTGAAGCCGCACATACAGGTTGTGCAAATGCTACCTAAGGGTCCATAGGATGCCTGGAGTATACCCACACAAACTTTGCTGTTTCTAATTTCCTAATTTTTAACAGGCTCCATGCAAGGAACAAGCGCATATGTGAATAGCACTCAAGAGTCCCTTGTGCTGTCCGCAGGATTCGCTCACCTACTTCACCCTTACCCTCAACTGTTGTTTAAGTGTTCACTTATGAACTTTTGCTAGCAGTACATCAATTATAAAATATATTATATTATAAAAAATAAAGTCCAATTCTTGCGTGCCCCTGACAGGTTCAGCAATTCTTACTTGCAAACAGTATCTTGGCATCAGGGCAAATGTGTCCAAGGCCTAACTCTTCTTTTGTCACGTTTACCGTCTTTGACCAAGCCTCCATAGTCCAAAGTTTTAGATTAGCATTCCCCGCAGTAATTACCCACCCTCCCAATGCACTGCTTGTCACCACAGCTTCGTCCTCTTCGGAGTCCCTCCAGCTGAGCGGGGGTCTTGTGTTCCTGTTGTGCTCAATGACCCGACTCATCCACCCATCAACTTCTGCTCTCGGCAAATGTTGTCTTCATTTCATCAGTCAACCTTTTTTCCCTTCAGGCTAAAATGTTGAAGACTAAAGCTTGGAAAAAGTTGCAACTAATGTGTGAGTGAATGTGTGTGTGACTGGGTGAATGGGTCTGTGACTGTAAAGCGCTTTGTCCTTGTAGGAAGAAAGGGGCTATACAAGTATACGCCATTTACCAAGTATATGCCACACCAATTAGATTAAGTGAAGGATACCCAATGCTAGTTCTCTAAACCTAATCTCCTCTCATGATCTGTGTTGTAGATCTTGAAAAATTAGGCTTTGGCAATCCTGAAAAGAGCCTGGTTGATCTTGGAACCACATCATTTTTGAATTGTAGTCTTATTAAAGGTCGTGACAAAATAGACCCCGATGTGCATGCAGGCTAATGAGGAAGAAGAGTAAAGGTTCCCTCTTACTCTCCCATCCAGAGTAGGGGTGTGTATTAGCAACAGTCTGGCGATACGGTATGTATCCCGATATTTTACCTAAACATATTTTCTTCTGTTTTTTTAATTATGACTTTGAAAAAAACTCTACTTGAATTTCAATATGTCTTCCATTGTAATAAAATGGTCAAATTCAGTTTATTTAATGATCACAATGTTAAGCACTGCAACTGTATCTCATATAGAAGTTTCTTTTACCAAAGCAGATTCAGAGTGCTTTTATTGGTAACTAAAAATGTAAAAAGGAAACAGTCAACATTGTCTGAGTTACACAACAAAATATTTTTCAGTATAAGAAAAAAAATCAAAGAATGAATGTGCCTTAACCATTAAGTTTCTATTGGGGAAATAGAGTGCTGTTTATTTTCAACATCTCCAGCAAAAGGTTCAGGAGCCCGAACGGTACTTCAAAAATAGAGGGTGTGTGTGTGTGTGTGGGGGGGGGGACGACACACTGATTCTTTCCAGAAACAATAAAGTGTGATGATAAGGCAGCATGAAAGATTGAAGGAAACTTTCTTTTACATAATATCATATATCATGCACCTTTGCAGCCCTGTTTTCTCACACGCGGAAGTAAACTAGTTACGCTGATCGCCACGAGGTTGGCCTTTTTTCAGAGCGTTGCACACATCTGTCTGATCCATCAGGTTGCAAAACTAGAATCTATTGCTGGGAGGTTCTGCAGAGCTTTGGCCTGCTTTGCGTATAGCATTTTAGCCGATGCTAAGTGCATTAGTCTGTTAGCCGCTTTTCAGCTGCACTGCTTCACTCGTTTTTATCTGAGCCTCTAAAAAGCACCACAATCCGTGTTTTTACATGTTACTGGCAGCAACTCTTACATGAGTTTCTGTTTGGTACCCATTCCAAGTAAAAACGAAGTAGTTAGGGTCCCATTACAACAAAAAAGCTGCCTCTAGCTGAGGTCTTCTTGTTGTTCTGTGCAGAGTAGAGCTGCTCAAAGAGGCTCTGTGTGCTATGCTGCCAACTAGCGGTTGGAGGGTGAAGTGGAATACAAGACTGAGACACTGAAGGACGCTCCTAAATAATTAAATGAATATTGTCCTGGCAGCATTTTGAATCGATACAAGTATCACCAAATAAACTATAGCGATATTTTGTCAAATCGATTTTTTCTTACACCCCTAATTCAGAGTTTGTTTTTAAATTGCACCCTCAGTGTTGCATTACCCTAAAAAGAAGTGCCAGGCCACAACAGTTTTACCCCTACAACCAGAAATTTGGCTCCAGTGTTAACATTCTTTTGACTACTGTAATTCTTCAATTAGTTGTCCGATTAATGTAATTCCATTAAATTGGAGGGGCAAGGTGGGGTTCAGTGTCCCTGTTCTAGGACATTACGACACATGGGCGGGAAGGTGGGAATCGACTGTGCAATTTCCCGATCAGAGGTCGAATGTCCTACCACTGCACCACGGCCACCTTTGTCATCCAATTCCGGCCAGGCACCAATTGCAATTATTAGTTTTTCTCCCCCAAGATCAATTTTCAAACGGTTGGCACTTCTGTAAATTAAAACGAACTCCATACATACGTCACTACCAAATCCAAATATCTGATAGGTCAAGGTTCTTTCAGCACTGTTATCTTTCAGCACGCATTCAATTGCCGCGCGTTTTGTATCAAGAGCTCAAAAACTGACAATTAGAGTGGCGCAAAAGTTATGAATGCGGAAGTTTGAAATGCACAAATACCCATGTCTACATTGAATTTTCATTGGAAGTGGCAATTTGAACATGCATTGCTGAAGGGGGTGTGAGTAGTGATATCTCCAGTGTTAAAAGTAACAATCTGAAGCAGGTGTCCCCGTAGTAACTTATCTTACATAAGATAGTCGAGCCGAGCCTCCCCAAAAAAATGCGTTTTCAGAAATTGGCTCATGAAAGCCTGATCTAAAAGATTCAGTTTAATATGCACATTCATTCTTTTTTTCAGCCAGCAACAAAAGCTCGCAACGGCTTAATTGTCCTTCTTAGCACACTTTTATTTAAAACAGCATTCCATCCCCTGAAATCCGTTGAACATCAAAGATCAATGACTCATCAATTTTGCATGGCTGATCATTAGTGGGTGTTCCATAATAGTCTGCCAGCTGCTCAGTGAGTGCTCAATCATAGCAGAGCCCATGTGTTTGCTGACGTGCTACTACCCCCCACCCACACACTCAAATTAGGATCCCTTTCTTAGGCATATTCAGTGACATTGGCACATAAAATGTGGTCCTTGTGGTTTCTTTGTTGCACAGACCCTCCTTTTCAACCCTTATCCTTCCGCCATTGATAGTATATGAGAACAGGACTGAGTGACCCCTCCCCCTCTCACGTTTTACACGCTGTGAACGCTGGCTTCAATAAGCAAATCCTAGAGGCTGCAATTGAGAAACAAACGGCTATTACTCATACAATTAAGTCTCGTCAAAATAAAAGACAAATGTCAATCATTAATGTTTATATTGATAGAAAAAAAAATACCAACGTAAAATAAAACATACCTTGTTGGCTGTTCTACTGTGCTTATTTTTCTGGTTTTCAGACTTGACTACAGCGCCATCTCAAGGTGATGTGTAAAACTACACATGGTAAAATGAACCAAATGAGACGTAGAAAGACACACAAAACTTAAAATAAAATGTAGCGGTTCCACTTTTTTTTAGCCCGTTCTTCATAATCCTAATTTTTTTCATATTTTTCTGTGGAAGAATTTATTTAAGTTATAAACTGACCAATCAGATGTTTCGATAAAAGTACATCTTCCTATGTGGGTGGTTCAAAATGTAAAATTGGCAGATTTACTGCTTTTGAGTGATAGGAGTGCGGACTCCCAACAAGGTCACTCCTAGTGGAACTAGTGGAATCCATTGATACATTGTCTCCAAAAAGGCGTCCATTTCACAAAAAAATGGCCACTGAATTGACTTTTTGGATGGATGGATTTAGAAATAAGCAATCTATGGATGACATCATACACACTCTGTCCAGTTATTATATGCAGCCCCTCCACCACACTACCACCACCCACATTGGCCCTTAAAGCCTTGTTTCCACTGAGCAGTCTTGTCCGGTTTACAATGGCTCAAGTAATTCAGTTGAGCGTTTCCATCAAAGTTGAACTGTCACAGCCTATGTTGTTGAAGCAAACAACAATGAAGGTCATCCACCATTTTTTTCTGCTTGGCTTTTGGTACTTCGGATTGACGGAGGCGAAGAGGAATACAGCTGCTTTTTTTGTTGTTGTAATGACATTCAACCAATTGACAGGACAAAAATGGAGCGGTTTGGTCTGGCCTAATAGGTAAATTTCACCATACCACATTAAGAAATTGTGGTATGTAAGAATGGCTTCATTTTCCACAATACGATGACATGCCATAAGTTAAATTTTATTTTAAAGACTTATGCTCTATTACTCTAAAGGTTGTTTAGGTTGTAAAATGTATCCACAATTTGCCGCACATTGAGTTTTTTTTGTTTAATTATAGCAATTTTTTTTTCCATTTGGGGTCTTTTCTCCCAGAGGCCATTAAGCTGTTGGCAGTCAGTTCTGAACAGGACGGAATCGGACCAAACGTTTCGTGGATACAAGGATAAAGTTACAAAGTTTAGACATATCCTGCTGATTTAGGTTTCGGCAAAGGTTAGAGGACCTGCAGCCTGGGATCCATCACAGCAAAACACCAGGCGACAGTCAGCCTGGTGTTTTGTAGTTGGAGCCAGAAGGGATTATAGCTTGTAGGCTTTAATATCTGATTTTAATTATCTGTTTAACTCGGTGATCACGCCTCATTAAGAAACTGAAAGTGTGCTTTAAATTGCCAGAGGACCAGAGAAAGGGAACGGCGAAAGACGGGATGTTAGCATGTGTGTGGGCCACTGCTTAAAAAGATTTCAGAACTTGTCTCACAAAAAAATAAAAAAATTTACGCTGATCCTTAAAGAGCATATTTGACGTTCTTTCGCTCCAACATTCTTGGCCAGCTTCCAGGATTGATCTATTTACCGGGGAATTTCCCCTCAGCCTTGCTCTTGTATGCCACTTATGGATTTAGGATGAGTGTATCAAATCTGTGAATAGTCCTCTCCAGCAGAGGATAAAGAGATTAAGGCATTTTAACCCCTGGGAACCCGACGCCCTTTTACTTCTGTCATCCAGGAATTAGTTGGGCTCTTTCAATTGTGTCCATTTCCTGGTGGTGGTGGTGCGGCGAGCTGTTGGGACAGTGGTGCATGGAAAGGTGCATGGCTGGAAAAGAACAAGACGCTTCAGTCTCTGTAATGGTTTAATGGAAGGGGGTGAAAGGCTCCAGTGGTCAGCTGGTAACACACCATTGCTCTTTTTCTCTCCTCCCGGTGCTTCTTTTCTTCATCCTCGCCGGACTCGTTGACTGAGTCATACCCCCCCCCCCCCTCTCCCTTTCCTCCCATTACCGTCCCCGCTGTGCCAGCAGCCTTCTATATATGGTGAGATGCATTCAATCCACTTTCAATCCCCTGGGTTTAGTTCAGGGGCTGCGCTCGTTTTATTGGCGGCCGTTTTTTCGACCACCTCTCTAACCCCTTGTGCCGAACTAGCTGCCTTCCTCCTTTATATTTCACCACTCTCCAACGATAAATTGCAGTTTATAAATCTTTAGAGGTAGTGTGCAGAGTGATAAAACACACCCAACAGCATCATCAACAGTAAAGCAGATTATCTGCATCAAACGCTAAAAAAAGGAAAAAAATAATTCTAAGCCACTGATGTTTATGACAACCCCTAGTAACCGCATAAACAAGGTCAACAATTCAAGCTATTCATATCCATTAAAATATGTTTTTTTTAAACAACTTTGTAAAGAAAGATATTAATACTTTAGAGAGTCCATTAAGCAGAGCGGAATGGGTGGGATATGTGGGAATTAGGGTCAAGATTAAAGTCCAATGAGTAGACCAAAAAAAAAAAAGCACAAGATCCATCGGACCAGATGTTGCTAATATCTCATAACATGTTTGTGTCACTCGGACGTTCTCCACTAATGCCGTCCCTTCTGAATCATCAGATCTTCAGGATCATCAGATCTGCTGAGAGGATTAATGGTTCCAGCCTTCCCTCCATTCAGGACCTGTACCGATCCAGAGTCAGGAGGCGGGCTGGCAGAATCGTAGAAGACCCCTCTCATCCCGGACACCGCCTTTTCAGCCTCCTCCCGTCAGGGCGGCGCTTTAGGACAATGTGCACCAAAACCACTCGCCACAAAGACAGCTACTTCCCCCAAGCTGTCACTCTAATGAACTCCTGACCGCTCAAGAACACGGAACAAAACCACAGAAACTGTCACACCGGAAGTACTGTTGCATTTTTACTTTGTCTTTTTTTTTATTTTAGTTATGTTTTATTATTTTTATATCCACCGTATATTACTTTCTTTTTTATAACTTATCCTTTTTTGTCTTTCCCCCTTACACTTTTTTTTTATACCTTGCTAGTTTGCATGAGAGCACAACACACCAAAGACAAATTCTTTGTACATGCGCTGTACTTGGCCAATTAAGCTGATTCTGATACCCACACATCCGTCGTCCTGTGCCTTTATAGGCCCTCTGGTGTCCTCCAGATATAGAGCAGCTCCATCACGGTGATCGCTCAAAGCATAATGGATATCAGTCTTCACTGGCGGATTTACCACTAGGCAAATGGGGGCGATTGCCTACCCTAGAAATACTTTAAAAAATGACTTAACTAATTCTGACGGGGATTGTTATTTCATTCTGTCATAAAAAAAACTCAAATCATTGGAATTACAAGACTGCTCATGTGAACGGTTTCGTCCTCCCCCATCCCTGTATAGCAATGGACTATTCCGTCAATAGCACCTAATGCTATGCTCACATGTGCTTTCAAGAATGCATGTTCTTCAACACTGACATGGTGTTCATACTGGACAAGTCAGGCCTTTTTTTCCCTGCTGTTTACTCGCGTTTGTCCACCACCTACAATTAGAAGAGGCTTGATGCGATGTGTCAAAGCGGTGCAAAACTTGTGAATCTTGCTCCAGGCTTTTTCTTTCACAGCTCTATTCCAATACATAAAAGACTTGGTGTCATAGAATTCCGACCAGGCACACACCACAATTATAAATTTCTCCTTCATGATCAATTTCTCAAAGTGTGTGAAATTCTGTGAATTAAGGGGGACGTGTGTTCATCTAGACTTTTCAATGAAAGTGGTCACTTTAACAGGCGTTACCAAGGGCACTGTGAATGTAGCTTCAAATGATAACAAAGACAGGTGTGTGTTTGTCCAATTTAATTCACTTTATCAATAAAATAAAAAAAAGAAGAAGAAGATTCACAATCAAGCCACATTGTGTAGCAATTCCCGTTTTTAGCATCTTGATGTTGGCTCTGACATCACATGTTTTCCTTGTCAAATGGCAATATGGGGTCCAGCAGGCTTGCAAAACAAATTGAAAATGTATCGTCATCGCGATGTGTGATATGCGTATTGCAAAAGAAGTATAAAAACAAAAAACTATGGATAGGCATGTATCGCAAGTCTTAGAGCTATTGGTTTAAAAAGGAAAAAGAAATTCCAACACAAAACATTTTTAACAAACTTTTGTGTGTTCAAATTTATCAGAGTTAAATTTCCACTAAAGGATAAGATCTGTATGATAAATTGAAAATTCATCGTCTATGCGATAGCAAAAATGTGATAAATGGTTACCTTGAATGTTTACACACAAAAAAATCCCATGACCGCTTAAAATATTTAACGAATCTAATATAACTCTTTACACACTTGACCAATCGGATGGACACGTTTACGTCGTTGACCAATCGCATGAAGCCCTTTAATGTTGGATGCCCGCCTCCTCTGTGAATGTGGATTGTTTGGAGAATAACGTGGGTTATGTTGACTTTCATCAAAATAAAACTATTATTGAAAATGAATATTGAAATGGAATATTGAAATGGAAATTATTATTTTTTTTGTTCATGTATCGCATATCGTCATCGTAATATTAATGACTAATATCGCAAGTTTTTCTCTATTGTCCAGTTCATTTGCACAGCTAGAAAGGTTTTGTTTTTAAATCAAAATCTAACAAACAGCATTATTGTCCCATCGTCTTGCTCCGCCGGCTTGCAGAGATTGTGTCAAGAGGTGCTGAGAACCTAGCTGTCTTTTCTGCGCCTCATTGAGCTCGCCTTTTAACACCACCGTTATTAGTTTTTTTTTCCCCTTTTACCCAGCCTGCAGCCTTGGGTGTCTGGCTTTGTGGGCTGTGTCTGTCAAAGAATCGAGCCTGTCTGGCAAACAGAAACAAACTGCCCTGCACGCCTACACTCGTTTGTACTCTTCCCCTGCCAGATAGCTTATTGAATAGCAGGCGTGACAGCTTAAGGGGTTACAGAGGCCAGAGAGGAGGCCGATGCATTCCCACCAAACCCAATGTTTCTGGACACCTCTAATTTTCTCCTTTTTTCCCCCCCGTCATTTGGGCTGTCCTGTAATTAATCTGTCTGTACATTTAATTAAAAAGAAAAGTTAGAGGTGTAATTGGAAGCAATGCCTGCCGTTGTGTGTGTGGACCTTAGGGAACAATGTGAGAGGTAATGCATCGTGGCAGCGCGGATGCATCACCTCAGTTAATCTAAAGTTGACCTCGAAGCAAGTTGAGGGAAAGGAGGCTCCAGATGCTTCCGCATCGCATCTCCCTCCACGCCTATACTGACGTTCACGTTTATTTATGGAAATGAATCACTATCGCCAAATTATTGCCACAATTAAAGCAACACTGGATCTATCGCTTAAGTGTTTGTAACAGCCTCAGATCTAGTAATGCCAAGTCAGTAAAAAAAAAAAAAAGGGGGGTCATAAAAAGTCAAAGCGCTGCAACTCAACGCCCTTTGTTCCCAAACGATGAAAGATCGAAAGTTGACACAAATCAGCTCAATTGTTAACGACGCGTCGGGTCTGATCCCGGCACTGTGACACGTTCACACAACCGGTGGGAAACAAGGAGCGGCTTTAGAAGTCATGTGAGACGAGCCGCTGATGGTCCACTGACGATGCTTTCTTTGTGGTGTGGAAAAAAGGAAACAAACGACAAGAGTAATCAAGATGAATGTTGCCTTGATTGCATGAATAGATTTAAAACTCATAAGAGCAAATAACAAAAAAACATCACTTTTTAAAATTTTCAATTATTGTTTAATGTTTGTTTTTTACTGGTAATCTGATATTCAACAAAAATAAGGAAGAGAAAAAAAGCTTGTTTTTCTACATTTTAGCATGAAATGTATGTATTTTACACTTAAGTCAGCTTTTTGTTCAATTTGTTTATTCAAAAACAGATGCTAGCTGTGATCACATCTGTTATTTTTCCCTCTTTTAGGCATGTTTTATGTTTTGAGGATTTTTCCAACGTATTTCTTCTATCACCACCTGGATGAACCCTGTTGGGTTTTTTTGGGGTTTCTTTGTGGCACGACTCCTATCCAACTGTAGTGGTTACTGTATCAGACCGACACAAAAACAGAATATGAGTGACGATTTAGTTGGTAAACCGTTGAGATTCAAACACACCGGGCATGTGACGAGTATTCAAGAACCTGTGTTTAATGTGGGTTTAACCCACGGTGTCCACACTGGACAAGCAGGGAGGGGCTTCTACTTTTTCTACTGTACACGGGAGAACAAAATAGTGGGTACCCTTCGGTTAATGAAAGAAAAACTTACAATGGTCACAGAAATAATTTGAATCGGACCAAAGTTACAAAAATAAATTCTATGAAATTTAACCAATGAAGGCTGGTTTTCAACCAGACTTGTAGAGAATAATTTACGAAACCAAAATCATAAAACAGACCACTAATTGGCATCATAGGTGTCTGCAATTTTGTAATCAGTCAGTGGGCCTATGTAAAGGGCTACAGGTAGGCACTGTGCCTTGTTGTGACGTGGTGTGTACCACACTCAACATGGACCAAAGGAAGCAAAAAAGAGCTTATTAGAAAGAAAATTAAAGACAAGCATGTTAAAAGAAAAGGCTATAAGATCCTCTCCAAGAAGCTTGATGTTCTTGTTGTACTTATTGTTCAGAAATTTAGGATCCATGGGACTTTAGCCAACATCCCTGGTTGAGGCCTCAAGAGGAAAATGAAGACAAATTAAAGAGAAGGATAGTACAAATGATAACAAAAAAGCCTAAACAGGTCTAAAAAAAAGATAAAAGGTGAAGTTCAAGCCCAAGGATAATCAGTGTCGGATCACACCATCCATCATCGTTTGACACAAAGTGGGCTTGAGAGACGACCAAGGAGGACACCAGGGTTGAAAACAAATTCTAAAAAAACATACTGGAATTTGCCAGACTACATGTTGACGAGCCACAAAGATACTGGGAAAATGTCCTATGGACAGCTGAGACAAAAATTGAACTTTTTGGAAAGGCACATCAGCTCTATGTTCACAGACGGAAAATGAAGCATATCAAGTGAAGAACACGGCCCCTACTGTGAAACATGGAGGAGGCTCTATTATGTTCTGGGGCTGCTTTGCAGCATAGCATGGGTGTCTTGATCTGTGCAGAGTAATAATAATAATAATCCATTTTATTTAAAGCGCCTTTCATGAAACCCAAGGACACTGTACAATAAAATCCCAAGACTATCAAGGGATTCTAGTGAGAAATGTACTGGCCTGGGTCAGAAAGCTTGGTCTCGATAAAATCAACAAAGTAGATTTGAAAGAGCCACTGTAACTTCGAGGGAGTAGATCCTTATTTGGGACTGTTTGTGTTGCTCCAGTGGTCTTTGTTCAAGATCCTTTCACGGTCTGATAAAACATGTCTGAAGGGTGATTGGAACACAATAGAACTTGTGGAGTCGTTTACATACAAGTGGCTCTGTGATAGATGGGCATCTTGTCCAGACAGATCTGGTCTTAAGTAAGATGACAACCAAGAGACTGCAAATCTTCTCCACCATAAAGAGGGAGAGGCAAGTGTTAGAAGTATCTCCTTACACACAATGATATGCTCATTTAGTTTCTTGTTTGTAATTACCATCAGAATTGGCAACGTAGTATTCCAAAAACTGCCCTGAATTGTACTGGCAAATCATCATGGTTGTTCCAGCCTCCACCCAACATTGGCTAGGATCGGCTCCAGCATGTTCGTGAATTCTAAAGGGGTTAAGCAAGTTTGTAAAATTGATGGATGGATGTTCCAAATCAAATTTCCAAGCAAATTAATACAGCACAGTCATATGAACATCCTAGCAGTACCCATGAGCACTTGGTCCGCTTTTTTGTACATTATGTGGTAGGGCAGGGGTAAAAGAATCCAGGCCTCGAGGGGTGGCGTTTTCCAACCACCAACCAACTTGCCATTGAAGCTCCTCATTGGCTGAATACATTGGATCCAGGTGATCAACAGCAGATAAGGCAGCATTTTTGAAAAAAAACAGCAGGAAGCCAGCCCTCAAGGCCTGGATTTTGACACCCCTGTTTGAGGGGTCTTGTTAGGACCTCATAGGGGGCCAAATGAGCTTTATGGGGATGTTGGTCCACCCCTCACAACATATTAGATAAGTTCAGAATAAGATGGGGAAAAGTAAGACATCGACGTAATACGTGAATCTAAAGTTCTTGTTCAGAAAAAAGGGTTGGAATGTCCTCATTAAATAGCAGTAACTTGTGTGTAAGTAGAAAAAGTTTTAAATATGGTCTATTTATAGTTTTAATTCTCAAGCAGAGGTCTTCATTATTTGTCTGCTTACAGGTTAGAGGCCGTTGCTCACACTTACAACTGTGTCAAAGCTCTTAGCATTCATCTCCACGCCCTACCCTATAACATCACTAACTTCTGGCGAGAAATATTGTGGCCATATTTACCGTTGTCTAATCAAGATGGTGGGCAGGTCAAGTTTAATTAACCTAAGACAGCGAGCAAATGTAAATGCCAAATGTCTGTCAAGCGCCACAGCATAAAAGCTTTTTTATGAGGTAAACCTTTTTTTCTCAAGGGGAAATAAAGCTGCTCGCGGCTGACCCACCCATAAATTTCAAGGACCAAGCTGGATATCGGATACAGCCAAAAGACAGCTGCTGGAATTTACATACAAGACACATAATGGATTGGTGATGCCTGAGGTCTATGAAGACTTAAAGTCTATTTCATTGTATTCTAAAATAGCAGAAACAAATCATAACTTGGCTCCAGTTATAGTCAAAAAAAATTATAAAATAGTATACGGGCTAATGACATTTTATAGCACTTTTAAGAGATCTACTGCTTTGACACATCATTATTTAGTGACTGTCACGTTCTCAGGGTGGCCTTCTAGAGCCATGGAAGAAAGGTAAGATAGTCACCCTCAAATTGGAAGATCACAGGTTCAATTCCCTCCCTACCCGTCCACACGTCAAAGCATCCTCCCACATTGCCCTGGAGGTTACCAATTCCCATGCAAACACCTTTTTGAACCCAGACTAAATCATGTCTACCAAAACCTTTTCAGCATCGGCCTCAGACTCCAGGCCTCGACGGCCAGCATCCCGCTAGTTTCTAAGAAAGTCCCTGGGCCTCATCTGCTACTGTAGCTGGATGAGTTGTGTTTAGCCAAAAAAGCGCTTCAGTCAGTCAATCAATTCATTTCCTATCTGTAGTAGTTAAACCACATTGGAACAACAACGATAGGGCTCCTCCACACAAGACAACAAGAAACACTTGGACACATTTTTAACATACATACATACATACATACATACATACATACATACATACATACACACAAAAAAATATATATTAGAAGCACTTGAAAATCAGTTACGTAGAAACATTTATTGGCTGCTCAGCCAACCCTGGCAATAAAAGTCTAACTAAATGCAACCTAATAAGGTAAGTACCTTCTAGCATGACGCAACGTCGTCCACTTAATTGCGAAATATCTCCTTTTTGATGGTAATAGGGCAAGCACCTAAGTGGCGTGATGATCAGAGAAATCATTAATGATTTGTGTTGCTCTAGTTAAAAGTCTGGATTTCTAAATGGCTTCCAAGACTGGAAGGTTGCATCCAATCGCCCTGCTAGCAGAACGAACCATACAGCTTAAAGATGACTTTTATTTCACTTTGACATTACCAAATATCACAGTGATAGAACTATGCAACAGCGATACAAATCTGAAAGAATGGTTTTCCATAAAGTGAAAAAAACACTGCTGTTTGAATGACAGCTGAGGTCATTGCAGTGAGTCACAACCAAAAATGTTTACATTTTCCAACGATTTGTGCCTCTGAATCGTGACTGATAAACAGGGTTTTTATTTCCGTTTTGGCTAAATTCAAAGATTACTTCACAAGACTTTGAAGTGTTTAGCAGAAGCATGAAAGGATGAGTTGATAAAATGGATGAATCAATCCGAGGTTAATAGATCAAGATTTGATCCATAAAAATAGACATCAGTCTTTTATGCCTTTCCCTGTCCGGTGACCTAACACTACTCCTGTGAGATTTTGTGAGAGTTGGCGAGGTCAGCCATGGTGAACAACTGTAAAACTGCTAGATAGTTTACAAAATACAATCGGAAGGTTCATGGAACATTACTAATATACTCTACGGTGTACATTTTAACAATTACAGCAATAAAGCAAAAATCAACTAGCTTGATGCTAACGCAAAATGGAATTTCCCATAGGATGGCTAATGCTAAATCGACCTAAACACTCAATTGCTCACTAAATGAACAGCTTTCTATACTCATTGGCATGAATTTCCAAACTCTTTCTTAAGGAAACATTTTTTATAGTAACCATTTGTGGTCTAAAGCGCTGTTTTTTGCTGGAAATAAGTGTAACGCTATAGAAAAGTTACATCTAGTGGCCAAAGTGAAAGACCCTGTAGAAGGAGGCATAACATTTATTTTTGTAAAATAAGACAATTTAGCCCTTGTGCTATCTTATGGGGTCCAGATGACCCCACCCTTAAATTGACGTGTTCTCCCTACCATGACAAAGGTGGATAAAGTTGGAAAGATTTCATGTAATCCATGGACACCAGTGAAGATCACAAATCATTGAAGAAAAAAGGTTCAGAGCGCTGTCTAGTGGGTCTAGATGACCCAACTCCCAATGTTAAAGTGCCTAGGATAGCACAAGGGTTACAGCCTTTACAATGTTAATGATCTGCACATTTTTGTTGGAGCTTTTCACATTTTACAGTATGTGACCTGAATCCGATTAATATGAATATATTCAAAACATATATAGATTATTAATGTAACACAACATGAAGATGAGAAGAATTAAAGATCAAAGGGCAAATTACCAAATTCCAAATTCAAGTATGTGTGAAACTAATGTGAAATAATCAATAATGACAACCAGTTCTACATTTCTAGCTCTACATTTTTGTTAATCGGCGTGTGATGTTTACTGAAACAATATGAAACTCGAATAAGCTATTTTTTTTACTTGATCAGAAATGTGTAGCAATGATTTTGATAAATTATTGATTTTAACGGCTTTCTCCTGCAACTCTTCTATTTCCCCAAAGGTTTTGCCTTTTGCCAGGCCCAAACAGAAAATGAGAACTTATTTTTTATACATTATACATTGTTCCAGAAATTCTATTATCGTATTTTAATGATAATAAGTACTGCATTTGAGTACTATGCATATAAGTACTGCATATGCATATGCATATGACACGGGATCTTTGCTTTCTCCAGCTAACTTGAAAGGCTTGGTTTCGTGAGGTCACGGAATCAACTCGCTCATTTTCTTTGTTTATTTCATATTAATGCATTTGGTTATTTAGGTTGAGAACCATAAAAGGAGGAAACACCAATGAATAAACAATGTTAAACATCTTCATCTCAGACTTAAATTCATCTTCTACACATGTCAAACCAATAATGCCTTCAATAAGAGTCAACACATTTGAGTCCTCACCAGTGTCTCAAGTTTCCTTGTTGAACTGGAGTCCTGCTCTGCCGCATGGATCAAACGGAGGAACAGGTGTGTGCGGTTCTTCTTAAGTGAGTTAACTGAGTGGAGGGTGTGTTGACTTTTGTTGGGAGGCACATTTGACTTGGGTGGTGACATCTGACTTTCTTCTTTGAAGACAACACTATATTAAATTAATCTAAGTGGACCTAACCCTGAAAAAGCCACAGGGTCAGGTTTGGCTTTTTAAAATGTTTACATTGTTGTGGTTGTTATTTTTTTTTTTTTGTATGCTTTTAGCTGCTGTTAATTGCTGCTTCCCAAAATGAACAGACAAAAACCAAATTAGTTTCATTCACTTAAAAAATAAAAAAAAATTGTTGTTAGGTTTTCTAGGGGTAAGAGTTCATTGAAGCCAAGGTATCACTGAAAAAAAATCTCTATTTATTATTATGTGTAAAATGACTTCGTTATATCATTTTTCTTTATATTTTTAATCAAACCTGTCTTTATTTCTGTATTGAGTTTGATATATTGGTGTGATTTCTTGTTGTATTGTCTACAATTAATGCTGGAAGAAAAACAAGAAATCAAACCAAATATTTAATTAAATAAATGAAAACTCTGAAAAAAATGTATAAAAAAAGTTGTCACTACCCAAGCAAGTGGGCTTCATAACCCGTCAACCTAAGACATGTATCTATGATATACATAAATGCAAATTTAACAACAATCCCTATGACATTTACTACCTCAAATACATCAGAAAAGATGTCAAACGTTGCTCACATCTTGACGGCTGCCACCTGCTCATCCCTGGCAGGGGGAGGGGAAAAAAACCCCAAAAAGGATGGATGTAATTCTGTACAGATTGAAATATTGCGATCAAATTGAATTTCTGTAAATGCACCAACCATTTCTGGCCAGTTCCATCAAAGGCAAGAAAAAAGAAGAGAAAAAAAAAAGGTTTCCAGATAGGTCATAATACGATTATCCCATTTAAAAGATTGTCTGGACCACATGACATACATCTATGTTATCTCAGATAATGTGACTGCAAGAGTTACAGAGTTGAGGAAGAACTTCCTGCTACCACAAGCAACAGCTCATGATGCTGTAAAGCACTTAGGCTGGGAAAAAAACACACAAACAAACATTGGTTTAAGTAATGCTCTGCTATATTCCATTTCCATGACTCTATTATACAATTATTTATTTATTTTGGAGAAGATTAAATTATTTCTGTCTGGTCCATAAAGAAGTAAGGCTTATCTAAGTGAAAATGTAGCATTTTATCTATCCATGCTTGTGTGTGTCTGTGGACCATAAATCTGTCTGGTACGGTGGCTTGGAGGATCCAAATGTAGGGAACATGAGCAGGTACAGGAGAACTTCATTTTAATAAATAATCTTTAAAGTGACAAAAACATTACATTTGACAATTAGAAAGCAGAGTCATGACTGCATTGTAGCATGCAGACCAAAGAAAAACAGGGAAAAAGAATTGTAATATTTAGATGGATCATTAAAAAACAAGAAGCGACTGTTATGATTGAAAAATGAAACCTGGTGGGATCAGGAAGAAAGCACACAAAGAGAAAAAATAAACAGAACCTGAATAATACATTTGATTAACAAAAAACAATACTAAATAAATCAAAAGAGGTGCCAATCATTACAAGAAAAACAAAGTTTTACATAATTAAATTGAATAATTTATTTTGAAAAAAACCACAGTAATACAAATTTAGTTAATATAATTCTGAACTGTCATAATAAAAAATTGGTCTAATTTATTTAAAAAACGTTGACTTTCTAACAATGAACAACTATGGTTGATATAATTCTGCCTCTAACTTCCGAATTGAAGCCTGTTTTAAAATAAAAGTAGGTGGAGATGCTAGCAGTTCACCAAGTTAGTTATGGAAATCTAGTCCCTGCTTTCCTTACTGGTTTTGATGCAATCCCAAATGTACAAAACACTGCAGTTCCTCAAATTACAACTAAAGGCTGGTTTTAAAAGTGAGCCTTTTCCATTGACTCCCATGTTAAAATCCTTAATAGTAAAATGGTTTTACAACCTGGTTTCAAATGCTTTTCAATGTTTTCTCGCCTTGACAACCTTTTTCTTTAACTAATTAATTTGGCTAAATTGGAGCTTAATTTACGTCATTGTCGTGGTTACAGTTTTTGATTGGTACGTGGATGGAGCCATCGGTGGTAACACTTGCATGTAACTTTGCATCACCCAATCAGCCATCTTTCCTCATTGTTGAGCACAGTGAATACAAAGATTCAATTTCCAGTGTAGAAATATCTATGATGGAAACAAATAAACAGTGTTAATAAACACTTGGATGTAGCCCAGCTCAACACCATAACTCAGAAGTAAAAAGAATAAAATGTGTACACCTTATTTTCACGACCATAGGGGTCACCTAAAAGTCTTAGATTTCAATAAAATGTATGTTGAAACATTTTGCATATAAACAGCTAAATAATTACACACGGTTCATGTTCAACGTGATTTATGTGTTCTTTTTGTGGATTTAATGTGGTTCATTCGTGATCTGTGAAATTTTCGAGTAAAGACCACAACTTTTCTCACTTTTTTCACATATGATCAATTTTTATCTGTGCAATATGTATGTACTGGCTGTGTGATGTGGCCTTAAGGGTAAGTTAGGAGGAAATAGTGTGCCTCCTTTCCAGTCACCCTGAAATCAGAAACTTTGTGTGCGTGCACTAAGGGTATCCTACAGGCACCTATAGATCACCTGCACACCCCACGAGTAATGGGCAAGTTGTCGCACCCTACTTAGGACTACAAGGTCGCTGGGGGCATCGTACGACAGCATCACCCGTAAGTCACAAGTGCACGCAACTTCCATAATCCTTACAAATACTTCACGATACACTTACCACATTCGCAACAACCGTCCATTCTGTTATCATGATGCACCAGCCACAAGGGAACCGCAAGACACACCTGCGCTTCCATAAGATGAGGCCACTCAGGTCTACAACCATCTGGGGGCCTGGACAACCCAACAACTCGCAGCACCTGTACAGTACAGGTGCATGTGACAAAGGCTTTAGCTCCCTTATGCTTTCCTCGACGCCTTGACTTTCCAATTCCTTCCACCCATCTCAAAATGTTCTCCACGAAAAGCACTAACATTTATTGCACGCCCCAAATTGAAATGGAAAGTTTCTATTCCTCCCATCATCGAGATCTTTACATATCTCCGGGGAAGAACTGACTCACATTTTCAGCCGACAATACAGGGTTAGGTTAACCATCACTAACAGGTTTTTCTTACTTAAAAAAGCTACAAACTAAAACTAAAAACCTTCTACGAGAGGCTAACACAAGCATTTAGTTACATCACATACACTATAGGGGCTTCAGGTTTTTTTCTCTAATCCTCACAGACTAAAACTGACTACTGGACATTATGACACCAGAAAAATCAATTAAGAACAGGATCGGTTGATATGTGTAACTGAGTATAATTTCCTCTGGAGTGGTTTGAACAACAAATACTTAAAAATGCTGCTAGGGCTTAGAGATGGTCAGCACAACAAGACCAATTAATTAGTGGAAAGGTGTCATCCATTAAATGTAGCACTAAAGAGGCTTTGTGTTGTTTTCATTATGTTAATGGAAAAGTCTAAAGCCCAAAGGGAAGACACTTTTGGAGGGTAAAGAAACAAACAAAATGAAGCAGATTTGGGATGGTTTCACAGGATTCAGCACAATGTTCTTAATCTAAACATTCACTAAAACTTTACGTAAAACAAGCGCAAGAAAGTTGAAGAGGAAAAAGGAATAAAAGAAATGAAGCGAGCATTTCTAAGCTTGCTATACTTTTTTGGTTACACTATGGAAAAAGGGAATTCCTGACATGATAGTGTGCTGTTTTTGTCTGCATACTTGTATTGTCGTAATGAATGTTATCAAATCATCTCTGCATTCTCAAATCAATGAACATATGAATGTTTGCCACAAATAAAACTCTTTTTCACAGTTTATCACTTTATCACCCATCCACTTCCTGTAAAACATCCAAATAACTTTCAGGGACAATTTCAATGCAATCCTTCCTGCTGTACCTGAAATCAGTTTGGGGACTTCAGGCTGTTACCTGAGGCTATTACAGCTATTTTTACTTGCCAGGTTCTTGGCACTGTAACACATTCTCATCTCCAGTTTTCCTTTTACCCGATGCCTCCAAGGAGCTGCTATTTGATCAAGGCTTTGTCCATCAGATTTTATTGGTTTATTCTGATGCATTGGGAATAAATGAGAGATAGACTCCAGAAAAAAGGGCAGGAGTCAAATGATAAAATATGAATATCTCTTTCCTGTGTTTGCAGAAATGATATTAGGTGATATTTGGAATGTGTTTTGAATAATTCATTGATGGCTGGTGCGACTGGATGCTCCGCACAACAGCTTACTGTCCTTTATGTTACATTTCTTCAGAAAAAACTCAAGTTTAACTGTGGCTTTTAGAGGGAAACTGTGAAACGCAAAAACAGCAATGACGATTCAACCCTGACGTTATTGTTTTCAAACCATTTCCAGTGCAGTTTGTTTTCCATCGTTTCATGCCGTGTCACTGTGGGAATAAGGCAACTTTGTATTTCTCTGACAGCATTCACCACTCTGGTAACAAAATTGATCCGTCTGCATCATCCCTGCTTTCTAGAGTACATGCACGCTTTCGTTTTTTTTTTTCTTTCCACTCACTGAAATTAAACAGAGAGCTCTATTACCCAACTCCCAGCATCTGTTTAAAAGCAAAACTAAGGGAGCTACAAAAAATAACCCACCATCCATCGTATTTTTCGTACTGTAGGGCGCACCATCATGTATGGTTCATTTCAAACTTATGATGTATACTGCATAAGGTGTATCGAATTATAAGGTGCATTAACAAAAGAGTCAGAAATAGGTCCAAAAAATATCACCCAACCTTGTTTGCAGCAGAATCAATCCATATATGCATCGATGATAAGGCTGTTTTTTTTAATGGCTTTGAAATGTGCCTTATTGTATGGAAAATGCAGTATCTAGAAAATTTCAATCTAGAATATTTAATTACCAATTCTAACTTGTGCAATGAAATTAAAACTGTTCCCATTTTCCTAGTAAAAAAAAAGTGTGAGAACAAAGTGCTAGTGCTGGATTAAAATTATATTTTTATCACACATTTTATATATACAACTGCTAAAGTAAGAACACCAAGCAGAAATCTCCCATTCAGTATATTCAGCATACATCTTAACTGAGAAGTAACCACTATCATAGGGGAAGCACACAATAACATTATATGCTGGTAAAGATCCTGTTTGACACTTTCATTTAGTTACATGTGGATTCACAACACACTTTCAGAATCTAAGTTCCAAACCCACTTCTCTGGGTCCTGGGGGTTGCTGGAGTTTATCACAGCCTCTGTAGGGCTATGGCGGGGTACACCCTCAAGTGTATCTAGTCCACCACAGGGTCCCACAATCACATACATTCAGATCTAATTTAGAGTTACCAATCAGCTAATGAAACATCTTTCTGGATGGTAGGAGGAATCCGGAGTACCTGATGAAAATCCCCTCATGCACGAGGAGAACATGTAAATTCTACACAGAATGGATTCGAACCAGGGCATTCTGGCTCTGAGGGGAGAGTGCTAACCTCTACACCACCAGTATCCCTCTCAGGAGGTGTTTACATTTGTTTTTTAATTTTTAAAAGGAGCTGGGCTTTCGAGACTTTCTTTGGTTTACTTTCACCCTTTTTTGTCCACTGGATAGTCTGCCTGAATGAACGCTGCATTGAATCGCAGCAGTGTTCACTTGCATAAAAATCAAGACCCTCATTTTGCGGAGCACCAGAGCAATTTTTCTCTCATGTAACTTTTTACTGTACCTGCTTGTCCTTCCTCTATTTACTCCAACACCTGTAAGCAATTGAGCACCATTCCTTAGACATAGTGTTTCAAAGAGATTTCAAAAAATGGGAGCAGATCTTCTTTAGGTGAACTGAGGAATTTAGACTCCTGTTACTAGAACAGATCACTGCTTCTTCTCATGAAAGCGTGATAAACAGTGAAGAATGGAGGAGAAGAAGCTAAACTCCAGGGAAAACAAGTGATACAGTCAAGCTGGAATGATAGGAGATCTATTATTAGTCCCTTTTGGGATATAGTTTTACTTTACTAGGATATGACATAATAACATTTGATAGCATGTGTAATGGAGGACAAAGTTACCTTTTTGTCATGCTAAAGCAGAATTCTTTAAGCCCAATAAATTCGGAGGACTTTTGGAGCAATTTATTTTTCCACAGTTGTCAAATGAAACAGACTATGGACAGTACATCTGGTGCAGACAGAAGAATCCATTGTAAAAGACCCTTGAACCTTTTGGCAAATGCATCTATTTAAACCCTGTTTTTCAAATTGGTTGGCAGTGTTGGCTTGTTTTTGTCATAAAGCATGAAAATAAGAATGATCAGTGCAACGTTTTGCCGTCATGCATGGTTTATTCTGGTCCAGAGTAACTGAGTGAGAGGACAGCTGGACAACAGATCCCTCATCAGTCAATCTGTGTTCTTTCTCTCACCTTTTGTCATCAGTTGTGAGTTTTAAATGTGCTCTTATGATCATGGATACAAATGGTGGAAGTTGGTGCCCTTCATAGAGTGGCTAGGGAAAGGGACAGCAAAGTGGGTTGAGGTCTCTGGGATATCTGTCGAGATTGTGTCAGGAACTGGTGATGTAGAATCCAAAATGCAGGACCAGGCATGGTGGCAGAATTGATTAATAAATAAACTTAAACATTACAAAACTCAGAGAAAAAAAAGATGGTGACAAAACAGGACAGAGCAGACGACCTGGCCAACTTGGACCCAGTCCTACAGTCCTCATCAAGCTAAGTCTCGCCATGTCAGATGTTTCCTGCAGTCGTTTTTGAGTCACTCCATGCCATGTCTTCCTGTCTGGAGGGGGATTGCTGGGGCCACACCATGTGTCCTGTCCCTGGGGAGGGTCGGCAGTGCTGCTCCTCTTCATGCGTTCTGTCCCTGAGGAGGGGTTGCTCCTCTTCTGTCTTTTTTTCTGTGGATGGTCACCAATGCTTCCAATAATCTTGTTCCATGTCGGAGGTTAGCTTAGCGGCTTCCCTTCTGGTCCCTGGGGAGAGTCATCGGGACTGACCCACCTTCTGACTGTTCTTGAAGAGGGGTTCCCTGATAACTCTCACATCCGTTGTGTGAGGCTGGAATTATAATCCTGGTCATGTTTGTTCTCTTGCTCCTCCAGATCTACTCCTGCCAAGTGTTAAGGGCATCTGGAAACTGCCCTTTTGGGGAGGGGTACTGTGATGATTGTGGACTTTGGTTTGATTTTAGTTAGTCATGCTATGGTTTTGGTCATGTTTTGTCTTGAATTGTCCGGTCATCTGCTCTGCTGTGTCACCTTTTTTGTTCTCCATGGGTTTTGTCTTGTTTCAGTTTATTTATTAAATGTTTCTGCCACCAAGCCAGGTCTCCTGCTTTTTGGGTCCTACACCACCAGTACTGACAGATCGAAACACTCATGCAACCCTGGTGAAGAGTTATGTCCAAATGGGAAGTGGCTGACTGAAAAAAACGCAGACATGATAGAGAGATTACATCCCTCAGCTACTTCCTCCAGCCTTCTCCCAGAGGAGGCTGGAGGAAGTACTTGGGAAGCATAAAGGTCTGGGCTGGACAAAGGTCAGACGTTCACTGACTGGATGGATGTAAGTAGTATTGTACATAGCTGTTTGTTCTGACTAGGACTGTGCATCCCAAATGATACACATCTTAATATATGGTCCACGAATCGATGCATAAAGGATTAATCTCACTTCCCGATGACACAATGACGATCTATTTTTACCTAAATGGATCTTCATTTGACGCCTAAAACTAGAAAATAAAATGTCTTTTAACACAGAAACTTGTTTTTTCCATACTAGCACCTTTTATTTTGACCATTTAACACAGTAGCTTTGGCTCCTGTGTTGACATTTTTTCACTACCGTAACTCAACTGTTTAAGCAAGTTCCTAAGTGGAGTAAAGCAGCTTTGCGCTGATATGCAAAACGTAACAGTAGCAAAATGCTTACAGAATCAACATTAATGTACTGATTCTGTCACAGAGTAAAGCGGCTATCTGCTGTAATGCAACACTTTATGTTAGTAGTTTGTTGCCAAGTTGACGTGAAAAGCTTCTTTCTCTGCGTCACAATCAGCTGATTCATGTTGATCAGTTAAACGGTTGAAGAGTTCCGGTATGTAATTTTTTATTAACAAGTTGCCGGCAACAGGGTTAAGCAACAAAGACAAAATGTATTTAACATTAAATTTAAACATTTTTTGGTCCTTTAGACTTTTGTTCTTTGTGGTTAAAAAGTGTGTCATTTTAATTTATTCAGGCATTGTTTGAAGTGCTGTTAAACAAAAAGGGTTAGCATATTCATTCATTCATTCTTTCATTTTCTATTTTGTTTAGTCCCTTTCGGGATCACGGGGATGCTGGAGCCTATCCCGGCCACTTGTGGGCGAAGGCAGGGGACGTCCTGGACAGGTCGCCAGTCTGTCGCAGGGTAGAATGTCCACAATCACACACCCATTCACTCTCCCACTCACACCTATGGACAATTTAGAGTTGCCAATTAACCTATGAACATTACTCATCCCTTGTCATAGTTCACCGTCAGCCAATTGTAATTGACTCAACCTGATAGACACAAGCTTGTGATTGGACGTCTTTTGGTTTGTGTACATAAAAAAGGCAAAGACAGTAGAGAGCATTACAGGAAGAAAAGCTAACGAAGTTTGCCAGAAATCCATTACTCACTTCCCAATCAATTTCATTGATAGATTTTTTAGATAGGTTATCTGAATTGTTTAAATCTCTAGTTTTGACAAATCCCTCCCTGTTCCTGTTTGTACATAACAAAGAGGCAATGTCTTACAGCTGCTATGTACATTTCGCAAATTTTACACATATGGAATTTGGGTCTTTCATGAAACATGTGTGATATACGTAATTCATGATTGTATATTGCGTTTGTCATTCATGCACAGATCTTCATCATTGGTTTTGGCGGAAGGGTCTAAATTTTGGGTCAGTTGAGAAATAAGCAGTTTATTCATCTTTTACACAATTATTACTTAAATTTTATGAGATGCATACACACATTTGTGGCTTTCTATGACCACATATATATAACAGACTTTTTACGCATGTACCATTGATGTATAACTTTTATAGTGCATGTATGGCCCACACATGTTAGGCCAGATTTGGCTTCTGCATTGATTTACATCTTCTTTGTGTGGTCTATTTGTACTTCTTCTGTGGTTTTAATGGCGTTCCTTTATGATACATCTGTGAAAATTTCATGTAAATACCACGACTTTTCTCACTATGTCCATGTATAGTCACGTATGACCAATTTTCGTCCGTGCAATATCTGCAAAATGTATGTAGTGGCTGTGTGTGACATGACTATAGTCAGGTTAGCATTTCGATTGTTTTAAGACAATGTATTGAGACAACAACACCGTTGTAGAGACACTAATACACACGTAATCAGCATACATTTAAAAAACTCTTTATGAAGGCCTTAAGGGTTTCACATTGATAAGTGTCACTCACCTATGTACACACTGATGGTGGGGCCCAGGATGGTTCCGCCCATATGTTGTAGTGTCCTTAGGCAAGACGCTGAAGCTCAGATTGCCTCCGTGGTCATAGGTTGGCAGTGTTTGTGTGAAGGTGTGTGGATGAAAGGGACTGTAACTGTAAAGCACTTTGGACCTTCAATAAAGATAGTTATATAACTAGACATAATTTACCGTTTGATGGTGGTAGACCTCCAGGAGCAAATTGGGGAACCGAACCCGGAACGGTAGATCCGCAGTTTTACGTAACACTGTAGCCCAAATGTACCATATTTCTCTCATCCAGTTATGTTTTTTTAAAGAAAGTGAACACTGAAATAAATAATCAGCTGTAAAGTTTACCTATCATTCTTCTTTAGGCATCAGCATGTAAGATGAATTTTATTACAGATGACTTGAAATTTGTTTGCTGGTTTAGAAAGGGAGAAAAATCAATTTTAACCAGAAACTTGGTCTTGCTTTGGTATTGAATAGCACATGTATGGTACCATTGTCTTACGTCTCTCGAAAGCCTCCCCTCCTGCATTAATGGATGCACGCAACTTTAAAAGCATTTCAATCAATGAGACTAAGTCTTCTAATGGGGCCCTCTTTCAGGAAGGAGAGCTGGAATATACGTTTTCATTACAAGGGCCAGATTGCAGCGTTCACTCAGCGCACTCAGCCCTGTATTGAAATGAGAGGTGTGCTGCATGATTACTGGAGAGAGAAAAAAGAAACCTTCTGAGAGATGGAGGATAGTGAACAGATACAATTTTTTCTTCTTCCACCCGCTGCCCTTCATCATCCGCTCTTTGATTTACCTTTTAATAATGAAAGGGAAGACGTTTAAAGGAAGTTGGTTGATGCCGTCCTAATGATAATATGCAAATGATGTCAGTGGAGGTGATGGCGAGATTAAATTAGGGATTTGATTCTGAAATGCACATCATTATTTATAAATACTTAATGATCACATGCATGTAAAAAGAAAACTAGAACTTTAAAGCGTGTTTCCTGTTTGCTAAAAATTAAAAGTATAAAGATAAAATGTCATAAAAAAATGTAGAGTCTTTGTTGTAACTGTCAAGATTTTTTTTCTTAATGTGATTTTAAGTTTAAACAGTTAGACATTTGATATTTCCTTTAAAGTCATATCAAGGCGAGTGTTGGATTCATGATACGCCTGAAAATATAAATTAAATAGCATTTTGGGTTACCTCTGCAGGAGCAAGGAGATATTTAATGAATAATAGTTTTTTTCAAAGCTTTAGCATGTAAAATACACATTATTAGGAATAAATACTTTTTTACATTTTGTTTCAGTCGCTGTTTAGTGATGTAAGAATAGAGCGAAATGAACAACAAAGCAGAATGTAAAAATAATGTTACACCTAATGCTATGTTCACACCAGGATTCAAAACGCGCGTTCAAGAGACCATCATATGTACGTTTCCGGCTTCCGCATTGCTACGCAAGTTTGACAGTTGATTTTCGGGCACTGCGCACAAACTTAGCATTAAAAGTTTAACCAGTTGAACCAATCAGGGGACTCGGATTTGGTAATTATGTGTAATTATGTGTTATTACCGTCATTTTCAAAACACGAAAATTGATTTATGCAGGAAAAATTAATAATTGCGGTTTGTCCCAGCATAGAATTCTATGACACCAAGTCTTTCATTTATCAGAATAGAGCTGTGAAAAAAAAAGCCTGGAGCAAGTTTCAAGATTGCTTTGAAATTTTTACTTATATAGCGTTTTTCTACCTACAAGGCCCAAAGCGGTCACACACACAGTCACACACTGGTGGCGGCTCCGCTGCTGAACACTGGCGCCAAACTACCACCAGAGGCAAGGTGGGGTTCAGTGTCTTGCCCAAGACACTTCGACATATGGGTGTGCAAGGCGGGAATCGAACCTGCAATTGTATGATCATGGGTCGACTGCCCTACCTGCACCACGGTCGCCCCAAGCAAACTGTAGGTACATGGGCTAGTAAGTCAATTTTCTGATAAAAATAGAACACGTGTTGTTTAATTGGAATAAATGCATTGTGAGGGAGTGAAGAGTGTGAACGTAGTATTTTTGACAACAGCCAACCGTTCAGGAGTGAAAGCAGAACCCCTGCCGTTTCACTGGTGTCATGTAGGGAGTTGGAATCTGTACTTGAGGAATGTGTGAGGCAATCTCTTCCCATCTTATCCACAGCTTTTTTTTTTTTTTTTTTTTTTACCCATTTTGATCCAACTTTGTGCAAAAGACAACTGACTTACAAATGAATACAGTTTTGGTTAATGGCCAAGATACTAGTGTAAAATGAAAAATGGATTTTTTTCTTGTTTCCATCATTTGACATTTTAGTCATTTTAGTAAAAGTCAAAATGATAACTCTCCTTTTAGTAGAAATCACAATTTGGTACATATTGGTCCATGTTGTGCTCAGACTTATGCCTTAGTCACATGCACCCGTACAGGGATTGACCTGTTTTTAGGTTGTCCGGGCAGGCGTGCCTGTCATTACCTTTGTGGCATGAGCGTTCCATTATGAAAGTGGAACAAAGCATTGTCTTGGTTGTTAAGAGTCTCATGCACTTATGACATATGAGTGATGCTGTATACGGTGCCCTTGCACCACACTTACAGTACAGACCAAAAGTTTGGACACACCTTCTCATCCATTAGAATGAGAAGGTGCGTCCTCTCACTCCTTACCAACGCGTGCAAATGCTACAGGCGCAGGGTTTCATGGGATTCCTAAGTGCCCGTAGAATGAGGATGTTCAGGAGTGTGTTAGGTGGACAAGATTGTAAAGGTAAAAGCTGAACACTGAGATGACTTATGACAGTGAGACTGTTGTCACATATCCCACAAATACAACTGCACGTTGGTAACTGGCAAGCAGCAGTTGCATTTCTACACGCCATGTGGGGAGTTTAAGAAAAAGTTAAAATTTTACAGTGAGTGGACAATTTTGTATTTTTTTTTAACTTGTTCTGTCCAACAACTGAGCAAACAGATGAGGGATGAAGGCCTTTTGTGTTGGACAGGTTTTACTATTACAAAAAGAGGTTATTTATCCTTGGAAAGCCAGGGTGTAAATTTGTATAAACCCCTTTTTTTCTTTGTTTGTTACATTTAGTGTGTTTGGGGAGGGAGAGGGGAAAAGTGTGTGTGTGTGTGTGTGTGTGTGTGAGGGGGGGGGTTGAAGAGAATAGGGAGAGAGTGGGGGATCCAACTGCCAATTTGAATAGGTTATTACTTTTAGCTGTGTAACAATTATACCAGATCTGCTGAAAAGAAAGATATTATTCCGAAGGTGATATTCATACATTAAGATGAGTGGAAGATATCTGTCCATCAATACACTGTGGGTTAGGAGGAGGGATAAAGCAGACAGGGAGCAGTGTGCACATGCTCATGGGGGTGGAGATTCATTCTGCAGAAGTGAATCGGATCGGAGCGGACAATTTTTTGACATCGGTCAGTGGCCGCCCAGTCACATTTCCAGGTCGCGCTGTGGCAGTCCAGTGACAGGTGGGTGGCAGGAAGGCAGCAGCTCGATAATTGACTGACGATTGTCCGATTTCAGACTGCCACCCCACTGCCCTTGTGCTGCCTCACTAATTGACAGTCAGCAATAAGGGGTTGGATTAGAGGGGTTAAAGTACCAGATGGTAGCACCACACCTAGGTGCGGGACAACTAATGGGACTTTAACTTTACATCCCCTAACACCTGTGATCAGTACAGAGGGACAGTATTTAACAGTTTATGATGGGTGAGGCAATCAACACAAAAATTTAGCAAAAAGGTCCTTCCATTTTCTTGGACTACTGTTTTATTGTAGTCAATAATGTGCTTAATGTCTCTTTTCATCACTGACATAGCAGCAGTATTGGAATATCATTTGTTAATATGCATAGTTTTTCTTTTTTCTTTTTCCTGGTCTGCAACACATTACCAGAGAAAATGAAATGCTAAAAGCTTTTTCTGTTCCGTGATGTTATTTTTCTGTCTCACTGCAGTTCATCAGTCTGGCTTTCAAGATGCCAAGAGGTGCTCTATTTTGGTAAGAATATATTCCAGTTTTTATGAAGCTCAAGGTGCATTCTTTGGAAGGTGGCTTTGTTATCCATGTGTTTTATCTGTCCAAACATGCTTTTAAGTGTCAGAGATGTGATTTTGCGTTGGTATCCTCTAACGTTTTTCTTATGTAAGACATTTCATTCCAACCTAAACCAATCTCCTTGTCACTAGAGTTGGGCTCAGACACACAACTTGTCTGTGGGGCACATCTATTTGATGTAAAAGACTTGACCTAAAACTTTGTGTAACCTTTTTTATGGTCATTCATTAGAACATTCTGGTTTGTCATTGCAGGGTTCCCTCTGTTCCCCTGTTAGCTAACTAGCTTACAAGAATTAACAAATTGGTCATTAAAAAAGGATTGCTTTAGGGCTAACTGATTTCATCCTATGAGCAACATTTTGACTTGTTTACCTTTAAAATTCTAGAGCAAAGAAATCCAAAAGTGTCCCAAGAAAAGTTGTAAAACACTGTAGAGAAGGACAAAAAATAAAAGCCACATACCACTCAGGGAGGCTGCAACCAGTCATTTTCAACATTCATACAACATAAGCGTACATGACCAATTCTTATGGACCAACACAGCAGAATAACAAAGCCTGTTTAGTTGTGTCTGATGGTTGTGTTATGTGTGTGAGTACTAAAGAGTGAGAAAATGGAGAGATACAAACGTTTAAAATCCATATGTGAGTGTGTTTGATGTGTGCCCCGGGTAATGCCTCTTAGGCCTCGACACTGTAGCCCCTTACAAACTCACTAGCACCCCCTACTGCAAAGCCACTGCGGCTTTGACGACAAGCTGATTTTAAAGCTCCTTGGGGCTCTGTGTGTGTGCTTTCTGGGGCCTGTCACTGGTTTAAACTGATCGTCGCTTTTATTTATTTTTTTCAGCTAAAGCCTTTAAGTACTTCTTATTTCTTTCTGTTCAGTCTATTTTGCATCCAGTTATTTATTTATTTACTTTTTTTTTTGCAGTGTGGAGCAGTGAGTGCGAGTTAAAGCTTACAGTTGGGTGTGTTTCTATCCATGCATTCAATGTCTATCCTCTTTGCTGTGTTTTTTTAATTTTTTTCGAGTATGGTGCTTTGACTCCAAGTCATGTGACCAAATGTGCATAAGGGACGCACCACCACATCGAGGCCTTCTCTGCGGCAGGATGATTTATTGGAATGTTAATGGATTATTGAAAAAGGAAAATGATAAAGTTGGCTGGTGCTCACATAAGAACCAGTCTGATGACTCCGAGTCGATCACTGTGCGTGCGAATGTGCACCAGAGTAGTATTTATGAGGCTAACCTAATAACCTGAGCTTTAAAAGCCATGACCCTGTTCCTGCTTTTGAATCAGTCAGACCAAGGCCAGACTGGTAAAAGGCCGATCAATTTAATTTGTGAATGGCTTAACTGTAAATGGAAAGTGACACTAAGGAAATGCTCCAATAAATTGCAACATGTTTATTTTTTATTCTCTTGTAAATTCTGTTATATACTACCAGGTTGTAAAGTGGAAAACTTCTCATGTTATGTCACCTCAGGTGATTAATTTAAAATAGAAAGGGGAACACTTGTGGACATATTGCTCAGTAAAGTAAAATCATATACAGTGTGTTTTACGGCTGCTGGAAGTGGCAGATATTTCGGTAAGATTTTTTTAAAATGACCAAAACTGTCAAAAAGAAGCATTTGTTTTCAATTTTATATTTCCGTCAATGCAACAATGAAACCCTTTGTTTATATTCATCTGCATGTTTTTCACAAACCTTTTCACAGATGGGAAGCACTGATTGCAGAAAGTTTGTGCTTTACAGAAATGTCTTTTTGGTAATATTAATAATTTCATTTTTTTTTGTTTTTTTTTACCAGCGGTCATGTGCTGGGCAGCATTTATGGGCAGGTGCAACCTATACTCCGGAGCGACTTATAGTCCGGAAAATATGGTAAATATATTATTATTAATACAAGGAAGTCGTCCTGAAAAAATGGGATTGTACACAAAACAAAGGAGCGTGGAGGCTGTTGGAACAAGCCTAAGAAAATGCTAATTTAAAATCAAAATTCAATGACATCCTGGATATCACACCCCCTTTTGGGTGCGATCTTGAAAAATGTTAATTTAAATGATCAAGTTAACAAAAAAATAATAAAAAATAAAATCATCCCCAGTACGGTTTGTATTGTTATCAAACTATTCTCACCAGAGCTTAAGCACCACTGTTGACATTTTTGATGGAATTCAAGTGGATTCTGAAGCAAAGGAGACCAAAATAACATCCAGAGTAATTATGTTTTCCTCAGGAAATATAGTGGATAGCAACAATAATCTGTCACTTTTGGCTTCTCCCATCAGGGGTCGCCACAGCGAAACAACCCTCCCTCGAGGATGAGTCGCATGGTTAACTTGGCAATGTTTTACGCCAGATGCCCTTCCTGACGCAACCCTCTCAATCCAACCGGGATTGGGACCGGCACAGCAGCAGAGAAGGGAATAGGGAGCAGCCCGGAATCGAACCCTGGTGTCACGGACAGAAGGCGCCGCAAACCAGCACGAGCTAAACCGGCCCCCTGGATAGCAACAATAATAAGGAATAAAAAGCCTATTGTGAAATTTAACAGTAAACAAATACTTTTAGAGGCCTGTTACACAGCTTGTGGACACATGACATTCAATCAAAAGGAACTTTTTCTTGACTGACTCTCAGATGACCATCTCAGAATCTTATCTCCTCTTGGTGCTGAACGTGTAGCCCAGCAGATTTGAATCAATAGTCAAACTTCAGTGTAGAGGGTTGGGGGAGGTTGTTGATTGTTGCCCTTGCACAACTTGAGTTGAACACAATGGCGCCCTGGTCCTGCTGAGCAGTTTTTTGCCTCTGTTTCTCTTTTACTATCAGCTCCATGGAGCCATACCAAATGAAGCTAGCCTAAAGGCCACTCTCCTAACTCTTCACTGAAGGGTGACCTTTTCTGTTTTTTTACTGGGTCTGACACAGACTTTCAGATGAAGACAGAGAGGTAAAGTAATTCATGGATCGTATCTGAAAATCTCCCGAATTTGCGACCATTTTCTTGTCTCAATTTGACTTTAAATGTGGGTAAAAAAAAAAAAGTTTAGACAAAAAAAAAGGATGCATTTGTGTCCTTATCCTTCTTATTATTTTGAAATTTTTGGATAAAAATAACGGGATTTTAAAATCAGGTAAATACAAGCTCTAATATGCATTTTCACTGAATTTTTAGGCTTTTTTTTAATTTATCAAAAGTGTTTTGATATATTAAAAGTATATTATTTTTACTTTTTTCTCATAATAGTACAACATTTTGACTTTTAGTACATAAGTAATAAACCACTTCTTTTCTTTTTGTCTGATTTTACCGTATTAAAACCAAACTAGGAAAAAAGAAACATTTTTAAGACAAAATTCATTCAAAATTTGTTTGAAATTATTTTTTTAATTTGATCTTTTTCATGTTTTAATAGGATTTTTCGACGCAGAAAATTATTGTACCTTAAAAATACTTTAATTTTTTTTATACATACAGTGAGGCATAGAAGTATACAAACACCCTGTGATTTTGCAAGTACCCCACGTAGAAATCGTGGAGTAGTGTGACATTTATATGAATTGACAGTATATGAACATCCTTTGTATCATCAAAAAATCTGACCCTCAAAGACCTGTTAGTCCACCTCTGCATAAAGACAACGGTCCACCCCAGACGATCAGTAAGAGTCCAATTGCTAACATGGCCAAGACCAAAGGGCTGCCCAAAGACACCAGAGACAAAATTGTAGACCTCCACAAGGCTAGAAAGTAGGCCTGGGCGATAAATCGATCAAATGAATTAATTCAAATTTTTTGTTATGGGCGATTTCAAAAATAACTAAATCGAGTTTTTATGTGGCGCATTTTTGGCTCCCCAGAGCTTCCGTAGCGTTAGTGTCACACGGCGACACGCGACAATCGACACACGAAGCAGCTAGCGACAGCATGGCTACCGGTGACAGTGGGACGTTTGTTCCCAACAAAGGAATAAAATCATCTGTTGTTTGGAACTGGTCTGGGTTTACTGCCACATACGTGGAGGAATAGACCCCCCCCCCCACGCTGCCTAAAGCCCATCGGATTCAAGGGCTCTCACGCGCGCTCGCGTGGCACGCGCTCAGTCCTCTTAAACACGCACGTGCCCTGATACTGATTCTACAACGCATGTATAGTTAGTTAGTTGTTACTGCGTTGTAATTATTACTTTTACCGATATATTCATTTGCGACGCGGCGGCGTTTTGTTTTCGGAGGAGGGGGGGGGGGGTTGACCTGCTTCATCATCATCTCCATGGAGAAGACGGGGTTTATTAATTTAATTAAAACCTTAGAGCCCAGATATGAGCTGTATTGTTAATCCTTTAGAAAATGGTGCTACTGTCAAGGTGAATGTTTGTCTCCTTTTAGTCTAGACTATAAAGTGTGATTTAAAACACAGCTGGGACTTTAAGTAAGGAAGTAACCTTTTTATTTTGGATAAGTGAAAACAAGTTTAGAATAACAAAATTAGACAAAAACAAGAAAAAAATTATATAAAACAAGACAAAATTATTTAAACACAAGTCCAAAAAGGGAGTAAGAAGAAAAATTTTATACTTAACTTGGATTCCAAGAGTGTGTTCATTTATTTATTATTCATACCAGAAATGGGGGTTACATTTGTCTTGGTTTTGATTAAATAAAAGCAACATTTGCTTGAACTTGTTTGCCATTTGTACTTATTGCTTTCCTTAAGTAGGGTGGGGGGAAAAAAATCGGAAATCGAATTAAAAAAATAAAATCGGAGATTTTATTTTTAGGCCATATCGCCCAGCCCTACTAGAAAGGCTATGGGGTGATTGAAACCAAATCTTTGCTTTTAGTTTTAGTTATGTTTTTTTTGTCTAAACAACAAAAAAAATAAAAATAAAGAAACATTTCTTTTATAAATAAATTCCTTAAAAGTTTTGGCTTTTTGCACATAAGTGCGTAATCACATTTCTAATTTCAGTTTTACTTCAGTTTTTTTATAGTTTTAAGGACCAAAAAACAAAAATGTATTTTTGAGGCAATTTCTTGAAATAATTGTGTCGTCGTAAGTCCTTTATCTTTTTTTTAATTTTGCCTCCTTTATGTTTTATTCTGAATTCTCAACACATAATAATTTGACCAATAAAGTATATTTATTTTGTACAAATTTTGATTAAAAAAAATGCATACTTTTCAAATAAAAAAAAAGCAAAAGAACAATTTTTGAGTAAAATCTACGACAAACGTGTCTAAAATTCTCTTTGCTGTCTGCAAAAATGTTGTCTTAAATGAATAAAAAAAAAGGCGTAATAAAATCTAGCACAGAGCTGCATATACTTGCATGCGTAGTGAAATACTGCTCGGCTAATAAGTAAATTGTGGAAGTGAGCAGTTGTGGCGCCAAGGCCTCCTCGGTGCTGTGCCATTACCCACCTCCAGCAGGGATCATCATTCTCACATAACAAACCATAAATTATTATTTTGCAGACAGTTTCCTCAAGTGGAAAATTAGCTTCCGCCAAATGGGCGTCTTTCCACCCCCAATCACCAGTAACAATTTAGCACGGAAAGACAAAGTGTTTAAATGAAGCTAATGGTTGGAAAGGCAATCCTCACCTTCTGTTAGCTGAAGTTATCAACCAGCTCTGAGATGAGCTGCTCACAGCTGAGCTTCGACAGTTATTGCATTCATCAAGTTGTTTGTTGTGCACATTATCTGCCATTTGTTGAGAAAAAAAAGGGTTCTCTCCATCAAATGAGTAAAGATTCTAATATGGTATAAACAGGAATAAATAGATCGTGGTCCGTGGTACAGGTGGTACAGCCTCGCAGAAAAAAAAATAAAAAAACAGAACCTACATTTTTTTCCATCTTCTTAATAATCTGATTTTGAAGGAAGTTTTAATTTGAAAAACTGTTGGATTCTTCCAACCACATCCAACTTTTGTTGCATGTCGCTCAGTCACGTGTTGAAAATCCTTCTGCTACTTTCTTAAAGCGGCTGCGCTGACCGCTGAATTGAAGCCTTATTTATTTATTTATTTATTTATTTTGTAGAAAAGAGCCAGTGAGGACACAAAAGAGCCTTCAACTTCAAAATAAAAGAAATCTGCACTTAACAGACAAAACCCAGGAGGTTTCATTCCAAATGTGGATTTATGGCGACAGAAGACAGAAGAGTCAGTGAGGAAAAAGAAGAAAGATAGCTAAATGTTTAGCTACATTCACACCAGCTGGTGATCACTTTTTTGAATAGTCTGTATAAACCCGTCTAACCCTTGTGCTATCTTATGGGGTCCAGATGACCCCCACCCTTACATTGACATGTTCTCCCTACCATGACAAAGGTGGATAAAGATGGAAAGATTTCATGTAATCCATGGACATCAGTGAAGATCACAAATCATTGAAGAAAAAAGGTTCAGCACATTGTCTAGTGGGTCTAGATGACCCAACTCCCAACGTAAACCTTCCTCCAAGGCACCTTTTTTCATTTAGTAATTCAGTCTACAAATAAACGTTAAATAGATACTTTACAAGGGTTGAAAATAAATTTTACCCTTAAAAGTAGAAGGAAACTGAAGAAAAAGACAACCGGGCTCCTACTTCAGGTTCACACAGGCCAGCCGAGAAAAGATTGTCTGACATTAAACCGGTCCGTGGCCTAAATAACGTTGGAGATCACTGCCAAGAGATAAATTATTTCTCTACTCATAATAGCAGTGAGCAGTTAACCTGAATAAGATTGAACCTTCATTTGATAAATCACACTTTCTTCTCCGTCCACAAACGGATGGATGGATGTGGATGGATGGATGGATGGATGGATGGATGGATGGATGGATGGATGGGCACGAATGGTCCAGCACTTAGTAGACAAGTGAATGTCAAGAGACCAAAGCTAAAGAGAAAATCTAAAAGGTGACGGTAGAATCGATGACTTTGCTGTCTGATGATGGAAAAAAACAAAACACCAAAGTGTTATTTTTAGGAAACCAAAGGTCCAGCATCCCATCATTTTATCTACGAGAATTCTTTTAATGTCTGTATAACTGTACAAAACATGAAAAGAAATGGCTTTGAATGAGGTGGATATAGCTTATCACATTCTATGCCAATTGGTTTCATTTCAAAACAGGTTTTTGATCACAAGGCTCTTCATAGTCTGTATAACTCACTTGTCCTTCCATAGTTTGCATACTGAATGGAAGTGTGAGGCAATAATTAAAAAAACAAGGTTGCAATAATTGGAGAAGTAAATTACGTTTGCTTTCATTATAATGCACTGTTTATTAATTTACACATTGCAGGTGTTATTAATAGTCAATATTCATTCATTAGCACATAAAAATGCATTCATTAAGAGCGAAAGGACCAACAGTTTATACACAGAGCTTTAAATCCGTGGTTGTGTGGACAAAAAAGACTTGTGTTGTATGTCAGGTAGGGAGGGCTGGTGAGCATGAAGGACCCAAAATGCAGAGACGGGAGGCACACGGTTCCAGGGCAAGGGGTTTATTAAACTAACGAAAGGCGCTGCAGAGCAGGGTAACAAAACCAAAACTAACTGTGGGCATAGAATGAAAACATGGCAGAAGGGAGTCAGGGAAGAGACGTTTATGGACCAGCACAAGAGGAAGGCAGAGACAAGACTTAAATACAGACAGGACTGACAAGACACAGGTGACAACGATCAGGAAAGATTGGAACCAGGGAAGTTAAACTCAAAACCATGAGATAACAGTAAAACTTTCGAAATAAAACTGGAAACAGAACTCAAACATGACAAAAACAAGACGGAAAGCAAAAATCAATACAAAGAACCCCAAACCATGACATTGTAGACTGTGGAGTTGAAGGGGTGTTGTCATTTTAAACCATTTAAAAACAAGAATAAAGAATAAACCTTTATGTCATGGTATCTCAGGGAGTCCTCTCCTCCCCCCTCTATTCTCTCCTTCATCCACAGCTGTGGCAATTACGGCAATTACCTCATCTCCTGCTCCAGTATTTATGGTGGCCGCCTTCCAGAATTCATCGCCAGTTCGTTGTCCTCAATGGTGCATTACCTGGTCAATCGTTGTCTTATCTACGACAAAAGTATCTCATTTTTGTAACAAGCTATTCATCCAAGTTTTTAATCTGCCTACAGAATTCATACACCACTAGTGCTTACAAGGGTTTCTTTGCTTTGCCAAGCCACGACTCCAGCCAAGCCAAGACTCCAGCCAAAGCCACTACACAGCCAAGCTACGACTTACACATCCACCGCTCAAAAACAAAGAGACTTACCTGCTCATCCACGTCTCGTCTAATCTCCGGTGAAGTCATCACAAACTCTTTGCAAATAAATCTCTTTTCACCAAGATCCGTGCGTCTCTCTCTGGGTCCCAGCGTTTGGGTCCGCTCACGTCCGAACACATCATGGCACTTCATTAGTTATTTAACACTTGAAGGTTTTTACATCAGTAAATTTTTCAGAATTTGTTTAGGCTAAAACGCTGATAGGCTGCCAGTATCGTATTTTTCAGACTACAAGTCAGTTTTATGTGTTACAACAAAACTATATAAATTGTAAATAGTGTATACTTATATAGTACTTTACTACCTCATTAGAAGGCCCAAAATGTTTTTCAGTCAGTAACTGCATTTCCATTCACTAAAACAATTGCACAAATTGGATTTGGGTTTATGAATTTTTCCTAATGGAAACACAATAATTAAAAAAAAAAAACTTTCATTTATTGAACATTTTTTAGTGCTTGGAGGAGGTGTTTTTAAGGGATTACAAAATTGACCTATTTAACAAAAAATGCAATAGAAACACTTTTATGTCAAATTAATTGAGTCCCGTGACCAACAGCTATGCACAGTTACCCAGTTTCATAAATGGCGATGCCAATGAACTTCTTGCTAGATATTGGCTGCCAGGGGCACTGCACAGTGGCCGCCTCAAAAGGCCCCCCAGCATCACACAGCTCATCAAAAGATGAGCGTGTCATGTGGAGTTGTTGGATTCACAACTCCTCTGTAAAATCACCAACCACAATTTACCCAAATTGCTATATCCATAGCCGCTCCCACGTGTAAGGAACTTGTCGCTCCATGACCTGAATAAGACTTCTACGTCTTCTTTGATAGATGATGATGATTAGCGCTATGTGTCTGCAGTGAATCAAAGTATTGTTCAAGTTGGTTTGCGTTCATTTGCATATTTATGTTTTCAAGGAAACAGTGTAATTGCAGAATTGTGTTTTTTTTGACACTTCAAGAACTTCAATGTGGTTTTGCACACCTGTGTAATGGAAAGGCAGCTAAATTCCTATTCACTCATGCACACACATTCACACACTGATGGCAGCTCGGCTGCCTAACACAGTCTCCAACCTAGACCAACAGGAGGAATGTAGGGTTCAGTGTCTTACCCAAAGACACTTCAACACAGAGCAATCAGAGGTCGACTGCTATACATCTGCACCATGGCCGTCCACAGTGTCTAGAGCTGTTCCCAATGAAGTTTGACTTATTTATTGTGTTCCACTCTCTGTAAAAGCTGGTTGTTGCAGATTAACATGAAAAACAACAAAATTTGCTAGGAAAATTTCCCTTCAACCTTCATCACTAATTGCTTGCTTCTTGGCCTTTCTCGGCAGTGTAGTCATACCACATAAACTGACTGTTTTGTCTTGCTTAACGTGCCCTACAATCCAGTCCAACTTGTGTTCCAAAAACTATGGTGAGTTTATGTTTACTGTTTTTGATGTTTTTTACTGACAATAGTTACTGCATGTTAACTGGTTTCATCAGCATCCATGAGCAACGTCTGTTACTTTCATTCCTGTGAAGTTGCGACAAGTGTTCAACATCCAACATCTCTCCTATGAAATCATAGATTTGCTGAAAGAGACGGTCTGGTGGATAGGAACAGTGTCCTTTTTCCACATGAATGAGTAATACATGTTTGCAAACCAACGTCTTCCTGTAAGAAAGTTGCTGAGCTTATCCTAAAATCCATAGTAGTTGACTCCATAATCGGGTGTAATGTGCCACTCCAATCGAAGACGGAGACTTATTTTTATCGCTCGAAAAGACCGTATGATTACCCGATGTCTGCATAATCCATTTTTTTTGTTGTTTTTTGTCCTTAGTGCAGTTTACAGCAAATTGAATTGTACATGGTGATTGCTTTCATTGATTCCTACATTCCCTCCGTCCCACAAGTTTGACGCTCATTTGGCATCACCTTATTCCCCCTTCGCACAGCTCACTGCTCTCTAATAATGTGACCCTTTTTTGCATGAAACAAGAGGTTACCCACGCGGCCTGTTGGGATTTGACCAATTTAAAACATTCACAATGGTGAGGCTAACATATCATTATGCATTAAACCTCTGGACGAGCCACTCGCTAATTAATTGAATCATAGCTATAGACGGACAGAGCCAGAGGCTACATTCGGAGGGAAGTAGGCCTCTTGAAAAGAAAGTCTGAAACTCACACGAAGGAGGAGATGAGAGGTGAAAAAAAAGACCGCATGGGGATTGTGGCTTAAGGCAACCTCTTTTTTCAGGCTCTAGATCTTCAGTGCATGTAATTAGACAGGGTGAGATGGGGGTTTCAGCGGCATTTTTCATTGAATATATTGCTGATGTGTCCTGCTTACCATGATCTATGTGCAAGAAAGTGGAAGGGGGGTTGTTAAGTAAAAACCAAGATCAGAAAAGCCGGATTTCGGATTCATTTTTAAACATGCAACTAAAGTGAAATTCAAAAGATGGACTGAACTGGTATCATGGGGACTAGAAATGTGAAATGTTTAACCTCTTTAAGCTCAATAGATTCAAGACAGGAACAAAAAATGGAGGCATATTCATCTTGTATGAAAATCTGTTTAAAGTTTCAGACCTTATGTTTACAGAAGTGGATTTTAATGCAAATGGTAACATTTTTAAGTAGCTTAGGGCTTAAACTATAGAATGTCAGATGTTGGACACAAAAGACCAAAATGCCTTAGGGTATATTCAGACTGGAAAAGCCCTTTGGTTTATACTAAGTCCGCTTAATTTGGTCCGGATTGAATCCTGAACTTTGCGTTTGTGTATTCCGAATGTCGTCAAGTGGATATTTCTATTACAAACCTAAGCTTGTAATCAATACCACGTGACTAAAGATTCCTATCAGTTCTAAATAACAGACCTCCTATGCTTTGTAATCCTTCTTAGGATAGTTCACTAATTCAAACTTCAAACTATACGGTAATTCGTTGCCCAATTTTGAATGTCTGTATCACCGTTGGAGGCACGCTGCAAGGTGGTTACTGTTGAGACAACATCTAAGGTACTCTGATAAGTGTTTATGACATGAAGTTTGTTTAGAAAACAATTTGAGAACCAATGTTTATCTTCTGTCTCTTTCGGCTTTTCCCATCAGGGGGCGCCACAGCAAAACAACCTCTCCTTCGAGGATGAGTCGCATGGTTAACTTGGCAATGTTTTACGCCGGATGCCCTTCCTGACGCAACCCTCTCAATTTATCCGGGCTTGGGACCGGGAATAGGGAGCAGCCCGGATTCGAACCCTGGTTTCATGGAAGGCGCCGCAAACCAGCACGAGCTAAACCGGCGCCCTGAGAACCAATGTGAATCACGCTAAAATTTGTTTTAATGAGCTGGCATTCATGTGACCACATTTCAATGAGTTGCTGTGTCTCACTGTCCTGGTTGCTCCCGTCCTACTCTGTTTACACCCCGTAATGCCTAGCTACAGGGGCAAGCAACATTCATTTTTTTACATTATTGTTGCTTTTTCTTAAGCCTCTGAATGTCTTTGGATAACAAGATCATAGTTACAGACATTGTGGTTTTTGGACGAATAGGTCTTTGTAGGCAATATTCTTGAAGGGGTAACTTCAATGACTTAGTACCACCTTTGAACTACTTCAGTGGCTGTACCCAACGCAGAAACAAAAACAGAGGGTGTTAAGAGCAGTCGAGCAGTTTGATTAACAGTTGTTTTGTCTTGGTGAGATCGTTTCATTCTTCTTACAAATTGGAGAGCGTGCAGATATTAGGATGAATGCCAGCGAGCCTAGAGCATAACCAGGATGCTTAATGGTGTATGTTTGGAGGGAACACCCGTGTAGAGCCAATGGAACGGAAGGGAAGGGGGCTGGGGGGGCTACGTGGTTAAAAAAGCAGCAGATGCAGAAACCGTGGAAGGAAAGAGATATATCACTACAACTTAGTGGAATAGGAATGGAATAGAAAGACATTCACAAGCAGCAGACTCAATCAACTGTTGTCTTTTCTTATCGTCTGCAATACATAGAGTCGAGGGGGCCGATTCGCTCGTCTCTCGCTCGTCTTATCCATCGCTCTTTCATGGACTCGATGGTAGATAATCTCCCGCTGCTGTAAACACAATGTAACGTCCAGCCAACCATTCACACTACTGTCCGATCCCCGCTGCTATCATGGACTTTACACGGCGCAGTCATCTGCTGACTGGGACGGGCTTGAATGGAGCCCCTTTGAACCGCTTCAGTGTTGACAATAGTGAGCAGAGAGTTAGGTTTTACCACAGCAGGCCGACACTGCACAAGCATGAATAGGCAATCAACACCAAAAATGAAATAGTCTAATTTTAAAAAATCTTTTTACAATACATGCCAGCATAAAGTAGAAACTGGCAGAAAATGAGATTTAGAATAAATCGGCTGGATAAATCTAACTGATTACCGGCTTTGCTTAGGCGTTTATCTATAATAAAAACCTGGATATTCACCACAAAGGAGAAACATTTCACCGCATTCATTCAGTGTGTCTCTCCCGCTCCTTTATCTTTTCTCCGGATGATGTGTGCGGTTCAGAGCACACACTGCACACGGACATGGGACTTAATCTGCTGAGCATGCTACAAAGTCGACCTTGAGGGGAGGTTTGATTGAGGTGTTCAAAACCCGGGTGAGGGAAGAGGATTGATAGAATCAAGCGAGTGAGATTACTTTACATTCCACGCCACGCTCACCCGGTTGACCGCGGGACGGTGTTGCAAATGAAGCGATGGGAAAAACTTTTGGCAATGGCGGCGGGGTAAATTGGTGCGAAAAAAGAGGAAGAGGAGTAAAGGGTCTTTTGATAGTAGATAAAGAGGAATGAAGGCATTGGAAACAAGCAAAAAATTGTTCGTGTTTGCCTGATTAAAAGGGAAGATCGTTTTGATCATTTTTTCCGTTTGTGCTGGTTGGTTTTAACTAACTAAATGCATTCTCACCTGCTGGAACAAGTGGCGAAAAATTTGAAAAATCAAAAGCGGTATGTGAATACATCCTTGAGGATTTGTTTGCTTATTGATTCCTTCTCTGAAGAAGCTAAAATTGTTGGTATCTATTGATTCTTCTTGCATGCTTTGAAAGCAAAATTCCCCATTACTTAATATAAACTTCCTTTATTGGTAGAGAAATGTTCCTACATGGTATTGCCTCATTTCCTTTTATTGTTTCAACAAAAAAAAAAAAAAAAAAACAGGATGTAAAAACATTTTCGTCCCTCCAGTGTGAGTTCTATTCTTCAGTTCTAAGAGCTCCTCAATTATTCCTCTTCTTCAGACGGAAAATGTCAACCTGCCAGTGCCAGTGCACAGATAAATGATTGTTGTCTCTTCTGTCGAATTATTAGCCAGGAGATGTGTCTCACCCCTCTTTTCAATATGTTATTCTTTGTGTTTTTTCGTCAGGCAAACAAAGTGCTGTCAGGAGGGGAAGAAGGGGGGGGGGGAGGAAAGGCGGCAGGACTTGAGAGCGAAGCTTGATGAGAAGCCTTATGAGCATGAGGGATCTGACATAGCTGCCCCCCTTGAAGGTTACATGCTACCTTCACACTTGGTGCAGAGACGTGACTTCAAGCAGCTACTCCCAATGAAAAGTCTACATAAACACTTGTATATGCGGGTTTTGGGCTTCCGCGGTCAAAACTCTTGAGTTTATGAGTTGCTATGCAAGTCTTTTAAGTCTGGTTTCAAGCTATACACACAAAACGGGCGGCTATTGAAGGCCTGATGAAATATAAATCAAATTGAACTTTGATTTGGTAGTCGGATTTGGTAGTGATGTATAGACCTGTACATCAAGTGCCAACCGTTTGAAACCTGACCGTGGAGGATGAATTAATAAAAAGCCTGGAGCAAGATTCATGAGATTTGCACCACTTTAACATTATACACCAAGCCTCTTCCAACTACAGCTAATTACAACTGTGTATTATGCGGTACATACTAGCGCATGTAGTATCAGGTACAAGCGCTAGTATCAGGTGGAATACCATGTGGTAAAAATTGTGGCATTCTTGAACGCACAGCACATGTCCGGTGTGTGTAGGTAGTATTAGTGCTGCTAAGACCAAGAAAAAAAAGGAAACATCGTTCCTCTTTTTGTCCTTTTGGTAAAACCTTTTACTGTGGAGATTTTTTTCCAGTGTTAACATTCTTTCAACTATCAGAACTATTTGACTTTTTACGCAATCGACCTAATTCCAGCAGATTCTGAGACGGAGAAAAGCAGCCTAGTGCTGATATACACCACCCTAAATTAGTGAAGTGTTCAAGCAAAATCAGCTGATTGTGTTGCAGATAAAAGTGGTTGTTAGGTCAAAACTCACTTTATTCTCGGGGGGGGGGGGGGGGAGCGTGTGTATATGTAAATTAAAATGGTTGAAAAAAGATAAATCAGGGTGGAAATTGAATATTTGGAAAGTGACTTATAACATTTAAGAATAATATTTAAAAAGAAAAATAAGATTCCAAAATAGGTCAACCGCAACAGGTGAGATTAATTAAACCCGCGTCAGCGTGCCTGTGTGCGCATGGTGATTTACGTGATGCGCAAAAGCGGTGATCACTGATTTGACAGGCGAGCTGAAGGAAGCAGTCGTTCGGGCCAACCGTCAGATGAAAAAAAAATCCACCCCAAGGCATCTAAAAAAGTGGAGAGGCAGCCGGTAAGATGCGGAAGTGATCTGGGGTTGATCAGCTGTTTCAGGGGCGCCTTTAGAGATCACCTGTCTATCGCGTTATCGGTGCACTTTAGACGTGGATTGTTTGAAATGTATTTTCTATGTCTGTTTGATTCATTGGTCACGGTTCATTGTTGTGTGAAATTTGATCATTTGAAATATGATATTTTGTTATTTGAAATTAAAGTATAGTTATTTGTAATTTAATTGTAAAACAGAATATATTTTCATAAGTATTATTTCTGTACAGGTTTTTCACCTTGCTTGGTTTCTTCAACTACTCATTAAGACTGGAAAAGGTCTCTATCTAAAATCAAATACAAATAAAGAAAAGAGACACGTTCTTGAGTCATGAGTGGAGTCCTGCTGGCATTTCCTCCATTTGATGCTTTCCCCTTCAAGTGGAGCAAAATAACTTGAGAGTGGTTTTGTGCAGTTATGCATGACTTTATGTTAGTAATGTCCTGCATAACTGCCAAGAAAGAAAATGCTTCTTTTTTTCTCTGCGTCAGAATCAGCTGATTCCAGTTGGTCGATGAATTATGGTATGTAATGTTTATGGTCTCCTATTAATATGTTCCCAGCAGCATCTCTGGGATTAAAGGGTTAATAAATTTGTAAAACTCCATGAGGTCTGGTGAAAAAAATAAATAAATAAATAAATTGTATGACGTAAGGTTTTGGTAACCTTTAGCCCTTGTGCTATCCTAGACACTTTACCATTGGGAGTTGGGTCATCTAGACCCACTAGACAGTGCGCTGAACCTTTTTTCTTCAGTGATTTGTGAACCTCACTGGTGTCTAGGGATGGGTACCGTGCCCCGGTATTGAACCAGCCCCGGGGCCGCATTCTTCAAGACCGCAGTATCGTTAAGATCTGACCTGAACGGTTCTGCTATGGGTACTGGAGAAGTTACTTTTTCTTTTTTTTTTTTTTGTGTCCCACAAAATATAAGCGCTATCTACCATATTTAACTCACCAAGTCATTCAATTTTCCGTTAATTAATGATTATATTAATTTCGGTATTCTCGTTGAAGCGGAGAGCTCTGTCTGTCTATTTGTGTGCAGGGGGGGCGGGGCTGTTTTCAGACAGCACGCGCCCTAACCCGCACACACACACAAGACAAGGCAGCGCCAGTGGCGGTTCTACCCTGAATTACTCCCCGGGCGAGACCCTCCCCAGGCACCCCCCCCCCCCCCAGTCACAACAGAACTTTGTTTGTCATTGTCAACTGACATGTTTTATTGTCATTGAAATTAAGAAGTGGATACAAAAGATGTCAGAATTCTGAACAGCATTATAATAGTTATCAGAACACAAAAAATAAAAGACCATAAGCATGGCAAAAATACAGTTAGCTAAGAAAATATTGAACCAAACTCAATATTAAATAAATAATATAAAAGAAATATTATAAAGCACAAACCTTTTATCACACTAATAACACGCTCATCTTGAGCAGTGGTAGACGATCCAAAATATCTTAGAAGTGCCCCTGAAATTGCATTTGATACTGACTTCAAAAGGCCATAGACTACAATATAGGCCTTAGAAAAACATTTATGAATTGGAAATTTAAATTGTCATGTTCTATCTCGATCTCTATTTCAGAGTGTAAAAATTAGCTCATGTTTTCCGTCCTCAATCCTTTGATCGGCACATTTTTAGTTATGACCTGTTACATTATGTTTTGTCCCCATATAGTTGCAGTAAATGGTAAATATTCATTTTTAAAACTACCTACAGATTTATGGAAATTCTATTGGCTAAAAATATAACCCAACATTTGTAAAACAAATAAAAAATAAACTTCATATGCAGGCTAAAAATTAACCCCTAAATCCCCAGTTAAATGTCAAAAAAAAACATTGGGAAAATGTTTAGGCTGCCACAAATGATTATTAAATTAATGACCAATCTCAAATTATTTGCCCCATTAGCATCTCATGGCAGCAGCAGCAGCATGCTGTGTAACCATCACAGCCTTTTTAACATTATGAACTAGTATACAACAGCAAAACACAACAAAACCTTTGTGTTACAGCAGAGCAGACAGACACACGAATCATAACTAATGTTACAAGTTAAGGCAGTGCAAATTTTTAAGAATGAAATCTAAAAAAAAATAAAAAATGACGCTATTCACAACATTTGGGCCTACTTCAGTGTTGGTCATCGACCAAAATAAAGTTTTCATCGGCAAAGTTGTTGTAGGGCAGGTAGCATTAGAATTTAGAAAAAACATGCATCAAGCTTTGAGGACTTACCTTTTTCTTTATCTCTTTTCTCCTCTTCTTCTTTTCTTTTCTTTCTAAATTGGGCACCAGATGGCTTTGACCTTTTTTTCTCCATATTTTAGATGTTTTTGGCGTTTGTTTGGCATTATAAATGTCCTCAAGTCACGAAGGCATTAAGTCTGTCGACTGAACCACCTGTCACCTTAGTGACAGCATTGTTTTGTGTTGCCATTATTCATTTGGGCATTTCACACAAAATTAACCCAAAAAAGCAGAATATATTTTTTATACCTTTATTAAAATGTAGGTTATAGAATGTCACCTTATGACTGACTTATAAAAAGGTTTTATAAAGTAGATTCAAACCCCCGCCCTTGTCCCCACCTAGCCACTTAATTTGGAAGCGTCCCACAATTGAACTGATTCCCCGCAGCCCCCCCTTTCAGCATGACGGCGCAGTCGCAGTTTTTTACTTTTATTTTTCTCATCAAGCCCGCGACCGTCGCCTCCCCTGAAAGATGAGCCAGCCAGGTTTTGCGCATGCGCAAACGCGGCGGCGCTCCGTGCTCACCCCGCGCCCCCTCCCTTCTCCTTCTTCACACACACTTGTGTCTACTTCTCAAAGACAGGAGAGTTCGCAGCTGCGGGGCGCAGGCGGCGGCGCGGCCAGGTTCAGGCTGTTACAAACTCACAAACTGTGACATAAGTAAACCAATATTGGTGCATATAATATTTTACAAGGGCTGAGCCGCCGGTGCCGCCCCCCTTCAGTTTTTACCGCCCCAGGCAACCGCCCGGACGGCCCGTGCCTAGAACCGCTACTGGGCAGCGCACACACAGTCAGTGGCGATCTTGTAGGGGACACGTGAGCGCCCTAGACCAAGACATAACGTTTCTGCGTAAAAATTATTAAGTTTGCCTACCATGCTGTCACCTTGCTACTACGATGACCGTATGTTGCGCTGTTTTTGCAGAACAGGCTGGGGCAGCAGGGGGGGGGGGGGGGGGCGTTGCACGCGGAGCATACAACAAACAGGTAGAGAGGCGGGGCTTAGACTCACCGCTTATGATTCCAGACCTGTGACAAACTATCAGCTGCTTCCTAATACTTGATAATAATGAATAACTAATGATAGTTGTCATCTGTAAAATTAATATCATTTATTGGGTTTACTGGATTTAAAGAAAAATAAATGGAGTTGGCAAAATAGAAAGGAGTCTGCATCAAAGTGAATTTGTTTCCATCATTTAACTTAACTTAACTCTGGTGTTTGACAGACAGAAAAGTCTATTCATGGTTGTGGAAAATGGACAAAAGATCAAAGGAAACATCACACTCATAAATAATAAAAACAATTAGATTAAATAATTAAATAAATATCCTGTCTGGAACATTCTCATGTATAAAGTAAAATGTTTTGTTAAAAAAAACAACGTTTTTGCATAGTGAGGAAATAAAACACTTTGTTCTTAATTTGTTGTTTATTTATTTTTTTTCATCCTCAAAAAGTATCGATAAGAGTACCGGATCGATAAGCAGTATCGATAAGAGTAGTAGTATCGTTAAAACCTTAACGATACCCATCCGTACTGGTGTCCATGGATTACATGAAATCTTTTCAACCTTTATCCCCCTTTGTCATGGTAGGGAGAACACGTCAGTGTAAGGGTGGGGTAGTCTAAGATAGCACAAGGGTTAAAACAAACCTTTTGCCTTAGTTACATTCACCGATATGGAGGGTTGACTTGTACGGGTGATGACTTGTTTGGGTTGTTGTAGACAAAAGCCACCGCATCTCAAGGGGTAGTACAGGTGTGTCTTGCAGTTAACTCATTTGGCACGCTTAATAGACATTACTAAAATGAAACACACCATTGTCACATGTGTGTTAAGTGTACCGTGAAGTGCATTCCTGTTGCAATTAAGGTGTGCACTGGCTTCTTGCGGATTGCGTGCAAACACTACATGCACGGGGTGTGCACGTAATGTGCAAGTGCTAGTAGGAAGGTGCCTACACAAAGAATGTACTGATTGTCTAATTTCCTCATTTCTGACAGCGAAGCTGCACGAAAGGAACATGCAAGGGGCACGTACTTATGGTCTCCTTCAGCTGGTCTGGGGGGTTTGTATAAAGGAAAAATGTGTAGTTAGTGCCTGCATCTCACCTACTTCACCCTTAAATGTTCTTTAAGTGTTTACTATGACCTATTCAATTCAATTGTATTTGTACAGCCCAAATTCACAACAACAGTCATCTCCATGGGCTTCGTCTAGGTAAAGTAAAACATAAAATCAAAAGGATCATGAATACATAGAATTCAATAGGAAAATACTAAATTGAACTAACAACTGACTAAGCTAAACTGGCATCCCTGCCCTTAGACAAGGGGTCTCAAACTCAATTTACCTGGGGGCCACAGAAGCCAGGGTCTATCTAGCTGAGGCAGGGCTGCAACTTCAACGCACACACACGCAACTTGTTTAGTGTCTGAGAGCCAATAAATTTGTATGGAACATTTACTATACTGTTAACTATACTCTATTATTAACTGTTTTCTGTACTGTTAAATGTCCTTATTAACGCAGTTCAGTCAACACTGTTGAATTATAACTATTAAACCCAAAAGAAGACTCCAATTCTACAGTTCTGTAAATCCATCAATGGTTCTTCTCTTGTCTTCTCACTGCTGGACACTTGGCAGCACTTCCTCCGAAACAGCTGAGACCCTCAGTTTGGATGAAGATGATTGTCAGTATATCTGGACTGTACTTAGAGTTATTGATATTTAAGGTGGAGAAGTCAGAGAGGATGTGCTCCCTATTTTGACTCTGTGTTGATTTTTTTTTTTGTAAGTTTACTTTTTAAAACACAAATCAGTAAAGGAGAAACATCATTCAGTTACCATTTTTGGATTTTCTTTCTTATGACTTTTTGCACATTTAAATCCGGTCACAAGTTATTGTAGAGCAGCCGGTCAGCCACTCCTATATTTTTATAAAAAAACGGATGGAAATTCATGTTGATAACACCAAATATCTGCAGCCAAGATGCACAAGAGGCGTGTTTGAGATCACCCAGGTGGACGAAACACTGCGCTGATCACCTGGTGTGTGACATGTTTTTGCTCCAACATCACCTGTCAATCATCACAAAAATATCACCAGAAAGGGGCGGAAGCAAGGCCCCAATGTGAGCGAACGCAGCTGGAAACTTAGTACTGCACTGCCTGCACACCGCCAAATGACTACAAAACAATGCATTATGGGAAATGTGCCCTGACGGTTTTTGTAGTTGAGTGATCAATTAAAATACCTATTGATTAAAAAAGGCTACATACATTACAAACATTAAAATAAATATTAAAGATATAATAACAGATCATACTAAGGGGAGAGGCAGATTAAAACTAAATTGAATGTTAAGGACACCTCCAACTTTCTGTTCTCCTTCACCCCCCCCCCCCCACACTACATCGTGTTGTCACTCCCATGTGTTTAATGCCCAAGCCCCGTTAGTTGTCACGCAAGATGTGGGACATTTATTCTCCGTAGCGACCCATCTCCAAACCGGCGTAACCATAACCTCAGCCCTCCTCCGGGTCTGTGCGACCCAGAGAAAAGTTCAGCACTGACTGCATGTATTTAGATACGTTCTAAAAAGTAAAGTCAGGAACTCCTTAATGTGGTGCGGGGAGGGGGCGGTCAGGTTTCCCTGCCTTAAATGTTCGCCTGCTTTCAAGCCCGGTCAATGTCCCGTCCCCAAGAGTCATATACTCCACTGTGATTGGTTGGTTCGTCAGCTCCGCGCACAAAATTGAAAAGGTGTCATTCATACAGACTGGGGGGCCGCATTGAGATTAAACTTTCATATTAAGGCGAGGGCCGCAAAATATCATCTTGGGGGCCGAAAATAGCCTGTGGGCCGCGAGTTTGAGACCCCTGCCTTAGACCCTCCTTTGCGGTAAGGAAAAACCCCTTAAAAAAACAACAACGCAGAAACCTCAGGGGTGCCTACATGAAGGATGGATCCTCCCTCAGGACGGACAGGCGATTTACCAGAACTTATAGAGAAGAATTAACTTATGTTGCCTGCAGCATGACCACACGGGCTCCAAGAGTGGTCTATGGTCTCGATATTTTCTGCAGGTCACCTGCCTGCCCCATAGTATTTCGCCCGTCTCCACCCTTAAGGACAGTTTTGATTAGGTAAAGAAATTTGGTTTCCAAAATCCGTCCAATCAGTTATGTGAAACACCTTCCTTATATGGACTCTCAGTCATCTGTCAGCACTGTCCATAACTGAACAGTAAAATGTGTACTTTACATCATCCAGGTCCTGTTAACAGCCTTTTTACTTTGCACCCTTGCTCTCATGAGTGCTAGGCGGTCAGCCAGAAGAAGCTCAGGCCAAGGCTCCCATTAATTTTGGTTACCATCTTGTCTGACCTCACAATGTCTGCGACCGGCAATAAAGGCCAAAGGACGTTTATTTAAGCAGGAAATGTGAGAAGAAAATTACAGCAAACTGGAAGAGAATTAACCGAGATTTGTGCGGACATGGTCTTCTATCACACCAGTTTAGCCGAGCTTCCAATTTGTATTCTGGAGAATAAATGCATCTAAGGAACTGAATTTGTCTTTGTTTTCGCAAAGAAAATGCTTCAAAATTGGGATACCTTGTTACGATTTTCTTATGTAAAAAAGTAGCATTAGTAAAAACTGTTTTGCAAAACTAGAACAAATGCCATCTAATGGTGAATAAAAACCATCTTTTGATCATCCTGTCATAGAAGTTACATTTGGACTGTTAACCTGTAACGACTGGTAACACATACAGTGTTATATAATGCAGTGTTATATAATGTTTTAAGAAAAAAAAAACATTTTATTTTTCAACACATGCAGAAAAAAGAAAAATATTGATAAGGGTCTTATAATTCATAAAAATGTAACGACTACTTGGAGATTGGAATTAAGACAGCGTTTGCTTTTTTTTTAAAAATCTTATCAGACTGCTAAATGATCACAAATCTGTGTCATTTGTAAAAGTTAACAGATTCAGTTTGGCCTAATAGGATGTAGAATGTCAAATAAGTCACATTTTTTCCCCCCAAGAATGAATCACATGAGAATGAGAATTTGATTTGAAATGCTTTATTTCAACAATCAAATACAAATAATACACAAAACATTACAATCATCAGTTATACATTCATAATATGACAAATCAAACAGGATAATTAGACATCCATCCATCCATCCATCTTCCTCCGCTTATCCGGGACCGGGTCGCGGGGGCAGCAGTCTAAGCAGAGATGCCCAGACTTTCCTCGCCCCAGCCACTTCCTCCAGCTCCTCTGGGGGGACCCCGAGGGGTTCCCAGGCCAGCCGAGAGATGTAATCTCTCCAGCGTGTCTTGGGTCTAGCTCGGTTCTACTCCGAGCTATCCGCGGGTGACCGAACTTCTCACCCCATCTCTAAGGGAGCGCCCTGCCACCCTACGGAGGAAGCTCATTTCAGCCGCTTGTATTTGGGACCTCGTTCTTTCGGTCATGAGCCAAAGCTCACGACCAAAGGTGAGTATTGGAAAGAAGATTGACCGGTAAATTTAGGGCTTTGCTATCTGGCTCAGCTCTCTCTTCACCACAACCGACCGGTACAGCGACTGCAAAACTACGGACGCCACTCCGATCCGCCTGTCAATCTCACGCTCCGATCTTCCCTCACTCGTGAACAAGACCCCAAGATATTTAAAGTCCTCCACCTGGGGCAGGGACACTCCACCCACCGAGAGATGGCAAGCTACCTTTTTCCGGTCGAGAACCATGGCCTCAGATTTAGTGGTGCTGACCCTCATCCCAGCCGCTTAAATATTGCTTAAAGGGAGTGGAAGGAAGTGAACTTGTATAATCCCACCCCTGCTCTACCGTAACCATTTTATTGCATGATTTATCATTATCCGGTTCATAACTTTTTGTCAGACAGAATTAAGAATCAATAAAGCATATGAAAAATCTTCATATCTTCAAGAATCTTCATAGCATAAATTGATCAAGTATCAAAAGTTAAAAATATGTGCAAAATATGTTTCATTAGGTAAAATCATGAATCAATTTTTCATTTTTTGGAAAAAGTGAACTAATATAATTAGAAATCAATCATTTTAACCATCATCAATAATTGTTGTTTTTATTCTTTTTTTTATATGGTAATGCTGTGTTTTCTTTTGTCCGTCACGATTCCTGTCTTGTCCAGCTGAAATTTTAAACAACGTAGAATATTGTTTCCCCCTTAGAACTGATTTTAAGATTTTACAAGTTTTAGATTTTCTAATAAACTGGTAATGTTTGAAGCTAAATGGTGATTGATTGAAGCCAAATCTGAGAATCTTCTGTACGAGTATCTCACATGAGTGACTGCCAAGAGACAGGCCACATGCCTGGAAAGTCCTGAAGTTCTTGCAACATTTGAAAAATACTGCAACGTCTGACTGGACGTAATGAAAAGTTGAAGAGGGCCATTTCCATGGAGCCTTTAATGTAACATAAATGGTTGCCGTCGCCTGCAACCACGCCAAACAGAGCACAAGACAGAAGGCTTGCCCTGACGCTGTCTCCTCATTCGATTTCCATGCACACACACACGCTCTACTCCTTCATATTCACTAGCTTCTCCGCCCCCCGCCCACACTCTTCCAATCACATTCATTGAACTGACTGACTCCACCCTGTGTTCTCTGGCAGACCATGTGCCAGGGGATCACATCAATCTGACCCTGGGGCTGTCCATGTCCCTGTGGTGTGGGTTCTGGTCCTTGCCCTCGAGCGCCGGCCTTCTCCAAAGTTCCAACTGTGGGTCAGCCTGGTCGGGCCATGTTTACAACACTCCTTGTGGATCCCCACTTGAACGAAAAGTTTATTTAATCGCGGATAAATGCGCATGTCAGACTTCTGCTATCAAAATTCCGGCGTTCACTTGTAGCTACACATATTTTTAAGTTTTGGGGTTCAGTTTTGGGGTTCTAGGTACAACACCTGCAGTCATTATTCCTTTGCTATCTTGTGGGGTCACGATGACCCCACCCTTACATTGACATGTTATCCCTACCATAACAAAGGTGGGTAAAGGTGAAAAGGATTTCATGTAATTCATGGACACCACTAAAGATCATAAAAAGGTTCAGCACACTGTCTTGTGGGGTCCAGATGACCCCACTCCCAATGTTAAAGTACCTTGGAAAGCACAAGGGTTAAACGCACAAATCAATCAGGGACTCAGATTTCATAGTGATGTAAGAATGGCATTCCTTTTAATTCATGGAAGTGCCAACCGTTTGAAAATTGATCATGGAGAAGAAATATATAATTGCAGTATTTGTGTGGCCAGAATTATACGACATCAAGTCTTTCATATATTGGAATAGAGCTGTGTACCAAAAAGCCTGAAGCCAGATTTGCTAGATTTACACCGCTTCGACAATTCACACAATTGTTGGTGGCAAACATGCTTTGGTAAACAAAAAGAGGACGCCCCTCCCTGCTTGTAACGCCATAGGCCAGACTAGAGTTCAAGAATGCGTGTTTAGCACATTTTTGAACGCATTGAGTAGGCCTTATGCAATCAACATAAATTGTCAGCTGATTCATGTTTATTGGTTGAAGATTTAGGGTGTGTCCAAGAGTGAATGTTATTTTGGTTTCGTCTGTGACATCTCAAATGCTTATGGGTTACTACATGATGAAAATGACAAACCTAAAAAACAAATTCCAGACTTCCAAGTAAATTTTGTTTGCAATTTGGTGCTGCACTCTACTTAGTCAAAAGGTGTTGTAGGTCTGTAGATTAAAATATTATAAAACCAGTTTCTAATCCCATCATGCGAGACAGCAAGTGGCAAATATGGAACACAAGTGACATTTTTGAGTCAAACTGTCTTGAAGAATTTACCTGGCCAAATGAAAAAAGCTCTTTTTTTTTTTAAGAAAGAGTTACATGATTTGAAGAAGTTGAACCTGATGTGCTTCCTACTACTCATCATGCTTCAATCTTTCTGCTGCTTGTCGCTCCGCAGCAAACCGCTATATCTCCCCATTCCTTTTATCTGCTGCTCAAGGGATGAAGCCGGGCGCCTATCATTCCACCTGTGCTCTGATGACACCGAAACACAGAAAACTGACAGGCACAGGGTAAAAAAACCTAGCCTCTTTTTATAGTCCACATCTGCACAGCCCCCTACCAACACCCTTAAAGTCATCCTTCTAACATTAAGCAAGTGCTTAGATTCACACCATTGAAATGTAATAATAATACTAATAAAATCTCTATCAAGGTCAAGCTTGTGCAAACGATATTGAAATTCTGTCTCATCAACTTCAATGTTGGACATTTTTGCAGAGCCAGTGTAACAAGCCTGGCGTGAGAATAGTGGTTTTTGGAGACTGAATAATAATGGCGGGGGCCTTAGTGAGGCCTTGGTGGACCCGTATTCATTATTTGTTGCTCCTAGGATTACATCATCATTAGTTGCTGTATAATTTATACATGGTATTAATAAGTTTATGCGACCCTGCTTTTGACACATATATAGGAAATACTGGGAATATATAGCCATCTACACGTGGAAACCTTGTCTCCATGGATCATAAGGGTAGTGGCAGCATGCATTGAAATACACAGGGGGGAAAAAATGCATGACTCATCTGACGGCTGTCTCACATTTTAATCTGAGGGTCATATTTGATTGCATCTTTGGAGTCTTGAGGGACTTTAAAGAGACATGTTGGACACGGGGTCAGTGATCACAGAACGAGCCTGTCTGTGTGATCTGGCACCGCCGCGACTCGCTTGTCAGAGAGAAAACAGGTCAGACTCGGGAGAGGCACAGAAACAGAACCAACGTCTTTTCGTCAGAGATAGCACACAAAGTGAAATGATTGCACAAGCGAGCTGTCAGGGTTTGGTCACAGGAACAAGATGCACATCTTGTTTATGCCATGTATGTTCTCATTTATATCAATAGTTTTGTTGTCGCTATTGCAGGATATTTATGGATGATAAAATAATAATACATACTGCAGGTCATTCGGTTTCACAGCATACAATGTATATACACTACTCACAATAAACTAGGCATATTGTTCTTAACATGAGTAGTCTTCCTATTTGGTCTGGATTCTAATTAAATACGTAAAACTTTCCTTTGGTATTACTAACAATAAAATAGAAGAAACACCATTTTCACAAGTTTGATGTTCAATAAACCAAACTTTAAGACAACTAAAAAGGGGAAGAAAAAAACTTAAAGAAAAAAAAAAGGGGGTTTCGTTTCTACTGAGTGGTACGGTCTGGTCTGGTCCAGTCCGGTTTAGAATGGTCCAGGCAGTTCAGGTGAGTGTTTCCACTCAAAGTTGGACCATCAGAATGCATGCAGAGTAAAGCTAACAGCAATACCAATGGAGGTCATCCCATTTTTTTCCCACAAGGCTTTTGGTACTTTGTATATACAATTAATTTAATAATATTTGAGAGAAGATTGTGGGCAGTGAGAAGGAATACAGCTGCTTTCCTGGAACTTTGTTTTGTCATAATGACCTTCAGACAATCAACGGGTTTGACAAATAGCTCCGCCCCAAACGGTCTGTTCCATTTTTCTATGGACCTACAACCAAGGGGGGCCTGATAATAGTATGATTTAATCTGGCTTAATGGATCAATTTTATAATGGAAACGGATAAAATACTGGACTGGACCGGACTATTCAGTGGAAACAAGGATAAATTGACCATGTCAGTAGGGGGTAGTTCCACCATTTACTGCAATGAACAACAAGTGCTAAATGTACAGTAGTTCTACCAGGTGACTTGAGAGTTAAGGGACGACCATCCAGACCCTGCTTCAGCTGGTCCCAGAAAGACTTATGGGGTTCAGGTCTTAGGTCATTGCTAGTCAAACAATTTGAGGCACTCCCACTTCCGAAAATCCAGCTATGACAATTATGGCACACCATAGTGAAGCAGTGTTATCCATGAACAGAAAGTTGGGTGTGTGCTGGTGAAATTTGGGAATGATAATGGTTTCTACAGTATGTTGTCTCTGAGGTAAGAATGTTTGGTGACTGGGCCATCTACAAGAACCAAATTAGTTTTGTGCTAACTAGTAACACCTGCACAGACTGTTGCTCCTCCTCCACTAAAGCAAACACTAGGGACCATGTTGACCTTGGTGTATCGCTCACCTCACCTTCTCCAGCAATGCTGACGACCATCAAATCTGAGCGCGGTGACCCAACACTTATCAGTGAACAGTGCAGTATACCATTGCTGCATTGTCCAGGTCCGTGGTCACATATCTACTTCAAACATTCACAGCGGTGTCTTGGAGTCACCTGCAACGGCCGTGTGCCATTCAAGTTGAGAATGGTTTGTTTCACACCTGGTAAAGGGGCCTGCAGCTGTGTGGCATTTGCAGTACAATGTCTGAGTGCAAAGGTTCTCAGTTACCGGTCATGGTTGTGGTCAGTCACTCGCGGCGCTCCACTCATGGGTCTGGGACACAAACACTACCAGTAGTTCTGTGTCTTGTTGCAAGTCTGCTGGTAATACTCTGAGACAATAAGTTGACCTACAACATCTGCTTTGCTACTATCAACATGAACGCGCGCCGTGGCCAGGTGGTACTGCTTCAGCAATGTGTGTTCATGGCTTTTTGAAAGATGGTCTTGGAATTACTTACTGGTAAAATCAGCTTTTTGAACCTACAGAATGTGTTGACATTGATGCCACATTGAAAAGGTTTTTGTTTTATAGTTTTTAGTCTAGGCCCTAATAAGTAAGACACACTGTACCCAGTGAGACAATCATGTGAAAAACACCAAATTCGGTGTGTCTGTCACCACGATACAATTGCTGTCCTATCTCAAAAATCTCTGAAGTCAAACAAACACTGTTTACGACATCCACTGCGTTTTTCACCATATCCCTAGATTATTATGAGTATTGTAAATAAGGGTCCAAAAATGTTTGTCCTAAATAGTAATTTTTCAGAATATCAGCACAAGGAAAGCATATTAACATGGTGGATCCGTTTATTGTACAAATAGTGTTAAGCTGATGCAGGCCCTAGAAGGGGGCTGCATTGGAGGATCCGTCTTTCAGTGTGCAATTTCCTCATTTTTGTTTGTCTCCTGCTTCATTAGGATGAATGAGGAATGTGCAGTTGCACTCAGGGTGAAGGGGCCCTCTTGTTAGTGATTTAGAACAAAGTGGCGGCGAGGCAGTGGGCGTCTACCCGAACACGATTCCAGGGCTGATGACACAGTGTTGTGTGAACATCCACTACAAAAGGGGACTGGTAGATGAGCTGCGAGGCAAAAGCCACTGAAGAAATGAGACAAAGTATCCAAAGTGTTGTTTTATTATTGATGAGGGAAAAGGAAACATTATATTTTTGGTTTGTCCAAACCTGTGTAGAGTGAGTTACAAACCATTCCAAAAACAAATATTTTGTACAAAAGCATCAAATTACAGGGGATAGAATCCCTGCAAAGTCACAGCTCAATATTCACCTTTTTTCCTAATGAGCACTTGTAGACATTGTTGCTGTTATTTTTCAAATGCAAATTACCTGCTTTCAGACTCAGACGTGTGCAGTTCAGCTTAATCAGTCACTCTGAAAGCCAGCAGAGAATGTGCAGAGGCTTGGGTTTAGTATTTACTGCTCTCTGTGTTTAAAAGTTTAGGCCTTTGCCTGTTAAAAAAACATTTTCAAGACTTTGTCAACATGTTATATGACCTCTGACCCCATGAGTATCAGCCAGAAAAAGAGAGCTATGTTGTGTTTTGGGTTGCCTGGGCCTCTCGCACACCCACTACGTACGTTTAGCGCATATTGCACGGATAAACATCGATCATACACTAACTATGTGATTAAGTTGTGGTTTGTTGTGGTGCCACCCAGTGGTCCTGGTTCCAAAAATGGATGGAAGCAAACTCAAAATTTGCAGTCTGCTGGGGTGATGGTCAACCCCTTCAGTCTGACTTTGCTAAAGCGGATACTCAGTATTTGGGGTATGTCATTGGAAATGGGATGATAAAACCCCAGGTAAACAAAGTCTCTGCCATTGAGTCCTGTCCATTACCACAGACCACAGAACAACTGAGGTCGTTTTTGAGTATGGCAGGGTTTTATCAATGTTTTATTCCCCATTTCTCTACCAGGTTAGCTCCTTGATTCCAACCAATTGTTTAAACAACATCAAATGGACAGAAGATGCAGTGACAGCCTTGAAAGATCTTCAAAAAAATCCCTCAGTGAGAGCTGTTTCGTATAGTCTGCACTTTGAAAACCATTCATCTTGCAAACGGATGCCCTGGAGAGAGGGTTGGGAGCTGTTCTTCCTCAGGGAACATCTGATGAGCGGCACCCAGTGGCATACGTCAGTCGGAAGTGGTTTCCAAGAGAAGTCCAATATTCTATAGTGGAAAAAGAGTGCCCATAAACTGGGCACTAGATTCCCTCAGACATTCCTTGCTGGGACGAGGTTTTTCACTGGAGATGGATCATAAGGCTTCAGTGGCTCAACAAGACGAAGGATTCAAACGGAAGGATTACCAGGTGGTACCTCACGATGCAACCTTTTTTACCATTTGTCATGTTCCTGACAAGATCAACTGCATTGCGATTACCTGTCCCGCCGTCCTGGCAAGAGTCCTGAAGGGGAGGGGAGTGTGATAACTGTGGTCACACAGGATTAATATTAAGGTGTAGTGTACAGTTCCACTTGATTTTATATGTACTTTTGCTGTTGTTATTTGTGTATAGTAATTGTTTGTTGTCTTGAGTGTTCATGTGGAGATGTTCCTGCTTGATGGTCTAAAGATGGTGCCAAACTGAGAAGCTCTCAAAAAGGGTTCTACCAATTACCTGACTCTAAAGGAAAAGAGAATGGGCTTCTCTGTTCTGCTCCCCATTATATTATTAGTAGTTTAACCCACTCATTTAAAAGTCCTCTAGTGTGTGGTAATGTTAGGTCAGTTATTTAAGGTCTTTCCTGTTGCAATTTATTTTGAGTTTGTTGTTGACCTCTTTCAGGGACCCCTTAACCTTGTGCTATTCAATGACCCCACCTTTAATTTGACGCGGCAATTCTACCATGACAAAGGTGGATAAAGGTGGAAAGATTTCATGTAATCCATGGACACCAGTGAAGATCACAAATCATTGAAGAAAAAAGGTTCAGAGCACTAGTGGGTCTAGATGACCCAACTCCCAACGTTAAAGGCTAGGATAGCACAAGGGTTACACGTTCTGTTATGTCGATCTTGTAAACTTGGATTGGACATTAAAAGGATTTATCTTTGGACTAAATACCTGTGCTCTTAGTCCTGAATGCCTGGTCCACCATAATGTTAATATGATGAAATTACTGACGTGAGCTGTTTTTTATTCAGTTAATTAATCACCACTAATTTTACTCAATTGTATTTATATATTTATTTAATGCATTCTAACAAATGTCTTGGGGTGTGTGTAACCTTTGCCTCTTGACCAGGACTCCCTTGAAAAAGACATAAGGTGGATCTCAATAGGATTTTTTTCCTGGTTTAATAAATAAACCAAAAGTTTGGAACTGCTCAAAACTGAATTCAGGTTTCAACCTGTTGGCTGAAACCCTCGACGGACATCTGCGCACATCGACAAATGAAGAAAATACTAAAACACATGAATTACATATATCACCCAGGTATCACGAAACACTGAAATTTCATATGTGGAAAATGTACGCAGTGGCTGTGTGAGTTGGCATTTAGGTTCACAGTGCTTTTTTGTTTTGCTTCAGATTTCAGTGTCGGCCCGTTAAAAGATATTTATTATTTTTGAATTTAATAGAATTAAATGGAAGTGGCTAAAGTTGAAAGTGTGGGGATTTATTCCAACTTGAAGTTTTACTACTGTCTAATAAACTATTTTTTTCCCTTCATATCTTTCAAGAAGATTGACGATACATTTCCCTCATCAAGTTAGTTAGGATCCCCAGCATATATATTTTTCTAAACTGTCAGAACAATGAGAGATTTATTTTGAAGACTTTTATTATTGTCATTCTTCAAAGTCAGGTATTTGCTAGTATTTGGTGAGATGAATTTAAGGTGTTTAACTCCCAAGCATTTTTTAGAATCTCTCCTGAGGCTTTTACCATCCCCTTGTTACTGTTTTTCCCCAAATGGAAAGAAATGGAAAACCTATCAAAGTGAGTCAAATTTTAGGACTCCCGTTCACTTATTTAGTGGAACAAAAAACCTTTTGGCTGTCACAGATTCTGGAAGTTGTTCATCTTATTGAGACGAGATAGGTCTGTAATGGTATAATGCTGCAGAAAATAGGTATTTAGTCAAAAACGAAATACATTTTAGTGTAACCTTGGTTTTAACACACTTTTTTTTTGGTAGTTTTGGTCCATTCTTCTATGCAGATCATCTAAAGAGCTATGATTTTTTTAGGACTGTTGCTGGACAACATGGACTTTTAACTACCTCCCCAGATTCTCTGTTAGACTGAAATCCAGAGACTGGCTAGACCAGTCCAGAACCTCAAAAGGCTTTTTGTGTAACACCTTTGTTGTCCAGGTGATGTGTTTGGGATCATTGTCATACTGGAAGATCTAGCCACGTTTCATCCTTAAAGCTCCCATGGATGGAAGGAGGTTTTGTCCAAAATCTCATTTTTGCACAAAATCAGCCCCATAGCATGGTGCTTCCACCCTCATGCCTTACAGTGACTATGGTGTTCAACAATCAAATTATCTATTTATTATTTTAACCCTTGTTTAAACCAGAAGTTGCATTTTTTTATCTAAAATAGGAACACATTTAATAAATAACATTTTAAAAACCTTTGCAAGTGTTTAAGTATAAACTTAAAGGTTTTTAAGTTATATATACTTACAGGTGAAAATACATTACTTGTTGCATAAAAAGTATATTATAGTGAGTCTTTACAGAAGGCTGAATTGCATGTGCAGATGAGTGGAGCGATACTTGATTACAAAAGACGGGCTTTTTTGTCTCTTAGCAAAGCCATCAGTGGTAAGCAGAATCAATGTGTTGTCAATCTTTGTGTGCAAATAAAGGGCGGACAGACGTGCAATAAACAGTTTGTGTTCATGGGGTTCGTGTCCTGCCATACAAGGATAGGTCATCCCTGTTTTGCCAATAAATAGCAAATTTCTCTATGGACAAAATTGCTTTGTTGTTTGGTCTTTTTGCTACCCAAACAGCATTGCTTGTTGTTGTGGTGGAAAAGAAAGTCTGGTGAAATATTGCTTGGTAAAGCCCAAGGCCAGAAACTACAAATGGATGGGCATGACCTTCCAGCCCCCGCACGCCGCAGCATGAAAAACTGTCAGGCGGCTGTGATCAATATGGCAACATGGGCTCAGGAGTAATGTGCAAAAACACTGTCATTCCACACAGTTTACAGCTGCAACTGTATTACACATGGAAAAAGCCATATATCAACTTTGCCCAGAGTGCTACCATCTTGGCTTTTTTCCCTATTGGTCAGAGAGAAAGAGTGGACAAATGCCTTGTAGTCAGATGAGTTCATGATTCAACTGCATTTCAGACATAAAAACATGTTGCATTACCCATCGGATATTAAAAAAAGGGATTATCCAGTTTCTTGTCATCAACAGGCAATGTTCGTCCATCGACACACCATTATCGGAAAGAGTTTTCCAGACAGTTTTTCCGTAATGTCCTTTGGAGAACCTTTGCAGAAGTGTAACGGGATACAAAACACATGAGTTTTTTGCCAAAGGTAAATAATGTGTCATGATGGAATATGCAAAGACAGACTTGGAGATACTCACAAGTCTAGTTTGGCAAGGCCAAGTCTTTGCATTAAATTTGAAGTCAAGTCTGAAGACTTTTGGTCACAATTCAAAGTCTATAGTTCTTAGCTATAGTTTCAAGTCAAGTCTCAAGTTTTGAGACGTGGTCCAAGTAAAGTCTCATGTCTTCAGATGTAATTTCAAGTCAAGTATCATGTTTTTAGATGCTGTTCCAAGTCTAGTCTCATTTCTTTAGGTGTAATTTCACGTCAAATTTCAAGTCTTTAGATGTAGTGTTATGTCAAGTTTCATGTCTCAATTGACTTTCAAGTCAAATCTTAAGTCTTTAGATGTTCCAAGCCAAGTCTCATGTTACAATTTAATTGCAAGTCAAGTTGAAAGTCCTGAGTTTTTGTTCTAAGTCAAGTCTCATTTCTAGATATTGTTACAAGTCGTCTAAATGAGGCCTCGCTGTATTTTTTAGTTCTTACTTTTGGAATAACCAAAAGGCCTGTATCAGAGGACCTCAGGGTCCGCGAGGGCTCGTACTTTAAAATCATATCAGATAAATATGAAGGCCCAAGACCATAAAAACATTTATATAACTAATGCTGAATATCACAGGGAGCCTATAGCGGTTGAAAAATCAATACAATGTGGTTGCAACTAGAGGGCTGCATTGGGATCGGGTCCCGCCGGGTCCCGCGGGACCCAACCCAAATCTCGCGGGATTGGGCGGTTTGGACTGTGCTGCGGGCGGGAGCGGGCGGCAGAAAAAAACCCCGCGGGATCAGTGCTGGCATGAATATCTCATGAATATATATTAGCGGACTACGTTAGGCTGTGCAGCTGTTGGTTTCTTATGTACTGAAGCTCCGTGAACGCACCAAGTAGAGACGCCCAATGGGCTCTGTCATGTAACCTGATGTTGGGGGTGCGCCCCGCCCCGCCTCTTACTAAGAGCGCGCTTCAGGCCGTCTGTCTGCGCGCGCACACACGCAGACTTTTAACCGAACAGGATTTGTGAAAATATATTTAATAATTAAGTTGCACATAACACAAAAGAGGAATGCATGAAAAGATGAGGCTGGAGGAGGTCATGAATCTCTTTAATAATATCAATAAAAATACGTGTTTTTTTCCTGCGGGACGGGGGACGATACAAAATCAATGCATCTCTATTACTGTGCGGGACTAAATTCTATGAGTTTTGCGGGTGCGGGCGGGAGTGGACATACATAGTGCGGGAGCGGGCGGGAGTGTAACGCATACGTTGCGGGAGCGGGCGGGATTGGTCAAAAATTCAGCGGGAGCGGGATGAAGAAAATAGTCCCGCGCAGGGCTCTAGTTGCAACCCCTGCTCCTCGTCAGCACGCGTGCAGATGAATTTTGTAGCAGTTGAAGGGTTGATATCCTTCTTTTGGTAAGACCAGAGAGAAGAGGAATTATTCATTCATCTTCTTCCGTTTTGCTCCTTACGGGGTCATGGGGCTGCCGGAGCCAGCCACTTACGGGCGACAGCAGGGGGCACCCTGGACAGGTCGCCAGTCTGTCGCAGGGCCACAATCACACACCCATTCATTCTCACACCTATGGAGAATTTGGAGTTGCCAATAGACCTATGAAGCATGTTTTTGGTGGGAGGAAGCCAGAGACCCTGGAGAGAACCCACGCATACATGGGGAGAACATGCAAATTCCACACAGAACGGTCCCCATTGATGTTCTGTTTCAGGTCCCCCAGCCAGGACTTGGACTTCTTGCTGTGAGGCAAGAGTACTAACCACGGCGCCACCTTGGAGCCGAGAAGAAGAATTATAATACAATAATCTAATCAGCTGGAAATAAAGGCATCCATTAGCACCTCTGTGCTGGCAAGAGAGAGAAATAGGCAGAGTCTGTCAATATTTTTAAGATAATAAAATCCTATTTTTGTTACATTTTCAATTTGTGTAGTAAAATTAATCTGAGTCAAAAATAACCCCCAGGTTTCCCACACACTGAGATGTTTTGTTAATTTTCAGTTTCGATAAAACACTCTCTCTTGTCTTTAGAACAACCAAATTACTAAAACCTTTGTTTTATCCTGGTTGAGCTGTAGGAAGTTCTCTGCTATCCATTACTTAATGTCTAAAATGCATTTTAAGAATATGTTGACTGTCTCTTCGTAATCAGGAGACAAAGCGATGTAGAGTTGTGTGTCATCAGCATAGCTATGAAAACAAACGACATGCCTCTTGATGATGTCCCCAAGTGGCAGCAAATATAGATTAAAAAGTAGTTGGGCCAAAAATTGAACCTTGGAGGACCCCAGAGTTTATTTCCAAGACCTTTGAGGAGCATGTGTCCATATTTAGATAAAATCTTCAATCTGTGAGATAAGAATAAAACCACTTCCAGTGTGTGGAAACACTTTGAATTTAAGGTATGTAAGAATGATTTGATAATGTTCTGTTTGAAATATTTTGATGGAAAACAACAGTGGGCTGAACTTTGTGAAAGTAAATAATAATGGATTTGTCATTAAATCTTGTTTTTCTTGTTTATTTGGACACTGTTTAATTTACACTTGATTATCTTGCAAGAAATACCAGGAATCTGGAAAACTTCACCTGCACTGTTTAGTACCGAGGTATTTATCTCTGCTTGAATTTTGGCAAAAGATGTCCTGGATCGATTTTAGGTCAGAGAATCGGATCAGATCGCATAATTAAAAATGAACCAATGTCAACCATGAATCTCTGTTCATAGTTTCCATCTCTGCCTTGACCCAACACTCATGTGTTGGGTCTTAGATTAATAATAATTGTCTCCATCCAAAATACATTTATAAAAAATCATGCAGGATTTACCTACCCCCATGTACTTGAAACAAATAATCTGTCACAACCAGCATCATTTCACCGACATTTTTTCTCTTTGGTCCAACCCACCCAAGCAAGTCTGACAGCTCCCCAGGCAAACATTTTTCCCTCATTCCACACTTCAACTTCATCTGTCATAAATATTGCTGTTGCGCCCACTTCCTTCCTGTTGTATGCTGACATTTGATACACACACACACACACACACGTGCAAAAGCATACTCACACTGGGCGTTTGAATGGTAAACTCGTGCCAATTTGCACTGTGACAGTTCTAAGGTGTATAAATCATGGTTGCCATCAACACTAATAAAAAGACGAAAAAAGAGAGACTCTGGCATAGAAAAGGGGGTATGAAGAGATCCGATCAACTCGCAACAAAATGATAAAAGACAGTGATTTATCAAATACCAGGCGGTTTTAGTTATTTATCTTTATACCAATTTGTGTTCAACATATGTCCGTCTTAGGTGCGTGTAACTTACATTGAAATTATCATAAGTTCCCAACTGCGCTCCTTTTTAAGGTGCGGCTGCTCTAGACTTCGATATTCTATAGATCGAGGCAACCCAAAAACCTGAAGCAACCCTTTAGATCAATCATCCGAATGGGACTACGGCATTCTATGCAGTTTCTGCTAAAGCGGCAGAGCTAAAATAACAAATAAGACATACAACTTCAAAGTTGTACAATTTTAAGATTTAAAATGAAAGACAAACGCAAGAAAAACAAATGAATTACGGATAGCATGCATGTATCACGAAAGACCGGATTTTCATACGTGCAAAATGCGCAAAATGTACGTAGCGGCTGTGCAACACTGCAGAGCATAAAATAACCTGAACGTTGGACATGCTTGATGCGCTTTTTCTTTAATAATAACAGAAAATTCCCTTCATCAATGTGACATTTTCTTGATACTCGTGGGAAACATATAAAAAAATTATTACAAAAAATATGTAATACCATTATTTGTCATAAAAATCTGCAATCAAAGGGTAAAAGTTGAGGGCAAAACAGACTTCTTTCTGCCTCTTAATATTAATGGTTTGATGTTGTTTTCAAATGACAAATAGGGAAAAGCATGGAAAATATATTAGAAGAAAAAAAAAACATTCCTAAAATCAAATATTTTGGGCCACCACTAAAGATTGAAATGTGCAAATGCATGGTAAAACAGATCCATCAGGCTGCAGGGGCAGATTAAAATCATCAGTATGTGTCCTGCCTTGTTCCAACCACCTGCTGCCTCACCTGTCACTCAAATATGCAAAACTCTCCTCACCTGCAGACACTTTGAGCAAACAGAGGTCATTATTTAAAGCCCCCAAAAAAAACAAAAAAAAAGTAACGTTCACCTTTTAATTTCAATGAAATGTATTCTAATGCATAGGGAAATCTCAGATGGGACTTTTCATTAGCAGAAAACATGTTTATCGAAAAAAGATACAGATTCATCTATTAACATAACTATAAAACTGTAGATTACCTTCATAAATATGTACTACATAATTAAAAAAAACATGTATTCTTATATACAGACTTATATAAATGTGTTAACTGTAATTATTTGGTGTTATTTTTGAAATCACTAAATTATTTCCTTTTTTCCCTTCATTTCTCTTTCCCTCATTTTAACCACTAACATCATCATTTTGTATACTTCCTTTTTTGGATTTATTCCAGTCCTCCATGACCCCACCTGCTCACAATAGACCATCTTCTGTACTGACTTTGGTTCTATTGAGGTTTGGTCCAATTCATCCATTTTGGAGGAGCTGTTCCTTTCCGGCTGGCCCAATTGTGCACACATTAGTAGAAACCATGTAAAAATATTGATATAAATGCTTTATGATAATTGGGTTTTATTGAAATTCTCTGTACCAAATAGGACTAAGTGCTTTAGTCTGATATTTTTAAATTGTGGTTTTTGTGTTGTGGCTGAAACACTTAGTTGGGAATTGACATTTTATAAATAAACTAGGTTTGATTGATGAAATGATTGTCAAAGATACTCAAGCAGCAGATTTCTCTCTTGAAGGATCTACATGAAGATTCCACTGAAGACCAATAAAACTTTATTTGTAAAGCTCGTTTTATTCTTATATAAAACAAAGTGCTTTTCATAGTAAAAACTTTTTTTTTTAATTTAAGAGCAAAAAAAGCAAAAACAAAGACCTTCACACACACAGAAAAAAACAAATAAATAAAAGTCACACAATGCCCACAACTCAAACGGGAGAATCTTTCTTTTTTTTTAAGCTCGAGAAGTATTAACCCCTCTGCATTCAAAACCTTTAGTCTGTGGAGGGCCCTTGCAAACTATAATGGCCACGTAACAAACATCAATGATCAGCCATCATACTACGGATTCACCGGCAATGTCTTAACAGAACAGTGCCAAGTTAGCAACAACAGACCACTTTTACCATAAAGTCTATCAGAAAACACCCAATCTACTGTGGAAAACAGCCTATGGCCTCCACCAATTACTGCCAAATGCAAACATCAAGACATCAGTACTTGACGATATCTGCCAGACCTCAACACTTCATACCTATTGTATAGGTCTTCTTTATATTTTTTATTTATTTATTTTGAGTGTCATGCACTAATGTGCCCAGCCCACACAGGCTTATATGACACTGAAAGACAAAATACACAATACATAAAGATACATCCCCATCACAAAAACAAAATCCAATAACCCCCCTAATCAGAGTCTAATAGGATACAAAGTGTCCATTCTTATTGTCCATGCCTTTGACACAAAATTTGCCAAACAAAAGATTTCATTTTCAAAAAGCCAACGTAAAATTTTGTCTTCAGATAACCAAAACAAATCAGGACATGTCTTTTCTATGACGTCATACATACAAAGTCTCTGTTTCTCATACAAAGGACAATAAAACAAAAAATGAAATTCATCCTCCACCACTTGCAGCTCACAGACCTCAAAGGGTCTTTCCTCCTCAGGAATGCCTTTAAAGTGCCCTGCTTCCACCTGTAGGGGGAGCACTCCTGCTCTCAGTTGAGCACATAAGGATCTTTGTCGTCTTTTTAAGTTATATATAACATATGGCTCAGCAGAAAATGTGTCCTTAATTTGCAAATAAGTTCGTAATTTTGGTTTTTGAAGCAGTTTCATTTTCCAGTCTTTTTCATAATAACCAACTAAAGTTTCCTTGACATTATTTATCTTACATTTCAAACTATTAAAAAAAAAATAATGATTGTAGGTTCACAGAGGAGAGAATATTAAATACATCATTACACCAGGGATAAATATGAGCTCTATCCCAATCAAATATTTTACGTGCAAGTCTCTCTGCAGGTAAAGTCACCAACCGGTTCCATAATCTGAGAACTTCTGCTCTATGATTGATCACACAAGGTTCCCACCCCATGTCCCCCTCAATGGCGGCTTTAGTGGTGAACCTGTGTACACCCAGAAAATATCTCATTGCCCTGTTCTGAACCTTATCACACTCATAAGCGTCTTCATAACCCCAGACTCCTGCAGAATAAAATAAAACTGATCCCACCATGGCATCGTACAATTTACTATAACCACATTTTCTCAATTAACCAACCAGCCAACGTTCCTAGCCTCTGCTCTTGTATGATATGCTGGACGGTGGAATACAAAAAGATCAAATTTAATTTACAACAAAGGAAATAGTAAATGGTGTATACTTATATGCTGTAGCTCTTTACTATCTTCTGAGTGTCACAAGAAAATGCAGACGGCTGGATCCAAATGCAGCAGGTTTAATAGCTAAGCTATGAGTCTCAAAAAACTAATTCAGGGTCAGGCAGACAGGCAGGAGTCAATAACAGGCCTAAGATCGTCAGAGGAGAGACAGGGTGTAGAGGGCTGCATTGGGATCGGGTCCCGCGGGACCCAACCCAAATCTCGCGGGATTGGGCGGTTTAGACTGTGCTGCGGGCGGGAGCGGGCGGCAAAAAATAAACCCCGCGGGATCAGTGCTGGCATGAATATCTCATGAATATATATTAGCGGACTACGTTAGGCTGAGCGGCTGTTGGTTTCTTATGTACTGAAGCTCCTTGAAGGCACCAGGTAGAGACGCCCAATGGCCTCTGTCATGTAACCTGGTGTTGGGGGTGCGCCCCGCCCCGCCTCTTACTAAGAGCGCGCTTCAGGCAGTCTGTCTGCGCGCGCACACACGCACACTTTTAACCGAAGAGGATTTGTGAAAATATATTTAATATTTAAGTTGCACATTACACAAAAGAGGAATGCATGAAAAGATGAGGCTGGAGGAGGACATGAATCTCTTTAATAATATCAATACAAATACGTGTTTTTTTCCTGCGGGACGGGAGACGATACAAAATCAATGCATCTCTATTACTGTGCGGGACTAAATTCTCTGAGTTTTGCGGGTGCGGGCGGGAGTGGACATACATATTGCGGGAGCGGGCGGGAGTGTAACGCATACGTTGCGGGAGCGGGCGGGATTGGTCAAAAATTCAGCGGGCGCGGGCGGGAGCGGGATGAAGAAAATAGTCCCGCGCAGGGCTCTAACAGGGTGGTCAGAATTTAAATGAGGGTCAGGAGACAGAAGATATAACACTCGGTAATGCAGGCAGAGTGGCACAAATAATACTTTGCACTGAGTGAGGCTCAGTGCAGGGCTTAAGTAGACTGTGATTGACTGAGTGGATGAGAGTCAGGTGTGTGGCATATAGGAAGTGCACACTGGGGTTGCTGGGAAGTGTAGTGCATACAGTACTCTGGAGACGGTTCCCGCTGGGGACCAGAGGGGCAGAGAGAGTTCTGACTTCTGACACTGATGGCGGTGTCACTACAAACAATTGGGCATTTTACACAAATTTCGGTCTTTCGTAATACATGTGTGACATCTTTACGTGAATTCAGTTTTGAGCTGTTTTACAATTTTTGAGAATTTCACAGTGTACAAGTATTTTACGTACACATCATATGCAATAGTACGTGATTTTTGAGAAATGCATTTGAAAATGCATCACTGATGTATAAGATTAATAATAATATCATGTATACGGCGCACATCTCACGTTAAGATTATGTAATTGACGCACAAATCACTAATAAATAGATACAAACAGTGCAATAATCATGCACGGTTCATGCACGATTGGCGTGTTGTGTGCTGGGTCTACAAATCAGCCAAACTTTTAACCCTTCGGCAGTCAATACCTAGTGGAGTAGAATCTACAATCTTTTGATCAGAGGTGACCGATTTACCTCAGCAACTGTGGCCTGTATGTATAAAGATGTGTATAATGACCATTAATTCTGTACATAGGACATTGCATCTAGGACCTATTCCTTTGTTTGTTCAATTTATCACTTTCTTTTATGTTTCTTGCATTTCATACAACAACCTCACAGTTTAATATGCCCTTCATTGTACCTCCGAGTAACTTTTTGAGCTCTTTCAGCAGTGTGCTGTTGTCAGATGTCACTGTCTTTTTTGATCCCGTGGCGCTGTCGTTCATCAAAGATGGTACAGTGTCTGCTACTGTGCCTGTGTTGTTTGAAGATTTTGACTTCTTTGTTCCTAGGTGGTTACACCTCAGACAGCGAGCGGCGTGTTTGGAGAGGAGAACCGAAACAATCTGCTCGCCAGGAACATTAGAACCTGTTTTGCGCGATGGCGCTGATGCCACAAATCAAATGGTTTCCATCTGTCTTATGTAGTATTATTGGACTGTGACCTTTCTGCACAACAAAACAAGGATGTCTTTACCTAAATTGCAGCAGAAATGACTCTCCAGGCCATGACGTGCCTTCCCATGCTCAACGGGATGATAATTGGTTTGATGTACAAATAATGTCTACCCAATATACGTAGCTCATAAACCTTCACAAAACTCCCAATTGTTTCCTTGTCTGCACAACTGTTTGCTCATCCACAATTGGACAAAATGGCTTTATTAATATTCACGAGGAGTATTACATCGCTCAATCGTTTGGCCTAATCACTTTTGTCGGCATCCTTTTTGCCTCCGTAGCACCGTCTTTTTCTTATCACGACCTCATCTTTCAGTCTTTACAAAAACTACTCGCCATTGCTCATTTTTGTCTCGCGCAGTCTTTTTTTCCTTCTGTGTTCCCTCCTCTTTGACATCCTCTTGTCTTGGGAAACACATTCCACTTTTCCCGTACTTCTCTTCCTCCTGTTCCTTCTCTACATTTCTGTTTGCCCTGCCTTTTTTCTTCTTGTTCTATATCATACCTACCTCTCTTCTCATTCTTTCATCTTCTCATGAACCCATCTCTGTCATCCAATGACAGTATGTGTGTGTGTGTGTGTGTGTGTGTGGGGGGGGGGGGGGGTAGGTAGGCTCATTGCCATGCCTGGGAGCAGGTGTAAAGTCCAGGGAGAGGGCTTTGGATAGACAAAGAACTCCATGACAGAAAAGGAACAGGATTGGTTGTAGAAAATTAACCCAGTAGGCTGCTCTAGATTCCTACTTTTTCTTCTTTAATGTTGTTTGCCTCCCTCTTTCATTCTCTCCACCTGCTAGAACAAAGTTTTCCGACTGAATCACACTCAAAGTGTAAAGGGAAGGAAAGAAGTGCTTTTTAGAAACACTTATAGCACTTAAAAATGACATTGCTTCTTATGATCCGTAACGGCTTCTATATGGATTAATTCTGCCAGAAACAAGGTTTACGCTAACATGCCGCGGTGTAAAGGTTGGCAGTTAGCTTTCTCACTTTAACTTTAATGGCAGCAACCAAACCCTATGAAATTCTGAACCGATCTGAATTGAGATTTTACACCCCTAGTGTATCGGACTCTATTATTTTCTGGCGTTGTGAACAAGGTCGGGAGTTAGCATAGTCAAAGTAGCGTTTTTTTAATAGTAGCAAGTTTTTAAGGAGAAGCTCAAGACCCCACCTTTTTAACATGATTTTTGATCATCTTGTGTCTATGAATTATTGATTGGGTTTAAATATCTATTGTTTTCTGTATCTAATTTTCTTTTGTGCATTTAATTAAGTTATTTTTCATGTATGTTCCAACTTACAGTACATATTAAGTATTACATTTTACTATCTTCGTTTTAAAGTTTTATACCCCAGTGTTCTCTTTTGGGGATCCTTTGAGCCCGGAGTTGCCGGTTTTGTCTGGGGTTGTCGCCCTTTGTATGGGCCATTGAGGTCCGACTTTGAAGCCTCACAGCTGTGGAGTGGACCCCTTTGCGGTCCCGGTCTGGGTGGGCACTGTGACGATGTTCCTGTGGCTGAGCTGGCTCCTGGTATGAATAAATTCCCAAAATATTGTTTCATCCCAGCAGGGCCAAGCCTTAAGCTTCCTTTAGTTATAATTGATTGTGGGGTCATTGCTTGTGTGTGTTAATGGAGGGAGGGAGGTGGGTAAAGGGTGGACTAGGTTTCTCTCTTGTTATTGATTTATTCATTTTTTGACAGATTCTATTACTGTTTGTAAAACTCTGCAAGTTGCGCAAGTATGAGAACCGCTTTTTTTATAAATAAAGTTTGATTGGTTGATTCATACTTTTTGCAGATTATTTAGAGAAACATCTAAGTGACACAACTCAAGAAATTTACAAGTTAAAATATTGGTTTAATAGGAATAAGCTATTTTTGAATCTAAAAAAGACTATATTTATGTTATTTAGGAGACAGAGTAAGGAAGCGCCAGTGCAAATTATTATCAATGATACAGCTATTGAGAAAGTGCAAAACCATGTGTTTTTGGGTGTAATTATTGATGATAAATTTTGTTGGAAACCTCACATACAGAATTTACGTTCAAAAGTGGCTAAATGTGTTGGAGTGATTAAAAGATGTAGCTCAATGTTTAATCAATACGCCTTATTTAATTTGTATCACTTCTTCATAATGGCATATTTGAATTACTGTATTGAAGTTTGGGGAAATTGTTTCAAAACAAAACTGCATCCTCTGTAATTATACTCCAAAATAGAGCCATCAGATTAGATCACAAAGTTAAATATAATGAGCACACCAATTCACTTTTTCTTAACACATTTAATTTAAAATTACAGGATTTGGTTGATTTTAAAACTGCTCAAATCAAAGTATAAAGTATCAATAAATTCTCTGCCATCTAATATTCAAACTTTGTTTCAAAGCAGATGTGGTAAATAAATACAAGTTAAGAGGAACCAACAAATTTTATTAACTTAAAGTAAGGAAAACCCGAAAATCCATGTACATCTCAATGAAGGGTGTGACACTATGGAACAATCTGCCGGAGCATATGAAAACTTGTAAAAGTCTTGTCCAGTTTAAATGTTTCTTTAAAAGATACATAATGAATAAGTACCATGAAGCAATGTAACAATGATCAGCAGGCTTAGGAATACAGTGGGGCTATGGTATACATGTTATAGATGTATGTTGTATCTATTAATTAGTGGGTTTATTTATTTATTTTTTCTATTGAATCTCCATAAGCTATGGGAAAGGGAAAGGAAGAAAAAGAAAAAAAAAGATACATAAAGGAGGAAGAAAGAGAAAGGGGGGAGAAGAGAAAAAAGAAAAAAAGGGAAGGAAGGGGGGATGATGAAGGAGGAGGGAGAAGGAAAAGACAAAAGAACATGTATTTACAGTATATATGCTTACTTGTGTTATTGGTAGGTTTTGGTTTGTTCTTGTTTCTTTTTCAGCTGAGGTTTTCTGTTTGTTTCTTCCTTTTTTATCTTCTCTTTTACGTGGGTGTGGTCAGAGTGTTTGAGCATGTTTGTCTGTCTTTGTCTTGTGTATGTAGTGTGTTAACGTTATAATATCAAATGTTTCATTTTGTTGTTGTCAGTTATGAGTTGTGTTGAGTTGGGGATTGGATTCCTATAAGCATAAGCTTCTTCCAATCCCCTTTCAAATCAAATTTTCAAAGTCTTGTATTGACTTATTTTTTAATGTAATTTTTGTTTGGATTTGAAATAAACAATTGAATTGAACTGAATTGCATTGTCTCTTCTTTCACTTACTTACTACAGTCAGTGCGGCTTAAATATGACATAAATTGGAAAAATACACCATAGACGAACACAGCATGTCTTATAATCTCTATAGCGTATAAAATAATATAATGTTATATTTAATATATAGACATAATAGAAACAAATCCAAAGAAAACACCAAATAATAAATGGCACGATCAGGAAGAATAAAAATACAATGTTGATAAAATCACATCAAAATATGTATATTTTTGCATTTGGTAAATTTGCACTCAACATCTTATGCGTTGGAAAGCTGCATCAGGGGAGTTAAGCACAGAAATCTGCACAGTGATATTAATTTGTCAAGCTGTCAGCGGAAACACGTAAATGCCTGTATTTTTTTCGGAGTCCTCTCAGACTCCATTAGAGGGTCAGGTTATTGCATTTTGATTTTATTAGTCATTTCAGTCTTTCATTTCCTTTTTTTTTTTTCCCGCTCACAGAGAAATATTGCCAGTAAATATACGTCTTCTTTGTTGTCTTCAAACACTGTGACTGACGGTTTTTAAATAAAAGCACAAGTGTCAATTTCGTAAAGCGGCATGATAAAGTGTTACATCTGTGCAGAAGAGAAATACAAATCACATTTTGGTATGGCTTACCATCTACTGATTTTGGTATTAGCATTAGGATTAGTTTGCTTTAGGCTGGGCACAGCACAAACCAATTCATGGATTCCTTGACCCTTGTGCTATCCTAGACACTTTAACTTTGGGAATGGGGTCCTCTGGACCCCACAAGACAGTGCGCTGAACCTTTTTTCTTTAATGATTTGTGATCTTCCCTGGTTTCCATGGATTACACGAAATCCTCTCCACCTTTATCCACCTTTGTCATGGTAGGGAGAACACATCAATGGTCATTGTAAAGTTTTAAAGCATTTAAAGCAAAAAGTTTATTTTTAACTGAAATTTAAGTTTTCCTAAATAAGAATTTTATTTTGAAAGAGCCATTAGTTTACATCATTTCCTGTTAAAATCTTTCGGTCTCTTCCTGCAAGCATGACAGACTCTTGTGAGCTTAATCCATGATCATCCACTGTCATCATCATTGAGGCAATGCTGTAAGTTTATCCAGTTGAAGTTAAAGAATTGTATAATGTGTTTTGTTGTTAGTTTGAGATAATTTGGAGAAGTTTTTATATTTAAAGTTATATTTTAGTCTTTATAGAGATTCTTACTAAAATATAAAGCTTTATTGATAACTGCACATAGAAACATGTTTTGAAGTTACGTACTGAATGTTATTTTGTAATGTTTGTTGCAGTTTTCACCATAAATTGTTGAAGAATTGTGGAAGTAAACGGTGAATCTTACGACGACTTTCTCTTCATTCAACGCGGATTAGCTGGATGTTTAGTAAGCAGTTTTGACACGCTGAACAAAAACATTACAGTCATCTTGAGCCCATAAGATAGCACAAGGGTTACAGTAGCTTCTTCTGGTTTTTCCATGGCGCTCCTGAGAGTGGACCGAACTAAAAAAACCACATAGTCACAACAATTGACTGCATATGAGAACTGAAATGATTCACCCCTCCTCCATTGTGTTCCAAACAGGATGTACCTGCTGGCTCTACAAAGCCAACATCCCATAGACTTCTATCAATAAATAAAAATCTATTACTCAGTTACTCAATTTTTCTTCTTCTACATTTTCCGTTATTGTTGTGATTTGGGATTTTTGGTCAAGAAAAAAAAAAGTGTACTTTGGCTCAAAATTAGTTTACAAAAATTGTGCCAGTCTATTGCAGCATTCCACAATCGCAAACAACCAATCACACTCCCACCTAAACGGTCAACATTTAGCGTCCCCAATCTATTTGACCACAGAAGGAACCTGGAGTGTCCGGAGATAACCTGCACCTGCATGAGGAAAACTCCACACGGAAAAGTCTCGGCCAGGCTATGAACCAGGAACATCTCGATGATTGTGAATGACCACACTATCGGGCAGCCCAACACCATTATTACCAACAATAAATTGTCCAACTTTTGTGATTTAAACCCCTTCAGATTGGATTTTTTGAAACAGACAAATCCCGCTGAAATAAACGCTACTGTGACTACACCAACTCCTTGTTAGTAACACGTAAATGCAAACAAAGTCAGACACAGCTACACGTTATTCCTGTTAGCTTGTTCTCAATATCTGTAATTTTTGAACAACATCAAAAACAGAAAAATACAGCTGAAACATACGTTACTGTGACTATGCTAACTTCCAATCGTGTTAAAGTTAAAACAGACAAATACCGCTGTAGACTCCCAGCAGGTCTGTGAGATCATGTGACTAGGGTCTGCTGCTGGTTAAGAGAACCTGGTTAAAGACTAAAGGTGACAGAGCCTTTGCTGCGGTGGCTCCATCCCTCTGGAACTCCCTTCCTCTCAGCTTCACATCTACAGACTCATGTTTTTAGCTGCTTTTTTTAAAATTGTTTTTTCATAATTCTTTTTTTTATATAGCACTGTAATTTTTATCTTAAAAGGTGCTATACAAATAAAGTTTAAAATCTTTTTTTATTATTAAAACAAACTCTACTGTGACTACGCTAACTCCTTAAACAGTAACACGTAAATACCAAGTCGGACACGGCCACACGTTATCCCTGTTAGCATATTCTCAATATCTTTATTGTTTGAGACGGATAAAAAAACAGACTTATACCGCTAAACAAACATTACTGTGACTATGCTACCTTCCAGTCTTGTTTGAAACACTTAAACTCAGACTAATACTGCTAAAATAAATGCTACTGTGATTATGCTAACTTCCAATCTCGTTCGCAGCACGTAAAGAAAAACACGGTCTGACATGAACATTTTGATTATTTTATTTTTTATTTAGACATCAAAATGGGCTCACTCCCTTTGATTTGTGAACAACTTTGGCAGAAGCTTTTCAGACAGGATGATGAAGCAGACAGAGTTCAGATTAGCCGTCAAACAAAGGGGGATTACAGAACAGAAGCAGACTCTAGAAGGTATTGAATACAACTCGGTGTAAAGGGTTTCTTAGGCTTTCAATGGATAAAAGCAAAGTTTTATTTCCTTCCCCCAGTGGTTATCAGAGAAGGTAGATACTGTGCAGACAGTTTTAGTGAAAATGTGACATTGAGCAATAAAACCAAACTTGAACTTTCCATCCAAAATGCAATGGCTAACAATCTTTGCTTAAATTTGAATGTCAGCTAGATTTGCCAAAGCCTAAAATTTCTTGACGAAGGTTTACTTTCAAATTGAAGCTCATTTAAAGTTAAAGTAAGTCAAATCAGGTGGAAATTATTATTTTAGTGTAAAATTGCCCCATTTTTTAAAATAGACATGAACATTCTGACCCCTTTAGGGCAACCTCACCTTCACCTATGGATGGATAGATAACTTTGAGCATAGGCTTCAGAAGCCATTTCCCTCATGTGTCATGATGACTATAATGCCATATCTGACCAAGTGTCATGACTTGTAGGATGGACAGACCCAGATGCTGAAACCCAGAATGAGGACACAGGTAGGTAAGAAGTAAGTAGGAGTATTGTATTTTCCTTCCAGGAGAGTTGGTTGTGGCTTGGTATGAGTCAGATGAAGACTGCAGCTTGAGGCGTGGCTAGAGGTAGTAGCGGCAGGCTCCAGCAACCCTGTGATCGAAAAGGGGACCAAGTGGGTTTTAAAAAATTGATGGATGAATGTTTCCCATTTACAACATGTTTGGCTTGTATTTGAGTTGTCTTCCGGATTGTCCTTAGGCTTGTCTTCTTTGACTGATGTTAATCCTTCCCATAATGCCCCACTTCTCAGCTGTCATTTGTTTCACCTCTTGTGTGTATATTTATGTTTATATCTGTTAAAGAGCAGAAATATATTTGTTCAACAATATTACAAAAGTTCTTTTCGTGATAACATTATTATGGTATTCTTTAAAAATGTACATTGCAGTAAAATATTATGGGAATCTCATTAACAAAAGAGCTCACAAATGTATAGAAATCACAATAAAAATGACAGATTTACAATAAATGCGCTTGTATCTGCTCTTGTTTAAAACAATAATTTATGGTTTTCAATTTGTAAGATGAAAAATAAAAGCCCTCTCTCTTTTAAGTTTAAAGATTTATTAGATCCTTTTGCACGGCTTTGAATAAGACGTGCTCTTATCACTGGGGGGAAAGAAATACCTTAAAAGAATGGCAGTAATTCTACAAAGCAAAGAATCCAGACTGGGGGGAAAAAATGGAAGCAACAACAGAGCCTATTCATCTATAATCCTTATGTATGTGCATGAATCTGTGTGCATCTGTGCAGATTTGAGCTCACATACATTACTGTCAGATATTTTATTGTTTATAAAGGTCATTTTCCGAAGAGATGAAATAAACTTGGCAAAAACCCCGGAAAAAAACAAAAACACTCCACAGTTTACAGTTTCTTGTCAAGACACTCTAAAAGAACCCACTCCTATTCTGACCTTTCATGGTACTGTACAGTAGTGCTTCAAAACCATCCATCCATTTGATATACCAGCTTCTGCCTGCTTGAGGTCACATGTGGAGGAAAATGTTCAATACACTGCAGCTGGGTTAGCAGTCCATCACAGGGCCACACAGAGATAAAAAAAAAGAGGTCCTACAGATTGTTATCAGTTGAAAGCGATCGATGATGCATATTTTAGGAGTGTGAGGACATTAAAGATTCTTAAGCACAAACCCACACTAGGAAATCTGAAACTAGCCTGTAAAAAAAAAAGAAAATTCAGTGTGGGATGACTTTATTTGGTGTCTTAGTGGGCTAAAATTGGTGTGATGGGCTTGTTCTGGTGGGTAGAGAAGATCTTTGAGCTCCAGTGTTTACAGTCGACTATTGTAGCTCTTCAACTGTTGATGCAATTAATGTAAGTTTAGTATTTTGATAGTAATGTCTTAATCGTATGTGGGTTTGACCCATACTGCTGCAGGTTTTTCTTGTTGTCTGGGCCCCTGGATAGTTGTGAACAGGTCCGGTCGGATCTCAAAGGAAACACAGATGTGTCTCACAGTTCCTTTGAGCCGCATGTTGCCACGTTAAAGGATGTCATGGGTAATAAAAATAACTACTTTCTTTTGTCATAATAACCTTTAGCCAACCAACAGGCTTCAACAGTAGCTGCGCCCCAACCTTTCGGGTCCATTTTTCTATGGACCTACAACCAATGGGGGCCCAAAAATGGTATGGTTCGATGCGTCTTTTTTGGTCCATTTTATAACAAAAGCTCAAAATACCTGAGGTAGAGTGGGAGAACTCTGACTGGAAGTTTGCAGGTTTGATGTGTCGAAGTGTCCTTGGGCAAGAACCTCACGTTGCTTCTGGTGGTTAAAGGTTGACCCCAGTGTTCGGCAGCGGAGCCACCATGAGTGTGTGAATGTGTGTATAATTGGGGGAAAGGAGCTGTAAATGTAAAGCACTTGAGGAAGGTAGAAAACTATACTCCTATTTACCATTCTGTGGAAACGAGGCGTTAGCATCAGTAGTTAAATAAAAGTAATTTTCAAGCAATATGAGGGACTTCTGGCTCCGGTCAAGGACTCTCGGTTTTGAATGCCGATGTCTGCAGCCAGGTCCTTTTGAAAGTTCTGGGATTTCTGTGTCTGTGTTAAGCTCTACGAGACGCAGTTGTCGTGGTTACATGTCCGTCTCTTTGGACTTGTTCCACTGCGAGCAAACGGAGGATTATTGCCATTGATGACAAGCACAACTATCTGCATGCTAGAAAAATGATTAGTTGAGTATACTATTTTATTTAATATTTGCATTTGTGCTGGCAGCGCTATCATGAAAGGAAATGCTTAAGCGATGTCGAAGAGTTGTAATAACGGTTTCAAAGCAACAGATGCAAATCCACAAAGTAACAAATCTTCAAAGCAACAAAGCATTGCGCTATAGCATAAAGATATCAAAGCATTTAGCGCTAACGGTCAACACAAGGTGTGTGTCCGCTTGTTCACCTTCCCTGACTGGCGTTCATTCAGACCATTGAACAGAGGAACCTCATTCATATAATCACCGCTGTCTACCCAAATGACACACCCACCACACCAGTGTAAACAAGAAATCAATGGTCGTCAAATGTTCCAGCCCCTAATTATTCTCTAAAGAATAATTGCAAAAATGTATTACATGTAGGAAGACAAAACCACAACAAGTTAACATAAGAGAGAAAAAGAGTCCAAAGAACTGGAAACCTTTGTGATAGGTCTGTCCAAACAGTTCTTGGTCTTGATGCGTAGCCAATGCACAAGTCCCTGCTTATCAGCAGTTGTTTGTACAACCCTACCAGTTATCCAGGGGTATTCCCAGGTGTAGATTCATCCTTAAGAATGACAATGTCTCAAGAAAGTAATGTCTCCTCTGACATGTCTCCACTTCTGCCACTCCTGAAAGTCAGACATGTACTGTTTTCCAGGCAGATGTCATCAAGGTTGTGAAGGACCATGTTACTTCTGTTATAGCCAAGTTTGCGACTACTCCTAACACATCCAACAGGCAGAGGTCGCGAAGGGCATGTTGGGGTCACTGATCACAGCTACATGCGACAAACATAAAAACTCTGCGGTGAAGATCGGCCAACTCGATTGTCTTATGTTCAGCGGCACACTTTCTCTCACTCTCACTTTTAATGACCCCCCTCCAGCACAAACAGATTTCTGATACTATGCTGATCATTACAGCCCCCCTTCCCCCACACCAGTAGCTGGTGCGTCTTATGAGCTTTCAGGATCTCACAAGAAAGGCACCCAGCAGACAGAGCAAGCGGCGCCATGGAGGGGGGAGAATGAAGGAAGGAAGGAGTAAGAGATGCAGTTAATAACAACTCCCAATATAATCCTGTCCCCCCAACTGATGCCTTTGGATAGACGCCAGATAAGAAGGCGCAGGAGCGAAAGCAGCGGGGGAGAGATGGGAGGGACTTCTGGATGTGGCACACAGTGTGAGGATAAATGCGGACGCCTGGAAATACCAGCGTGAGTTAAGTAGGCAGCGATAAAATGAGAAGGGGGAAAAAATAAAAAGTGTAATGGTTTTATTAGCATGTGTGGTCACGCAGGGTATCCCTTCACAAAATTCTGCTGGGGAGGAAGTGACTCGGTCGGTCCTATAGCAAGGAACTCATACCACTGTGATCAAAGAATAAGGAAACTGTGTTGTGTGTGTTTTTTTTTATTTGTTTTTATTTAAACCATTTTCTGTCGAATAACACCCATTTTTCTGAAGATGTTCTAACCCAAAGAGCACACGCAGGACAATTCCCCCTTCTGTGATGCTAATGTTTGACAGACTGAACCGACTGACTGACATCGGAGGCACTCCTCGAGCGATAAATCCAAAGCCACAGGGAGGATTGCAAACTGTAAACAGCAGTAAATAAAGACTAAAAGACTCATCCCCACATCCATAACCCTGTTTTTTATACATCACTCCCTGGCAAGTCAGTTCCAGACTTTTTAAAAACTGCGCAATACTAACAAGCCACAAGAGCATTGCCATGAGAATCAAAAGTCTGTTTTTCCCCTTCAGATTTTAGCTATATAGACAAGATTGGGTAATTGTTGAGTTGATTGCACACTCGATAGTGGTATGTCAGGAAAGAGCATGCAATCATTTGTAATTTACTTAATTTACAGATGCCAGTTTGGAGCGTGCAATTGAGACTAACTCCATTTCGTTGAAAGGATGGGATCATTAAATGGAGTGTGTGCTCGTGTGTCTGAGTACTGGTGGAAAATGATTTGTTCTTTGTGCGTTCTGCTGGGGCTGCAGAGCCACATCGATGGACTTTTCAACCTTTTTTTTTTTCTTTTTTCGCAGCGTTTGATCTAAATAAAGGCCTTTGCTAGTCGGTCTACACCAGATTAGTTTACTTAGGATAGTTGGCATCATTTGGTCAGTGTGAAAATTAACCGTGTGCAGACCGCACAAGCTATGTGAACTTTGGTATGAACTTGGACCGCCAAAAGGAAGCAAATCTAAGGGCACAAAAAACAAAAAAGTACTTAAGATTCTTGGATTACTAGTTGAGAAAACCTAAAAAGGTATGGCATGAATTCAAAGAAATGCAAATCACATAGGCTTCAAATTATTTCTGCGGTAAGCCTGGTTTCTTTCTTTCTTTCTTGGGGCTTTTTCGTCCTTAATATTTCTGGGAAAACTCCGGTTAAACTAGCAGTTGTTGTAACCATATGATGTTGTCCTAATGTGAAAGCAAACCAAACCTCCAGAACATTTCAATATTCTGGCACGACCCGCTCAGTTAAATCTTTAACACCAGCATTTTAGATCCAGTGTTGACATTCTTTTGACTACCGTTAACTATGCCTTAAGTCCAAGTCTCAAGTCAATGTCCCCATCTCTGACAGCTATTGATATGAGAACAACTGGATCACTATTTTAAATTTGGATTTGTTTGTCCTGAAAACACCCAGTATTTTCTTTGGCTTTCTTAGCCTCCCTATTAATACAGTTTATACAGTCGCTTGTGTTTCAGGCATCAAAGATGACTGTTTCCCGGCCTTCAGACTTCCATAAACCATCTTCTTAACCATTTTCAAAAGTCATAAACATGTTTCTACAGACAACAAAAACAAGGAGAATTCAGAAAGCAAAAATCAAACAAATGTGTTCCGTTGTTTGCTCATGTGCTGCTTGCTACAGGCCACTTGTGATTGTCTGCATATTTGCATTATTGACTTACATGAGAGTTCATCAATAAATCATTCCCTTAGCAGCCTTGCCACAGGCTAGGATCATTGCCAGAAATGCGATCAAAATAGGATGTAATGTTGTGACTTAATACTTTGGCTGTATATGGCTTTGATCAGAGGTGCTTTGGGTTTTCGTTGCGTCTCAGATCTTAAGCAGGTAAGATTAAACACCTGACAGCTGGAAAAAAAAAAAGCTCTCAGGTGAGGCATTCGTCAAGTATAGTCCACTCTGTCCATAAACTAGCAGCAAGCTTTTGTCAGGTATCATTCATCTTCTTTCCAATGTTGTTCGTTGATTGTCAAATGGTGTATCACTGGTAATGAGTCCAAACAACTATAAATTCTACATGAGAAAGATGTTTTTTTTCTCTCCACCACCTTTCCTTGATGTTAAAGCTTTACGAGCTATCGCAGCGATTTATTCTTCTTATACTGTGGTTTCAGTCGTGGAAGTTACTGCAGCAGCCAATGGCAGAGGTTGAGTCTGGCACATGCAAAGACTCTTAAAAAATTCACAGAATCTTATCAGACATGATTTCTTTTTAACACCACAAGAGGCAAGTGAACCACTATCACCAATTGCTTTCATATCAGTGGTTCAAAGGTTCCTCCTGGACGGATATTCGTTCATTGCCCTGCAGCAAACTAGCTCTTCAACTGCATATCCAACTTTCCATAGTGGTAATGAGACATTTGCATAACTTTTCGAAACTGCAAATTTGGATGCCTTCTATTAAAAAAAAAAAGAAGCGAAGTTAACAATTCAGAGACAGTGAATTAATAACTAAAGATAGCACTCAACAAAAGTTGATGTTGTAGAACCGGAACCTCAATGACGATCAACTCTACATAGAAACACGTCTTAAATCCAACTATCAATTGTCCATTTTGTCACTGGTTGTTAAAAACCCACTCCGATCATCTTTTGGTATATTTTAAAAGCTGTTTTTTATTACAATAAATGCGTAATAATTAGCCAAATTAATTAATTAGCCAAAATAAAAAATCTAGTCTTTTCTCTAGGACATAGTTTCTGCAGAGCGGCATTAGTTCATGGAAAAAATTTCCCTCGTAGATGTGGACGGGACTGTTGGCCCCCCAACTCTTCAGTTTACAGTGAGCTCCCTGTTTACACCCTCTAGCTTCCAGCCCCTCACACCCCCAACCAAACATTACCAACAAAAATGACGGGCAAAATTAGAGCTGTCCAGCCGTATGGTTTTGACTCATATGAGGAAAACAACAATGTACATAGATCTAGTGGCCTAAAAAAGGGGTTTGCAACCGTCATGACTTAAAAAGCCATTCAGGTCAATGGCTCACTGACTACAACCCAGTAGGAACCAAAAAGTCTGACATCCCTAGAAAAAGAAGATGGATTTTTTTGGATTTATCTTACTATTCTGATAACTATAAATTAACTTCATTTTGCATAAATAAAACAGAAATTCAAAGATCAAATAGCATTTTTTTTTGTTTTTAAATGTGAAATGCTATATATGTTTTGACAAAGGTTCAAATGATGCCCTTTCAAAATAAAACACATCCATTGTCTCATAGCATCATGTCAGCACAGATCAGGTAGTTTAATGTCAGTAACAATTTTCTAAAAAACGTTTATTTTACTGTTTCTGGGGCATCTCAGCCAGAAAATTCAATCAGAGCTCATTTATTGTTTATTCATTTAAAAACCCTTGAGCGATCTTATGGGGTCCAGATGACCCCACCCTTACATTGACGTGTTATTCCTACCATGACAAAGGTGGATAAAGGTGGAAAGATTTCATGTAATCCATGGACACCAGTGAAGATCACAAATCATTGAAGAAAAAAGGTTTAGTGCACTGTCTATAGGGTCTAGATGACCCAACTCCCAATGTTAAAGTGCCTAGGATAGCACTAGGGTTACAAAAATGTTACCAAATTTAAAAAACAATATGTTGCATCTAAAATCCCTGAATTCTTTCATAAATAAAAATAAAAATTGGCTTTAGAATGTTTTTTTTCTTTAACCAGAGAGCCACAAAGGAGGGGTAAAAAAGCTACATTTGGCTCGGCAGCCACATGGGATAGAACCCTGAAGTAGATGCATCAGAATGGAGCACAGCAGGGAGCTTGTGGCCTACCTATCACAGCAATTTTAGTAAAGAAATACTCAGAAATGCAAGTTTAAGCTTTGCTTTCCTAATATATGTCCTCCATCATGATGTCCTATTTGAAGATACCTGACCTCTCTGGTCTTATCTGGTCTTTTGTTAGTTCCTAGAGTCCAAACCAAACATGGAGAAGCTGCATTCTATGTTCTACAGATCTAAAACAGCTTTCCAGAAAGCCTTAGATCAGCCAAAACCCTTCATTTGTTGTTGTTTTTTTAAATCCAGCTTTATTTGATAAATGTATATTCAAACTTTCACATCCGCACTTTTAGTTTAAATTAAGTTCTTTTTACCTTTCTTTACATTTTTATTTTAACGATCACACCTTCACGATTTAGTGTGATGTTTCATGTAAAGCACTTTGAACTGTCTGAACTTATAAAGGAATAAACTTTCCATGCCATCTTCAGAAAAATGCCAAAAGAAAATGTTAAAAACACCAAAAACACTATATTCATCAGAGTAGGTTTTTAATGTGTGCATTAAATCAATGAAGCTTCTTATTATTATGGTGCACATATATCAAAAATACCTAAATTGCAGGCTATATTTAGCTTAGTTACTGTTAAATCTGTAAATTCTTGTTTTGGGCTAAGATTAAAAACTAGCAGGCACTTAGAGGGAAAATATTAACGAATAATTAGAAGTAAAATTACTTTTTTGCTCTGCCATCAATCTTGGTTTAATAAATTGCTTTATAGTGACACAAAATTAATTACCCGTATAGAGATGAAGTGCAAAATAAATTCGTAATTCGTTTTCTTTTTTCCAATTTACTTAAACCCACAACATCACCACAAACACAAATTTAGGTGGTACAGAGGTAGAGCAGTCAACTTCTTTTCAGAAGATTGCAGGTTCGGTTCCCGTCTTGCCTGCCCATGTGTCAGAGTGTCCTTGGGCAAGACGCTGAGTCCTACATTGCTCCTGGTGGTTATAGGATGGCGCCATCAGTGTGTGAATGGATGAGTGAATGGAATTGTTTTGCTTTAAAATGAGATATACGATACAAGCTGCGTTTCCATTTCACATATGTGCAAAACTAACGAAATTCTAGAAATAACCTAAAAAAACACAAATCTGCAGGTATAATTATTATAATGATGCAAATAAACACAGATCAACTCATGCCTTACAAAAAAACAGCAATGGATGTAGGGCTGCACGATATGAGGAAAACTTGCGATATGCGATATTAGTGATCAATATTGCGATAACGATAAATTTGCGGTAAACAAACAAATAGAAAAATAGACAAAAACATCATTCCCATTTCAGTTTAAAAATTATACTCCATATGACCCTCATCGACTTGGGGGACAAACATCTAACATAATAGGCCTCCATCTGATTGGTCAAAGCATAAAGGGATTTATTTGATTCGTTAAATGCTTCAAACTGCTCGAAGATTCTTTTAACACATTTTGGGTTTGCGATTTATTGCGATATTCGCCGTCTTTTGCGATATGCATATTGCAGAGTGTTGTTGGTCACGTGACTAATTTAATTCTAAAAAAACAACAAACAACAAAAGAAAGTGCAAAAAACTTTTTTCCAATAAATGCAAGTTTTTCTTTTGTCGCATATCCAACTTTCTGTGTTCCCTTTTTCTTTGGGTTTTCTGTGGTGGGTTGAGGCTTGAACGGAAGTGGGGATATGAACAGGTTTTCTGAAATAAAACTTTAATCAAGATAAAACGTTGGTTTGTTTGAAGTTACACAACCCGCTGAGCTGTCTGAACAGGGGGAAAAAAACCACTATAGATATTTGTTAAACTTGACAATAAGAGAACAAATGCAGGAAAAAAGATCCAGGAACTGGTGGTGAAGGACCTCAAAAACTGCAAGGGACCAGGCTTAGTGACAGAAACTCAAACACTTAAGAAATAAACTTAAACCATGGGGACAGATGACCTGGCACTAGAAAACAGGAAATAACAGAGACTTAAATACACGGAGGATAACCAACACAAATGAAGACAACCTAAACCTGGTGCGACTGATGGAGAGGAAACCTGACAAAACCCAAGAACTGAAAAACCAAACCAAAGCTCACAATCCTTATAAGAATAAAAAAATAAATAATGCAAAAAAAAAAAAATGGGGAAAAAAAACAGGGTTTTTGTTGAACCGAATTCAAAATTCTTTCTTAATGATCCGTGTTGGGATTAGCATCTGCCTGATGAATAAAATACTAAATTTAGCAACAATAACAACCTAAACATACCGGCTTTTGCTACATTTCCTTAGTGCACCATTATCCCAAACAGACAGTTTTATGACTATTATTTTTTAAATAATTATTTTAGAAGTATCCACAAATAACACTCTTTAGGAATGCTAATGGCTAATGAGCTGTTTGTTTCTGTAGCAGTTTCCTGTGGCGCTTTTAGGAGGTCATTGGGGGACATTATTGTGAAATTTGTTTTGCTCCTGAATAATTATACTTCTTCCAGAACAATTAAAACAAAACATCTGAATCTGTCCTTTACAGCATATCCAAACACGTTCTTTAAATAACTAAAGCTAATCATGCAGCGCTTCTCTGAAGATGTTTGTGACCCTCATGTAGCTCATTAATTCAAGCGGTAATCGTCGCTTCTACTGTTGGAGGTCAAAGGTTACAAGTCAAAGAGCGAAGATAATAAAAGAATAACAAAAACTAAGGTTTTGGCTAACCCACGCCGGGTTTAATTAACCTTAAATTAGCTTTAGCACACAAAGCAAAACATGCTAATGATACTTTTCTTAGCACTCTAGTCACCTAAATCATAAAAAGCAAATTTAAAGTCCTACTCCAATCATCTTTTGAGCTGGTTTAAAGGGGTTCTTTAATTCTGATTATGCCATTTTAAACTAAAATCAGAAAGTAGTTGAATAATAGCAAGTGATTTCTACAATATATGGAGCCAATGCTGAACATTTTAATTGCTAAGACTGTGTGGTTTTATAGATGCAATTAACCCTCCTTTTGTGTTACGGGTCAAAATGACCCATTTTAAAATTTGAACGTCTCGGAAAAATAGCTCAAAGTATTTTTTCAGTAGGGAACTTTTTCTGCTTCCCTTAATTAGTGGAATCAGCATATAATATGAAAATGGTTCATCTCACATATTCGCAACAACCCCCTGCGTGTTTATATCGCATAGGTACTGTTCGGGTCTATATGACCCAGCAGTCAAACTGGAGGTACAAGGGTGTCAGAGATGTCAGAGTATTTCTTTCTTTGCAGCTGTGAGACATATACACACACATACACACACACAAGACACAAATTTCTTGTTCACAGTGCATTTATGTAAAACAAAATTTTTATTTTATGTTTCAGTGTTATTTAAAACTACTGAATTTTATAAGTTGGTCTTTCATAAGTAATAAAGTAGTGGATCATGAAAAAAAGTTTGATAATGTATATTTTTAAATAAAAAAAACGAGGGAATTATCTAATATTTGATCCACTACCTGTTAGAAGTAAGGAACACCATTGCACTAAATATTATTAAAATAATCAGCAATGAAGTTTTTAGTTAAATATTCACATTGCTTGTTAGGATTTTTTTGGTGTCAGACATCTTTTAGATTATTAAACATGCACTGGGTTAAATTGACCCGGGAACACCATTTGTTTGTCACAAATGTACATAATAGAAGGGTTAAAAGATTTGCTTTGCCACTTGGTAACCAATCCAGTTTTTGCAATTACTCCTTAAAATGTATGCCAGCCACACCAAAAATTTAGCCTTAAAATACAAGCGGACATATTGCGTATGGCCAATAAAGAATTTCCGTCTGTTTTTGTGTTTTCTATATCACAAAATAGACCCACTCTGATGAAATTCGTGTTTATAAATATGTTTCTTTGGCATTTTTCCTTTGATGGAGGACTTCTATAACATAGCATTTCTGAGGATTTGTTTATTTAAATTGTGGTAAATCATGAGTAGATGAAGAAAATGCAGCTTAAAAAAAGACTGAAGGTGTGGGGTAGGATCTACATCACAAGCGTCCTGCTCCGCTCCGTTCTGATACATCCGCTTGCAAACGACTAGACCCATGTACGTCTTCGTCTTACTCGTCAGAGTTGGGATCTGGCTCAAAACTGTACGCCTGGATAACTCCAATATATCTCAGCATTTTTGTTGTAATGTTATGTTGAGGGTGTAAGGGCCTATAAGATAAGAGAGAGGAGAGCGTGGAAACAAAGGGACTATTACGTCCTATATTAGTTTTGCCTGAAAACGGCGTAAAAAATACACTTTTAAAATAGACCCAAAGATGATCGAAGTGAGACTTTAATGTCCAATGTCCAAATAAAGTTATTTTTGTGTTTTTAACCTGTTCTTGTAGCATTTTTCTCATAATAGAAGGCCTATATAAAATATTTTACGGTTAAAACTGCATTTCTGTGTATTTCTTTATTCAAACCGCGTTGGTTAATAAAACTGGATGCTTGAAAAAGCTCGGACTAATGACTCAGCTACTGAAATTGGTGGGCCAAAATCCCAACTCCTGGCTTACTCACGCTTTGGTGTGCGACACATTATGACCATTCTATAGCCGTGCCGTAGAGAACTGCAATTCTGGCTCAAAACTGTATATGGCCAGATTGATCCAATATAGCTCGCCATTACTTTTGCTCCGCTAATGTGAGATTCAGACTATAAACTTAGGCGCGCATACAGATCTATCAGCAACAGGGATGGGGGAGAAAAGATTTGATTTCAAATGAGCCACTGACATAAACATGTCCTAAAAAAGGAAATAGGCTTTTTGATTTTTGCTAAAAAATGCATGATTATAATTTAAAGATCACTGGGAATTATTTTATAAAAAAAAATATATAAAATTGGAGTAGGACTTTATATATAAAATACTCAGAAATACTTTTTTTTTCTTGTATAATTCCCCTAGCTTAGAAAAAGTCCACAAGAACATGTTAAAAAAACCACCAACAGCAAAAAAAATTTTTTTTATCATAGTGGGGCTTTAGTGTCTGAATTACATCACAAATCAATGTTCTTGCCGTTTAGGAAGTGATATGACTCCATGAAACTGATCCTCTTCCATAAATGGCACAGCTACCACAAAGCCAAATGAGCCACCACCCTCTATACAGCTTCTCCACTTCGCTACAACTACTTTAATCTCTTCCACTACCTTTGAACCCTATTAATAGCTTCAAGTGTACAAAATTGTTGGTACCCTTCAGTTAAAGAAAGAAATGCTCACTGAAATGATTTAAAACGTTCAAATGTAACAATAAATTAAAATTTTTAGAAAATTAAATAATCAATTCAATTCAATTTTATTTGTATAGCCCAAAATCACAACAACAGTCGTCTCGATGGGCTTCGAAGTAAACATGAACTCAAAAGGATCATGAATACAAAGAGTTCAATGGGAAAATACTAAAATGAACTAACAAACTGACTAAGCTATACTGGCATCCCTGCCCTTAGACCCCCCTTCGCGGTAAGGAAAAACTCCTAAAAAATCAAAATCAGCCATTACTTTTGAATTGTTGATTTACAGAATTATTTAAAAAAAAAAAAAAAAACGAATAAAATAGGGCTGGACAAAAATGATGGTACCCATAACTTAATATTTTGTTGCATAACCTTTTGATGCAATCACTGCAATTAAACAGTTTCTGTATTTGTCAATGAGCCATCTGCACCTGTCCACAGGTATTTTGGCCCCCTCCTCATGAGCAAACTGCTCCAGTTGTCTCAGGTTTGAATGGTGTCTTCTCCAAATAGCGTGTTTCAGCTCCTTCCACAGATGTTCAATGGGATTCAGATCTGGACTCAGAAGGCCACTTCAGAATAGTCCAATGCTTTTCTATGAGCCATTCTTGGGTATTTTTGGCTGTGTGTTTTGGATGGTTGTCCTGTTGGAAGACCCATGACCTGAGACTGAGACCAAGCTTTCTGACACTAGGCAGCACATTTCTATCCAAAATGCCTTGATAATCTGGAGATTTCATTTTACCTTGTACAACTTCAAGACACCCTGTGCCAGATGCAGCAAAGCAGCCCCAAAACAGAACTGAGCCTCCTCCATGTTTCACAGTAGGGACAGTGTTGTCTTTGTTGTATGTGTGAGCAGGTGGGAAAAATTGCATGATTGGATGGTTTTTTTGCATGTTGTGTTTTTTCACCCCTTGCATGCTGCATGTGGACACGCCCCTTAATTAGAAGCACCTGCTCTTAATTGATTGACTATATAGGAGTGGAGCAGAGAAACAGACGCACACAAAATGTAGCAGACTCTGGGAAAAGTTCCTGCCCGGCCAGGAGGGCGCATATCCCAGGGGCGCTTGGCTCTGCGCACCCTGGGAGCATGGTATACAAGACGGGAACCACCGGGCCTGTATGCACAGGGGACACATTTGAACCGCCAGACCACTCATCAGGTGCACCAATGGAGTGAGGAGGGCGTACGCACCGGGGGCAGTTGGACCGCTGGGACCGCCAGTTCTGCCATGCCGTCAACACGCAGGGGCAGGGCAGGGACCCTGCCTGTGTTGTAAGTAGCCCGACGTGACTTAGCAGACTGGTAGAAACACACAAGAAGGCTGGGTCCAGCCTGGATGTTGGAGTACCTTTGGTGCTGCCGCTTGTGTGTTTCCACGCAGGAGTCCCAGCGCGCCGGAAGGCCAGCCAGAAGCGACATGACACGGGGAGGAGTGTGTGAGGCTGAATACGCGCAGAGGGGAACTCTGCCTGGCCTGTAAGTATGGGAAAGCGTAGCCACACTCCTCAGGATGGCCTAATGCAACCGTGGTTGCTTCTGGTGCTGGCAGATATGTTTGCCTGCAGGTCCTGGTGCGTGTGACCCGAGGACTTCCCTGGTCATGGAGGAAGGACATCATGGGTCAAGTCTGGCGGCCGGAGGATGTCCCCTGGATTCTGGATCTGCTGTCCCCCAAAGCTGCTTTTGTCGGCTGTCCCCCGGACTTTTAATATAGCTTTTTACTAGTTTTTTACCGGTTTCTTCATCTTATTGTATTTTATACTTTCAGAGCTGTTTTATGTATTTTATATTTTTTTACCATCTTATTGGCCATTTAGGTTTTTAGGATTAATAAATTATTGTGTTTACCAAAAATACTTGGTTCCTCTTTGGTGGCTCGTGTGTTCTCACCCAGATCATCCCTCTAACCTGCAATAATTCAACTACATCTTTTCATTCCATCTCCAAATTTCTTACTGCCTTTCATCATCAACTACCCCCTTAACATATGCTTCATTGTTGAGTCTACCAACATAGAGCTGATGTGCCTTATCAAAAATCTCCAGTTTTGTCCCATCTGTCCAAAGGACATTTTTCCAGAAGCTTTGTGGCGTGTCAACATGCATTTCGTCCTCCTTGGTCGTCTCCCATGAAGTCCACTCTGGCTCAAACAACGACAAATGGTGTGATCTGACACAGTAGTTCACCTTTAATGTCTTTGGAGGTTGTTCTGGGCTCTCTGAATACATTTCCAACTATCCGTCTCCTCAATTTGTCATCAATTTTCCTCTTCCAGCCACGTCCAGGGAGGTTGGCTACTGTCCCGTGGGTCTTAAACTTCTGAATAATATGTGCCACTGTCGTCAAAGGAACTTCAAGCTACTTAGAGATGGTTTTATAGCCTTTACCTTTACAATGTTTGTCTGTAACCCCTTGTGCTATCCTAGGCACTTCAACGTTGGGAGTTGGGTCATCTAGACCCACTAGACAGTGCTCTGAACCTTTTTTCTTCAATGATTTGTGATCTTCACTGGTGTCCATGGATTACATGAAATCTTTCCACCTTTATCCACCTTTGTCATGGTAGGGAGAACACGTCAATGCAAGGGTGGGGTCATCTAAGATAGCACAAGAGTTAATTTTTTTTCTAACATCCTGGGACAATTCTCTCCTTTTCTTTCTGTTGTCCATGTTCAGTGTCGTACACACCTTTTCAGCAACATGACTATTTGTCTCCTTTTAAATAGGCAGACTGACTGATTATTGGTTTGAAAACAGCTGTGATGTCATTTAAAGGACATACCTGAGTTCATCATGACCCCCTTGGTAATTAGTTCTCAGTCTTTTATGGAGGTACCATCATTTTTGTCCAGCCCTTTTTCATTTGTTTGTTTTTTAAATAATTCTGTTAATCAACAACTCAAAAGTAATGGCTGATTTTGATTATTTAATTTTTAATATATTTTAATTTATTGTTACTTTTGAACGTTTCAAGTTATTTCAGTGAGCATTGTGGACTTTCTTTCTTTAACTGAGGGGTTCCAACAATTTTGTCCACCACTGTATTTACAGTAACAGCGGAGATTAGGTGGCCAATTTTCTGCCCCCTCCAAAAACAAATGACAGAAAATGTTGAATCATAACAACAGATTAAATCCACAATACCTGAGGATTATTGATTCTTTTGTCTCCTACTTTGCTTGTGGTTTCACACTTTATTTTCCCCTCTTATTCTTCGTTGTTCAGGCTCCTCTTCGTCCTTTTTTTTCCCTTCTTCCTTTAGCAACTCCTGCAGTTGATTGGTGTGAGGGATCATCTGGGCTTCAACCTGAACGGATGCCTGGGTCAATAAAGAGGATTGGTGCTCGAATGAAGGCTGGACGACCTGAGGAAGCAGCCAATGGGGGGGGGGGGGGGGGGGACTAATTAAATGTGCTCAAAGCAAAGCAAAAAGCATGAGAGGAAGCAATTTACAAAACGGGAATTATAGTTGGGCATTATTTGTTTTCTTTTTTTAACCCTTTCATGCTCTTACAGTCATCCCCCCCCCCGTCTCATTATAACCACTGCTTCCTTTATGTATATGCTCTAAAAGGTGCTCCAAATCCGACCAGACCAAACTTTGTTTTAGCGGTGGAACATGCTACATTAAATTTGATCCGTAGCAGTGTTTGAATCAATACATAATTGAACATGGGCAGAGACGGCGGAGGACACATGAGCAGTTAATCAAGGGGCGGAAAAGGAGGAGAAACCAAAACTCAGAGTACATAGTGAGTAAACGGACACCATCTATCCATCTTTCTAACCTGTTTTGGGGGAAGTCAGGGAACAGCCTGGACAGGTCGCTAGTCTGACACAAGGCCACAATCACACACAGAAAATGCAATTTCCCCATTGGGCCCCCCATCAGTGGTTCTGTTTCAGGTCCCCTCACTATGCCACCATGCACTGTGCCCAAATCATTAATATATGACATAAAAATGGTGAAAGCACTTAATATATACGCTCATTTTTAAGGATATACAATGGCTGCCTTTACTGGTCAGAGATCACAGTTTAAAGACGCTTCACTAATTTAAAAAAAAGAGTTTGTACATTTTTTAATGTTCACTGAAAAGACGAATATGTAAATTTATGATGAGTTTTAGGGCCACGGTGACAAAAAGAAACTCTGGATGATAATTTTGCTCTCTCCTCACTTACAGGGGGGAAAAAAAATCGAAATGTCGAGATTAAAGTTGAAATAAAGTTTCGAGAAAAAAGTCGAAATGATTTAGAGAAGTATGTAAAATAGGTCATGTAAAATACATATATAATAATGTAAAATATGTAAAATAAGGAGCTCAAAGACACGTTGGAGTGACTTTACTTTTCTTTTCATTCAAATACCCAGAAGTCCATTTGTCACCTTACGTCATGAACCTGTCACGCGTATATCACCAGTGGAGGAGAGGGGGGTTGTAACACCGTTTACCTTCCTCTTTTCATCATAAAACAACAAAAATGAATGAAAATAGTCTGTTATTTTAGCATTGAACATTGAAAATAACAAAAAGTTTCCCTCTTCAGATGGAAGCGACAAACTAAAGATCTTATCTTTCATGAAGGAAGAAAGGATTGAAGTGGACAGCTGCCTGCAGGGAGACCGATGTCTTCATCAACGGGTCACAGAGATCCTGCAAACCCCCCATCAATGAACGAAACATTAATAAATTGTAAATAAAGACTCGGCTTTACTTTTCGACTTTTTTCTTGAAACTTTATTTCGACTTTAATGTTGCCGTTTCAACTTCTTTTTCCTGTAAGTGAGGACGAAAAAAAAAAAAGATCCTCCAGAATTTTCTTTCTCACTGTGCCCCTAAAACTTTGCTGTAGTAAATTACAATACTTTCAAATGCAATTTAAATCCAAAAATGTAATTTCGATTTTTTTTTTTTTTTGTGTGGAGTGATAGTTAAAGATCAATCAAAACAGTGTTTTTGGGTGTTTTTCTCTTTGATGATGCAGGACATTTATAAAGTCAATTAAGTTTAAAATTATTTGTATGAATATTTCTTTATTCTAATTGTTGTGCATCATGAGCAGATAAAGAAAATAATAATCATAATAAATAAATAAAACGCCTGAAACAGATCGTGTTTTTATGCTGTGCGGGCCACAATCTCCCTGCTCCACTCTATTCTGATGCATCACCTTGCAGATGCTCTTAAAGGGCCATCCTAACCGTGACCCCTAACCACCCTAACCATAAGAACATGTTTGACACGCCTCTTCTTTTTATCAGAATGATTTTTTTTTAAAGTTTGCCAGCTCTGTGCTTTTTTAATAAAATAAAAAAAGCCAGATTCCGCCTTCTGTCGGAAAAAATGACGATATTTTCTCTAAAAGCGGCTCAAATAAACTGTTATCTGCCCGTAAGAAAGACTCCAATTAAAGTGAAACTTCATCAAATAAGTAAAAAAAAAAATCTAGACACCACATGAATCAAATGATTAGATAATTAATCACGCAAAGCTCCACACAAAACACTATAATAAAACTAATTACAGTGCTAACCATGTAATTGAATAATATAAGTGGACAGAGGTAATCATCGCTAACCCAATTAAAAGTGAGATAAACAGGTTTCATGTGGACAGCAGGAGCAGAGGATGGATGGGAGGCTTCATTCTCAGCTCAGTAGAAAATCTGAGTGGGTCAATGTTCCGCCTGTGCTTGGATCGTATGCTCCGCTGTTTCCCCTCTCTACCGGGTGCAGTGGGAATATGTGGCGGTTGGCAGGTGAATAACCAAGAGCGTTTGTTTTCTCCGCAGAGGTGGAGCCTGACGCTCCGCTCAGCGGGCTGACCACAGGCTGCCGACAAACATTTATGTATTCTGTCTGGAAGGAATCGCCAATCCCCGGGGGGAAGACCCAAGGAACAAAAAACGAAGACTTCCAACTTGAGACAGATTCCTTAATAGTTCTTAGCATAAAAAATGATTAAAAAAACTTGAAAATAATGCACAATCCACACATTTAAATCTTGCATTCTGTTTTATAATAAAACTTGTCAATCACAGTCAATAGGTCAAAGTCTAAATAGCAAATATGGACACAGAAGTCCAAGATTGTCCAAAAAAAGAGACCTCCAATCTAAAAATTTGTGTCCGAATTCTTTTACTACTCACTACTTGGTGCACTATATAGTGTTTTTGTGCCATTTTTGTAGAGCATCCTGAATTTGCGGTTGTGTCAGAATTCCTTCACTACTCACTACCTTGCACACTTTATAGTGCATTTGTCGTAATGTACACCTGCGTCTGATTTTCTTTGCTACTAACAAAATAGTTTGATAAGTGGTATATACGCCATTTTTGTAGAGCTGTACGAATTTGAGGTGTCAGAATTCCTTCACTACTCACTACCTTGCACACTAAATAGTGCATTTGTCATAATGTACACTTGCGTCCGATTTTCTTCGCTACTAACGACATAGTCCGATAAGTGGTGTGTACACCATTTTTGTAAAGCTGTCCGAATTTAAAGTTGTGTCCGAATTCCTTCACTACTCACTACCTTGCGCACTTAACCCTTGTGCTATCCTAGGCACTTTAACGTTGGGAGTTGGGTCATCTAGACCAGTGTTTTTCAACCAGAGTGCCGCGGCACTCTAGTGTGTGCTGTGGGAAATTGTCCTCATTCACTGATCTAAAAACATTTCCCATCTCCAGGATTTCAGCTCTTTGTTCATCCAAACAGGCCCTGATAAAACACTGAGGAGTTAGGAATATAAAAGATCGTAAAATACTTTTTCTTTGTGTTTATTTTATTTATTGAAGACATTTTGATAAGAATGATGGCACCGCGATTCAGCTGCAGCTCCAGCTGTATTTTGGAAAAGTTCCGTCCCTTTAACTGTCTCCACCAATCATTCTTGGGGGGCTTAATCACATGTCATCAGTCTGACCAATCAGAAGTGGTTAAAGTCTTCACTTCCTTGTCCCGATTTAGCTCATAAAGTCTCTCAGTTCTAACAAAAATACCAGCTAAAGCTCGTCTTTAGCGGTGTAGCTTTCCACAGAATCCGATGTCAGACCGTGGAACAAGTGAACAAAACAATGAAGCTCAGAGACGCGATCTCCGCCGGCCGTTTAATGCACTACATCTCCCATGATGCATTGGGTTGTGAGAGTGAGAGCGCACAAGGAGATCTGTTGTTAAACGTCTTGAAACCAACGAACACACATCAAACTGTTTTTAAATCTTCTAACTTAACTTTTATTGCATCTTTTAGAAAAACAGCTGGAGCTTTCAGCTTTTTCTGCAACAATTATCTCAAAAATACATGTGAGATTGTGGAGGGGGCTGTAGATCAATACAGACTATGAGTTTCTCCTTTTTCTTTTCATTTTTGGATGCTGGTGTGCCGCAGGATTTTTTTTTAAGGTTAAAGTGTGCCGTGGTTCAGAAAAGGTTGAAAAACACTGATGTAGACCCACTAGACAGTGCGCTGAACCTTTTTTCTTCAATGATTTGTAATCTTAGCTGGTGTCCATGGATTACATGAAATCTTTCCACCTTTATCCACCTTTGTCATGGTAGGGAGAACACGTCAATGCAAGGGTGGGGTCATAGGATAGCACAAGGGTTAATAGTGCATTTGTCGTAATATACACCTGCGTCCGATTTTCTTCGCTACTAACGACATAGTCCGATAAGTGGTGTGTACGCCATTTTTGTTAAGCTGTCCGAATTTACGGTTATGTCCAAATTCCTTTCCTACTCACTAGGGGGTGTGTATTTTCAAGAGTCTGACGATATGGCAATATGCGTCTCACAAAGTGATACATATTGCGGTACATCCTAAGACGGTACTGGAACAATTTTTCTAGATTTTTTAAAGAGTATGACTTTGAAAAGAAACCTGAATATTAGTACATTGTTAAAATAAATGGTAACATATATTTTATTCAATGATCCCAATGTTGATCACTGCAACTGTATCTCATATACAGTACAAGTTGCTATTATTCAAGCAAATTCATAGTGCTTTTATTTTGGTAAATTAAAATAATTTTTTTCTTAAATAGAACAGTCAACATTCTCTGATCTCCACAACAAAATATTTTTCCGTATAAGACAAAAGAAAAAAAAAAGAATGTGCCTTAACCAACAATGTTCCAAAAGTATGATTGAGGAAATAAAGTGTTGTTTATTTCCAACATTGGTCATGTAGCTTCTCCAGTACTTTTAAACGGTTTAGGGGCCTGAACGGTGCTTCAAAAATAAAGGAAAATAATAAAAAATAAAGCAAATTCTTTCCAGAAACAATAACGTGTGATGAGATAGCGTGACGGGGGGAAGGAGAGCGCTTTAATGTGGCTAAAATGCTTTATTCACATGTCAGTCTGAACTGCAGCATGGAAGTAAACACGGATTTCATCGGCCATCGCCACGATGTTGGCTTTTTTTTTTCAGACCGTGGTACACATCACCCCGATTCATCGAGTCATTGAACTAGAATCAATTGCAGTGAAGTTTTGGAGAACTTTGGGCCGTTTCTTCAACAGCATTTTGACTGTTGGCGTCATTCGCTCTTGTCTGAGCCCGCTACAGAGCACCGCAAAATGATACTGGCAGCAGCGTGGCAGGAATTTTCAGTTTAGTAACCATCCCAAATAAAAACTAGGTAGTACATGTCTCATAACAGCAAAACCTCTGAGGCTGACTGAATACTTAAACTGAGCTGGTACTTGAGATCTTGTAGTTGTTTTGGTGCGGTGTAGAGCTGCTCACAGAGGCTGAGTGGGCAGTGGTACCAACTAGTGGGCATGGTTTAGGTGGAAAAACAAAAGCTAGACGCTGAAAGACGTCCAGCATTAATGACCATTAGCTAATTATCTACATGAGGTTTAATGATTTACAACAACCTTATGACAAAGCCCAGGGTGGAGACGTTCTTTTTTGGTTGTTTTTGTTTTTTTTTAGTAACAGGAAGTTACATCACATTGATGAGAAACAATGTAAGATCCATTCAAGAGAATTTAAGACAATTTAATGCTTTGTATGGCCTTATTTTAGTTCAATTCAATGTAGGCATTTTTAAGGATCTGCACTGGTGGTGATTAATGGGACATTACTGTCAAGGAGTGCGATCCCAAAAGAAAATGATTGGTGCTCTGAGTGTAGCTTGTGGAGGGGTAAGAAACAGGAAGTTTGACGTTGACGGGAACAAGCAGAGGGTAAAAAGCCCCCACCTCCATTTTGCTGGTAAATGATCCAACCCTTCAGGTGAATTTTAGGGGGATCTCAGCAGCATCCTGCACATTTTGATTAAGGAATTATTGGCCGGTCCTACTAAAAACCTTTCACTGGCTGTCTGATTTGAAAAACAAAACAGATGATTCGACTTCACTTAATGTTAAATAGAATTAAGGTTTAATTATAATCTGTTGGTTGTATTCTCTGCGTCCCTTTAAAAACGTTTTTATTCATTTGTCTGCCGTTATTGTTTCATAAATGGTTGAGGCTTCATTTGTCACGTAAAAGCTTTCACTTAATTTGCCACACTCAATTTAAGATCTCTTATTGTGTGTTCTCTCCCCTGCTGGTGCCATCAAAACGAAGCAACTCCACAAACACCAGCACTGTCACACAGTGGGAATGTTGTCACTGCCATTTCCTGTGAGTGCGAGAAAAACAAATTAAATTATAATAAAAAAAAAAGTATTTATTTGATTAGTCTTTTTCTTAGATATGAAATGAAATAATAAAGTCACTTATAACTTTTTTGCTTTTCCCAGTAAAACTCTATAACAGAAGATGGAGTTTCTTGGAACGTGAAACAACAAAGCTTCCCTTTGACTGAAGATCAAGGACTAGTAGCAAATTTGGTAAGCCATAGACATAATCTTTGATGTTCCACAGAATCCTGAACCACAAGATTTTGGAAAGATGAAAACTAATTTGGAGGTGGTATTATTTTTGAAAGCTTTATCCTCTCAACTCAAATAGATTTGTGAAATTCGGCAACTGATTGGGACAAGGTACTATGAGTCCACCATTAGGTCCAAGTCCAAAGACCCAACCATCCATTTAAAAGATAGCAAATTGTTGCAGTTCCTACAAAGGCCACTAGAGGCAAGTTGCAGAAGAAAGCAAATTTGTCTCGACTCCCAGTCAAAAGTTACCTTCATCCGAAGTTATGCCTTAATCATGAAGGCTTAGATACAGTCTGTCTGTGGGCAAAAAATAAGCAAACCTGTACGAGGCACACTGTAAGGATTCAGTGGTTTGGTTTTCTTTGTCATGTTTTTGGTTTCCTTTGTCAGTCACACCAGTTTCTGGTTCATGATCCACAGCTGTCTTCAGTTCAGTTAATTACCCTCAGCCTATTTAAGTGTCTTGGTTTCTGTTCTTCTTTGTCAGGTCATCTTCTCTGTTGTGTCACAGTTTTGTTTATCCTCATAGTTTTGTCATGTTTCAGTTTGCTAATTAAATGTTTTATTTCCTGTCACCAATCCCGGTCTCCTGCATTTTGGGTCCACCACCACCAGTTCGCGACACACGCAGGTGACCAGTATGCAATTTTAAGATCGTAAACCGCTCGGCGAGCCCGTAGGGTGAAAATGTTCATGACATTTTTTTTAATTCTACGTGCATGCTGTGGGAGACAGGTTGTAGTGAATCCTTAACACGTAAAAGCCGTGTCACACAGCCGTTACGTTCATTTTGTGCATATTGCACAGATGAAAAGTGGTCAAACGTGAAAAAAGTGATAAAATTAGAAAGAATATGAACTGATATATAACAAAAATACCACAGTAAAAACCACGGAAGAAGTACAAAGCAAAGTACACATTCACCATAAAAGCCAAATCTGGCTCATAACCATGCGTCAATTGATTATAACACAATCTGTGCACCGTATATGTGATGTAAAAGTTATACATTGGTGTTACATGTGTGAAAAGTTAAACATCGGTGGTACATGTGTGAAAAGTCTGTTAGACAAACGTGGAATGGACGTGGTAAGCCAATGATTGGCGTCTGCATCTTGTAAAATCACACACAATTGCGTAATAATTCTATATAAGCTATGTAAAATGAGCATAATCTGCGTGATTCCTTCTCGACCAAAAATTGAGAACAGCTCAAAAACGAATTCACGTAAAGATTCATGGGTCGAAAGCCTCGACGGACATTTACAAATGCAAGAAACAGGAATTACATATACCACACATGTATCATGAATTTCATATGTTGAAAAGGCTCAGAATGTACGTAGTGGCCGAGTGACACGGCCTTAAGGGTGAAGTAGGTGAGATGCAGGAACGTCGTACAAATGTTTTGGATTTTGCACTTCGCAGTTTGTGCTGTTCAAGTGATTAGTGCGCATGCAACCTGACTATCGGAAATGAGGAAATTAGACCTTCAGAGCGTAGTTTGTGATGGTATCCTTCAGGCACTATGTGTCACGTGTACACACCATTCATGCAGCATTTGTGCGCAGTTATAAAACTAGGATGCGTAACTTGCCAACGATTACAGTGTGGCATAGCATGCAGACGTTGCTTTGTTTAATAGTAATCTTTTGTGTTCTTATATATTTGAACTTGTGAAGCACCTTGAGACATTTGTTCTGTGAAAGGTGCTGTAATAAACAAAATGTACTTTCTTACTTTACTTATTAATGTTCCTCTTTAGGCTCTATTTTGGCCAAATGGAATCTAACACCAAGGATTTATATTTCTGGTTTAAAGTTTTAACAAATGTCAACAGAAATTACTTCTAAATCTGCAGCTTTCAATACTTTGAGGCTAGTGCCAGTAGTTCATGACCAAATTTTGACAGTTTGCTAAAAACATACATTTTTAAAAAGTCAATCAAAATTTCTTTTTAATAAAAAGGTACAATTCTTTCAAATTGGGTCAAACTGCTGCCGTCTCACTGCAGCTATTGAAATGTAGTACATATCTTGATACATTTCAAATGTTTTTTCATGTATTTTTTGTGTTTATTTTATTCACTACAATCAAGAAATAAAAGTTTAGTAGTATAAAAACTAAAAAGATTTATAAAGAGCAACCTTGCTCACAGTAGTGTAGCTCCTCCCCTTTTGGCTCAATAATGACCATAGCTTTTTTACAGCCAAAGCTGAACTCCAGCTTTAAGCTTAAATCCAGCCAGGAGCTCTGACTATTTTCCCATTAAGTACATAAAACAACTCTCTTTTTATATTTCCGTTTTCTCACAGCAGTTAACTAGTTATTTGAATTTTCATTGTAAGTTCTGCATAAATTTGATGGTAAAAAAACAAAACAACAACCTCTGATCTGTTTTCTGGTCACAAACTTTCCAGAGTTTTTTGATTTTTGATTTTGAAATGGTTTATTTCAAGCAATCAAATAGAAATAATACACAAAAGCAATATAATTATCAGTTATACATTCATACAGTAACTAATCAAACTTAGGATAATTAGACATATTAATAAATATTGCTTGAAAGGGAGTGGAAGGAAGCGAACTTATATAATCCCACCCCGTTATACTATAACCATTTTATTACGTGATTTATCAATATCCAGTTCCTAGGTTTTATTTTTAATTAAGAATCATAAGGTATCAATAAAGCACATGACAAAGATGAATTACTTAAGTATTACGTCAAAATAACCCTTTTAGAAATCAATGAGATTAAGTCTTCACACAGCTTCATTTTTTTCATGACGCCTGAACTTTATAGCTCATGGTGTGAAGCCCCTTGTGCTGCCATGGACACCGTCTCTTGTCCATAAATGTGACTTTTCTTTTTGCTGGAAAGTGCAAAACCGCCATCTGTAAAATTAAATCAGCCTGGCTCTAAAGGAAAAAAAACGTGTTGTCAGGTTGACCCCCCAAAGAGTGAGCAGATATCGTGTTCTACATTTCTAGGTGACTGTGGAGTAGTGACTTAAGCTGCAGTTGTGTATGTTGAGGGGTTCAAATCCATGGCTTGATGGTGATTCTGTTCTTAGGGCCAAATAATGACTCCATCAATTCCCAACCAAAAGTAAGTGTACCCTTTTTTGGGTACTTAGCAACATTATAAGAGGTAAATAGAATACGTTAAACATGTACAATCCACTTTATTAGGTACAACTTGCTATTACAGAGTACTGGTTTTGCCTTAATCCTTCCCGGCATTAATTCAACAAGGTTCTTGAAACATTCCTAATAGAGTTTGGTCCATATTGACATAATAGCATCACAGAGTTGCTGCAGATTTGTCGGCTGCACATCCATGAAGCTAATCTCCTGTTCCACCACAACCCAAAAGTGATCTATTGGGTTGAGACCTGGTAACTGTGGAGGCCATTTGAGTCAAGTGAAATTATTATCATGTTCAAGAAACCAGTCTGACATGATTCCAGCTTTATGACATGGTGCCTATTCCTGCTGGAAGTAGCCATCAGAAGATGGTACACTGTGGTCATAAAGGGAAGGACATGGTAGGAAAGAGCAAATTCTAATCCTACTATCCAAATGTGGCAGCAGAAATGGAGACTCATCAAACCAGACAATATTTTTTCCAATCAGTGTAAATTGTGGCCTCAGTTTCCTGTTTTCAGCTGAATTGGCCCCCGGTGTGGTTTTCTGTTGCTGTAGACCATGTGCCTCAAAGTTGGACTTGTTGTGCGTTCAGAGATGCTCTTCTTCTTACCTCGGTTGTAACCAGTGGTTTTTGAGTTCCTGTTGCCTTTTCATTAGCTGCAACCAGTCTGGCCATTCTCGTCTGACATCAGCAAGACATGGATATTTTGTTTTTTGGGGCAATCTCTTTAAACCTTAACCCTTGTGCTATCTTAGATGACCCCACCCTTACATTGACGTGTTCTCCCTACCATGACAAAGGTGGATAAAGGTGGAAAGATTTCATGTAATCCATGGAAACCAGTGAAGATCACAAATCATTGAAGAAAAAAGGTTCAGCGCACTGTCTAGTGGGTCTATATGACCCAACTCCCAATGTTAAAGTGCCTAGGATAGCACAAGCACAGCAGATCAGCATTATCTGAAATCCTCAGACCAGCCCGTCTGACACCAACAACAATGCCACATTCAAAGTCACTTCGATTTACCTTTATTCCTTGTTCTGATGCTCGCTTTGAACTGCAGCAGATCGTCTTGACCACGTCTACATGACTAAATACATTGAGTTGCTGCCGTGTGATTGGCTGCTAAGAAATGTGTGTTTACGAGCAGTTGGAATAATAAAGTATCCAGAGGGTTTGTATACACAATGTTTAGCAGTACCATTAGTAGATAAAGAATAGAGATGTGTGAAAAAGGTAAGACTGAATCCTGGTATCTCTGAAATCACTCAGTTAACAATGTAAGGGTTTTGGAGGAGGGTGGAGAAGAGGGCTATTTGCCCCTGAAGAAGACTATTTAAAGTCAACTAGAGCGTGAAGACCGTAATATGCCGGCCAGAACTCCCTGGTACAACATTTACAGAGTAGCTGCCCACTGGCATGCAACCTTCAGGCTATCAGCATCCTCATCAGGAACCCAGTGGGATTTTTTTTTTCCTGTTTTCACTGCAGGATTTTGTTGGGGAGCCTCAACTGAATGCTTTGTTTGAAATGATGCTGCTCATGGAGTATGAAAATAGATAGTAAGACCCCAATCATTCGAAAATTACTATACTATGAGGTTACTTAAGCAACTTTTTTATTGTATGTGGGTTTCTTTTACTGCAGGTAAAAGTCTTTTAAAACCCAATGAACTGTGGTCATTTGTAGCTTTAGTAAATGTTTTGAACCTTCAGCCAAAGGTTTAGGTTCAAAACGACTTGTGTTTTGTCCTTCTACCTCCCCTTTGCCTAAATATGTGCATAGATTTTAAAACAGTTTAGTTAAATTACACTAAAAATGTTGTTGGCTCCGGTAATAAAAATTCTTTGAGTTCCAGCTTCTTTTCTTTCAAACCTTATTGTAAAAACTGTAAATTATTTGTTTCACACCATAGATGACCTAAACAACACAAGCTCTCTAACCTACCGTGACTTCTTAGCCGTCTAACTGACTTAAAGTGTAGGATAAAGGCCCAAGGCTGCTTTTCCCCGTGACAGAATCAGCTGATTTAGGTTAACTGTGTAACCATTTCACTACTGTTAAGTGGTGCATTTCATCACAAAGCTGTCTTCAGAATTCAACCGGAATTACGTTAATTGCTTAAATGGTTACGGTAGTCCAAAGAGTGTGGTAAAGGTTTAATGGAATGGTTTAGCCAAGGCCCCTGTCACAGCTATGGTCTGTATTGTGGGTGGAAATCAAATCAAATCAAATCAAATCAAATCAAACTTCATCTTTATAGCATTTTTCCTATGAAAGCACAAACGAATGTGCTTTACATTATAACAAAAGAAATAACATAAAAACAACAACAAAAATTAAATAAAAAGCACAAAAATTAAAAGAGCCCCCTCCCCATACTAACATTGTTAATGGCAGAGAAGAACAAAACTTATCCTGGGGAAAAATTAGAGTCTTCCTGATCCGACACAAATTGTCTCCTTTATTAAGGGGTCTAAGCTTTTCAAAGTGCACATTCAAAATGGCGATCTGTCCCTTTTTCCTTCTTTTGCGGAGCTCACAGCAGAAAGCTGCAATCCAAATGAATACAGCGCAAAATGTGACGCTGCTTGCGCAACTGGACGAAAACTTTACTTTGCGGTTTGAGGATCTGCAGCAGAAATGACCGCAGATCACTTTTCTCATCGATCCTTTAATGCAGAGACTGACTGCCTGAGATCCCCGCTTGTCACTGATGAGGCAGCGAGCAAACCGGAGATGATTGAGCTGAAATCTCTTTGAAAGAAGGCCCTGTTACGTTTTGGAGAACGTGAAATCAAGGCATCGGTCCGATCTGACTGACACTCACGTAAAGGAACTGCTCAGAGTGACTACAACTGGCCTGGGGGTTAGCCCTGCCTTCAGGCCCTAAGACTCATGGGAAGTGGGGAATCTTGGATGTAAAACCATGAGTCAGGGGGCTGTGAGCAGAAGTGAGGTCCATGCGGTGTGTTTGGCTGTGTGTTTAAATGAATGGAGTCTAAACCCGGACAGGAGGGGCACAAGTAACCATCTGCAAATTAACGAACATTAACTATCTGCAGAGTTATTTAACAGCTCAGCGTTTTGCTTGCATGCCACATTGATGTATGACCTGAGTCATTGCAATATTTTAATATTCCATCAATTATCCGCATTTCATGCAAAAAGTCAATCAATAAATTCTGAATAAAAAGTTATTAAGGCAAATTTTTTAATGAAGGTTAGAATTATATTAATGCTACACAACTGAAATGTAATGTATTTAATGTGTTAATTGTGAATATGAATTATTCAGACACCAGAAGGAGGCTCTGTCCAGATGTTTGTGTATTTGTTGGTGTAAGGGTCAGTGAAAGAGGAATGTTGAGATACAAAGAATTACCAGTTAAATACTGTTGGATAAATAGTGAAATATTCCGTTTTTACAATCGTTAATCTGACTTTAGAGGAGTAAGTGCATCACCAGCATCAACCTCACTGCACGTCACTGAGTAGTTGTGTGTGTCAGAGAGAGGCAGAGAAAAGAGCAAGATAGAGGGATACTGTGTGTGTGTGTGTGGGTGTGTGTTTGTATGAGATGAGAGAGAGGTGCCTGTGTGTGTGGAGGGGGTATCTAACCTCCAGGGTAGTCGCTGTGTTAACTCTGGCTAAGCTGCATTTGATGTTTGTATTGAGGGACACTTTCCTTGAAATAAACACTAGTACAATACTTGCTGTTGTATTGTAGCAAGAGGAGTGAAAATAATACGGCTATAATGGCGTGTTTGTGTGTGTACGTCTTGGCAGGTCAGTGTGTGGTGAGGCTCTTTCACTCTCACAGTTAAAAAATTCGGCTCTTGGTGTCAAACTTGTTCGCCACCCCTGAGCTAGGGTTTAGTATGACATATTAATTTTAAGTAGACTTTAGCTCACCTTATATTATTATCAAAAAATAGAATGTAATAACAAATCCCCATTTAGAATTGCTCAAGTTTTAATATTTGATAGATTTGTGCCTGAAGAAGTCAAAGAGGCTTGTTGTCCTTTCAAGGAGCATAATATGCGACTTTATAGTAGATATGATCAGTCAGGGGTGCCTGGCGATGAGGGCATACTAAATGTGACATTTGCAATTGCAGATGAGCTTACAAATCAAGTCTTTTACTGCCATCACCAACCGGGGCCGGCATATATTCATTTATTTATACTCCTAGATTGCTGCCATCAATCAGAGCATTATAAATCTGCCTCTCATCAATAGGCAATCTGCTAATGCATGCAGCCGATCGATGCCTGACGAGCAGAGCCGACATGCAAACCAACCGCGTCTTTCTCCTTTCATACTCGCATGCGATGGAAATTTTTGGTCTGCACAAACAGGTGCATTCATAACCTGTGTGCAAACACACACTTTTTGGGGATAAACCCTTTTTATCCGTGGTGCTATATCACTTTTTTCCCCCAATGTGGTGAATACAAGGAGCTTCAGAAAAGATCCCGGAATGGAGCCCTGACTGCAAACAAAGCTTAGGCAAGCTAGGACATAAAAGAGGCAGAAAAAAAAAGGATATTTATTAATACAACTCCAGTCCTCCTTAAAAAAATGGTAAATGCTGTAAACTTATGTAATGGATTCACAATGTATTGTATAATTACACAAAATTGTATTTATTTTTATTTTATATCTGGCAATTGTGTTGCGTGCAATTAGGGTCCTTCAGACCTGGGTATAAGTCAGGGGTTCTCAAAGTTTTTGTAGAGGAGGGCCACATTAACAACTCGACATTAGACTGGGGGCCAATTTTGGTGAAAAAAAAAGGATAAACAGAAAAACATGTTTTTTAATAACTTTAATGACCAAGTGTCATTTGTACAATTAACCAGGCCCTCCAGATGTTTTCCCAGCTGCGGTCAGAGGTTGCCGCCCAGATCTTTTACTCGTCTAGCAATTGTGTCATTTGACAGACTTAATTCTTCAAACTTTTTCTTTTGCTCCAGCCTTGACAAACAATTTCAGCTACTTTCAGCATACATTGTTTTTACAAACTCCCCGTCACTTAAGGGCTTGCTACGCCGGGCCATTTCCAAAGCCACAAAGTAGCTAGCTTCTGTCACAGCTTCACTGGATTTAGCCATTTTTGTGAACATCATCTGCTGTGCAGCAGAGCCTCGTTGTAGTTGTTGAAGCCTGTTGTTGCACTTTGTCATAGTTTTTATGATTTGGAACAAAGGGACGATTTTTATTGAATTCATTGAGCATTGCGTTTAGCTTGAAAGCGCCTTTTCTCCTCGCCAACACGACGTTTTTCCTCAAAGGAACCTGCTCTCCCTCTTTATTGAGGGCCACAACAAATCCGGGAAGAGGTGATAGAGATGATAGAGATATGTCTAATTATCCTAAGTTTGATTCGTCATTGTATGAATATATAACTGATGATTATGTTTTTGTGTATTATTTTTATTTGATTGCTTGAAATGAACCATTTCAAATCAAATAAATTTTTTTTAGTATTTTTATTTATTTTTTTATTTTTTCAACAGAGCTATGGTATCAAGAAAAATCCCCTTCCAGGTGATAACACTCTAAGAAGTTTCATTCTGTTTCAGTTTAATAAAGGCGGCTCAGGGCACATGCTCACTCAGTAGAATCGATTTTTCGGGACTCGATGTACATGCCTGTGCCCCCCTGACGTATTTTTGACAGTTTGTTTCATATTTCAAAACGGAGACGTCAAACAGAAAGCTGAATGTTGTATTCATATTTTTTTAGTTGAATTTGTGCACACTTTTGTTTTTATACATTTCTTATTGACAGTTTTGTTTACCCTATATACTTGAACCTAATATGACTTTGATAAGAGGAAACAAAACATTACTAGAACCACTGATTCCTTCATTCATGCACAATCCTCACACATCTGTGTTTTCAAAAATGGCAACATATTAAAAAGACCAAGTAAATGTTGATGATGTAAGGAAAATAAAAATAGGCATTAGGAAGGGGGAAAAAAAACTCTCATTATCTGATTTGATACTAACTTCCTATGACATCCACTGTTGACTTCACCACGACCACCAAGCAGCCTTCAGTCAGCAGATTTGCAGCTTTTGTAGGAAGAAAGATAAGAAAATAAAATCACCTGATGAAAAACACTTTATGGTGCACATAAGAAAACACATCCACGGTAAGTTCTGTGCAAACACAAATCAAACTGATAAGAACGTGTATCGAGGGAAAGACGGGCGGCAACTAAAAAGACACGGCTCTCCCCATCAATCACCCACCTACCGAACACAGGCATCAAACGCAATCTGTGGACTTTTCCTCTAAACCCAATCTGCCGTGCCCTTGAGCCCCGTGTCCTTATTCCGATGTAACCCAAAGATAATTATCACCTGTCTCTCATTACATCGGTTCCTTACTCATCCTGCCCCATGCTCACTGTCTGCGCTCACATAAAAGACAGATTAACTGTCATAACAACGGGCACAGGCGGTGCCAAGCACCTCCTGCTGGACACAAGCAAAGGATGTGACATCATGTCGAGTTATTAGCGCTGACATTAGTGGAAGCATGACACCTCCAGCAGAGGATGGAGCGCAGACCTTTGCGCCGCGGGCAGGGACGGGAAATGTCACCTAAAACGCAGGTTATGCTAATTATGTTATTTAATTAATGACTTTCATTTCTTGATATTCTTTGGACGGCAGACATCCGCAGACGTCCTCATTCAAGGTTCTGGAGCTCTACGGTTAATCCTGTGATCTGTCAGGCCAGTTGCTCGTTCAAATCTGCATAAAATAGTGGTCAAAAGATGTTCTTGGTTTCTGGTTTGACTTAAATTCTAGTGTCATTGGGTGAATCTATGCTTTATTTTATATTTATGGCCTGAGCATACATGCAGTTTGCATAGAATCCAGGGACGGAGTTACAGGGGGGCAAGGCGGACACCTCTCCACTCAATTTTAAAATTATATTAGTACCGTTTTTAAAAGAGATTTAAAACAAAATCCTCAATACAAGATTCGTTAAGCATTACTAAAAGCACCTCAGCTTAAGTAACTTCAAACAATAATAAAACATACGTATTTTTGATCATTTCATTCATAATAGCCTTCCACTCTGTTGTCCCCACCCTTCCAAAGTCTTTTGGCCCCCCTTTATAAAATATTCTTGGTCTGCTACTGCTAGAACCACATTGCAATCGCAAAAAGTCAAAGGGCTCAAATAGCTCTCAAAGTAAAGAAAAAGGACCCAACAAAAACAAATTGAGTGAAAGACCAAAATCCAAAGACACACACCTTGAGCTTTGGATTTTCTAATCACAAGATTTGTTAATATTCATACTTTTATATCTTATTGTCTACTTCTTTTGATCCAAAATGTAGCCCCTTCCCAAAATTTCCATTGATATCATCTAAATCATTTTAAATGAATAGACCCCGCCCACAAATGATGACATCACAGTGGTGCCAAACCTCTCGTAATGGAAGCCTCCAAGCTTTTCTTTTTTTTTGACACATCAAACATCCGTGACCATGTCAAGCATATCCAAACCAAGAGTAAAGATTGGTATGATTTGGTGGTGACCTTTGACCTTTATCTTGTAGCAAAACCTGACATATGATGTTTAGGACAATAATTAGATAGAGTCACTAAAATTGATGAGCAGGTTCGCTGCAAGCAACTTGACTAAACCTTTGACCCCGTAAAAGTGGTGTCATAGTATGACATCACTATGGGGTCGGCAAATCTGGGCCCAGGAGGGTAGTCGGGTGTGAGAAAATGAGAAGGGCCATTTCCTGCTGTTTTAAGTAACATTCAAATTGTAAAAACAAACAAAAAAACTTTCGACGTCGATCTTTATATCCTCTACTTTAGAGTGGCCTGAAGATCTGGTCCTGCCCTTTTTCACATATTCAGAAATTCCAGACTTGGATAACATCACAGCTGGCCTAAATAGTAATAAGTTCAAGGGGGGGATTGAAAAATAAAAAAAACTGGCTTCATAAGGGTCCAAAATGAAGCCAGAGAGGCTCATGCGACCTCACACCACCTCCATTTTTATACACAGCAATTGGTTGAAACCAATTTATCCAAAACATAAACATGTTCCACCAATATTCTCAAAAGGCAGACACATAATATAATAATAAATCCTATTCTTCCAGTGAGCACAATGGTAAAAGAGAAAATAATACCTCTATGTAAATAAATATGAATAACTTAAAACGTTGTGGACAAATCTAACCCAGTGAAATTTCTACCAGCACAGTAACAGTAATTTTTTTTTTAATTTCTTTGTCTGTGTAGACAGAAGAAAACAGTGGCATTCAGCCATTAGAAGTCCACCAAAGCACCAATGAAGCCGGCTGTCCCCAATGCAATCACAGGCAGTTAATGTCATCATTAAAACAAAATTTACATCTAATGAAACAGCTCCATAACACCGTCTTCAGAGAGCGGAGCAGGGCTTTCTGGAGCTAAAAAGACTCCGATGTACATCACTAAAATTCATTTTGTACCAATGGTGTTCCAATATTCAGAGTTTAACACTTCAACACTGGAGGTGTTGCCGGCGACACACGCTCTTTGATATTCTGTAACTCTTTTCCGTTTGTGTCATCAACTGGAATCAGCTGATTCTGACAGAGAAAAGCCACTTGTCATTTCAGGTTTGTATTGCTATTTAATATATTATTATCAATTAATTAAGTGTTGCATAATGACTGGGGGTGGGGGATACTAGGAATTTGGGTATTGATCCAATACCAAGAAATTGCAGGACCACTATTGCCGATATTGAATACTGATACTATTACCTTGAGATGTTGTTATTATAGAAAAATATTGAAAGTGCACAATTTTTAGGTGTATAATAAAACACGGGACATTGATTTTTGGCAAATGTTAATTAACTAATTACAATCTAAACTGAACATACAAAAGTTACAGAATTTGTATACTAATAATGACATAATGCTGATAGACACCATGCTTGCCTGGACTGCGTGAGTAAATTCAAGTACTTTACTGTACATATTGAAGGAAAACTGCGATGAAAGTATTGATCTCATCATGCTAGTATCAATACTTCACCTTGGTATCAATACTATGAATACTCGGATCAATCCGCCCACCCCTACGATAACACAAAGACACTTTTCTCCATGACAGCTACATTCACACAACACACAACTTCATTCATTTCATCCATTCATTCATCTTCTTGACCGTTTATCCCCTTTCGGGGTCACGGGGTTGCCGGAGCCTATCCCGGCCACTTGGGCATAGGCAAGGGATGCCCTGGACTGGTCGCCAGTCTGTCGCAGGGTAGAATATCCTCAATCACACACCCATTCACTCTCACACTCACACTCACACCTATGGTCAATTTAAAGTTGCCAATCAAGCATGTAGCATGCAAGCAGCTATGTAGCATGTTTTTGGACGGTGGGAGGAAGCCGGAGATCCCGGAGAAAACCCACGCATGCACGGGGAGAACATGCAAACTCCACACAGAAAGGCCCCCCATTGATGTTGTGTTTTTCATGTCCCACAGCCGGGACTTGAACCGGGGGCCTTCTTGCTGTGAGGCAAGAGCGCTAACCACTGCCCCACCGTGCAGCCCTGCACAACTTGTGCATTTAATTTGTGTCGTCTGCTTCCTCTCTTTCATCAAATTCAACACTTGGCGCTTGTTAAACATTGACATAACGTTCCATACTTCTATGCATTGGGAGAGGCTCTTTGTACTGAATTGGTGTTTGAAGTATAATACATAGACTGAATGAAGTAACAGATGATAAGGACCCGCATTTCTTTTTTTTCTTTTTTTTAACTTTCTCTCATCTTCTCTTTTAAGAACAAAACAAAATTGACTGAAATAGTGTAGATAAAATTTGTGCAAAAACCCTTTCCAAAATGTTCCTACAAGGCAGCCGAAGGAGGCCTTTTTTTTCACAAATAAAGCAAAATGAAATGCACATGTCAAGCCTGCAGTCAGTTCCATGAATCACAAATAAAGTATTAATAGAGGAGTAATTACCTCCCTAATTAGAGTTTTTGTTGGGAGCGGAGTGTCCTTCGCTGCAACCCCTCCCTTTATTCGAGTGAACCTTGTGAGTTCTTTGTGTTTCTTGCCTTGTTGCTATCCTTTTTATTTATTTCTTTTTTTTTTTCAAATCAAAGTGCTTCACTCTGCAACTTCTCCAGAAGAACCCAATCTGTATGAACCCCATCAAACGTTGTTTATTTGAACAGGCACTCTGCAAATGCAAATGCAAATCAGTGTTCCTCCGGTCAACCGCAAGACAAGTGTCAGGCGCTGCCAAATTCCTTCAAAATAATATCGCAGAGCGGCGCCAGCGAGAACCTGCCACAACAGTTTGACATTTCCTGGAAAGAGCCGTGCTTCCTCTTCCTCACCGTCTCGTGTTTGACAGGATGTAACGCAGCCAACCGAATCAGGCCACATGGGCTCCATCTGAAAGGTCAGGAACTCCTCAAAGCGACCGACCAATCGGAGCTGAGATGCAGCTGTCATGATTGGAGGAAATAGGGGAGGGGAAACGGTGTAGCCAGAGGGCAACACTTCCCAGAGTGATGCAATTACAGAATTTAGTCACTGAGAGTATTTCAAAGCCTTCAAGACACATGAGAATAACCTTTAGTGACTTATATCAAGAAAGATTGGTTTTCATAAGAATGCTTTGAGGTAATAATGGGAATATTGATACAGAGGTATTCAACTATAAGTCGCCGTATTACCATTTTTGGTATTGGTATTTAAAAAAAAAGGTGTTTTTAGTGTTTTTAACATGTTTCTGTGGCAAAATTCCCTTTGAGGGTTTTTTTTTTGTACAAATCTTTGTGATTCCGGAGCAGATGACAAAATGCTGTTGGATAAATATTGTATGTGTGATGTCACAAATACAGTTGCAAGCTAGCGAGAGAGAGTGTAAAGCAAGCGATGATGGTAAATGAGGGGAAATTTACTCCGCGCCAACGGTCCCGCCCACAACCCAGAGACAAATTTCCAATGAACTAGTGCGGCGCTGCAGAAATTATGTCCTAGTAAAGGACAGTTTGTTTTTTTGTTTGTTGTTTGGGCTAAAGGTAGCATAATAATATCACAAGACCACTGGAAATGCTTTTAATAGATCAAAAGATGATCAGAGTTGGAATTTAAAGTATCAATTACTAATCAATAAATGAGATAATAAAAGTGCATGTGCCGATTCTAGAAATAGATGATAATTAACTAGTTAGTTAATTAGTGTTTTGTGTGGAAACACCCCCCCAGCCCACAGCATATTGGACTTCTCCATCAGTCACCAGAAGAGCCAGGAGTTGTCCACGTCACCCATAGCAGCAACACAGCAGAAGTAGGTGACTTTATTAAGAAACAAATTTGTCTTTTTAACCATGCACATTAAAGTTACTTGGCCATTTTTTTTATAGGTTTTTGTTTACAGGATAACCAATAATATGCTTAAGAAAATAAAAATCACCAGTAAGATATTACCAATAATTGGTGACTATAATTCTTATTGACCATTTTGAGCAAAATCTTCTTCCGGACAACGAGTTTAAACAGTCACCAAAATTTGAAAGCACCCACATACCCACATAGTTACCGACCCCCCCTCCACACACACACACACCCACACACAAACCAACAGAAAGCTGATGACATCACAAAGGAGAAACATCCAAAAAAATAAAGGTACGGCCAAAACCTCTAATGGGGCCCAGGGACTAAAACGCTTCAAAATACACTAACGAACCGTAACACATATTGAGGATATCCAAAGGATGGTTTGAAATTATGGGATGGCCATGAGACCAACAGCTTTGCATTTTGTGGCAAATTGTGACATTTAGCATTTTTCCCTTTTTTTCCACAATATCTGCGAAGAAAACCTTTGTTGGAGCGATCTTGACAAAATTTCAGACACAAAGTTAAGTCTGCAAACACAACTGATGTTTTGTTGACCTTTGACCTTGGTAAAAGAGCCCAATCTTTATTCCTACCAGCTACAAATTTAAACTGCTGCTAGGATTTTCTTTTTTATTTAGCCCTTATACAGATACATTTTTATGACATTTCAAGTACTGTTTCTCCACTAATTGATTGAAGTTTGTAGGAACTGTGTTATGACCTTGGAAACAGTCCCCTATCAGAAAACAGCTTCCATCCTAAAATGTCCAGAAGTTCAACGGACACACGAAGTTTAGTACAGACAACGTCAGTAGGCAGTGATTGGTCCGAGTCAACTACTATCGCCAATCAGGAGAAAGCTTGTGGAAGTCTGCTTCAGTGGATATATATATAGTATATGTAGTCTTAGCAAGAAAATGTATTTTGACAGATGTAATAATGACAGGAAAAAAAGTACATCCCATTTTGAATGTGAGAGAGGAGGGGACACACATTCCTTTTCTCTTATAGCGTCAATGGAAAGCACCGAGTCTTTCAGAAGCTCATCGAAGGTAGAACTGTACTGACTGATTGGGGAAAATGGTTGCCATTAAATAAAAACGACATCTGTCTCCAACATGGTGGTATCCAAAGCGCTAAAAAATTGTGACTGAATTGACTTAAAATAAACTATTTTCAATGGGTGACATCACACTCCAGTTCTTGTATACAGTCAAAGGATGGAACATTCCCTTGTATCACATACATCCTTATGTATTTAGCCTAATTTCTGATCCCCAATATGACACAATGATTAATCTAAGGCTCCAAAGTCACTTTTAGAAGCTGAACAGTGATATCAACAGAGCAAAGCTAAAACTTTTCCCTTCTTTCTTCTCCCTGGGGCCAAATTTGCAACAAAAAAAAAACGGGTCATCCCAAGCTCCATCCCCTCCCCATGGTGGAAGACTTCGATTCATTTATCATAAAGCATCCCAGAGGATTTCCTTAGCCATGTAAATTCAGCTACTCAAATTGCCCAACTTTAAAAAATAAATAAATAAAATAAAAAAAACGAGGTGTTTCTCTCTGATGGTCTTTCCTAATGCTTTTTTTTCTTATCTGTCTGCTATTTTTATCAGCTTGCCAAGGTCAGACAGGCTTGAGGCAATCCGTTGTGATAAAGGCAGGATGTGGAGATGAAGGAGGGGAGGTGGAGGCATTTGTAGCTGAGACACAAGCTTGGTCTGAGGAATCCTCTCCAGCTATCTGAAAGGAGTTTGGATGGATCACTCGCTATTTGATCAGAAATGGATAGTACACACCAACATATTATGGGTTTGTATTTTTTTTTGTTGTTGTCTTTAATCTCCATTAAAGTTTTTCGACAGATTCCGTGAGAAAGAAAGACACATCAGGGTCAGGGACCCTGTGCATTCCTTCACACGACTCCGGAGAGAGACCAATGCTAACACGGATCTCTCATTTCTTCCTTCCCCAGTAGGATTTGGATGAAGTTGCGACTGCCTAAGGCCTAGATTCCTTCAATATCATCTTTGTGTTCTGCATTATGATTTTGGATTGACTGATCTACCCTTAGGCACCTGTGGGATAAAAGATTAACAGTGTGCAGTGCTTGACAATATTTTTTTTGTTGCACTTAATCATCCAAAGGTATTTGTATTTTTATTACAGCAATTACGAACAGCAAGGACCTGATTGTTTTTGCAATTCTTCTTTTTTACTTTGCTTTTGAGCAAATATTTCGCCCCAAAATGAATTTTTGACATAGAGAACGACCCGTCCAAAAAATTTATGACATCACAGGAGAAGAAATTGTCAAAAAAACATAAATGAGGCCAAAATTTTCTAATGGGGCCAAAGAAAATATTTTGAAATTTATTAAAAAAAACACGAGGAAGATGCTTGTTATTATTATGGGGTGGCCAGATGACTTACAAATTGCCCATTTTGTGGCAAATATTGAAAATGTGGCAATTTTTACATTTTTGCACCATATAAAACTTTTTTTCAAGCAATCTTTATGAAATTTCACAGAAAGTTAATTAAGCCTACAAGTTGATAAGATGTTGCAATCTTGAATTTTCTATAAATAAAAAAAAATAAACTCCTCCTGTTGCTCATATATCCTGTCCCTCTGTTGCTCATATATTTTTTTCACCAGAATTTTCTGAACATTCATCACATGAGTTGTAGGCTCAAGCTAAACGACACAGTATGATATATGATATAAACGTATTATGAATGTGGGTGTGCTAACCAAAAACCTCAGTCGCCAAGGAAATCCAAAATGTTACTTTTGCCAATTCTTTTAAAATGTATATAAAAGTGTCCGTCACCTTCAGGTAACCAAACAATAAAATGGTTGCTATGGAGATAAACCAATAGAAAAGCTGCCACTTTGAAGAAACATTTTGTTTTTTTACGAATTTGTCACATGTAGCTGTGACCAGGGTGGCGGGGGCAGACGGGGAAAGTGAGGGATGTGTGGCAGCCTCTCAGCCAGTGAAGGCGGGTCTAAAGGGGGCCATGCAACGCCGCTCGCAGCTTTCGTTTTTTTTGTCCTGTTATTTTAAGTTACTGCTCGTTTCTTCTTTCTCAGCAGTACTATAGAAAAAAAGTGAACGATATTCTTAAAGACATCAATTAAGCCAGAGAAAGTGTCAAAGTGAAGACAATAAAGGGCGAGGCACCGCCGAATCATTCAACAACCCAAACAAACATATTTCTCTGTCTGTCTTTACTACGGGAACAGAGGCTCCATTAAATAATTCACGCAGCTGCCCTTAGATGCCAATCAGAAATACTACAGCCGTAAAAACGGTGTCTTGTGCTTCGTGCAGAGCTCAGGTCCCAGCAGCAAATGAAGGCATTATTCTTGTTATCCTCTGGAGGTTCTGGCGGCTCTACCATTTCTTTTTTTTTTTTTTTTTCTTCCGGCAAGTCGTCGATTTCCTTCTTCATTTATTTATGCTATGGGTGCAGGGGAGGAAGACTGATGTTTGGGTTTTTGAAGCAGGACACATCTGCGGAAGGGGGAGGAAAAGCAACTGTCAGCCTATGTTATCCCCCATTTGCATAGCGCCTCCCTGCTTGCTCCAAGGTGGAGCGCAGTTTGTTAGAAACTGGGTTAGGAAAAAAAAACTGCTACGGCAGGAACTGAACAGCACTTGAAGTAAAAAAAAAAAAAGACAATTTGCTTCCCCCCCAAACCTCATCTGATGATCTGAGAACACCCAGAACTGTATTGTTCTTTGATCCACTTCACAGTCTGTCTATCTGTCTATCTATCTATCTATCTATCTATCTATCTATCTATCTATCTATCCATCCGCCATTCCAAATGACCACCTTTATTTACATACCTACAATATTAAATTCTTTTGTTTGCCACAAATTAGGTCATGCATGGAGGTTTCTGTAGAAGAAATGTTGCTCCTTTTACCAGTTGGGAGTGTAGCTACATCTACATTTTTTTAAAAACCCAACGGTTGGATATATAACTTTTTTTTTTTTTCATTTTTGCTGTGTGTATGTATCAAACAAGGCAAAGAGTTGACACAATCACGATGAGTGACTCCAGAGAAGGTCAGACGGAGTTCTCCCAAAGTTTAGATGCTGAGATTCAGAAAAAAAAAAAAGCTGTTTTGGGAAGAAAAAGCCTTTGGCTTCAATTTGTTCAGAGACAAGCTGGAGATAAAAGATGGTGAGAAAAAAAAAATTGGCACATTTTCATTCTATTTCCTTCATTGGGGATTCACGTTCACATTTCAGTTGTGTCTAACAGTTTTTATAATTGTTTTATTATTAAAACTAAAGTTTTACTCTCCGGTCAAGGTTTGATTTATTTTCAAAGCGTTCCCAGTGGTTTTTGTATTATGGTTATGGGGTTTTTAGCTAAAGTGTTCTCTAGGACATACTGTCTGCAGTAGTTTATGAGAAATTTTCCCACAAACACACACCTGCTGAGAGCTCCCTGTTTACATGATCGCCTGCTAGCTTACAGTCCCTCAAACCTTCAACTTAACATTAGCGGCGCAACAAAAACGCGTTGCAATATTGGAGCTATGCAGTCTTACAGTTTAGAGCCAGATAGCAGCTAAGACGAGGAAAACAAAGACATAGATGGATCCAGTCATCTACAAGTGAATGGACCATAGGAGCGGAGCATGGAGACTGTGGCGCGCCCAGCTTATTTTCTGCGTCACAATCTTTTTCCAAATGCATTTTTCTGCCTGGTCATCAAATTTAAATAAAAAAAATTATTATTATAATCGGAAATGCAATTTTAAGCTTAATTTTCTTCATGAATGTAGAGTTCAGTGTCTTACTCAAGGACACCTACACACGTGGGGGCAGGAGCCAAACCTGCTATTCTCCAATCAAAGGTTGGATACTCTACTTCTGCACTACAGCCAGGTTATAATCTGGGAGGAGGCTGGATGGCGGTGTTGAGTTCATTACTTGGACCAGCGTCACGACTTTGAACCAATCCCAAGCAGCCATTGGAGGAAAACCATGCTACGGTCACATATACAACTACAATGATTTCATCCTGCCGCCCGATTTTTTTAAATCTTAAATGTAGATGGTGGCCGACAGGAACTCTGACTGGATGATGTGTAAATGTCACCTGACAGCCGCGGTACATACCAAGAGCCACCGGCTGCCCGGTAGCCCCTGGGGTATATAAAAAGTGGGTATTCTGATTTTGAGCACACATTATAATCATGTCCAACTACAAATTTAAACATTTTTGTCAACAGACCTCGCAAGAAACCCAGCGAGGGCAAAGCTCCAGCATCCAAGAAAACAAAGCTCCAAGCGGTCCAAAACTGCAGCAGAAGTCTTAATGGGATGAAGAGCATCAATGCATAAAATGTAGCACCAATGCCGTCCCCCCATTTGGCCGGTTTGCGAGATTGACGGACACCGGGCCCATCTCAGCAGCCCTTGTTGAGTGCTGCTACCATTCAATTTCTAACAATCAGATGGTGGCGGTGGGATGGCAGCACGGGAGCAGGGGTATGGATGGTTGGAGGCCAGCAGTCTGAACTCGGCGGATCTTTAGAAGATTTTGGGGTCTTTGGAGACCATCCTATCAGTCACTTATCATGATGCTGCACATTCTCACCCAAGTGCGGGAAGCCACACTCAATGTCAAAAAAATTGTCTAGTCAACGTAAAATCTGGAGTTTGTCCCAAAACTTCATTGGCCACCTGCCCAGTTTGCTGAAAAACATGCATTTAGGTTGCTGCGTGGTAGCATTTTAGGATACGTGACTGTATCCTTATATATTTGAGGGCAACTGGCCTTTATATGCCCCAATAAAAAAAATAAAAAAATAAAAACATTATCAAGCAGAGAAAAGAAAAGTTTCCTGCATGTGATGATTAAATGCTACCACACAATAGATCTGACTGGTAAATAAGGACAGAGCAACTTCAGCAACTAAACAGTGATTAATTTACAGCTTGAATTTGAAACATGAGCCACTTTCTTCTCCATTTATTTTAAGAAAGGAACACCTTGTTCAGGTTTATTTGACACAGAATTGAAGGCAAAAGTAACATGACAGTGTCACCCTTTCTCTCTCTCACCTTCATCACTGAACTGTTAATCACACATACAATAAAAAAGAAATGAAACCGTGCACACTACTGTCAGAGGAAGTTATTATCTCCCACCGTCATCTAAATCCAGACAAAACAACTTAGCACTGAGGGCTGTATTGATTTGTGAAATACAAGATGTTTTTTTTTTTCCTCTGTAATGCGTCTGTCTTCCTAAACACTGATCATTTATTTATTTCCCAGACTGAGCATTTTCTTAAGGGGAGGTGCGGAAAACAAAATAAATCTAAATGCAAGCTATCTTAGCTGCCTATCTGAGCTTCCTGAACCCCCAAGAGTCAAAGCCCCGAACCGCGCTAATGGACCATCCAACCACCACTCCCATTCGGCTCTCTTAAAAATTCAACCCTTCCTTTTTACCACCAAACTCGCCTCGTTTATCTCTTTGGTTACAGTGAGATAATGCCGCGCTCTGCCCAGGGAGCTTGTGCTAACTCACGAAAGCAGCCAAGGTCATTCCTTATTGAAAAGGGCCTGGTGGAGCAGTCGTGTTATCTCCTCTGCCTGGGGACTCCCCACGGCAACCACTGCAATTAGCCATCTTCCCCCCACTGTTTGGGCCAATGACGATCCCCTCTAACCATGCACTGTACCCAAGGATGTGTGTTGGCTGCAGAGGCATTCAATCCCTTTAGCCCAGAAAGAGGACAAACACTTAGAAATTCAAGATAAAACCCAGCTGCAGCTATAAACACATAATGGCATTCCATTGAAGGGTGAGGGAACAATGAATTACTTGTGTTTATTTCACTTGACATACGAAACGTTTCACTCAATTTCCCAAATGAAGCCATTTTTAAAGAAATAAGTGTATAATATAGAGGAGGGGGAGGGTTCACTATCAGTACGGGACCTTGGAGGTCTGGCCGGTTGGGGTCTCCACCGAGGCAATCGGTGGTTGTCCGGCTGGTCGGGTGCCTCTGCCCCATGGAGGCAGCCGACCAGTGTGACGTTTGTGTTCAAACTGTTTAACCGTATCCATATAGTCCATTAGCTCTTGTATCCACTGCCAAAGGTGAATAAATTAAAAACTTATTTTTGGTAGTTTTTACATTTTTCAAAAAATGTATTTACATTTCAGAGAAACTCAAGGTTGATACAAAAAAAATGTTAGAAATTCTTGAGTTTAAGTTAGGCAAATTCAATTATTTAGTATGTTTTTGGACATGAACCTGGAGGCTCATTTTGCTCAACTCCTTATGGTACAAGGTTGTTTATAAGAGCAAGTCTGCTCAAGAAAATGGCTTTAAATAGAGTTTTTTTTTAATTTTTAATTTTATTCAACCCACTATTATGATTTATCTATTTTTTAATCAAGGGCAGTTTAATATAGCATTTATCTGCTGTTATGCCTACAGTATACATCACAATGCCTGATGTCTTGAATACAGAGTATATTAAATAGCCTCATCACTATCTACTTTGAATATTCATCTCAGCGGATGCATATGAGAGCGTGTGAGCAACCCCTCCCCTTTACACTGGAGCAGGAAAGGAAAAGCAGTGAAGAAGGAGCAAGAATGGCCAGCCATTTTGACCTGCATAAAAAATAAATATGGTGGCCGCGTTGTTGCCACGCCCCTATGAATGTCACACCGTTAACAATAGGGTTAAGGCCTCAAGCTTATTTGTCCGGTAAAAATTGTTTATGTACCAAATAGTACCGCTTTCAGCACTGCTTCTTTACACCATCCTCAGAAACAAACATTTTTGTAAAAAATTGAAGTTTTCCCTTTTTTGAAGCAGGGTTCTTATTGGCCGTGATGATTCTCAGTTGATCTTTGTTCTTTCCCTAATCAGAGTAAAACATCTCTATTCTTTAGTTTCAGTACCATTTAGGCACTGGAACCATTAGAAAAGGACATGTTTTATAAAATCCCAAACAGTTTCCATTCCAAATTTAGAGTTATTTAAAATGGTTCAAGCAAACAAATACACTATGGTGGTCGTAATGTTGAAAGCACAACATATTTTTTTATTTTATTTTTTATTTGCTCCTGCACCCGATCTGACCACATCTGACTTGTGATGGGTAAAACACGAAATTATGGTTTGCACAGTTATTACTGTTGTGAAAAGTCTGCACCCTTCTGAGCATATTGCTCCATGCAGTGCACCTCCTGCTGGCACGCTCTGTTCAGCAGCCACTGTTGCATCACTTGTGCAGAGTGAAGCAGGATACCCCCTCTGTCCATCAGCATGTGGTGCAGATTTAATGGGCCTTGCTGATCACACATCATCACGGATCAGGATTGCGCTGCAGCCGAGCCACAAAACCAAGGTAAAACAACAAAGCCAGCTATCGTGGTGAATTTTTTCAAACTTCATGAAGCAATAAAATTGCAATTTTTTTTCCTGTCTTATTTATCTTTATGAGTATTTAAATGGTAAATATGCTGTGGGGTCTTATTGGCCGTGCTGATTCTCAATTGATCTTATTTCTGTCTCTAATCAGAGGAAAACGTCTTTATTCTTTAACGTTTCAAGTCATGCACTACAGCAATTACCGAATCATTACGGGAAGGCAGGTGGTACACTAATATAAGATAATAACACACCTTGGGCATTTAGAGTCGTCGTGCTGCTCTGAGCTTTTCAGAAACATCATGCAGTTCTGCTCAGGTCTAATTGTGATGGAACCAAGGGAGATGTGAAATCATCATTCATGGGATAAACTGTAAAATAGAAACTTTTGTTTTTTTTTGTTTGTTTTACCAAGGGAATGAGAAAGGCATTAGCAACAGGTAATTAGATAAAGCCTGACATACAACCGCTGGCTTAAATCAAGAGATGCCTAAAAATGGTCAAAACAGCAATCGCCATACAGACACTACATTCATTGATCGTACATGATGTGAAAACCAAGGTTGGGGTTTGTGAAAATGCAAAAAGAAAAAGGTTGATTAGCTTATTGTACTCAGTGTTTTGCTTGAAAATCCTGCTGGATTTTGCTTTGACAAGAACAGATTGAGTGTTTTGTTGTAGATCAGTGACAGGCGCTCAAGTGTACAGGTCAGATTTACAAACCCAGTTTATTTACCAACTACAGATTGTGTTTCACGTGTCAATTTAACAATCTTTTTGTACAACTGCCTTCACACGGTGGGGAGGCATCGGCAAAATCTTTAAGATTAGCTGCCGCCACCAGAATTTTTGTGAATATCGTTGCCATGGTCTTGAATGTAGACAGCGTCCGTCAGTCGGGCGGGGAACACGTTATTATGAAATCGGGTAACCACAGGGCCGTGGCAGCTGGATCACGGGCCAGCAGCAGTTCTGATTGGACGATGTGTCTCCAGATAGCGGCCGTCTATAGCAAGTGTTGGTCTTCTTCTGTGAGCAGTACGGTACAGATTTGTATTCTTCTCAGCATCAACCTGAATTCTTCAATAGCAGTTCTCTGAGTCGCTGTGATGCTATCAACGGCCAAATGAGTTTTGAGCAACATCAATGCCGTTTTCTTATTTGGACCCACGTTTGCCAGAATAACTGGATTGACGTCTACTGGCCAATGTGAACTGCCCTTGTCGAATGTCCACACTGCTACCGTACAATTACTAGCAATCGGACAGAGCAGTAGAACGGCAGCACAGGGGCAGGGGCGGTGTCCGGAGGATGGCAGTCTGTTCCAGACAAGTTCCGTTGTAAACAATCAAAAAGGTGGGGCATGGAGTGAGCTGTTCTTCTAAACGTGCTTTTATTATTGTTATGATTATTATTAAGTGCCTGTTAGCTCATAATTTTTTAAATGCGTGCGGCTAGTGTTTTATTCTTGGCCGAACTGACCCGGAAGAAGGGTTAGGCTGATACTTGCCAAAAACATTAAGCTGTGGATGAACTTAAAAAATCTGTGCGTGCAATGCTGCAATCTGCATCTTGGCTGTAAGTGAGTATAACTTCCACCTTTATTTTGTCGGGACATGATTGGAAACACAAATTTGCACGATTGTGTAAACGGTTTCTCAGGACTGCGGGGACCGGCAATTCTGCATTCAATAGCATGAGCAGCTGCCCGGTCCTGTTCGCGGTCCAAAGCCGCCTCCTCCTCCTCCTCCTCCTCCTCCTTGCTTGACGTAAAACCAGCGCAAAAGTGACCCACAATTGGAATAAATTGTTTGTATGTACCACGATCAGATCAACCCCACCTTTCTCGATTAGAAAGAAATTTTGATCTGAAAGAGTCTTAGCGGGGCAGAGGATCCTGAACAGCGTGTTTACATGACACAATTTTATTACAGTGACCTTTGTCCATGTAAACACAGCTATTGTCTACTCTTTGATTAATTTTCAAATGGTTGTCACTTCCATTAATAAAAAGGGATGTCATCCATACGTCACAACCATATCCAAATCCCTAGTTGGTTAAAATTGAACTCGTTTAACTTTCAACCCCTGTGCATTAATCGTACATGTACATAGGTTTACATAGACTTTTCATTAGAAGTGGTTGATTTCACAGGTATTGTTGAGGCCAGTGTGAACGCAGCATGAGGCAGCCTTGCGATAAACCATCCAGCATGTAAACCACCTTAGCCTGATTGTAGATGAGTGGGCTCTAGCAACCCTGTGACCCCTGACTAGAAAAGATGGAAATTTAGCAGACTGTACAATTGCTGTAGTTATACAAAGCCACATGACCACGTTTAAGATCAAACTTTACTTATTTAAAGGTATTAGTTTCATATCATTACCATAACAATCGACACGCCGTGCCATGACAATCAAGCTGAGGTGACATTTGAGGCTCAGCCATCAAAAGACAAACCCTGGACGCTTATATCCAAACAGCATTTGACAGGTTAAGGATCCGTGGCCAAGCAGTCACTGGCTGCTGACTGGTGTTGGCGTCTCCGTAAACGTGATTTACCGCAAAAGCAAACTGACAGTTATGAGTGTCAAAAGCAGTTTCCCTCCATTACAGCCTCCGCCTGCCCAAGTCACACGTCTGGTATTCATAGAAACAACATTTAGCACAGCCTCTGGTGGAGCAGTGGTGTCTACCGCTCATTATATTAGCACCTCTAAGGGGCAGTATGCTGCGTCACACACCCCAACCCCCACCCCGGTCTGTGACTGACACACTGGTTATGAGCAACGATAGCTGCCAAGACTCCAAGGGATCGTCCAAATGAACTGACAGCGGCGGTGTGGAGACACTTTGCACCGAACCCAGTGACAACGTTATTATACAAACGACTTTATATAGAATGATGAGGCCTGGCGACGGAATGAGATTGATGCACAGCACTCAGCGCGCAGGTCCTCCGACTTTATTTTAGACGCTCACTCAAACCCCCGTTGCGGCGGCTGCCAACAGGAAAGGTGCTGTGGCTGAATTGCGCTTGTCACTTCTGTACCTTCTGCTTGGCCCCACGCAGAAGAAATTAAAACTGTGCAGCAAGAAAGGCTCCAACATTCTGTCCAACAGCAGTTTGTAGTTGTTTAGGGAAATGTCAGCGGCGCAGGCGGCATGGCAGCTGGATACTTCATCTGTGCCAAGACTGTACTGTTCCTGCACCGTCTCAATATGAGTGTGCAGTTCCGGGCCCCAGGTCTCACCTATAAAGCCTCAGTTCTCAAGTGAATTCTGTTTTATTTGTTTTAAGTTTTTTTAAATGTCTCCCTCAGCTCCCGGTTCTGTTTCCTACCAGACTATGTAATAAACTTGATCCAACATCAAATAAACAAAAAAAGTAAATCATCTATTTTTTTTTCTTTTCTCATCTATAACACCTTGATTTAGTGGGAAACTAAGTAATCGCAGTAAAAAATAAATAAATAAATAGATTACATCATAAAAAAGAGCTTGTTTGTTACGTAAAACATATTCTGATGCATCCACTAGTAGACAGATAGATAGATAGATCCATGTACGTCTTTGTTTTCCTCGTCTGCGCTGGAATCTGGATCCAAACTGTATGACTGTATTGCTCTGATATGGCTTTCCATTTTTCTTTCACTGCTAATGTTAGATTAGGGGTGTGAGGGGATGTAAGATAGCAGATAGATGACGGGATGTGGGGGCAGGTTTACCCCCCACAACTTACAGTACAGACCAAAAGTTGGGACACACCTTTTCATGCAAGGAGTTTTATTTATTTTTATGACTATGAAAATTGTAGATTCACACTGAAGGCATCAAAACTGTGAATTAACACATGCGTTAATTCAGTTTTGATGCCTTCAGTGTGAATCTATAATGTTCATAGTCATGAAAATAAAGAAAACTCTTTGAATAAGAAGGTGTGTCCAAACTTTTGGTCTGTACTGTACATGCAAATTTCTAATGAACTCCTGCTGCTCTGCAGAAACTATGCTCTTAGAAAATGACAGGTTTTTTTTCATTAAAAAGAACAATCATAATTTAAAAAACACCTGAAACACTTTTACAATTGTTTAAAAAAATGATCATAGTGGGACTTTTAAGTACCAATTACTAATCAACCAGCCAAACCTAAGAAGATTTTTTTTCCAGTTCATTAAAAAAAAAAGTAAATCCAACCAATCAGATGAAAACAGATATACAGAGTCCACCATGCAGTAGGTTTTCTTCTTTTCAAAATCAGTAATACTACACAACACAACCAGCATTTTTAGCTAACTCCTTCCCCTGAAACTAACCATTAGTCTTTCAATAAAGCCCAAAAGTACAATTTTAGTTGAGATTTGTCTCTGCTACATCTCAGCCTGATTTATATTCACAAAGAGGTAAAAAAAAAAAAAAGTTCCTCCCTAGTGGGCTTTTTCAGAGTACAGCCCCAATCAGAGGTCTCATTTTACCACTCAGTAAAGGTCACGCTCCAAAATCTATTAACAATTTGATAAATCTGTCAGGAGCTGGCAATGAAGGATCCAAAAGGAGCAGCTTTGTGGCAAAAGTTCCATACACAAAAAAAAACTTAAACATCACTAAACCATGAACTGAGGGAGCAACAAAAGAGTGACATAGCAAATGATCTGATGAGGATAAACTGAAAACCAGACCCTTAAATCCACTGAGAAGGTTTCAGTTAAATTAAACAGTTAGCTGATGCGTCCGACTGGGATAAGACACTAAACATGACAAAAAAACAGGCTAAAAAAATCAACCAAACTCCTTTAAAAAACAACATAAGATCCAAGCTCAAGCTCCAGTGTTTACATTATTTCAACTACCATAAATCTTCAACTGTTTGCGCATTTAATTCTGTTGGATTCTGAAGTGGAGAAAGGCAGCCTTGACTGACACATCTGCTATTCTCTGCGTCAAATTGAGCTTCTAAGAAGGGCAGCAGGGGTGGGGCTGTGGTTGCTTCATGATCTTTGGCCTGCTTGGGTCGGGCGCCGGGGCTGGCCTGCGGTGGCGAGGCTCGGGCTGGGTGGTGGGCTGCTCCTGGGCCCTCCGGGCCCTGGCTTTGTCCTTGGCCCGCGTCTTGGTGTCCAGCGCCCCAATGGCTGCCGCAAGTTACAACGAGGCGCACCTGTCCTGTGGCCTGGGGGTCCAGACGCTGGGCTCGCTTGTACCCCCCCAGTGCCAGAGGGGCCCCTGTAGGGGGGCCTCCTCTACACCTCCCCCCTCCCCCTGCTCGGGCTGCGTGGGTCCTGTCGCTGGGGACGCTCATGGTCCAGGGGTCTCCCCCTCTCTCCTGGTCGGGATGGGGATCTGGTTCCCCTAATGATCACATGGTTCACTTTGGCAGCGTGCATGCATCTCCACCCCCTTGTGCACAAATTAATAAATCAGCACTTGTCTCCCCTCACTTTCTCCCCCTCCCTCTGTATTTCTTTTTTCATTTCTTCTACCCCCCCCCACACACACACAAACACACACTTTCCTCCTCTGCTTCCCCTTTAATAAAAAGAATATGTATATAAACATAAAACACAAAATGTAACACATAAATAAAAAATAAATAAAAAGGGGTTCATCCTAATTTATACCCTGGTTATTCTTTTTGTGATAGTAAAACCTGTCCAACACAAAAGGCCTTCAGCGCTCATCTGTTTGCTCCGTTGTTGGACAGAACAAGTTAAAAAAAAAAAAAGAGCTGCTTCACGTTGTTCTCGTGAACGCGTCTTTATTGCGTTGACCCGAAAAAATTAGAACGATTGTTAATCGATTGTAACGTGTACATTGCCTCCGCCACGTCTGCGTCCCAAGTCTGTCCTTACGCTTTAACCTTTCTACTATCTTAGATGACCCCACCCTTACATTAACGTGTTTTCCCTACCATGACAAAGGTGGATAAAGGTGGAATGATTTCATGTAATCCATGGACACCAGTGAGGTTTACATATCATTGAAGAAAAAAGGTTCAGCGCATGGTCTAGTGTGTCTAGATAACCCAACTCTCAATGGTGAAGTGCCTAGAATAGCACAAGGGTTAAATGCGTGTTAGAGACAATGTAACCCTTGTGCTATCCTAGGGCACTTTAAGGTTGGGTCATCTAGACCCACTAGACAGAGGGAGCTGAACCTTTTTTCTTCAATGATTTGTGATCTTCATGGATTACATGAAAAATTTCCACCTTTATCCAGGCACTTCACCATTGAGAGTTGGGTCATCTAGACCCACTAGACAGTGCGCTCAACCTTTTTCCTTCAATGATTTGTGATCTTCACTGGTGTCCATGGATTACATGAAATATTTCCACCTTTATCCACCTTTGTCATGGTAGGGAGAACACGTCAATGTAGGAGTGGGGTCATAGGATAGCACAAGGGTTAAACTAACTGAGACGGACTCACCCCGCAATGCAAGAGAGGCGCACCTCAGATGGTTACGGTAGCTTAAACAGTGTGTGTTATGCGTCTGATTTTTAACGGGTTAAAAATAGGAAAATTATTAGAAGCTGTGTATCTAGCCAACATTTTTTTCGCTTTTTCTCAATTCTTCTCCTCCATATTTTATGAAAAATGTTGACGATAGAACAGCTTTCCCCGTATCCTTGACTGACGCCTTGTCTGTTTTTTTGTCCCCCCCCCCCCCCCACACACACACACGACACATGCACACACACGTGAATTCTGGGAAATCCAAATGAAACATTTTGGCATGATTGGTTTAATAAATCAGACAGTTCATGAAAGAAATCAGACAAAAGGTTTAGCATTCTGAGAAGCGGTAGATTAAATTTTTTAAAACACGTTTTCGGTAAATACAGTCCACAGGAATGATGCCTTTTTTTTGTCTTGCTCAACACCTGTGAACCACACACACACAACATAAACCACCTGTGTCATTATACATCCATTTTTTTTTATATTTTCATAAATGATAAACATATTTAAAAAATGGGTATAAAAAAATGTCAGAAATTGTGTTTTTTTTTCTAGTGTGAGACTGAAAAAGAGATCCACATCCACTGTATCCACATAAACGTATTCAGCTTGAGTGTAATCCCATGCTGCTTGTTCGGGGAAACGTGTGCCTGCAGGCTAAATCTCATCCTGGGGGGGGGGAAATAGCACGGAAAAAAGTAGAGGATGCTGTGTGTGGAAAGAGTTAATGTTTGGGAGGTGAAGTGTGAGCAGAAGAAGGAATTATCCTGCTCCTCCTTAAGAGATGACTTTCTAATAAATGGGATAACTTGTGGTGTACATGCGGAGTAAAGACAAATCACCGGAGAGAAGGGCACGTCATTAAAAAGAATGAAATATTGATAAAGCCACTCTGAAACGAAAAATAAAAGATCAATTAACCACAAAAAATACATATGCCCATCTTTATTGCATTAGTCCAAATATATTTGGTCTAATGGACAAATAAATGGTGTCACGGTTAATGAGTGGAGCTATTAACCGTGACACCATTTATTTGTGGTTGCGGGTAAAATAAATAATTAAAAATAGCAACAGTACGACAGCGTTTGCAACAATCCCCGCACCGAGACTGACCACCTGTTCCATTTAGCGCCGTCTCAATTTGCTCCACCATATGTTTCGCGGCAGCACAGCCGCAAATAAGTTATAAATAATCCACTGAGCCTTGTCTCCATCCTACCGTTGTCTCTGTTGTTATCAGAAGTCCGTGCACTTCATTTTCAAGGAGGGTCTAAGGGCAGGGATGCCCAGTTTAGTTTAGTCTGTTTAGTTAGTTCAGTTTTGAAATTTCCTATTAAATTCTATGTATTCATGATCCTTTTGATTTTATGTCTACTTTACAATAACCGGTATGCAGCCCATTGAGACGACTGTTGCTGTGAATTTGCGCTATACAAATAAAATTGAATTGAATCTCCCAGCAACCCCAGCGCACAGTGTAGATGCCACACACCTGATTTTCTTTTGCAATCACTCACAGTACACTTAAGCACTGCATTGAGCCTCACTCAGTGCGAAGTATTGTTTGTGCCACTCTGCCTACATTACTGAGCATCATATCACCCAGACCTGATCTTCTGGTTTCCTGACACTGTTTTGTCTCTGACTGGTTGTGTTGCCCTGATGAACTGCTAAACCACGTGAAAAACCACTCCTTCACATAACATTGGTTGAGACCTGGGACCCCAAAGTAGATTAGCCATGTAGGGAAAATGGATGGCTGGACTGGAGAAGTGAACCGGTTACATAACACTGTGAAAGTTGAAAGGTGTTGTATGGTCCCCAGTTGCTACCCACCCTCCACGCCCACCTCTACGCACCACCGCTGCGCCATCGCTGCCCTCCTCTAGGCAGCACTGCTGCCGTCAGTGAACACCTTTGACAAAGTCTAGTCAAAGCTGCATATTCTAATTAATCACATTTTTACTGATTTTGCTAATGTTGCTAAAAGTCCTAGCATTGCGATCAGCATCAACACCTCACTCAGAAAAAACACATTGCTTTAGATACTAATTATGCTACTTATGCTAGTTATGCTAATGTGGCTAAAAGTGCTAGCAGTACGATCGGCATCATCAACTCACTCAGAAAACACATTACGTAAGATGCTGATTATGCTAACTAATAGTAGTATAGCGGACTGGCGTAGTATGCTGGGATGGATCTTCTTAAGAAGGTCTGCCAGGTGATGAGGTGATGAAGGCCAGCTGGTTCCAATGAATGAGCCCGGAGGGGGGAGGTAGCAGCCGGAGGCACCGTGACACAATCGCTAAAAATCCCTAGGACAAGTTTTCATTTGTACGTAGCGCTAAAGTTTTTTTTTTTTTATTGCAAGATGGCAGGCTTTTCCCAAGGTCAAAGGTCAACGACACTTCTGTGGTGGTTGTAGACTCGAGCTGGCATCATGTGTGTGCAATTTGGTGAAAGTGAAAGTTACTCAAACAAAAGGCTTGTTTTCCCGTACGGTGGAAAAACACAAAAATCGCCAATTCTCAGAGTTCGACAAAAAATGGCCGCCAAGCTGTAGGTCGTGTTGCCGTCCCATAATGATTTCAGACTTTCCTGTGATTTCCCCAACACGTGAGTTTTTGGTTCGTAACTGTATTTTGCGATTTTCGGCCCATTCATTTTTTTTACGGGATCGCTTGCCGTGGTGTCATCGTCTTCGGGGGGTGACATTGACTTTGTGGAAAATTCCTTTTCAATTTATCCCAGGTGTGGGTAGCCGGCGGGGGTCAAATGTTCGCAGAAAGGCGCCAAAATCGTTCCAACTGCGAAAACAATATGGTCCTTGCAGTCAGTGACCGCTGCTGAGGGCCATAATAAAACAGACCAACATTTTGTATTTGGGAAAAATAAAAATCCTCCAATTTACCAAGTTGACTGTGATTGAGAATGAACACCATCCAAAATCAACTAAAATACACTGGCTCATTGGGCCAGCAACATGAATTACTCTGGCAATCAGCAGCCAAAAAGTGGAAAAGAAGAAACAGTTTCATTTTAGTTTGAAGCAATTTACGCCGATAAATAGCCATCTTTTTTTCTGGTTTCATCCGAGTTAAACATAGAAAACCAGAAATTCTGTTTACGAAAATAGAAAGAAAAAAAAAAAGGAGCCACATAGACGCTCCTCTTCCTAAACCCAAACATACAAAAGATAAGACACAACGATGTGCACAAAAACCTCAAAGTACTTAAGAGATTGCACAGAGAAAATCAAATCTCACACCTTTCTGTGAAGGCCCAGATTGCTTCAAACGCTCCCTGAAGTGCCTCTGCTGAATTGTGTCAAGAGCAGTTGAATCAGGAGTGAGGGAAACAGTGGCTTTGTGACCCTCCTTGTGCCCAAATACTGTAAAACTGTTTAATAGAGCAAAAAAAATAAATGCATCCTTGAAGGCCGTGTCACACAGCCACTTCGTAGATTTTACTTATTCTGTGAAGAAAATTGGCCACATGAATACACTTGGAAAAAGTGAGAACAGTTGTGGTCTTTACATGAAATTTTCACAGATGTATCATGAATAAACCATGTTACAACCATGAAAGAAGTACGAATAAAATAAACAGCACATAAATGAACGTAAAGCATGAACCGTGAATGATTTTTGGGCTTCATTAGTATTTTGTACGGAGCCCTCCAGCTGCCAGTGGTTTAAAAAAAAAAAATCAGATAAACCGTGCCCACGGATTACTATACCGTCCATGGTCATACCGTAATTTGTCCAGACCAATCACTATGTTACACGTCATCAGACCAACGTACAACCAATTAAATAGTGTGACATCATCATGAGGCCATATTTGAAGACAATGGAAGTTCTGTTGTAAACAAACCAAGCTGCAACATGGAGCGAGATGATCTTCTAAACAGGCTATTATTATTGTTATGATTAGTGCATGTTCACTTATAGTTTTTTTTAAATCCGTGTAGGCGGTGCATTTTTCTTGGCTGAACTGACCAGGAAGAAGTGTTAAGATTAGGTTAAAACATGCTAACAACATGATTTAGCCGTGGATGAACTTACACTGGAATATTATCAACATCAGGCTTTATTTTGTGTTAACCCGACTGGAAACACAAAATTCACATGATTGTTTCCACGGTTCTTAGGACTGTTCATTCAAAAACTGCCTCTGCTAGCACACACACCGTCCCAAAGCCCGTCCTCTGCCTGGAGAGGCCAATCTCCCAGGAGACACGGTTCTGCTGAGTGTGGCAGCCCGCTCACGCAGAAAAGCTGGACGGACTGCAGTCCGAAGCCTCCCCCATTGGACGCACCGTAACAAAGCACCCTGCCCTGCCTCCAAACACGAAGCTGCAAGTACGGCTGGTCTGCTCAGATACCTGCACAGGCAATGTGTGCCCACGCATGATTGTGCAACAGTACAAGGATAATAGAATAATCCGCGAGCAGGGTTACGTAATCTGTGCGCACGCTTTATCAGATTTTTTTTAACCACTGTTACGTGGAGAGCTCAGTAACATTGTGCATTAATTATGTATTTTTAACGTGAGATATGCACTGTATACACAATATTACACATCGGTGGTACATGTGTGAACGGTCCACTAAACATATGTGGAACAGTCATAGAAAGCCAAAAAATTTCCGTATGCATCTTGAAAAAAATCATGAGCAATTGCGTAGGGATAAAAATGTTTTTTGTTGTTGACAGTTACTGTTCAGATTTATTGGGGGAGATTTCTTACAATAAAATCTTGGAAGCCGCTTGTGTATTTTGTTTCTTTGAAACACACTTTGCTTCATCATCTGGAGAATAATGTCAGGTAAGAGATGCACAATGACGCTTTTTTATTTTATCATGACGATCAGGATATGATCCTACTTTCTTCCGCTACAGTACCGACTCTGCACCGGTAGTCATGACAACGCACAGCACCACGTAATAAATAGTCCACTTTATGTAACAAACGGATCTAAACCGAACAAAACAAACAAGAATAAAGTCCTAAAACTGATTGAATGTTTATTTCTTTTGTAAGAGACCATGGTATAAGGCCTTCGAAGTGTGCATTATCAGAAATTAACGCACTTCGCGTAAGAAATCATCCTCTATGTCCAGGCTTCCACGTTAAGTTCTGCTAATGCACACTTTGTCAGCCATTAACCCATACGTAAACTGCGTAGGTATCAACTGACCAAAACTAATGAACAGCTCGAAACCGAATTCACGCAAAGACCCGTCAGCCGAAACCTCAGCAGACGTCTGCACACATTGATGAATGACAAACACAAGAAACACTTATGAATTAGGTTTATCACGCATGTATCATGAAAGATCAAAATTGCACACGTGAAAAATGCACAAAAATCGGTGTGACACAATTGGTCAGTTTATAACATTGTTTACTTGTAACAAAGACAGAAAAATCATGCGCAGCTGCTATCAATGTTCAGCCTCCAAAAGTTCTTCTATTTAGCTTTGGACATTGTATGCAGATGTGGATATATGATGGAAGTCAATGTTTCAACCATTGACTATATGTGGGAACTGGACTGAGTGAGAGGGACGTCGTAGTAAATGGCTTACTTCCAGCTACCAACGAAATACAGTCAATTCAGTCAACATTTTTTTGCGATACAGTTGTCGCCATGTTGGAGCCAGGTGTCTGGCTGTTCTCCATGTTGGAGCTGCCACTGTTCTCCACGTAACAGTGGCAGCCCTGCCAACATGGCGATTGGTCCAAGTGGGTCTGAGTCCTCATTTCTGTAGCCGCTGCTCTTGCCAATCAGGAGTGAGCTTATTTAAAGTACACACCCTTACCACTCATTAGCAGGCTACACAAAATCAGCTTTACATGTCTTACGTCTGATTGGTCAGTTAATCATTTGAATAATCTGCACGACAGCCTTCATTGTTTGTAGAAAAATGAAGAAACTCTGATGTAAAAACTTTTATTTTTCCAACGGTGGATGATTCATCACAGAAAAAAGATCAAGCCTCCACGATATGCCTGCAAGCAATATATCTCTACAGAATTCCAATAAATGTTTTGCATGCGGCGCTGTAGATTTACAGCTATTGCTCTCCAGTATGTTACACCATCTCTGTCAGGCTACTTGTCCCACCATGACTGTGGAGAAAAGCAAAATGTGAGATGGTTCCTTTCGCAACCACAGAGAAGAAAAAAGGGCCTGACAGTGTCGCCACATTTCTCACAGTGCGCTGCTATCTTGTATCAGCTTCTCATCTGATGATTGTGATATTGTAGATTTTCCTTATGAAATAAACATGGAGAGGAAAAAAAGATAGACAGAGGGTTTTGGAAGCAGGCAGAGGTTTTTATCAGACGCTCGGCGAAGAGGCAAAGCAGGTTTGTCGGTTGCGACAAAAAAAATAATTGGACTTATGTCGGTAAACTAAACAGATGTGGGCTCACTCATCTCTCTGTCCAAGGGAAAATAGAAAGAAGAAAAAAAATCTCTAGGAGAAAGGTCGCGTCTGTGAACTGAATGTGGGGAAAAATGCAAAGTATAGCTGATATGAGAACAGATTAATGTCAGAGAGTGTCTGTGCTGCACCTAATTATTTCCTCCCCTCCTTTATATGGCTTTTCCTCTGTTCAATAGGCTGCTACAGGAAATTTGGAAACTTCACTTTAAAAAGGCTACTGGAGGTAAAGCAGAAACCGTTTAAAAGAGTGGTCCCCAACATTTTTAACACCGCAGATCAGTATGACGTCATACAAAGTTATCACAGATCAGTCTTTAAGATGTGGCGGACAGTTAATGTAGCAACGCTACGATGAAGGTGGAACAGAAACTAACAGGGCTTCAATTTTGACACGGATGACATTGTCCATCGCACAGGTGTCATCCTCCTCTCCCCTTCCCACACTCATGGTACAACAAAGAAGTTTAGCGGAAACCTATCACGTGACCGAGAAGAGCGCCTTGGTCTGCGTCAAGAGTGAAATAGACGGATGTAACAGAGATTCGGGCAATTTTTCAAAATAAAACATCTGTCAGATTCCAAAATAAATAAAACTGAAATAATGTAAGTTATTTATTCTTTCTATGCAGCCCGGTACCAAATGACCAAACGACCGATATTGTAAAACAATTTTAATTAGCAAACTGCAGGCTCACAAAAACTAAGATTAAAAGGTGTTTTGTTTTTGTAACTTTTGTAAATTGATGATGCACTACAAATACATTGACCTTTGTTTAGGCGCAGAAAGCTATTGCCCATCCATGTGGCCTTGGCTTGTGATGCAAGATTTGTTGTTTCCGTGTGCGTTTTACATCACACGGTACATCAAATGGTGCAAAATGGCTCTAAAATGAGATCAAAAGCCAATATTTTGAAATAAAAACTCAGAAATGCTCTGTTTTAAAATATACATTCCTTTTTCAATCCAAATGTTTTCGTCCAGATTCCATGTTATTTCCTTCTCTTATAAGGTGGGTAACCAAAACACTCCACGCATCTGCTCCTGATCCGGCCCTACTATCTCATTTTAGAACTCTTAAAGTCGAAAAGTTTGCCCAACCCTGTCCTGATGGACCAGTCAAGTCAGAAAAAAAAACAGCTTAAAAACAAATTTATAAATAAGTCATGGCCACATTTTCAGTCGTCTTCCTTTTAAGTTTAAATTCATTGTTTTGTTTCCTCTTGTTCGGTTGCAATTGTCAGCACTGAAAGACTCAAATCCTTGGGGCTTTGTGTTTTGATGAAGGTAATTCGTTTTTTTCTTTTTCTGTTTTTTTTTTTCTTGGTTGTTTTGGAGTCCTTGGTGAAAAGTTGATTGAGCTTTGTGGTCCAGACAGCCTTGGAGGAAAGAAGAAGAAAAAAAGAAAAAGGGAAATAGCTGTCTGGTAAATAACATGATCTACTTCCTTCCACATACACATCATGTCCTACACAGCGAGATTACCCGAAACGGTAAGTTACATGGCGCTGCTTCAAAAGATAGACAGCTTGGAGGGGGAAAAAGCTAAGGAAGACGGAGACAAAGCAGGAGAAGACTGACAGACATGAGAAGCAAAACGGGGGGAAGAGCGAGTGGAAATTGCACACAAAGCTTTGTAAAGCATCAGGGATGAAACATTGCTTTCCTTATAAGATGATTATGTTGTTAAATGAGATATGGCAATACTCTTGTAAGCGTTTAATCCAAGGATCTCCAGCTGCCATGCAAATGCAGCACATGTCAGCAGGATGACACAAAGCTGAGGAATGAGCAACCAAAAAAGAAAAAGAAAAAAATTCTGCACATCCTCAACCCCACTCCCCCACTTTGGATATTGTGTTACAGGCCTGCAGTTGCTGGATTTCACTGCATTAAATCTCCATCTAAATTCAGTGGCATCTGTGGAAAAGCTTTTTAAAAAAATTTGGTTTGACAAGGGATCTTTGCAAGGCAAATGTAACCCTTTGATGCCATGTTCAGACCAGCCTCAGAAACGCGAGTGTAACTCTTGTGCTATCCTAGGCACGTTGATGTTGGTAGTGGGGTCATCTAGACCCACAAGACAGTGCACTGAACCTTTTTTCTCCAGTGAATTTTGATTTTCACATGAAATCCTCTTCACCTTTTATCCAACTTTGTCCTGGTAGAGATAAAAACGTAAGGGTGGGGTCATCTGGACCCCATAAGATAACACAAGGGATAAGGGACCCCTTCTAAATGAAAGTCTATGTAAACGCGCATATATGCGTGTTTTGGGTTTCCGTGTTTAGTGTTGCGTAAATTACTTTTCCCAATTGATTACTTTACTTTAGTTACTGTATTAACTTGTGGGTGAAATACTTTACTCATTACATATTGAAGAAGTAACTCACTCTTTCTTTCTCTTTCGGCTTTTTCCCATCAGGGGTCGCCACAGCGAACAAGTCGCATGGTAAACTTGGCAATGTTTTACGCCGGATTCCTGACGCAACCTTCTCAAAGCAACCGGGCTTGGGACCGGCACAGAGGTAGAGAAGGGAACAGGGAGCAGCCCGGATTCGAACCCATGTTTCACGGACGGAAGGCGCCGCAAACCAGCACGTTCTAAACCGGCTCCCGAAGAAGTAACTCACTACTTGTTACTTTACCTTTTTTTCCCTCTCATACAAATTCTCAAGGGAACAACACAAGATTATCTTGTCTTTCAGTAGTTAACTAGTTGTACTTTTGGCATTATTAGTTAGGCCTAAAACTAGGATAAGGATTACAAAGGCTTGCCGTACAGACCAGCCCGTCTGGCAGCAACAACCACCCTACGTTCAAAGTCACTTCAATCACCTTTATTTCCTGTTCTGATGCTCGGTTTGAACTGCAACAGATCCTCTTGACCATGTCTACATGCATTAATGCAGAGAGTTGCTAAAGGGAAGGAAAAAAGGGAAAAAAAAACAATATTTTAATTGTGTAAATGGTTGAAGAGTTATGATAGTCGAAAGAGTGTCAACACTGGAGCTAAAGCTCCGGTGTAAAGGGGTGACAGTGTTTCCTTACCAAAAATTTGGGAATGCTTTAATATAAAGACCAACTTCAAGCACTTTCATGCAGCTCTCTAAGACATTCCCAGCTGGGAGGCAAGGGCGAGTGGACCAGAACCGACAGGATTTCCTTTGGGGATGTTAAAGTAAAATGTTTGACTTGGCCTCTTGGGATTCCTAGCAATGACATCATGACTGTGGGAGCGCAAGTGAGCAGCACTACAGGCCCATTAAATCAGATAGCGTGATCATCTACTCCAATTTGCCCATCAATCTGACTAATTGCATCTGACTGTCGACTCCAGAGGGTAATGTAATTCTCTTGAATTGGTTAAAGTGACTGTGATGGGCTATGCTCGCGCTAGGTTAATGGCAGGTGATGTGGGATTTGTTTAGCCTGTTGTTTTTTGTAAGCCCTCCTTTCAGGAGCACAGAGCTGCGGCGAAAACGGCGCCGCATGCTATGCGTCTTCATTAGACCGAACCAGCTGCAGAAAAAGAGCCACCTCTGAGAATTCAAGGGAATCACGGAAAAACAAAACATAGGAGAGGAAAAAATTATCTGACGAATTAAAGTTGCACTCTGATCATATTTTGATCTATTGTAAAAGCATTCCCAGTTTTTTTTATCTATTATTATGTTGTTTAAAGTCAAAATTGAAAACCTAACGTTTTTTCTAGGACATAGTCTCTGCAAAGCAGCAGTTGTTCGTTAAAAAATTGCTCCCGAGTTAGGGGCGGGACCAATAGCACATATCAACTCCACACCCTCTTCCCCTCCCCATTGCTGAGAGCTCTCTGTTTACACCCTCTCCTGCTAGCTTACAGCCCCTCACACATCAAGCTAGCATTATCATTTCAACAAAAATGGCATAGTTTGCCTGAGAATACATTTATTCTCAGGTGCAACCTTAATGTTATTAAAATAAATAAATAGCAACAACCACTAGAGGGAACTGTAAGTGTGTTTATCAGTATTTGCTACTGACAGCTACGCAAAAGAAGAAACATCGATCAGTCTTAAGCCGGGCTTCGTGGAATAGTTAAAGAATTTAACAGATTTATAGATTTGAAGTTGTATAAAGAGTTTAGTTGACTTGTTAGTATGTTCTTTATTGTTTTCCTAATAATGGACCACATGTTGTGCTAATATACTAGATTCCGTCTGTGTTTCAGTGTGTTACCTCAACGTGTTACAGTAGCAAATCACGCATATAGTCATTCTATTATTGTTTCCTATTATCTTATTATGATTTGAGTTTCAGATTAAATGTCCATTCTTGTTTCCATTCTGTTTTATTGTTTAATTTTCCATTCCATTCTGTTGCGACTTGTACAAAGTACGCTGGTTCAAGAACGCGCTCTACACATTTAAGGCAGGTTCTTAAATGTCCTTTTAGAAAACGATATTCTCCCTAGACTAGAATATTGATACCTGATACTAGCGCATGCACTTACAGAGGCAAGATGCAAAATGTTGACGAAATCTCACAAATTCTTTCTTTCACAGTTGGTACATCCGTGTTTCAAAAATGCCGCAACCCATGCGTCACTACCTAATCTAGCCCAATTCCGAGTCCAATTGGTCAAAGTTCAACAAGTTTACCTTTAGATGCGAATTCAATGGCTGCAAGTTTTATATGTAGATCCCAAAAATTGGACTTAAAAAGCTTCTTTGCGACACGTGAAAGGAAGATTTTAACAAGAAAGCCTGAAATGTGCATTTACACCTGTTTACATATACTTTTCATTGGAAGTAGTGACTTGAATGTAGTCGGTATGAATGTAAAATCATAATTAAAACTACAATACTTTGAAATGTAATTTTAAGCTTAACCCGTAAGAACCAACATCAGTGTAACTGAAAAATATCAGAAATGTGTTTAGGGGTCTACTTGGTTTGCGGTGTATTCTACATTGTTTATTTTTTCTGAAAAATGGGTATGGGCTCTTATGGGTTCATTTTCTTCTGATGTCCTTCATCATCAGAAAAAAGCCACAAGACACCAAAAAAAAAACACAAAAAGAATGATTGTCATTGGAGTGGTTTCAGTCACTATGGCGTACATTGGCATCAAGCTTGTCAGGTCATACTTGTCACAAACATTTACGGTTCACGCCATGTGGGAGGTACTCTTGCCAAAAAGCGATGTTTCTAACTGCCCTTTTCTTTCATCTGTTTTCTTTTCTTCCTGCCACCCCCTTCTGCGGCTCTCAGAGCTTTGTGCTTCCGTTTGAGTTCTCACTGGCTGACAGGTTGTCACAGATAATAAGTTTTAATTCCCCGTATGGGACTTAAACTCACTTGCCTTGTAATGTCCTCATAATTTCATTCCTTTTTTTGAAGCCCTTGAATATAGATCGGTGAGATGTCGGTTGGCAGCACAATCCCGTACATGAAAATCGGACCCTCACGTGCTTACAATAAGTCAGTTTTAAAACTTTTTAAGTTGCCGGTTCAAGGTTGTAAATCGGATTTTTTTTTTAAAAGTTGGCTGCCTCAGATACTTGGTACAAAGAAACAGGGTGGTGTTGACTTGGTGAGTCATGTGATTTTTGCTCCAGCCCCTGATCCCCATTTGTCCCACTGGCGATGTGTCTAAACGCACCACAGCCGCTCTGATGGACACTTCGCCTCGAGCTCCTGTTCACCCCTTCCACCCCTCAATGCCACTTTCTCCTCAATCCAGAATAATGAGCCTTTCAGATATTCTGCTCAGGGATCCCTGCCCAGCAGTGTGCTAGGCAGCCCAGATTTCGTGCCTCTTTCCCCTTCCTAAAGCCCCCTCTATAGCCCATGAGCTTCCACGCCGCGGAAAAAAAATCACAGCTCTGTCAGCCAAGTGTGGCCTCTGTTTCAGCAGGATAAGTTGGCGAGGGGAATATTGTCTTAGTCCCCCTGAATGTAAACGAAGCACCCTCCACTGTCACCCTGGATGCCTGGTCTGTCTTCTGCTTCGGCCGGCTGGTTAGTCATTCTCTACCTCATAAAGGATGCAGCTGTGCTGTTTGAGGGAAGGAAAAAAAAACACAACACAAAGACGACTCTTGTGAATTTCTGCCCAGGTCTTCTCCATTCCAGCATAGAATTGTTACAGAAAGGTTCAGACTTTCTCCCCAACCCTGTTTTGGATAGACTACCATGTTTTATAGCCAGCCAAGCTGGAAACCCCAATTTATGACACATTCTACATAGAAAACTCTTTTTTTCCGCTATCTAGGTGTTTTATTGTTTCTTACAAACCATTTAAGATATATTTCTCATTTTTTGGTCCCCGCCGTATCCCGATGATTCCCCAACGGAAGTCACGTAACGGACGCTCTTAATGAAGGATGTTAATTTAAAGTCACCTGGAGGCTATAGCCTCTCCATCCATACGGCTGCATCATTACCTATCCAGTGTTCTCTGTACACTGACAGACGAAAGCCCAGGGAGAAGTGAAGAGATGGAATTGGATTTGAAGCTCTGAGGCAGGTAATAAAACGCAACACTCCCACACACCAAGGAATGTGATTTCCCCAAGTACCCCTTGCAGACATGTTGAATTTCTTGCTGTAATGTATAGGCAGCCAAGCTATTCATAACATGGAGGGTTCTGGCATTTACACGAGATGGAACTTGTTGTCTCATTAAGAGGCTAAATAACTGGTATCTAGTGCTTTTAATCGAGCCATACGTAGGGTTCTATTACCGGTATTCTATGTAAAAGCACTTCCTGGTAGTTTTTACAAGGCTTATACATTGATTTAGTACCCATTTTATTTTTCGGGAAGTAACTTGGTTTTAATGGTTATTTATTAAAAAAAAAAACATAGTAGCCTTTTCTATGAAGACTCTTATCATCCAGGTTGGTTCCATTGTAGTAGGTTTAGGGGCTGTCATCTGGACCTGGTTTTAAAGTTGGAAGACGTTCTACGTCTACGTTTTGAAACCTAAACAAACCAAACCAGTTCCACCTGAGTCGTTAACCGCTGAAAGAGACGACCAATTTGGAGAGGGAGTCACTGACTCCCCAACCCCCAGCTGAGGACAAAGGACTATTAACAACCCGAAACCATGTAGGCTAAGTGGACAACACCTCCAGTTTCAGGTCTGACTCCTCCCCCATGAGCGCATATATACCAGCTCTTAGACCAGCTATTTCAGAATTGACAAAGCCTCTTGGATAAGAGGCGAAACGTCTTTCAACTTTAAAACCAAGTCCAGATGACATCCCCTAAACCTACTACAATAGTAGCCTTTGTAGATGATAGATTCAGTGTCCTCAACACACAGGTCCATGGTACCGGTCCGTGGGACAGTTGGTAGCGGGTCACAAAAAGACATTTGTTCAGTTTTATTTTTAATTAGGTTTTTCTTTTGAAAAACAACAGGATCGTCGTCGCCCCCACCCACCGTGACTACCACATCCGACTCATTTTTTTTACACAAGTCACTCGGTCACGTGTCGAAAATCCATGTGCTTCTTTTGTCAGGATGGGTGTGGACACAATAAATTCCATAAAGAAAGTTCCTATTTATTAGGAAAATACTGCGCGGAACTCTCATAATGACATCAAACAATCTGGCAAAAAATGCAAGGGGACGTGGACTATAAACAGAAGGAATGATTAGACAAGTACACACAGGTGCACACATCAGTGAAGGCAGGTGATAACACTGAGTGAGAATAACACCGGGAAGGAGAAGTCAAGACATCTGAAACGAGAGGACAACAGGAAGTAACAAAATTAATGGCCCCAATACCTCACAACCTTTTTAAAGTGGCTGCGCCATTGGCTTAATCTAAACCCCCAAGCTAACAAAGTTAACCAAAATAAATGTATTTGGAGAGTCTCTTTTCACGCCAAGTCATGTAAAACTACAACTTTTTTCACAATATTTTACAAATTGTTAATTTGTTTTCCCCCCCATATTTTAATGACTTTATTGTCATCATTTTGTTTATTTCTTTATTTTACTTTTTTTTCTTCTTTCATGTTGACCCATACACACCACTGTAGATTTCCGTCTCTAAGCTAGCTTTCATAGTTTAGACTTAAATGCAACATATTTTTGAATAGTATCTGCTACACAGTCTGTACAAAACAACCTTATAACAAGGCTGGCTGAGATTAGTTTCCCTTTCTTTTTAAAGTATTGTAAAATATTACTTAAAAAAAGCATAGTGTTAGCCAAACTATTTGTGCGTTGTGTTAGCGGTAAAGTTTGTCCAGATGTTTTGACGATATTTCATCTACAAAAACTAACCCAGTAGGTGTCAATAACCCAATATCTAGGTAAAAAAGATTCATATTCATGTTTGTAGAGGGAAAAACAGCAGTGTGCTTTTGTTTTGTTTTGTTTTCCACATATTTTATACATTTGAGTCAGATTAAGCCTAAGTTACCCTTGCTTAGAAATGGCTGCTGCAGGGTGCCTGCTCACTCTAGCACAAAGGTCTGCAGCACTCATTAGGCTAAAATGTACAAAAGCATTAAATAATACTTCTGACACAGAAAGTAATGGAGCAGGAGAATGGACTACAAAACAGCCTTCATGTCATTTCGGGGCGGTATAATGGAACTCTAAAGAAAAGGGGAAATAAATCCAAATGATAGCGATCCCATTTGAAGAACAACTGCAGCGTCCGCGGAAAATAGTCTGCTCAGTTCAGAGCTGCTTGCTGCTATCATTAAAATACACGCCACACATTTTTATTTTTAGATATTTCTTAGCAGAGGAAAGCCTCCTTAATAAACATGGACAGCATCAGGGGTAGGCTTTCGTAAACCCAACCTTGTGAAAAAGCAGTTTCCCTTTCAGTAGCTCGATTGGTGTCCAAAGAATAAAAAGGAATAGGTGGTGTCCACGCATGAGGACCTGCAACTACTCTCTATGCAGGCCACTAAAGCAGCTGAAATAGCTCTAAGCTGGAACTAAGCTGTATGCCAGCCTCACACAGACTCATCCATCTCCGCTAAATCACTGCACAACCTAAATACAGCAGCTTTGGTCAACACTACCAACAAGGGCCAGGGTAGATGCAAGCTTTCACTTTGTGTCACCAAAATGATATTGAACGCCTTCGGAGACATGCAGCTTCCATTTACCAGCCAGTGAAATTCAATCGTCCCTGCTTTTCCGACAGCGACATATTTTTCATGCAGAATCGTGGGGTGAGTGTTGTTGTGAGTGGGGAGCTGCAGCCCTCTTGGCCAGTTTTTGATGAGACAGTTGGTAAAGAAACATCATTAGTTTATTAGAAATCTGCCACTGTAGAGGCTGACTGACAGTAATAGGGGGGTGGCTAAGAGATTGTATCAGCCTTGGCACTTTGATGGTCCATCAAACAGTACATTAGTGTTAAAAGTATATTAGGTCTGCAAGTATGCCTTCCCTTTTTAGCCAACACAATTGAAAATGTACTTCTGGCACTGATAGAAGAAGGTTGGGAAAATAGCTACTACCTGCTTTCTAGTAAGACTTACTGTTAACTCTTGTGCTATCTTAGATGACCCCACCCCTACATTGACGTGTTCTCCCTACCATGACAAAGGTGGATAAAGGTGGAAAGATTTCATGTTATTCATGGACACTAGTGAAGATCACAAATCATTGAAGAAAAAAGGTTCAGCGCACTGTCTAATGGGTCTAGATGACCCAACTCCCAATGTTAAAGTGCCTAGAATAGCACAAGGGTTACACCCTCAGTCACATGCACAGGAGTTGACCCACATCATAAGGGGAGCAGGTCTGTCTTGCAGTCCCCTTTAGTTTCGTGTGGCCACCCTAACGGACCTTATAAAAATGGAACGAACAATTGTCATGCGTGTGGTAAGTGCAACGTGAAATATTTGTAAGGATAAAGTAAGTTGCACGCCCTTTTGACATACGAGTAATGCTTTTGTATACACTCAAGTCATCTAGTGATTAGTAAGCTGTGAGTACTGGCCCCTTTGTGACCCCACACAAACACGTGGGTATGTAGGTGATGTGTAAAGGCCAAGTGACACAGCCAGATTGTATTTGTTGTAATGTAACCTTTGTACATTACAACAAATAATTTCTGTATTTCATAATACGTGTGTGATATACAAAAATTCATAGGTGTTTCTTGAGTTCATCATTCGTCTATGATGATCGTCGAGGGATTTGGCCCTATAAATATTACAGATAAAAATATTTGATCATTTGAGAACTATGCAGTTTATGCTTATTTAACGTAGTTTCTACGCTATTGTTGCGTAAATGTTACACGATTATTCGTGACTTTTGCTAGATTCATACGCAAATTTGTGGCTTGCCACAACAATTCCAAGTATGTCTGACGGACTTTTCACGCATATACCTTCAATGTATCTTTAACATGGCCTATACTGCGCACATATCACTTTAAAAAAATTAATTCACGCAGGAATCACTAATGAACTGCATTTAAACAGCACAATAATCTTGCACAGTTCCCATTCTACGTTGATTTGTGTATTCTTTACGTTAATTATTCGGACTTTTTACATAGTTTTAATGAGGTTCGTTCGTGATACATCTGTGAAAACTTCATGTAAAGATAACTTTATGCCATCACCTGTGCCACAATGGCTGTGATCGGTGCCATTCCCTTTCAATGGCCTTGTGATTACAACTCACTATGAAGGGGGGATTAAATACATTTTGATGTGTCTGTGTCCCACCAACTTCACCCTTATCCACCCCTACACATTGTTTAAGTGTTCGTTATGACTTGTCACCTGCAGCATACCCACAGTAAAACGTCTGCTCTACTGGCTCACTGTGTGGTCTACGACCTTGCTTTTTTTGCTGACCCATACAGGTTTGCCCATTTTTTGACAGTCCGTACCTACCCATAAGGGCAATTTTGACAAAGACCTAAGCTTCAACCACAAAGACACATTTAAAGGTTTGCTGGACTATGTAAACCTGTAGTTGAAGGGTTAGATAAGTTAATTCTTCTCAGGGAGGTCTGCTCATCCTGGGGGAGGATCCCTCCTTCATGTGGACACCCCTGAGTTTTCTTTTTTTTTCCGGAATCCGTTTTTAAAAAAAATACTTTTTCCTTATCACAAAGGGGGGTTTAGGGGGAGGGATGCCCAGTTGATTTATTTTAGTTTAGAATTTTCCTATTAAATTCTATGTATTCATGATCCTTATTATTTTATGTTTACTTTACAATTATCGGTACGAAGCCCATTGAGACAACTGTTAGTGTGATTTTTTGGCAATATAAATAAAATTGAATTGAACAGATTTGCAAGGCGGAATTAAAAAGATAATCATATTTCCATCAAGAAAAATTCTCGCAAGATGCCAGCACAGCTGAATCCTATTGTGGTGAAGAAAAGTAGGATATCGTACAGAAGACCAATGAGCAATTTGGCATATAATTATTTATAGCACTGATCATACCAGCAATATGATATGATTCAGTGGTAAAATTGTGCTGGAAGCACAACTGCTGCCCCAGCAGAGGGAATGTGGTGGCATCAGTCTTTCACCACCTCAGGACATTTTTGTGAGAGAGCTATTCGACTGTCTAGCAGAGGAAAACCAACTGTCTGCCATTAGGAGATGCTGACCAAAAATAGAATAAAGAAAAAACAGGGGAGAGTGCCATCTTTCTCTGAACATGTAATAACTAGGGGTCAAGTGCCTTCAGTGTGTCTGCGGCTAAGACTATATGATTCAAAAGACAGGTGGTGAATCATTTTACCTCTTGACTTTATTGCAAAATAGTGGTGTTCACTGTTCAGGCGGTGACAAATCAGGTCAGCCTCCCCCAGGGCTATAGGCCTTGACAAATACACCGGGCACAGTCTGTATGCAACCATCAAATAAATGGTTAAGGTATCAGACACTAGAATTTCTAAATATAACAACTTCTTTTAGAAGTAACCTATATTTTTTATAAAGAACTGAACATTTTCTACTGAACCATGTGGTTTTTTTTTCCACTTTAATGGATAAAAATGTAATAGTTTTGTGGGATTTTTGCAACTAAATGGTATATTTGACTTAAATGGGACACCTTTATTATACCATGATGTTCTAACAGCACAACTATTGACTAATATTTAGAATTTTTTTCCCATCGGCCTTCTTTAAGGCCTTTTCACACAATCACTAATTACATTTTGCGCATATTGACTAAATGAACATTGGTCATACCTGAATAAAGGTAGGAAAAGTGAGAAAAGTTGTGGTCTTTAGGTGAACCTTTCATAGATGTATCACGAATGAACCACGTTAAACCAGACAAGAACATGTAAAGTAGAACATAAACAGTTCATGTTTATTGCACTGTTTATTGCAATGTTTCTATGCAATTCATCAATGATTTGTGCGTCAATTACAAAATTTTAACATGTTTTGTTCCCTGTATACGCGATACAAAAGTTATACATCGGTGGTACATGCCATCAAAGTCCGTGAGACATACATTCAATTCATGCACGATTGTGAAGGATTTACGTAATAATTGCATATGCAAGAATCACTTATAAATTACGTATCTCATGCATTTATCACAAAAGACCAAACATATGTGAAAAATTGGCAAAATGCACGTATTAGGACAAATTGTATGTATATATATATATATATATATATATATATATATAGCCGCTGTCTCGACAAATCACGTCCTGACTCCCAGCATGGGCGGGTACTGCCTTAACTCAAGCTTATGTATCCGAGTGCACCCACGTCTGAAACAGCATGGAGCTCTATTCTGTTCACAAGTTCCTCAGTTATGGGTTTTTTTTTTTTTGTTTTTACTTATTGACAATCTAGGTATCATACATAAAGTTACTAACAGTAACCATATAATCAACATTACATCCCTCAGTTATGATGAGGAAATTTACATCCGCGATCCCCCATTTCCCATGAGTCTTAGGGGCTAAAGGCGGGGCCAACGACCGGCTCGCCACACTGTTGTACATGTTTAAGATTGAGCAAGTAGCAGCAGGGGTGAACGGGAACAGCTCTCCTTCCACTTGTGTCGCGGCAGCATTATGGTACTAACGGGGCTGGTTAAAAAACCAGTAAAATAAAGCAGCGGCGACTGAAAAGCGCGCGCCTCAGCACGGCGCGTTCGTCAGAAGTTTCCTTTCACAACAACGCCTCTGCGCTCCGTGCTCGCCAAGCGGGCACCTTGTCTCCCCTTCCTATCCGAAAAGCTCACACGGCGGCTGTGAGCTTTTCAATGCAAAATTCCGCACATGGATTTGTGTTTCCAGTCGTGTCCCGACAAAATAAAGGCTGATGTTATTCACACATATTTACGTGCAGCCAGCCGAGTCACTATGACTTAGAGGTAAATACACTTCTGAGCATGCGCTGTTCTCTCCGTCACGCAGCTGACCGGCATTTCCATTTATTGATGGGGGATTTTTTCACGCTGCTTTTAACGATTGCTTTTAACTTGAAAGCGTCATCATATTGTAGCGGCGATCACGTGCACGTTGGGTCTAATGGCACCAAAGGATTCTGGGATGCGGCCGGGCATGCGTGTTTCTTTTTGTTGAACCATGACTGAAGTGTCTAAGACCTGAAGTAACGTCCATGCTGTTTGGATGCTTAGAGGTGTGTAACAAAACAAATGACTTGTGTTTGGAGTGAGATGGAGAATTCAAACCATTCACCAAGCCTGAAAGTATGTACATGGCGGCCGCCAATTAAAGCCATAAATTGGCCGCGTCACCTAATAAGCCGCAGGGCTGTAAGCACAGGAAAAAAGTAGCGGCTTGTAGTCCGGAAATTACGGTATATATAAATTGGGTTGGGGGGGGGCATTTATTGTTATTGATCAGAATAGCAATACCATAAAGGGATAGTAGAAAAAAAATTCTGCCAATTCTTAAAAAAAATATTTTAAGATGACTAACAAGCTTTTATTTTTTTATCAACCCAAGGCTTTGTGAATCGTGAGATTTTTGGATTAAATCTCCAATCAGTGAGAACACTGAAACCAGTATGGCAACGATCCCAAACACATAGCGCAGGCAATGAAGGAATAATTGCGGAAAAAGCCTTTGTAGGTTCTGGAGTGGTCTAGCCAGTCTTTGGACCTCAAAGCAAAGCAGAATCTAAGAAGGGTGTCATGGCTAACTAGGCTAGGCAGGCTCACATGCTGGAACACGGAAGGATGGCAGAAGGTGAGCAGTGGTAGGTAGAAGGTTTATTTGTTCCGCTGGCGAGGTTGTCTTGATGCGGCATGGAGGCGGCGTGGCTGGAGAGGGTCTGTGAGTCCGAGACGAAACCAGAAGGAGTCGAGGGCTGGAAACGTAGCTTGAGGGCCCGGCTGAGGCTTGGGAGATGGATTCCGACAGCGCTCCACTGAAGGAGGTGAGTGAGGATGGTATTCTGCTCGGCGTATCTGCTTGACCGTCCACTCGTGGAATAGGGTTTTCCTGGAACAGGACACAAGAGGTCATGAGGCGAAGTACTGGAGGTAACTGACAAGGGTCACAAGAGGCTAGAACATGCACCATTAGAGGCAACGAACTCGCGTTGAATCCTGGTCGTGGAGCTCCTTATGAAGGTCTGGCAGGCTGATGAGTTGAGTGGCGCCAGCTGAGGTTGAATTAGGCCAAGCAGGGAGGAGAGGGGGAGGAGTCTGACAGAGGCACCATGACAAAGGGATTACAACAGCAGTGTTTGTTGCCCAGCAACATCCCCAAAACATCACAGCTTTTGAGAAGAGCTGCATGGAAGAATACACCAAAAAAGAAGCTACAGAGCAAACCTGATGAAGACCAACAAGAAACCCTTGACCTCCGTCATTGACAACTAGAGTTACATTACAATATATTGAAGTGAACTATTAATAATGACAAAATACCAATAAATATCATTATACTAAGAAATTCTTTAAAAAATCTAACATGTATCTATGATGAGCATTACATGTAAAGATTTTAAGTGGGACAACTTTCAGTGCTTATTTGCCCCACTCTTTATGTATTTATAATCAGGACAGAGAAAAGTATGTTCTATTATGAGCTTAGCTATGTATTGAACAACCTGATAATACACGTTAAAGGAACCAGGTTAAATAAAAAGTCCATGTAAACACTTGAAATGCACCTTTCGTGCTTCCTCATTCAAAGCTCTTGCATTCATGCGCCGCTATGGCCATTTTTAAGATCGTTTTCGGGCGCGATGTGCAAAATCCCGGGCCATATGATAATCAAACTTCGCTCGGCTGGAATTGTATGACACCAAGTATTTCATATATCAGAATGGAGCTGTAATAGTTCGCACCAAGCCTCTTCCAACTGTAGGTGGTGGACATGTGCTAGTATCGGGCAGTGACAGTCCAGTGTGAACACAGTATACTAAACACGGGATCAAAAACGCACTTTCACTGATGTGGATACAGTTGCTGTCCTCAGCAGTGACAACCTGGTTTCCTGGAGAAGATTAAGCAAATGTGGAGAGTCTTTTATCATTTCCTACTAGGGCAGAACTTGTTTCCCATTTTTTTTTTTTTTTTTTTTTGTCACTGCTTCTCTGTGGCATACTTTACAGAGGTGCCTTTTTTTCATGCATTGCCCTGGTGCTGATCTGATCTGGGACTTCAGTGGTGCCTCCATCAAGGGGAAGGAGGCCCTACTGCTGTGATAATCGTGTTGCCAATGTAGACAAAAGATCACCCTGTATTTATTTTTTCGATTGGGTCTGTGTACGGGCGCACCAAAGGCGATGCGCACAGGCTTTCATAGTGTTATACAGTCATGCATGGACACACATGCACAACACTCTTCCCGCCAAGCACGATTTGTAAAATTTTTCCCCCAAGAATCTCGTGGCATTCAAACGATAAGCTTAATCCTGCCAGTTTCTGGCTGCCTGGCACTGAAAGGCCTGTAAAGCCGGAGAGACTTCTTCTATCATTATTCATGAACATCATTATTTTTCAACTTGTCTGATGCTGGGGAAATTCATTTAAAGGACACAAACTGTCAGGGGCTTCCACTATCAGAAGCTATCTTTTGCTTTTTTAATTAAACCAAAAACAAAACCAAAAAAAAAAAAGAAAGGATAAATCTTCCTTTAACATGAGGCTGACAAGCGTTTGGATAAATCTTCCTGAATCCTCCACTCCCATCCCCGTTCTCTAATTGGTTTAATGTACAGTGAAATAAGGTCGCCTGTTTTCTTTTTAACTTTAACTCTGGACAGATCCTGCCTTTCGTGCCAAATGACTGTCTGGATGAGTTAGCAGCTTAGGTAGACTGAGCAAAACAGATCCCCTTAAGCTGAAAATCCAATCTGAATAAGGTTAGTAGTAAAGCACTCTCTAATAGGCAAATGATGCATAAACTCAAAATTGTGGTGTGAGTTGATGGCAGAGGTCAAACCAAGGGGAGTGTGCCTCTTCTGCAATGTCAGAATTGAATGGGAGTTCAATGAACTGACATTAAAGTTATGCTCCTTAAGGAAATGATAAAAGTCACACTTCTTTTTTTTTTGCTGCATAAGCTTTGCTGCTGGTGTTCTACGAGGTTGATATACGTCTCAAGAACCGGCAGACGGCTGGATCCAAATGCAGCCGTCAGTCAGGCGGGGATGACCTCATCACAAAATTAGACGGTCACAAGGCGGTGGCAGCCAGATCGCCGCCCGGCAGCAGCTCTGGTGGGACGATGTGTAAATGTGTCCGGACAGCGGCCGTCCATAAGTGTCACCGTTGGTAAATTATCATTAGCAAATTTTCCCCAAGTAATCCAGCAAGGGCAAATTCAGAGTGCAATGGCTTTACCATTTACCCCCCCCCTCTTTTCAGCACCCTGACATATGCTGTAGAGATCATATGTCCCAGCTAAACTAGAAAGACCTCAGTGTTCTGCAAAAAGGCAGAGGATGCTGGGAGATTGTACTTTTTCGATGTAGTAATTATTAAAAAAAAAAGGATTTTCCTTCAAAATGACAAATGTGGTCATGTGTGGAAACATGAGGAAAACAGTTTGTCCCTCGAGAGCCTCTTTACCTTATTTTCCATCAAAGCATACTTTGTATATCCTTAGATTAATAAGTCCTTGTTTTCAGATTGTGACTGTAGCTCCATTTCCCGCTTGTCAGCAAAGGGCAAGTCCTACATGACCTCCTCCAAAGCCACGCCTGGGGGTATATTTTTCCACCCTCACAGATCTAAAGCTCAGGCTAATTCTTGCCTTGTCCACTCTGATTGCGAGGGCACCCAGAGGGACCGACGGATGCACTGGCCTACATATGCATAATAGGCCGCTAATGCGGATAGTGAGCTAACATGTCGAGACATGTGGTAAAGTTAATAAGGAAGGCAGCGTAACCCCACCACAAAGTTACGTCCGTGGGGGCGGATTGTGATAAGGTATTGATGGGCATTTTGGTAATGAGCTCAGAAAGGTCTAACGATGGGTGATTTGGGAGAGTTTTACTGGCCCTCAGGCAGTGTAACTCGGGAGAAATAATGAGGCTTTGTACATTTGTGTGATTGCCTCGTGATTTCTGTCTACAGAAGGAAATAGAAAAAATGTGATTTATCAAGGATGGTAAGCAATTAAGTAAAAATATGTCTTTGTATTTATAGTTTTTTATTGAATAGATTAAAATCTGCTGCATTTCTCTTTTCCTACTTAGTTTCCCTGTGGTAGACTGCCACTTCTTTGACTTTTCAGGGGAGGAGCTACAGGGGGCACGGGGGCACTACTGCCCCCCCCCCCTGCAAACAGGCTTGTTTCCTCAATGTTTTGAGTTAATATTAGTATCACTAGTGACAAAGATTAAGAAATCATTGATACAAGCTTCTGTAACCCTTGTGCTATCCTAGGCCCTTTAACATTGGGAATTGGGTCATCTAGACCCACTAGACAGTGCTCTGAACCTTTTTTCTTCAATGATTTGTGATCTTCACTAGTGTCCATGGATTACATGAAATTCTCTCACCTTTATCCAAGCATTGCAAAAATAACAAAAGAAACATGTATAAAAAAAATCAAAACAATCTCAACATTAAAACTGTTAGGAAAAGGTATTTGGTGTTTTGATATCTTTCCAGAGTCTTCTGCCCCCCACATAAAATGTTCTATCTCCACCCCTGGCACACTTAGGCTCACTTCGCCCCATTTGCTAGTCAGCAACTATCCACTGTGTTGCCAGTGCTTACTACAAATTAAAAGCAGAAAATTATTTGATTAGTGGCAAGTTGTACTTTCAATCTGAAATATTAAGTTACATAAAAATAGTGAAGCAGCAAGCGGCTTTGTATGCCCCGTGTTGTTGCCTCCTGTAGGTTCTACCTCCTTCTCTTCCTCTACCCCTACCCTCTACCTACCTGATCGAGCTGCATATGAAAAATTCGTCAAAAAAAAGTAGCCATTTGTTTCAAAATGGCCACTTTCCTGTTGGTTTGATCTCCATGGCAACCATTTAATTTTTTGGGTTGGCTGGGGGTGACAAACAGGTCTATTTTTTTCTTCTTCTATTTTTTATAAGAATTGCAAAATTGCATTTTGAGTTTCCTTGGCAACCACGCCCACGTTCCTAACATGTTTATATATGACATTGTTGCGTTCATCTTGAGCCAGGGATTAATGTAAATACATTTTCACAATCTCCCCATGCTAACGCCAAAATTTACAAACTTTAAAACCAACTTTATTTTTTTAAAACTTTCCAGTGCTGCTTTAGGAGTTAGGAGAAGACAGATCACAATCCCTAGGAATTCAAATCTGCAGCTTTTACTAAAGGTGGCGTCCGTTGGAAAACCACAACAATCCATGTTTTCACGCCAACTCGCCATCTGGTGTGTTAGCCTGGAGGCGGTGCTGGTAGCACAGACTCTTCCTGGAAGGGGCTGTTCCTCACTTACGTTTGTCACAATGTGAGGGTTCTGGTGCTGAAAGTGAAGGTAGAGGAATGCTCTGAGACGGATCAGGGTTGTTTTTTTGTGAGGAACCTTGTGAAAGCTCACAAAGTTTTCTTTTCTTTTCACAAAGTTCATTTTGCATGATAAAGGCCCTTTAAAACCATAGCACCCCCTGTAGGATAAGGCCCAAATTTCCAGATACCCAAGCTCTACTCATGACTGACTACCTGGTTCAGGCGTGTCTAGCCATTTAGAACATGCCAGAGTAGGGTATGTTGGAAACCATGCAGGAATGCAGCCCTCGAGGCCTGAAGTTGTCCATCTCTGTTTGTTTTATTTATTTTAAATTGAATTAAACCAAAGATCTCTGAGGGAAAAGAGCCATAATGTTTAATGATAGTAATAAATCTTTTGAATATTGAATGTTCCTTTCACTAAGCTAAACGCTTTTTCAGTCTAATGTCTTTCTTTTTAAAAAAAAAAGTGTTTTCATTTGTTGTTTAGGCTCACAATACAATTTCCTACATGTGGAAAAAACAGTCAGGCTGATTCTCAAACTCAATTTCTTGTCTTTGACACACCTGCTGAGTCATGCATGACATTGTTTGCTGAGATGACAGGACTCTTGGACGCACTGGGAGTCTGAGGTTGAAAAAGTAAGAACACAACAGTTATTTGGGCTTGACCACCCACTCTGACACAAACACCATACTTCCACAGTATGGAACTCCATGACTTAGTGGGATGCAGAGTTGTACTTTTCCAAGCTTGACATGAATGTGGTAGAAAATCAGGATCTAAGGCTGCATTTACACTGCAGGTCTTGATGCCCAAATCGTATTTTCTGTCTATATCCGATTTTTTTGACGACCTGCTTACATCATCTTTTAAAAGTGACCCGTATCCGATTTTTGCATTTACACTATGCAAAGCTAAAACTATCAAACGTAGACGTTCTGAGGACTACGTAGCAGCATTTCCGCCTTCCGCGGACCTCCTTCGGACTTTTGTGTGACTGTAGTTGTCATGGAGGCAAGGCAGCGACGGAAGAAGGCGTTGAGCGCGATGAGGCAGGTGCCCGAGAGGGGATGCACGGGAGAGGAAAAAGGAGGGCTGCTCGGCCGGCTTATGTGCTCTCTCTAAGTTTTGAACGAGGAAGTGTTTGCAGACGTTGTCCTGTACTAACAGTTTGATCCAAGTAAAGAAATAAACGGCTTCTAGCCTGTTCCTAAGCAACGGTGTCCCGTTTGATTAGTTATCGTTTGCGTCCCGACCGGGACCGGACCGGAAATAACAGCGTTTTCCGACTACGGTCTGAAGCCTGAGGCTGAAAGGTAACAAGCTGATGGGGCACCTATAAGTCATGTGATCTCAGTTGGTGGTGTCCTGAGTTGACGTCACTGACGTACGACTCGCATTTACTGGGGAATATTGTGACTGGGGAATAGCGATTTGTCTGCTTACATGGCACACGCAAATGCACATATCCAATTCGTATCCAATTTATTTCCACATATGAATGAGGCCTGTATCCGATCTGAGAAAATGGGAATCCATACGTTTTTTTCTTGCTTACGCGTTCACCGGTCATATCCGATCTGTGCCACAAGAGAGGAAAAAATCGGAATTGGGTCACTGGAACCATGCAGTGTAAATGCAGCCTAAGTGTCCTGTTCATGTAAAACGAATACATTTTGTCATGTAATGCCTTAATCACATGCACTCGTATGGGGGGGTTGACTCGCACAGGTATGGGTTTTTGAGTTGTCCGGACCTGTGGAGGGTCATAGACAGGTCCAGCATCTTAGGATGTTAGGGATGTTGTCTTAGGGATGTTGTGAAAATGGAACGTACCACTGCCATGCTTGTGGTATGTGTATTGTGAAGTATTTGTAAGGAGAATGTAAGTTACACACATGGTACTCTGGTACTCTGAGTACCTCAGGTACTCTGCCCTTACGCCGCACTATAATATGGTACGCACATTAGCTCCATATGAACTGCATGCAAATATTACACGCAAGTGGTGTACGGGTGATATGTAAGTGTACGCATGGACATCTACCCAAACTACACTCTGATTGTTAAATTTCCTCATTTCTAACAGTCAGATTGCGTGGAAGAGGAAAGCAAGGGAGCACACTCCTACACTTGAACAACAGTAACAGGCACCCTGCACAATGCTCACGGTTCAGGGGAAGAATTGAAAAATTAAATAAAAAAACTGTTTGACACACCTGCATCTTACCTACTTCACCCTTACTTACCCTTTACTTGTTGTATAAGTGTGAGCTACGATCTGTCGCCCCCAACATGCCCATAGAAAAAAATATATGGATGAGCATTTTTGCTCTACCCCTTGTGCTATCTTGTGGGGTCCAGATGACCCCACCCCTACATTGACGTGTTATCCCTACCAGGACAAAGGTGGATAAAGGTGGAAAGATTTCATGTAATCCATGGACACCAGTGAAGATCACAAATCATTGAAGAAAAAAGGTTCAGCGCACTGTCTTGTGGGGTTCAGCTGACCCCACTCCCAATGTTAACGTTGGGAGTGGGGTCATCTGGACCCCACAAGATAGCACAAGGGCTAGAGGCTCATCAAGCGGTCTACAATCTTGATATTTTTTGGCAGGCCAACTACATGCCTCATACAGCTTTGCCCAAGTTTTTTCCCGCAGACAGCCTGTATCCACCTGAGAGGGCAGTTTTGAGTAAGGCATGGTATCTAGTGGTGACAGATTCTTACCCACTGTGGTCAGTGTGCCTATAATTGAGCATCAAGTCACTTAAAAGAGATGGATTCGTTGTTTTCCAGGTAGCAGAACAAATTGTGCTCCTAATGCTGGAACCTCAACCCTAGGGTGACATGGAGCCGATCAATTTATTTACATGTTGATGTGAGCATCAATGCCTTTAAGGTAAATGGCGTAACAGTGATGGAAGCTGTATATCTAAGGAGAATGTGAGGTCAGTGAGGGGTCGTAAATTACGTTTGCCAATTTTGCAGTCCAATCTCATTGTGAGACCTCACAAGTATAGTCAAACGAGTCTAAACACACACATACACACACAGAAGTCGTAAGTAGAGACGGCACAAATCTGAACACGGATATCATCCATTACCCATTTCGAGGCCATAATAAAGTACCCCCTGCATAATTCATAGCCCTGTGCTGTATTGGTGTTCATGTGGAGCGGCTTGAAGTTAACTGCACATCAAATATGAAATAAACCTATGAAAGCAAGATTAAGATCAGATTGGTTTGCTTATCTCGGAGTCTGATGCATGTCGCAGGGAAAACTGAACCGCTTCAATTAAGACGTCTTTGATAAGTCAGAATTTTTTGAAGGAAAAAAAAAAAGAAAATGCCTCAAGTGAATCATTTCATTTTATGTGATGTTATTCAATTATTTTATTTTCCCTCATGAAACAAAGGCAATGTTTGAAATAGAGTTAAACATTTGTTCCGCTTTGAGAAAATGAATGAACACCACCACACCTTTGCAAAAGCGTTTCATATTCAACTAGTAAAGTTTTTTTTTTTTTTTTAACCAGGTAATGACTATCTCACATAATCCCAGCCTGTAGCTTATTGTTTTCTATCCACATTTTTATTTCTACTTATAGTTTTTTACTGACAGATAAAAGCAGTACTTTACAAACATAATTTTTTTTAATGTTTTGGCCCCCACTCATTACCATACTGTAAATCAATGAATTATAAGAATTAAGGCAGAAATAAATCCGTCAGTCACTCACAGTCATTTTAACTTCTCTGTGACACACTACACATTAGCATATCTTTCTTTGCAACACATAAAAAAATACCACTAAGGCAAACAAACAAAAAAAGCCAACCAACACTGCTACACATTAGGATTTTTATGAAAAATCAGACAAAACACAACCTTGATTGCAACACACACAAAAAAACTGATACCGCAAAGGTTACTATGACCTCGCAAACCTAGTTAGTGACACCTAAAAAAAAAAGTATGTTTGCTGTTAGTATTTTTACAAAAACACCCAACCTTGTTTGCAACTCTTAAAAAGACAGACTGATACCACTAAAACAAACGTTACTGTGACTATTCGAGCTCCATCCTTTTTAGTACTATCAAATCTTGTTTGGGATGTGCTAAAAAGTAAAGCATGATAATGCGAAAAACAACCTCACTGTGACTACACTAACTCTAATCTTGTTAGTGACACGTAAAAAAGCAAAAGACAAAAAAACAAACAGTTTAACACTGGTACACATTAGCTGCGGTAGCGTTAGGATGTTAACACCTATAGTTGTTTGCCACATTTAAAAAAAAAAACTGTGGTCCAACCAACAACAACGTTACTATTTTTACAAATTACATCTAAAAAAAAAAGAAACACTGAATCCACCGAACATTACTTTGACTACACTAACTCCACTCGAACGGGGAGTGGAACTCGGTGATTCAGCACCCCTTTAGTACACACACCCTTTACTCCCCAAAATATACACTCCGCAGGCAGTCTACCCAAGGTTGACTTCTGGGAAATTTCTAGAGCACTTAATTTTGAAAATGTAGTTTTGGACACCACTACAAAATGGCGAGTGCACTATATATAATAATAATGGATTGGATTTATCTGCGCTTTTCAAGACACCCAAAGCGCTTACATTATGTCCATTATTCATTCACTCCTCATTCATACTTGGTGATGGTAACTACTGATGTAGCCACAGCTGCCCTGGGGCAGATTGACAGAGGCGTGGCTGCCAGTTTGCGCCTATGGCACCTCTGACCATCACCGGGACATTCATGCACATCCACACACCAGTGGAGCCACACTGCAGGCAAGGAGGGTGAAGTGTCTTGCCCAAGGACACAACGACAGTTGGCTGGGGGGAGCAGGGATCGAACCGCTGACCCTTCTATCATTGGACAACGTGCTCAACCACCTGAGCCACCGCCGCCATATAGTGCACCATGTAGTGAGTTGGGAAGGAATTTAGACCCAACAACAGTCCAACACTGCTACACATTAGCTGCGTTAGCATAGGTACCATACCATAACGCCTAACGTTTGCAACTCCTAAGACAACAGAGCACCATGTTCCTCTCAAACTCAATTTGACATCACTAAGGATAAGCATAATTACTTATTATTACTTATTATGTCTTACTTTTAAGTTTTCTTTTTGAAAAAAGTTAAGCCTTTTATTGCTGATGATGCAATGTCTTTTCTCACAAAATCTTCCAAAGACCTGTTAGCATCACATGTTAGCTAACTTGACCTTGACAATCGCCCTAATAATTTGTAGAAAGGTTGTTCCAAAAGTATGATAAAATATTTAAAAAATAACAGCCTCTTGCGCTTTTGCGTCTCTGCAAGGAAATGCAAACGCCTGCAAAAGAAAAAAAAGAAATGACATGGATGTGTGTATGAATAAAGTATTGCATCAGCCTCAGGCTTCTTTTCCTCTTCCTGATGTGCAGCGCAGACAACACCAAACAAGAAAAGAACTCTTCTTATCCTTTTTAAGCAGTTGCTTTAGGTACTTTTGAATACTCCAAGGAGCTGGAATTATAAATCACTGTGAAGTGAGATGGAAATCAGAGTATTGTTGCAAAAAGATGTCTAATGAAACCACCCATCCAGTCAAACGACCCGCGGACCAGGTGAGATACAGCCCCCCCTCCCTCGCATAGTTACAGCGATACGCTTGATGTCTCATGCACAGTCGGCCTTGATGCACCGTGAATCTGGTCACAGGCAGATAAGGCCACAAAGGCAAACCGGTGGGACCTATTCCGTGCGGTAAAACAAACTTCTCTCCGATTTGGCCGACTTTTTACTAAACCGCCTCAGAGGAAACTGTAATTTTTATAACACCCGGTGGAAATAGAAGGAAGACTTAGGGAAAGCTGGTATTCCCTGTGGAATCACGCATTTAGCTGTAAATACATGCTTCAACCTTTCTTTGGAATAAATTAGCTTGTTTACCAGTGTTGCTTTGTACTTCCAAGGACCTCAAAAATGATCAAAGTGGTGAGTTTGTTTGAAGAACGAGGCATTCAGCATATTTTAGGTTAACAAGAGCCGAGTTTCTCTCTGCAGCAGTGGGCTAATGTCATCTCCCCAGCCGCCCACCCCTCATCACATATGAAACTTCTATTTATAGACTTTTCTTTACTGTATTTTTACCATAAATTGATGTGAATGCTTCTGGTGCTGGGGGGGAAAGTATGAAAACCAATAAGAGATGAAGCACTGAGGCTGTTCAATCTACATTAGAGTGCCACTCTGAGAAAAATTGTGTTTTGGGTGTTTTTAACATGTTTTTTTGTCCTTCTTCTGACGATTTAGGGCAGTGGTCACCAACCTTTTTCAGGCCGCAAACTGGTTTAATGTCAGACTATATTTTTACGGACCAGTCTGAACGGGGCCAAAGTGGGCGTTTAACAATTTTAGGCTTCTGGTTTCTGTAAAAAAATGTTTTAAATTAAATTAAAATGACACTACAAGAAATTTTGATGTAAAAAAAACCCTGAAAAACATTAGTAGATTTCTTTTATTTTTACATATGACGAAGATTCAATGAAAATTCAATAGAAATCCAATACAACACTGCGAACTCAACCCAGTTTCCGATCATCTTTCAGTGCAAAAAAATCAATCTATTTTTTTTGCATATATCCTGATTCAATGTGTATTTTTTAACACAGAGGAACCTTTTCTGTGCTAAGGTTTTTTAACAAATGTTGTGTCTTTTGAAAAGACATTCATAGATGTCCTTCTACAAGTTTCCACAAATGTTTTTATTTGATCTTGGGTGGCCAGCGTGCATTAAAAGTGAAACCAGGTGCAACTTTGACCAATCAGGGACTCGCTTTGGTAGTAATGTGTGGATGGCGTCCCTTTTGATTCATGGAAGTGCCAACCATTTAAAAATGTATGGTAGAGGAGAAATTAATACTTATGGCTTGTTCGCGTCTGGAATTCTATGACACCAAGTCTTTCATTTAGCAGAAAAGAGCTGTGAAAGAAAAAAGCCTGGAGGAAGATTTACGAGATTTTAACCACGTTGATGTTTGGCACCAAGCCTCTTCCAACTGTAGGTGGCGAACATGCGCTGGTAAACAGTAGAAAAAAAGAAAAGAAGATAGTCTCCCGCTCCCCGCATGTGAAAAACCATGGCCTAAACCTGCATCAAGAATCACATGCCTGGTGTGAACGCAGCTCTAAAAGCAAAGCAGAATGACCTTTGATTAACAGGAGTGACCAGCATCTCCTCAAAGTCTGTCCTTTGGTTGGCTCCGGTCTGTGAACCAGTGCCAGGCTCATACTTAAAACATGGCGGCTTTTGGGATTTCCTGTCTGTGTAAGCACGCGCCTGAATTCACGTTTGTGCTCATGTGTTTGTGCGCTCGGGGAGGATTAAGATAGGCTGAGTAATGGCTGCTGCTTTCCGAGGAAACAAAAAGGAGAGTGTGGGGCAGAAAGAGGGATAGAAAGAGAGAAAAGTGACGAAGACTGAGAGAGAGCAAAGCAGACACCGACTTCAACCCAGAACTGTAAATGTAGCCGACACCTAAATCACTCCAACATCTTTTTTAGACCCTATTTACATTTTAGGGAAGTCTGTCTGCCTCCAGGCAGAGGGGATGTTTTACTTCACTTCCTTACAATGGAAAAAAAAAACAGCTGATGGTGAAGAAGTAAAGCTGCTAAATAATACACAAGTCTGAACAAGTAGAACCAGCAGACAAACTACAGACTTGCCTCTAAAAAATAAACAGTCTGTTAGATTTCATGCAGCTGTCATCCATTCAAAATCTACCAGTACTGCGGAATCAGGCAGTTTAATTTCTTCCCAAAATGGTTGAGGTTAACAGGTTTGCAGTCAGATCTTAGATTGCATCCATTCCAGCAACTGAATAGTGTCTTTTATTCATTTCAGCCGAAGAAAAAAGAAAAAAAAAGAAAAGAAATCAGTTACCAATTTATTCTATTTCTTCCTAAATAGTTTTAGGAATTGACCAAAACTTTCCTTTTGGTAATCAGTATTCAACAAGAGACAAAAATAAGCAAACTGTGATATTTCTAATTGGTTCTCAGATTTTATTTAAAACACGATGTTTAGCAATTTGTTCTTTTTTATTTTAGAAATTGTACTAGTTCATTAAAGGCCCTATTTCATGCAAAATCTTTTTTTTTCGGCCTTCAAGTGTATTATAACGTTAATTCCTCACAAAAAAACAATCCCAAAGCGGTATTTAGATGTGTTCATATCTGAGTTTTTCTCTAAAAACCTGCGCTCTGAGCACCAGCCCCTTTCAATCCACGAAAACGAGCAGGTTCTCACATTGTGATATCACAAATTGAGGAACAACCCCTACCAGGAAGAGTCTGCACTGCTAGTACCGCCCCCAGGCTAACAGACACACCCACTTTCTCCACGGAGCTAGGGATCTTTCATATGTACTGTGAGGGATTGAGCGGCCATAGAGGACAACAGAAAATTTGTCAAAAAAGGAAAATGTAATTTTTCTCAAAAAATGTAAATATTTTACAAACTGGGCCCTTAAAAGAGGTCAACAGAAATATAAATAACTTAGGCAAACTTAACTTTAACTCAAGCAACTGAACAGGCCAAGTAACAGAAACAAACTGACCTACCCAAAGACACAACAGGGGGACATATATATATAGTGGCTGATCGGACAACCTGAGAAATATGGGGGGGGGACTGACATTTAACAAAGACTATAAAGACAAGACTAAAGAGAAAACTTGGCCTCTTAGAAAAAACATAGAACAAAAGTAGAACAAAATGAATGATGACTGACAGAAGCAAAGCAATTAAACATTGAATGAGTCAATTGGTTTCTCCCTTTGGAGGCTTCTGTGGATGGCGCCTGCCCAATTGCCTGTCTGGAGCATTTAAAGGGGGAATGCCATTTTATAAAACACAGGCTAAAACATGGGTAAAGAAGCCGGAATTAGCCAATTATTTTCCATTTGTACCCTTACGGCCTTAATATTCTTTTCCACACCAAGACGTTACGACGCAATTTACTTAAGGGTTCTTAATTTTGGTTAAGGTAGGCCGTAACCAACAGCTTTCCCAACACTCTTTATTGACAAAAAGAGAGAAAAACAGACTTCCAACAGGTCTTAATTCCCTCATCCATTTCCCTTATTTTGCCATTAGCTGAACCCTATTAGTCCAAACCCCCAATAACAGGTTGAGGGACAGAACTGAGGGCCAACCAGCGTCTCTACCTGGAGCATTTAATGTTCTCTGGAACTTAGAAATGGGACCCAAACAGCCACCCAGCTCAACTCAGTCCACTACAATATCATAAAAGCATTGAGATACACTAATAGAGGGCTGCACAGTGGCCCAGTGTGGGTTTTCCTGGTTACTCTGGTTGTCTCTCACAGTCCAAAGACATGGTTCAAAGGTTAATTTAGGATTCTAAAGGGTTCCTAGGTGTGTGTGACCAGCCAACAGGAACTGGGATAGGCTCCAGCAACCCATGACCCTGAAAGGGTTCTGTGCCTTCTGATGCTTGATAGATCGATGGATGGAGAACAGTAGAGACATGCATGGACATGCATACAGGAACGCATGCAATGCAGAGATATACACATAAACACAACTTTAGAAAATATGTGTTTTTTAAAACGTTTGGGGGCAAAAGGATGAAACCTTTCAAGGACTCATTCTAGGGTTTGCTAAACCCACTGTGGCTGGGACTGCATTCTATTATCCATCAAAAAAATTGGGTCTTTTTCAGAAACAAGGCATGGGCTTCTACCAAGCGACAAGTATCCCTATCATTCAGACAATAAATATATTTGATTTCTGGAAGAACTTATCCCACACAGGTACGGTTCTGATAATTAGCCATGCTATACCCTGATTGGCGGATTCTCCTTCTGAAAATGTGCCCGTGACAACTGCTCCACAATGGAGTGCACATCAGAAACCACTGAAGGGTATTACAGAGCTAATTAGCATGATTATGGGGAATAGATGGGTCCCAGGTTAATTTGGTAGTGATGAGTCTAATAAGGGGGCCTCTTCATTGCCCCTATAGGACACCCAGAAGTGTACTTGGGAGTGGCTTTGGGAGCAGTCTGTTCTTTCCGTGGAAGTTGGCTGCATTTCATTCCCAAAGATGGGAAAAGCAAAAGCTCCATGACAGTCCCGACTCATTTAAAAGTCTATGTAAACTTCAGGCAAGAGTTTGCAGCCTCTTAAATCTCCCTTTATCCCATGAGCTGGACCCGAAGCCATGAAGAGGAAAAAACTGCACGCTCATGGATACCAGCTGCATACAGAGTTTGTCCCACTTCTTTGTTTACGTGCCTCTGCCTTATCGGATTTGGGTCTCCGCAATCTCTAAGCTCCCGCTCAAATGTGACGAGATCATCGCTTCAACCTCAGCAAAACTGACATTAGAGTTTTCTGGAAACAAACTAGCGTCCAAGTCGAGCATGCGTCTGTTAAAGACGTCCTCGCTGATGTATGTTTAGGGGGGGGCTGAATGCCCCCATTTAAGCTTCCAGCGCCCGCCCAAGTCTTTTGCTGATGTTCCAACTCTGCAGCTAATGTATGCGGAACAGCTGCAGCGTCTGCTGATTTGTGTGTTCAGGATGCTGCGGCTTCTGGCTGTTTTACGGCTGCGCTCGTAGGCAGGATCCAGACATTTTGCTTAATCCTTCTTTTCTGCCGGCCGCTAATGTCTTCCATCTTTTGTGCCGTTTTCGCGTCAATCGCTCCTTCTTTTTAATTAGTGCATGAAGTATTTCATGCAAGCACTTCACACGACATATGGATTTCCGCGTCTAATGTGCCTTAATTAATAATGATCTGATTTGGATGTTATGTCTAAAGTCTCTGGTGGATAATTGGGCACGAGGTGGTTCGGTGTGCAACATCTGATGATCTATCATCTCCGCAGCAAAGGCGTTTTGACTTAAATTGAAAGATGGAAATGGATTCTCTAGATGTCCATGAGGTATGGATCTCATTCTCGTGTGCAGAATGGGTGCCGCTGTGTTATGAGAACCAGGAGCCAGGAAAAACAAAGACATCTATTTTACACTGAAATTCTCTACAAAAATGTGAAATAATCAAATTATGAAGTATTCTGACAAACAAGCTTCATTTTGACGCTATATTCACAAAATACATCATTGGAATTATGGCCTTGACTTTAACAGAACTAGATCGAGCGACTGGGACATCAGTTTCAGGTCCAACGAGGTGAAGGCCATTCTTTCTCAATATAGACGCTGCCAAGTTGAAGTCAGGCAACATCAATAGGTAGTGATTGGTCTGAGTCAACATTTCTATGGCAACCACTCTCGCAAATCAGGAGGGGACTCATTGGAAGTCAACTGAAAGCGGAACCCGGGAGAATCTGTCAAACATTTTGAACGTTTGATGTGAGGCCAGCATGCGCCTCATCCTTTTATTGAAGCGTCTGACTGGTCAAGGTATCAGAGCAATAATTCTGACAAATAGAAGGACTGCTTAATAACCGTTTATTTCTGTATAGAAGTCTATGGGATTTTGGCTTCTTGCTAACAGTGGGTACTTCCTGTTTGGAAAACGAGAGGAAATAGGTCACTCAGTCCAGTTCTCACATACAGCTAGTGGTTTTTTTTGTACCAGATATTACAAGTCACTCCAATAATTAATCAAACAAATAATAATAATTAAATGGGTTCCAGCATAGATTGCATAAATATGAGAAACACTTGACAAAACTAAGCAGGAAAAAAAGAAAGACCATAAAAAAAAGATTTAAAGTAGGAATGGTCCGTTTGACACGGACGCTTCAGCGCTTGTTTCACCTTCGTGACCGTGAAGCAGAGTGGTTCGGCACAATGATTCTGGACATGTGTCAACTAACGCAGATCACATGGTTGATGACGTATGAAACGCCGAATGCATTGTTTGGTCGAATCAGGGTTTAGATTTCACTTCTGTTTGACCAGTTGGGCGCGCTATTCTCTATAAATACAAATGAATCCTAAACAATGTTTTCCGACCAGTTCTGTTTTTTCCCCTGTATCGGAATCAACGTCAGTTGACGGCACTCTTCCATGGCTGCCATTTTTTTAAATTATATTCAAAAACATTGTTAAACATAATTTACGTTTCATTTTATTATCAGCATCACCGACAATGTGTTGTTTTACGTTTTTTATTATCATCAACAGCAATGTGTTGTTTTACGTTTTTTTTATTATCAACAACATTGTGTTGTTTTTTATTGAAGTGTTACCAGCACAAGGAGCCCAGTCCGCCACCAGATGCCGCTGTTCTGTGTGGTTTCAAAGAACCAAATGGTTGTTTCATTTTTCCCGAACAATTACTTGAACCCCGTGAAAGCTTCATGGGGCTTCTATTCCCATCCCAAATTTAAAAGGTAACAAAAGCTTTTAGAAAGAAAAGCAGGAAGTAAAATAAAAGTAAAGCCGTTTTTGATACTTCATGTTGACATTACCATTTACCAATTCAAGTTTACGTCTAAATTGTGTTTGGGTTTTAGAATGTCGCCTTTAGCTAATCAACTTTTAGATTAGAGCTTTGCAGAAAAATTCACAAAAACAATTTCAATTAAGGTGTTTGAGCAGAAAAACACAAAACGCTGCATAAGGAAAAATAAAAAACAAAACAAAAAACCTTCTCTTTAAAATGTACTGACATAGAAAAAGCCTGCATACACTCAGGGAAAATCCCACTAATGGCAAGCAGCTGTGGTGATTACAGATAAAAACAGGTGTGATGAAAAAAGCTGAACAAAACATGCAGCTGAAATAAACACAGTAAATGACAGAAAATAGGTTTAAAGATCTTGGCACAAACTGTAATTCTTTTACTGCATAGGACAAAAAAAAAAAAGAATTAAAAAGCTGCACCGTGAACTGCTCACTGAATATACAAAGTAAGCCTAAGAAAATTTTATTTATTCAGTCATTCATCTTCTGTTTATTCCCTTACGGACTGACGGGGCTGCCGGAGCCTATCCCGGTCACTTCTGGGTAATTTTAGAAAGATAAATTGAATTTACTGTAACCTCCAGGTCACCTACTTGATGCCAAGTTACTAAGAGAAACAAACAATTGTCAACATTAAAATGATAGAAAATTTAAAATACTGATATTTACTAAAAGTAGCGCAAACAACAGCACGTTAGAAAATGAATGAATGAAAAGAAATGAATAAAATTTGTAACTGAAAACTCACTGGAGATCACTGCCAGTGACGCGTCTCCACAAAATTCCTGATTAGAGACACAATCCTCCATTTAGAAAATGATGCTGAACAATATCAAAGAAAAACTGTACAGCTGCACTTGACTTACTTCCACTAATTCTAGTATTCTTGTCACATTCTCTGGGATCACCAGCACCCCCTGCCTTGAGGAGGCCTACTGCATGCCTCACCGAGTGTATTTCTTATGCACATTTTAGCAAATAAAAAAAGACTAGATGAGTCACAAGCGGCACCAGTAGCCAGAAATGGGATGACGTAATTAAAAATAAAGTAACTTTTATGATGTGAGACTACAACAGTAAAGCCCCTGCAGCTCAGTCAGTGTGTGCGGTGCGGGCCGGACGCAGGGGAGGCACGGGGTGCCGGTGCCTCACCTGCCACTAAACTGTAACTCCCAACTTTGCATGCAATACATTAAAAAAAAATAATAAAAAAAACAGTCCAACATCGCTACATGATAGACGTATTGGTGTTCACAATAACAACCAAACTTTTTTGGAAGTCATCAATAAAACAGGCAAATCTTAACAGAGCGCTGTGACCCTATCAACATGGATGCAACATCTGTAAACCGATTTAATCCATAGCTAAAATCTTCCGGATTTCAAGGTGCTTTTAAATTACAGTAATTCCTAGATATGGTCAATTAAAACCCAAATTTGACACAATTACAAAAATGAATACTTAACTCCCGATGAGCTACAGAACTGACAGTACTTCGTGTAGCAAATTATGTTTTTTTTTTTTTTAAATAAAAGCAGCCACAGTCCAGAAGTGACAATAGAATTTTAAATTTGGATGAGCCTTTTGGTAAGGTCCAAAGCTTCTTCTATTTCCTTATATAGCTTTATGTGTCAAAAACCATAAAAGTCAGCAAAACCAACTAAAGACACTTTGATTTTACACATAGAATAATAAACAGGAAGGTTACAGGGTTGCTGGAGCCTATCCCAGCAACTGTGTGTGTGAAGCTGGCGAAGTCCTGGATAGTGACAAGTCTGTCACATCAAATGATCATCAAATAACCTCCCCTGTGGGTAGAGGGTGAAGTGTCCAGAGAAAACCCAAACAGGAATGGGATGATCATGGAAATTTCCAGATGAGGATATATTTGATGCAAATGCTACCACGGATTCATACAACAGACTGTTTAGAAACCGATTATTGATATATGGAAAATGTGATCAGAGGTGTTGGTACATCAATGGTTTGGTCATGGTCTCTTCGCATATGCTGTTTTGGTCTTAATATTCCTGCGTTGGGTGTAGTTGTACTTTTACTATTTACTTGAATGCCCATAGCTGCGTTTCTATTACATATCTGCACAAAACTTTATCGAAATTCTACAAATGTCGATACAAAAAACACCATTTTGCAATTACACTGTTTCTATTAAATCTTAAGTATATAAATAAACACAAACCAACTCTCGTAAAAGTCTTTAAAAAAAATGGCAACAGATGTGAAAAATTACTTTGATTCACAGCAGATACGTTCAAATTCCTGCCACGGCACTAGCGCTCATCATCATGGTCTATAAAAGAAGATCCAACAATTCTGCATGACACACTCCACTCTCGAAGAGCTGTGTGACTCTGTAGGACCTCCTGTGTCGCGTGCTGTGCAGCGCTCAAGGCAGCCAGTTCCTGCCAAAAAGTGGACTGCCATCGGGTTGTTGATCCTCCAACTAATTTAAGTCGAAAAAAAGTGCTTCCATTGCAGTTTTGCAGAATTTTGATACGTCTCAAAAACCCCCTCCTCCAAGCGCAACAACTTATTTTTAGACATTTTTTTTTCAAAATGTTCATGTTTCCATTACCCCTCGGGCTATCAAGTCAATATGACTATTGGCGTGTTCTCCCTACCCTGACAAAGGTGGATAAAGGTAGAGATGATTTCATGTTATCCATGGACACCAGTGAAGATCACAAATCATTGAAGAAAAAAGTTCTCTCTTGTGTGGGTCTAGATGACCCCACTCCCAATGTTAAAGTGGCTAGGATGGCACAAGGGTTAGATCCATTTTTATCACAAATCCAATTAATTTCATAGTGCATGGAGCTTTCTGCTATTGAGGCTTCATAAACCTTTTATAGACTTAAGTTGTGTTTGAATTCCCCTCGCTACTGTCATGGCTCGCTAACTTGGCAGACCCAGTTGCTGGAACCCGAAAGAGGACAGGAGGTGAATGGAAATAAGTATATAAGTTTAATTGTTCCAGAAAGGTGACGTAGTTTGCTGTGGCAGGAGGGCGGCAAAGCTGGGGGGTCGTCGAAGTTCCGAAGCGAGACTTGGAAGTGCGGCTGCGTCTCCCGACGTGGCTTCGGCTCGGCTGTGGCTCTTGGCGTGGCTTCGGCTCGGCTGTGGCTCTTTGGCTTGGCTGGAGGTTCGGCTATGGTTCTGGACGTGACTGAGACTCCGTGACGAGGTAGGTGGCTTCTGGTGATGTTCTGCTTGGTTATCTGTTGATTCGAGGTGTCCACTCGTGGGCATGAAGGTCCATCAGGGGTAACGATCTGGCGATGAATCCTGGTCTTGAGGCTCCTTAAGTAGGTCGGTAAGGTGATGAGATGAGTGGACGCAGCTGGGATGAATCAGAGGCCAAGCAGAGAGGGGAGGGGGAGGAGAGCTGACAGAGGCACCATGACAGCTACTCCCTACATTGCACTAAAGAGTAAGTTTCCATTATTTCATGGTGTTTATATCTACAGTTCCAATAAAATATTCTATGTTTAACATCAGAACACACAGGATTTATAATAGTATTTGTAAAATGTTCCTATTTATTAGCTTTTTGGGGTGTTCTGAGTGAATTTGAAGATACCGTCTGTCTTAAAAAAGAAACAGATAGCAGTAACTCTAAATGGATGTCAGAAAAGCCATGACTACCAATTGCCACTGTAGAGTTTTTTTTAAGTAGGGATTTCTGATCAATCTGAGATTTTCTTCCAACAAAATTTAAGAATATCCATGTGAATTCAAACTGTGCCAACAGAAATTCCATGTCTCTGCGGGCTTCATAATTATTTCATAAAAGTGAGTGATATCCAACATTAGACAGTGGTGCTGTAGAGAATAATATGCGCCTACAAAACTGTCTGATAATGGCTTTAAAAGTTTTACACTCATTTCACATAATACATAATCCTAGCTGCAACTGACCTCCTTCTCAATGGTTAAGACGGCGGATGTAGGTTCCAGTGGCTTTGTGGAACTGCAACACGCAACGAAATACCATTATGAAATCCAATTTTAGAGAGCTTAATGACTCTTTCATATTGGTGAGGTGCCGGAGAGCTGGTCATTTAGCGAAGCTATTAGGACAGCTGGCAAGCAGTATTTTACATTGCCCACAACAGCTCTTGTGCTTTGGTTTTTTTATATATTTCATATGAAACCACCCATGAGCGTGCACTGACCCCACCTTTAAAAGTGCAGCTATTCTTAATTGCCTGTAAAATTCTCATCTGTTGAAACACAAGGCTCAGCATTTGTCCCAGTTCCTTCAGCACTCAATTCTGTGATGACTCCAAAGCTTTGAAAGATAAAGAAAAAAAAGAAGCAAGGAAGAATGTGTGCTTATTAGTGCACTGAGCTGCAAACATTTCAGTCTTTCCTGCAGCAACATTTTGACTCTTAATGGCTTAAATAGTTGGTATAAATGAGCTTGAATATCATTGTTTTTCATAAAAATCACACAAATCTGTCTTGAATTGTGGCACTTGTGAGTCAAATTAGCTAAACTAGTTGTAAGCTCTTGATCAACCTTAATAGATACACTGTACATCTAATGAAAATGCTTATTAAGTATTATTGGTAACTGATTCATTAACACGTTTTTTGGAATTTTTTGGTGTTTAACTCTTATTGAGCTTTACCTCCAGTTTTTAAATTCTTTTGACTATGGTAACTCTTTGACCGTTCTTTAACAGATTCTGAAGCAGGCTTTGCACTGACATATAACACTTTACGGTAGTTAAGTACTTCAGCAATCAACGAAAATCAGTCAACTCTGTCGTGGAGAAAAGTGGCTTTGCACCGTTACAAATTACAAAAACATTTTGGGCAGTAGTGATTGGCCAAAAACCAGTTAGGAGTTTGTTAGATTTTAATTGCAAGTATGCCTACCGATAGCTTCATACAGTAAAGGCGGCGCTCGAGAAAAATGGACACGAATTTAGTGTCTAAACCAAAAACTGTGTTGGCTTTTTGGGCACACTTGGTGTGCGGTTAACCGCGACTCCTGCTGCTTCATCACCGCGGTGATCAAAAATTCCATACCGTCACAGCTGTAGGTCCAAGCACCATCTTCTGTTTGGTTCCTTACAGGCACCAACTCTTTGTTAAAACAGAGCACAGACTCTGTGTTGTAGCAATACATGGACCGTTGATGCGTCTGGCTCTCTCAACAGGATTGTTTAGTTGCGTGTGGAGAACAAAAAGGTTCTTTGGAAGAACCAACCAAGCACTTCAAAGCACCATCGACGGGTTTTTAGAAATAGGGCTGAAATGAGAACTGGACCGAGTGAGTGTGACGTCACTCACAGAAAACGGCTTTCTCCCGACTCCAAACAAATGAAGTTAATTCAGTTGCCATTACTTCGCAACACGGAAGCCCCCATATTGGAGCCAGATGACATCAGTAAGCAGAGATTGGTCCGAGTCAACATCTCTATGGCAATCACCCTCGCCAATCAGGAGTAAGCTTGTTGGAACACCACACCCCTACCATTTGTAACTGGGCTCGGGAGAATCTGTCAAACATTTCGAATGTTAGACATCAGTTCACATACTTTTATTAAGGCATCTGATTGGAAAGTTTATAATTTAAATAACTTGCATGAAAAAATAGGAATATACATTACATTATACGTGTTAAAAAAAAGGTATAGGCCGGAATTGTTGTTCTGACAAATGGAACGACTGAGGAATAGCTGTTTATTTCTCAATACAGGTCTATGGGATCGCTGCTTCTTGGCACTTCCTATTTGGAATGCGAGGTGGGAAGGGATAACTCAATCCAGTTCTCCCTAAACATTCAATGAGCTGAAATCAATCTTTATGTAACCACAACTTAAAATGCATGTTTTTTTATTTTTTTAAATTCTACTCGATAATAATCGTTCGATTTGATCATTTACGTGCTCACAGAGCAGCACTAGCTGAGCATATTTGGGTGTCTTTGGTGAAATTGTTGAAGGATGGTTCAATGAAAGAAAGGATAATGTTATGTTCTTCTTTATTTCATGGATTTCTTTTTTAGTCAACAATTTGCAATGACGACCCTGTTCTCAGCTTAAAGACGATGGACTTGTGATGGGAATTCACTTTTACCCTTTAAAGAATTTCCACAACATCACTCGACTTAAATCTACAGTGTGATTGACCAGGGACTTTAGTTATTAAGGCGGACACCCCAAACAAAATCATGATCATTTTCACATGTTCCCTGATGCTTCATGATTTTGTGCTTGCTCATTTACTGCCTAGATTTTAATTGAGGCTGTTTTATCTTTATTTGTTGCTCCGTAATCTTCACTTTAAACTGACTTCCATTTGCCTCTTGTGGAGCCCAGCTCAATAAAGCTTGTAATTTCCCCATCAAGGCCTCTCCCTCCAGCCTGCAGTAGCAATAACAATCCACCAGGGAAGTGACGTTGGGAGGAGATGTTTACAGGTCTGTTTAATGGTCTGCCAACAAATGACTTTTTAGTATTTTTCACAGTCCCACAAAAGAAAGGGGATTGTTGTCCATGAGCCATCCGAGGCCATTTAGGAGAACGTGATACATGACTTGCAGGTGTCCTACACCGTGGGAAGAAAAGGAGACAGATTGTTGGGGGAGTTTAGCATTTATTCTCCAGATAGGTTCTATCATCAACAGGTTCAGTTTCGTGATTGTTGGGTAGATGCTTAGGGACTATTTGTGTCAAGAATTTTATAAGCTTTCGTTAAACGTATCCAAATTATACAGATTCAAATTAGAAGTTAATTAGCACAACTGATCACTAAAAACAAGATTTGTTTGTTTGCACAGGTGCAGGAGGTAGGACAATTACAGAAGGCTTGTTGTGTTGGACAGATTTTACCGTAACAATAGGGGTTTATGGATCTTTTGACACAGTACTTGTATATTTTAATAAACCCCTTGTCATGGTGCCTCGGTCGGTTGCCTTCCCCTTCCCTACTCTACTCATTGGAACCAGCTGCCTCACATCATCTCATCACCTGCAGTCCTTCTTAGGGAGATCCATCCCAGCATTCGTCGCCAGTCTGTTATACACTCTCCGGTGCTTACGTCTTGCTCAAGTTACGCCTATTCAAGTGACCTTGAACTTACCTCTTTGTACCTTCAGGTACTCCTCACCACGGGTGCAGCTGGTATCCTGTTCTCTCCTCATCTCCTCCGCTCAGGCCACGAAGTCCCAAGACATTCTGGCACGGGCTCTGGGTTTCCACGCCACATATACTCACCTCTGGTCCACGCTGTTTTCCTGAACTCTGGGATTGTGAATCCATTAAACTCTTTCGCTTGATCTCCTAGCCTGAGTTTACTTCCGGGTTCCAGCATCTGGGTCTGCCTTGTCATCGTCATTATGACACTCCTTTTTGTATTTGAGACTAAACTTTATCTATAATAATAATGCTTGTACATTTTTTTGTTGGACGGATGGGAGTAAAGGACGAGAAGAGGAGAGTAGGACATTAGAGATGGGGATAAAGGGTATACAAAATGAATACTTTGATTGGGATGGACAAGATGAAAACGTTAATGGTTTAGTAAACAATACAGTTAAAAAATGTATTTTTAGCGAGCATCGATGCATACTGGTTTTTTGCGAGGAACTTCTGGGATATTTTCTAGTGCTGTCAAATATCTATCTATCTATCTATCTATCTATCTATCTATCTATCTATCTATCTATCTATCTATCTATCTATCTATCTATCCTATCTATCTATCTATCTATCTATCTATCTATCTATCTATCTATCTATCTACAGTGCACTATATAGTCAGCAGTAAAGGAATTCAGACAATGCCAGTGTCCTCAAATTCGGACATCACTCCCACTCGATGATGTGGCAGCATAACATAATTGGTTTTATAACTTTAAAAAGGTCATTGTAAAACAAAAAGTCATTTTTTGCATTTATAATTAAACTATGTGCTTCACATACGTGAAAAAGTTCTTCTCTTCCACGGCACATCGCGATGTAGAAGAAAAACATGGCAGTGAAGGGCTCAGCATCTCTCTGCCTAAGTCTACAACGAAACCGAAGATTCATTGACCTTTAACCTTGGAAAGAGGCCGTTGTCTTGAATTGAGTTAAAAATATCATGTTCTATGAATTTAAAAGGCGTATACTTGTAAAGGGCTTTTTTTCAACATTTCTTTAAGGCCCAAAGAGCTTTACTGTCACAGTCCTATTCACACACACATTAAACACTGGCGGCGGCTCCACTGCCAAACGCTGGAGCCAGCCTTCCAGCAGGGGCAAGGTGGGGTTTGGTGTCTTGTCCAGGGACATTTCGACATATGGGCGGGCAAGGCAAGAAGTGAACCTGCAATCCACCGATGACAATCCGACTGCCCTTACGCTGTACCATCATTGGGAGGCTTCTTTGGTGAAAAAAAAGTATTGCTTTCAAAGTTTGTAGATTTTAAACAACGTTTTGTGTGTGTGGTTAATAAAAAGCCTCCGTTGTCAAGGAAACTCAAAATGACTTTTAACAATTGTTCCAAAAAAGTACATTGACAGCACCCCGTCCTTATCAATGAAACCCCAAAATAAGCTGGTTGCTGTGAAGATAAAACAAATGAAAAAGCAGCCAGGATGAAAAAAAAAAAATTTGTCAGCTGAAGTTCTGATCCAGGGTGGCAAAGGTGTGTGTGTGTTTTTTTTTTTTTTTTTTTTTTGGGGAGCAGTAGTGGCGGGGCGGAGTGCGCCAGCAAAGCCCATGCAGTGCTACTGGTGGAACTTAATAGTTTCACAAAAATTATTTATTTCAATTCTTAAAAGTCATTATTTAACAACTACAGTATCATTTGTTTCCTGCCTCTAAAAAGCACTATTCTGCACTCCCCTCTGACACACAGAAGGTGGTGCACTTACTGGTTGTTTTTGTGATGAGGACTAAAAGTGTCTGGACTTTTGGTTTGCTGCCTCATTTGGTGTGGGGGGATTAATGTTGCTCGCTGATGTCTCAGAAATTATTGATTTATTTTGTATTCATTACAACTGCAAGCAGTGACTTTTTTTACAAGCTCATTTTATTTCATTAGAAAACAATATTAAAAAAACATATTTTCAGGGCACCTTAAAGTTGAGTTAATATGCCTTGACTCCAGGCTTTTCTTTTTATTACACTAATTGTACAAGCAGTTAACATTCTTTAGAAAAAATAGTCCAATGAAGAAATGTAATTTTTTTAAAGCTGCAAAGAGGTTAACGCTCTTTCCTCCCTGCGAAAAGACCCTGGTTCAAGTCCTGGCTGGGGGACCTGAAATAGAATCATCAGTCGGGGGACATTTCTATGTTGAGTTTGCATGTTCTCCCTGTGCATGTGTGGGTTTTCTCCGGGGTCCCAAAACCTGCTTCATAGGTTAATTGGTTACTCTAAATTGTCCTTAAGTGTGAATGCAAGTGTGTATGGGAGTGTGATTGCGTCGGATTGATGACCTGCCCAGGGTGTCCCCTGCCCTCTCCCACAAGTGACTGGGTTGGGCTCCAGCAGCCCTGTTAGCTCGAAAGGGACAAGACAGGATTAGGAAATGGATGGATGGAGTCATTGCCTTATTTCTTCTTCCTTTAACATTGAGAGTTGAGTCATCTGGACCCCACAAGACTGAACCTTTTTTCTTCAATGATTTGTGATCTTCACTGGTGTCCATGGATTACATGAAATCCTCTTCACCTTTATCCACCTTTGCCATGGGAGGGATAACACGTCTATGTAAGGGTGGGGTCATCTGGACCCCATAAGATAGCACAAGGGTTAACATGTATCTTTTATAGAGTTATTGGGTTTTTTTGACCAGTAGCATTGGTCAGTAATCATCCTAAGGCTCATATACTGTATTTCCATGTTCTACACATCCCAATTGTGAAAAGCCAAAAAATCAAATATTCTGTATTTGCACACACAGATGAGGCATTTTCTTCAGGTACGCAGCACAAATTTTATAAAAAGACCATAAACAGAGAATGTACTAAAACTGTTTTAAAAAGTTACACCTTTTTAATCCTGAAATATGACTGCACTGTTGTGCAGCGGTCAGCAATCTTACCTCACAATGAGAAGGCCCCGCTTTAAAGTCCGGCTGGGACCTTTTTGTGTGGAGTTTGCATATTCTCGTGCATGTGTAGCTTTTCTCCAGGCGTTCCAGTTTCCTTCCACAGTCCAGAAACATGCTTCATAGGTTAATTGGCAACTCTAAATTGTCTTTTTGGTTTAACTGTGAGGCCCTGCAACACACTTGCTACCTGCTCATGGTGTAGCCCACCATCGCCCAACAGTATTCGGGTTTGTCACACCAGCCCAGAGACCTCAAAAGGGATTGAGTGGGTTTATAAAATGGATTTCTGAACCCACTCAATCCCTAAAAAACGTGAGTTTTTAGAAAGATGTTCCAGTGTTTTGTGTCCATCTCTTTCCTGTCTGGTCCTAGGCACTTTAACATTGGGAGTGGGGTCATCTAGACCCCACAAGACAGTGTGCTGAACCTTTTCTCTTCAATGATTTATGATCTTAGCTGGTGTCCATGGATTACATGAAATCCTCTTCACCTTTATCCACCTTTGTCATGGTAGGTAGAACACGTCAATTTAAAGGTGGGGTCATACGATAGCACAAGGGTTAAAGGTAAACCAATCTGTTTTGAGTTGGGTCGTGCAAAAGGATTCCTCTTGTTCTTGACAGTCACCTCTTGCCTGCACAGTAGAGACAACCTAATTAAATCTGTACCTCACCTATATAGACAGTCATTGGGTGTGTTTGGAAAGATCAGGACTGAATCCATTTTTTATCAATCTCCATTAATTTAGCTTAGTTTTAATCTTTCTTTTGTTTGTTTTTTGGCTCACCGGAGTCAGCTGCTGGAAATTCCAGTAATTTAACCCAAAGTTTTGTGATTGAAGGGGTAAATAATATGCAGATGGGGTATGTTTGTCTGCACACACTTTTCCAGTATTCATCTGCCTTCATGTTCGTGTTTACATCAAAATCCTACGGTATTTTGAGGCCTATTTCTGTGATCTTTTTCCACATCTTAGCCTCATTCAAGTCCCACTTGATTAGGTTTTGTGTCAAAAGATAAGCAGTAACTCCTAGTAAGGGCCTACTGAGAAGTCAACACAGGTTATTCAAGTGTAACTCGGTGTGGCATTTCAACCACAGAGTTTCGCATTCCAGCTCTTTCCTATGGGGGGATATTGATGCTTGCTCTTCAGACCCCCGTTGTACGCATCAACCCATTCGCCCGGAGCTCTTCACATCTGGTGCATCTGTACAACAGAGAGGCAGTCCTCTGCAGGATGCATCTAAACGGAGGACCTCATCAGGATAATATTAATTAAACCCTCCTAACTAATTGTGTGTTGCTTTTTGCTGTCAACCAATTATGTTGTACACTCTTGGGAAGAAGCGGGATCCTCCGCACACTGTGACAATCCAGCTGTCACTGAATTTCAATAAGCATGTATTTAATTAACATACCAGGCCACTGGAGCATATCAATATTTATTCCTCTTGCAGATGAGACAGCGATGCGTTTGTTCTGCCCACTGTATGCTGAAGACACCTGGAGAGCTAACATAGCATACAGACTAAAGATTAGGCATCTTTGATCAAATTTGCCTTATAAACGCAACTGTGAATAATGCAACAGATAATGTATTTTTCACACTACGGTATAAGGCGCATTTAAAAGCTTTTTTTTTTATGACAGTGCGTCTTTATAATCCTGAGCACCTTATTTATAGATTAATTCAAGTTGTGTTTACAAATGTTGAAGCAATTTTGAGAGGTACACGGCGTTCTTTTGAAGTGTTTGGGTGTTTTCTGTTGATACGCTAACAGCTAACGTTTAGCGGTGTTGGACTGTGTTTTTTTATACATGTTACTAGAAAGGTTTGGAGTTAGCGTAGTAACATTTGTTTTGGCTTGTTCAGTTACTCCAGTCTTTCTTTTTTAATATTGCAAACAAGGTTGGGTGTTTTTGTGAATATGGTAACGCGGCTAATGTGTAGGGGTGTCTGTTTTTTTTTACATTTGCCTAACAAGGTTGGGAGTTAGCTTTTTCACAGTTACATTTATTTTAGCGGTATCAGTCTGTTTTTAAATTGCTGAAGTCAACGTTGGAAGGTAGCGGTAGGCTATTGTAAATACGCTGACGCTGCTAACGTGTAGTTATGTCACGATTTTTTTACGTGTAACTAACAAAGTTGGGAGTTAGCATATTCACAGTAACGCTTGTTTTAGCAGTATCAGTCTTTTTTTTTAAATGTTGCAAGCAACGTTGGTTGTTAATGTGAATACGCTAAAGTGCCTAACGTGCAGAGGTGTTAGACGTTTTGTTTTGCTATGTTTTCTAACAAGGTTGGGAGCAAGGCCGAATCCTAATTCTTCCTCTACCCCTCTAGCTCCTCTCTATTGCCCCAATTGTAGGGGCATTTTGAAGCTGTAGGGGTATACCAATAAACGCATATCCTAACGTGCTTTAAAGCACAGAAGTTCACATTTCAATGGCGGCAATGGCTGAGGCGGTAGAGCGGTTCGTCCAATGATCAAAGGGTCGGCGGTTTGATCCCTGCTTCCCCCGTTGTGTTCTTGGGCAAGACACCTCACCCTCCCTGCCTCCAGTGCAACTCCACTGGTGTGTGAATGTCTATGAATGTCCCGGTGATGGTCAGAGGGGCCATAGGTGCAAGCAGGCACGCCTCTGTCAGTCTGCCCCAATGGAGTTAAGGCTACATCAGTGGCTTACTATCCCCAAGCATGAATGAGCAGTAAACGAATAATGGACAAATTGCGCAAAATAAAGATGAAGTGCAGATAAATCTAATCCAATATTATTATTAAGTCATGAATTTTTGTTTTACCATGACTTTTTAAAATTATAAAACCAACATTTTCATGTATTTTATCGCAGCTACGCCCTAACGTATTAATGATGTCATCGAGTGGTAGTAGCGTCCGAATTTGAAGACACTATTTTTTTCATATCACTCTGTTAGGAGGGTAAAATGTAGAGGTAGGGAGAAGCCGAAGGGGTAGGGAAATACTTCAGATTTGGCCTATGTGTAGTTATCTTTTTTTTTTTAGCTTTATCTTTTTAAGGTTTTTTACATGTTGCAAACAGGGTTAGAAGTTCCAGGTATTGTAAATACCCCAACATGGCTAACACTTCTAAGTTGGATAACATGTAGCATGTAACAAGCACGTTCTAGAATTACACTTAGTCTACTGACTGACTTAGCTTTAACTCTTTTGTCTTGCTTAATGCTCCTTACAGTTCGTTGCATCCTCTGTGTTCTATAGTGCAGAAAATACTACACTGACACTATAGCTGATAAGTGGTACTAAGTAAAAGTATAGTAAAGGGAAGATATAGGGAAAAAAAAGTTTTGTTTTTCCTCAACAATTCCCTTGTCCTCAGTATTTATCCCATGCCTTTTTATTTTTTTAAGCCTCCGTTTTGACAGCACAACAGGCATCATCCATCAACTAGATTTACCCTCCGGTACCCTAATATTTAGGAGACGGTCTAGAGTCATAACTCTAAAGCTAACAAATGCATTTGGGAGGAAAAAGATCCTGCATTTGTGTGTGTGTGCACAAATCTGCCTGTGCCAGAAGAAGATTCATAGGTATGAAGGATCTAAAACTGACAGAGAGAGCTAAACTCAAACTCAATAGCTGTCATGCCATAGGCAACTGGCCGAGTATTTCCCCGTTTTATTTTTGTTTGTTTTTTCCTGCTGGGTCAGCAGAAAAAAGTGCACAAGGCAGCATCAATAGATTCATCCGTGATATCAGGAGGAGGAGAAGGCCCATCTCTGTAGTGAAAGCCTCCTCCCTCCCTTCCTTTCATTTTACCTGCTTTCTCATACCACTGTCACATATAATGAGGCCCAAGCTGGAGATGGAGGGAGCCCGAGAAACAGCAAAAAAAAAAAAAAAATGTAGTCACCGTGGCACAAACAACAGCCGCCGAGGCACAGCAGAGCAAAATTGAAAAGCTACATATTTTAGCATAATGCTCCACAGCTTCCCCACACAGTCCCTAGTGCTTCACACAGCAAAAGAGCTGTGTATTATTCAATGATGTGTCTACCGAACCAGGGGTCCCACATGGCCTGCGAGGTCACAAATTCAAATGATATCATGTGTTCCGACAAATGGTACCCCGCAGGGACACGTTTTAGGAATTCTCTGAAAGCTGTATTTTTTTTTTTTTTTAAGCTCAGGCCACAGCGTGTGCTGAGAAGATTGAAAAGCCTGGATTGGAAATAGACTGAGATTGCATATGTTCTGTAGTAACTACAAATTTCTCTCTTGACCAGAAAAGTCAGAGGCTCCATCGTCTCATTTTAGTACAAATTAAAGACAAAAGTATGTGAAGTAGTACTTCTATCCTGTTCATTTACACTTGTTTTTGGCCAAAGAATTTTATCAAATAAAGCACTCTTTTCTCACTAGCCATACTTTCATTACAAACGTTTCAACACCCACAACCCAAGAGATGCAAACTCATCAGGTTTTTTGTACCCAGATAAATTAACTGAGAACTGGACAGTTACCATAAAAAAATGGCTTACTTTCGACTCCAATGAAGTCGAAAGTAAGTCCTTCTAGACGTCGTGATACGGTTGTGGCAGAAGCAGATATATTAAAGTTCATAAGCAGTTTTTCGTCTGAGACAAAATTTCTATGGCAACCACTCTCGCCAATCAAGAATGGACATTGGACATCCACGCCACCCCGGGCCACACGAATTCTATGAATTAAATATTTTGTACGTCTTATGTGAGACGAGATGCTTTTATTGAGGCTTCGGATTAGGCAGTTTATATATTTAATAACTTGCACTACAGAAATTTTTTTTTTAAAAAGCGGGATTAGTAAAATGTATCAGAACAAGAACGGTTATTCTGACAAATAGATTGAGTGATTACTGTTTATTTCTCCATAGAAGCCTGAAGAATTTTAGCTTCTTGGAGCCAGCGGGTACTTTCTATTTGATACACTAGGGGGGAGGGGGCGCTCAGTCCAGTTCCGATATACCATTAATCATTAAAATCCTCTACAATTTTAAAAGCAAATTTGTTGTAAATTCAACTTCAGCAACAAATAGTTCCATTTTGGCCTGAAAAAAAAACCCAAAATGCATCCACTGCTGCCAAATAGAAATGTTTTTTGGGAACATTGGTTTACAGCTAAAAATATATTTTTTTGAGCATTGTGATTATTCAGAGAAAAGTACGAGGCTGATTTGATTCCCTTGCCGAATTTTCTAGCTTTATACACTTTTCTCAGACATACATGAACCTTTTCCACCCTTTTCTCTTTTGTATAAACTCTCAAAGTTCTTTGTAGAATATTAAGACCAGTATTATAGAAAGATTTAATCACGTTCTCAGATTTACAGCAAACTGAACGCATTGCAGAACAAAGTGTGCTCTAAAAGTAGTTATTTTTTTAAAAAGCATGCAAAGTTGCTGAAAAAAAATCAGCAAAGGAGCAAGACCACGAAAAGTGAATTATGAGGGAACACTGATTCATGTTAAGGACTCATTAGGACTCTCCTTTAGCCAGGGGCAGAGCTAGAAAATTCTATAAGGGGGGGGCGGGTAGAGTGGAAGGCCAATATCAATGAAATTATCAAAAATTTCTAACAGTTTTGTTAATATTATTGTTTTTAATTTATGTAAAAATATCGCTTTTGTTATTTTTGCAATGCTTAAGGCAGCTTGTTGTCATGAGATCTGAGACTTTGAAACAGACCCAGATGCTGGAACCCGGAAGGATTATGGTAAGTAGTTTGATTTATTTTTCTTGCAGGTGATTTTCCAAAGGCGAGGGGTCTTCGGCTTGAGGCTGCAGGTGGGTAGCAGGAAGTTGTGGCGTGGCTGAAGGGCATCTGTGAAGGCTGAGCGGGCATGAACAGCTGACAAGGTTGAGCGTGGCTGGAATGGACAGGTCCAGAGGAAATCCCAGGTAGCACTCGTGGAGATATTATCCTGGAAGCGAGGCGGAAAGGCATTACTAAACGAGAATATTTTTTAGGCAAAAACATGAGAGACCTTAAGAAGGCCGCAGGGCTGATGAGGTGAGTGGCAACACCTGGGAGTCCTCCGGAGCAGAGCAGAGAGGGGGAGGAGCTGCCAGAGGCACCATGACACTTGTGTTGTCAATATTTTGTCAATATTGATACAAATATTGACTCAAATATTGGGGGTTTCCTGTGTGTGGTAGGGCCTCCCGGGTGGGGGGCGGGGCAGCTGTCCCCCTTTGACCTCCTGTAGCGCCGCCCTTGCCTTTATATGATGTTTATTTGAGGTAGGTAACATTACAACATACAAGGTAAAGATTTCAGAAAATAACTTAAAAGTCTCAACAGCTATTATGTGTAATATTTATACACTTTTAAGGTAAAAACTCTTTGGGAACTTTTACATTTTTTGGAAAACAAATACATTTTCCAACAAATCATGAAATAGTAGCTTTAAAATATTTGTGCTGTAGACACGTTTACCTTCAGCCGGTTGTGTAATCTGTTTTTTTTTTCTCTTTCCCAGCTAACCTTATCCAAATTTAAACCTGCAAATGTTAAAAGCTTTTTTTTAGATATTTCCCAATTTTTTTATTTTCCTTATTTGTGTTATTATTTCTTTTTAAATAACCGGGCTTGCTTTAGCAAGTGGATTCTAGATCCATCCAAGATGTCTTTTTCTGTGACAAGTGTTATCGTATCAAACTCTGATGAGTAGGAAGAAGGGGAAGTGGAGTAATTACCAGAAACACGTGATTACAATGTCATTTGGCTGACAAGTCCTAATTAGAGCCGTCCCATCTTGTCATTTTTACTCCAGTGAAAGTCCGTGACGGCAGGGGACCTAAACTCAGCTGTGAACTCTGCCTTCATCGGAATCCACACACGAGACGGCCCTTTTACTCATTTGTGTCACTTCACTCATTAAGATTTTAATGGCCCTTATATTAAGCTTCACCGGCACAATGTCTGCATCTCTTTTTACGTAACCTTCACTCCTTTTGTCAGGTTGACTTCGGTGAACAAAGCATGTGTGGCGCAGGAAAAACCGCGAGAGAGACACACTTTGTGTGTCTGCCAGAGAGCGCAGCAACTTTTGTCGTCGTGCCACCTGCGTTCAAACAAATCGCACAATGAGTTACAGTGTGAAATCCTCTTGGAGCCCAGTTTTTATGAGGCCGGAAATGTTACTGCTTTCTTTAGGAATATGAATTCAGTTTTAAATTATTTATAAGTCATATTTTAACCTAAATTTACTTTGAAACCAAGCGGACATTACCTAAAGGTCCTTCTTTGACTGGACTATCGCATTTTATCTGAATTATATTTAAATAAAACATCTTTTTTTAGCTGTATTTGTACCAAGTTTCCAGAGAAGTCTTCTTTCTCTTTCGGCTTTTTCCCATCAGGGGTCACCACAGCGAACAAGTCGCATGGCTTACTTGGCAATGTTTTACGCCGGATGCCCTTCATGACGCAACCTTCTCAAAGCAGCCGGGCTCGGGACCGGCAGAGAAGTAGAGAAGGGAACAGGGAGCAGCCCGGAGTCGAACCCAGGTTTCACGGCAGAAGGCGCCCCAAACCAGCACGAGCTAAACCGGCTCCCCCAAGTTACCGGAGAAGTAAGACATTATCATTTTAACCTACGTTTTTACACAAGTGGAATTAAAAACTACTTAAAGACCCACTCGGACAACCTTTTTATCTATTTTCAAACCCTTCCCAGTGGTCTTTTAATTATGATTATGCCTTTTTTTTATAACAATAATAATAATAATAATAATAATGGATTGGATTTATCTGTGCTTTTCCACATGCTCAAAGCTTTTACAGTGTGTCCATTATTCATTCACTCCTCATTCATACTTGGTGATGGTATCTACTGATGTAGCCTCAGCTGCCCTGAGCCAGACTGACAGAGGCGGGGCTGCCAGTTTGGGCCTACGGCACCTCTGACCATTAACGGGACATTCATACACATTCACACAAACTACATTAAAAAGCTGTTTTAAGAAAACACAAAAACAAAGTTAAGTAGCAATATATAAAAAATTACAATAGTTATTAAAAATAAATTAATTTAAAAAATAAGAAAAATAATGAAAACATTACTGTTATTAAAACATAATGTGATAGTGTGTTTGACACACAAAACACTTATTTGCGATAAGCGACAGAGTTTTCCGTGTAAACAGACACAGAGAAATATAAGAAATTCGAATAAAAAGCTGGAATTATGACTTCTTTTTGTCTGATTCACATATTATTCTTTGTTTCGGGAATCATCTGTGTGGTTACATTGTATGACAGCAGCATCTGGCGGCGTTTGAGCATGACGCCACACATCACGGAACAACAACAACAACCCCGAAGTTGCACAGAGGAGTCAGTGAACTATTCCACGCCAAACAGCAGAACAATTAATTACAGCCGGCGTGGTATGATATGTGAATTAAATAAATTTCCCATCAAATTACCTCGGGAGATTTCAGACAAGTGAACTGCGGAGAGGAGAGCTCAGCATCAGCAGCCGGGGGGGCTGACGCTTCGATTAATTGCACCAACTCTGTCACTTAAAAGAGAATGCATGCGTAAATGGGAGGAGCTAGCGCCATGTACAAGTCACATTTTTTTACATTTACTCGTGGTAATGAAGTGTTCTTTCTTCTCTGGTAATGAACGCTCACAGCATCACAGGAGCTGTAATCAGCATTAGTTCTAAAATGAGTTTGGATGGGAGGCTATTCATTCAAATGGACCCTGAAGGATCCCACAGCCATGTAATTTTGAACAACTCTGTGCAGCTTTTAAAGCTTTTAATCCATTTAAGGCCCTTTTTTTTTGCATGTGTGTGTGTTTCTTAATGCACGTCCTGCTTTTGTAGAGCTGTTTTCCATCACAGCAGGCAGTTGTTGCCAGCCATAGAAACTGAAAACCCTGTGAGCACCACCTGTTGCCAAACGCTAGCAGAATAATACTTTTGATTAGGTTCTAAATGCATCATGGGCTTGTTGGCTCTTCTTTTGCCCTTCCCTGCATCAACTCCACAAATACACTGCTCACATTAAGTTTGGGATATTGAGAATAACTCAGTGGATGTCATAAACACAGTGTTTGTGTCCCTTCACAGATTTTTGGGATAGGGAGGTATTGCCTTAGCCTAAATCCCATAGACCTCAATTGAGAAATACTGAGTCATATTTGTCAGAATAACCGTTCTTGCTCTGCTACCTTTAATTTTTATATTTTTTTCTGTGGTGTAAAGTTATTCAAGTAAAAAATTGGCCAATCAGAGGCCTCAATAAAAGTATGCAGCCTCATGTCTCACTTTTCAAGTGGCATGCTTTCAAGTAGGGGGTGTGGACTTCCAACAAGCTCACTCTTAACTGGCGAGAGTGGTTGCCATAGAAATGCTGACTCAAGACTGTCTCGGACCAACCACTGCCTATTGGGGATACCACAATTTTCTTAATTTCTTAAAGTAATGATGGCCACTCGTTTTTCGGTACTTAGAATTTGTATTATGGCAAGCAAAAAGCAGCTAACAGTCTATTAAGTAGGACTATCAGCTGTGTATTCACCTGACTTCTACACAACAGATGGTCTGATGGTCCCAACCCCATTTATAAGGCAAGAAATCACACTTCTTAAACCTGAAAGGGCCCACCTGTGAAGTGAAAAACATTTCAGGCGACTACCTCTTGAAGTTCATCAAGAGAATGCCAAGGCAGTAATCAAAGCAAAAGGTGGCTACTATGAAGAACCTACAATATGACATATTTTCAATTCTTTCACACTTTTTTGTTATGTATATCATTCCATATGTGTTTATTCATAGTTTTGATGCCTTCAGTGTGAATCTACAATTTTCATAGTCATGAAAAGAAAGAAAACTCTTTGAATGAGGTGTGTCCAAACTTTTGGTCTGTACTGTATGTTTTACTATCTAGTAATTAGGACTCAAAATGTGATGTTATTGTTGTTGGACCTTTTTGCTTTCCAGCAGCTTCTTAGCTCACTACAAGGACAAGGTGACACGCAAATAAGTAAAAAAAAACAACAAAGTGCTAATGAGTTGGCTGACACGTCATTATTTTTTGCATAGCTACAAGCTTTTTTATCTGTTGAGGTGCTAATGGAACTAATTAAAGAAGGGAGAAAAAAAAAACAACTACACAACAAAGAAACAAATTCTAAAATTACTTTGTTCCAGCATTTAGTTTTCAAACAGGTCCCTCTACCATGAGGCCAATTGTTTTTATTTGTCACTAGATCTGGTTCCTCCTATTGAATCTAGTACCAATGAATCAGAAGTACTTTGCAGGAATCTTGTTACGTCTTTAGCCTTTAAAAGGAATTGCTTGCTTGAAAGCAAACTCACATTGCTATAAAAACTCAAAAGGAACATTTCAATTATTACAATAAAAAGAAATGTACACGGACTTGTATTTTAAAAATTTTAAAATAGATTTATTTTCTTCTGAATACATGTAAAAAGTCCAGCTGTGATTGTTAACAGTTGTGGTGAAAGAAAGTTTTTAGGGGTTGCCATCCAAAAAAAAAATTATGCCCTGGAGGAAAAAAAAAAAAAAAGATGCAGGCTGTTGCATTTTTGTTTCTCTCAAAATGCTACAAAGCAAAAACAGACGGGAGTATTTCCTGCAGACAGAACCCCTTAGAGACTCATCTCCCAAAAGGCTTTTACTGCTAGAGTTTTAAAATGAGATGCACTATGAACTTTCCCCAGAGAAAAGGTAGCTGCCAACCCAGAGAATCCACTTTATATTTCAATCCCTGGACCTTTGGGGGAAAAAAAATGCAAAAGCTGCATAAGAGACATAAATTGATAAAAGTACAGCACTCCATTTGAAAAAAAAAACTATCTAGTTATTGAATTAAGTACTATCACTCATATATTAAATGTCCCTGTGGAGATAAATTAAGTATTTTCCTTTTTTAAGAAAGGAATATAATTGTCTCCATTACTATTACTATTCTCTTGGATACAAAGACAATGCAAACCCTAAAAGGCTTTTTGACAAACATCATAAGCAGGTGTTCCATCTTTCTATTTGCATCACTGTAACTACCGTATTTTCCACACTAGAAGGCACACTTAAAAGCCTTATTTATTATTTATTCTTTTACAAATTTCAAACAGGTTTGGGTGTTATTGTGAATGCGCTAAAGACTGATTTCCACTGGTCCGTCTGCAGTGCGTCTCGGTTGCATGGACACAAAAAAATGTAAATAAAATTTTAAAAAAGATCGTTGTTGAATCAATCAGAATGTTTACATCGCCTCCGTCATGTCACTATTCCATGTCCTTCCGCACAGCGACGCAAGCTAATTTTGTGCCAGAAAAGCCAGGGAACTGGAAAGAGGTCCAGGTTTCAGAAGAATCACTTCTGTTGTACTGTCACAAGAACGGGGAAAAAAAGCTGGATCCAATTGCAGCAGGTTTATTAGCTCAATGCCACACACGTGGATCACTGAATGCTTGGAGCTGTACAACATCAACAGGACTCAAAGAGCCTTCATAGGAAACTCAATGAAGCTGTGGAAAACCACCCTTGAAGCCAATGGGAAGCCACTTACACAAGTGTCCATCAAATGTGGGATATACCAAGGTGATGCTCTGCCCCTCTGCTGTTCTGCATAGGTCTGAACCCCCTCAGCCAAATAATCAACAAGACTGGCTATGGATACCGACTCAGAAATGGGGCCAACATCAGTCACCTCCTCTACATGGATGACATCATGCTAAGAGCGAGCGTGACATTGACTCCCTGATCCACACCACCAGGATCTACAGTACTGATATTGGGATGTCATTCGGGCTCGAGAAATGCAGCCAGATGGTGACAAAGAGAGGCAAGGTAGTCCACACAGGAGGGGTCTCACTCCCAGAAGAAACAATAGCAGACATTGAGGACAGTTACAAGTACCTTGGAATTCCGCAGGCAAATGGCAACCTCGAGCAGGCAACAAGGAAAGGTGCAACAGATAAATACCTCCAACGAGTGAGGCAAGTCCTGAGAAGCCAGCTCAATGGCAAAAATAAGACGTGGGCAATAAACAGCTACGCACTGCCAGTTATCAGATACCCTGAAGGAATAATAAGATGGCCAAAGGAAGAGATACAGACCACAGATGTTAAAACACGAAAGCTCCTCACCATGCATGGAGGATTCCATCCTAAATCCAGCACCCTGAGACTGTATGCTAGCCGCAAGGAAGGACGCAGAGGATTAGTGAGCGTAGAAGCCACTATCCAGGATGAAACATCCAAGATCCATGAGTACATTAAGCTCAAAGCCCCAACCGACAGTGTGCTCAGTGAATGTCTCAGACAATGGAGAGCTGAGGATGCAATGCTGAAGGACAGATCCTCACGGGAGGACAAACTCCTGCATGGGATGTACCAACGGTCCATAACTGAAGTGGCTGATATCAAGAAGTCCTATCAATGGCTAGAAAGGGCTGGCCTACAGGACAGCACTGAAGCGCTCATCCTGGCAGCTCAGGAACAAGCCCTGAGCAACAGAGCGAGAGAGGGTCAGATCTACCACACCAGACAAGACCCAAGGTGTAGGATGTGCAAAGAGGCGCCTGAAACAATCCCACACATAAGGGTGTAAGATGCTGGCAGGGAAAGCATACATGGAGCGCCACAATCAAGTGGCTGAAATAATATACAGGAACATGTGTGCAGAATATAGACTGGAAACCCCAAGGTCAAAATGGGAAACACCTCAGAAGGTGGTAGAGAATGAGAGGGCAAAGATCCTGTGAGACTTCCAGATCCAGACTGATAGGATGGTAATGGCGAACCAATTAGACATTGTAGTGGTGGATAAAGAACAGAGGAAAGCCGTTGTGGTGGAAATACCAGGGAATCAGAGAAGAACTGGAGAAAGCCTGGGAAGTGAAGGTGACAGTGGTGCCTGTGGTAATTGGAGCACTCGGGCCAGTAACCCCCGAGCTGGAAAAGTGGCTACAACAGAAACCTGGAAAGACCTCAGACCTCTCAGTCCAGAAAAGCGCAGTGCTAGGAACAGCTAAGATACTGCGCAGGACCATCAAGGACCTGCCAAGGGGCGTTTGTGTATATATGTATACACATGTATAGATAGATAGATAGATAGATAGATAGATAGATAGATAGATAGATAGATAGATAGATAGTATATAAATATTTGTTTTGCTGAACTTGTAAAAATATGTTTGAGAAGGGGATAAGCAGATGTCAATGCTTATTTCTTTATTTACATTTTATATATTAATGATAATAATTATAAACATACATAATTTTTGTTCATCCATCTCATAATTTAAGAACGTTTTTTTCTTTTTACAAGAAATTGTTTCATGTATTGATTCTCATGGTTATTCCACAGTCCTGCACAGAGACACACATACGTTTAAGTTTTCTGTTTAAAAATACCTTGATCACCTTGAAAATGTGAATACTTTTTCTGAATATTACAAGGTAATTTTTATTACTAGCTTTATAGAGGTGTTAAAAATGTTGTGATTATGCTAAAGCTTCTAATGTGGCTAACGTGTAGCGTGTCACAAACACATCTATTAAAGACTGACTCACTAATGAACTCACTGTGATCTCAATTTTTTATTTTTATTTTGCATATGTTCTCTAGTGTGTATTTTATTTTGAAATGGGTTTGTGTGATTTCCTGTTGTGTCTGCTGCTGGTGTGATGAGTTCATGGATGGGGGAGTGTCTAAATAAATAAATGTGGCGGTCACTCGCAGCTGGTGTCTGGTTGAGAGTTGAGTCGGAGAAAAAGGAATTGTTCTTGAATATGTTTTTGCAATGAGGGATTTTGTGGTGCGGTTTGGACTTCAGGGCCACCGTAGAAAATTTAATGTAATGTATAATGCTATTTTTACCCAACAAATACCAAACAACTACCACTTTACCATTTATAAACCAGATCATTTAAGAAAAAAAAGGTCCTTTATTTGAAATTCAAAGAAGATAAGTTGAGATTGATTTACTAATATAAGCCAATAGCTCTCTCTGTAACTCACACTTATCATTTGTTCAATCGTTTCACAAAGTTTAGCCTTTAAGCTTCAGGGTGAACGTTAATTGAAAACAGTTTATTATCATATTAAAGAACAGGACTTACTTTCATGTTGTCATTTTTCCGGGTAGCTCTCTGACCTTATCTGCTGCAACAATAAAGGAAAAGCTTTATGATAAGTGTCTTTTCATCTTTAAAACACCCTTTTTTTTTAGTTGAAACGAAGGACGGCTGTATAGGGATGGAAACCAAGTAGTTAGTCCAACAGAAAGTGACACAAGAGTTGATGATGTGCTCTTTTATCGTTTATGAAGCATCCGCTCTGTCCACTAAATCACCTTCAAATGGGTCAGCTCTGAATAAGAATGGGTTTTGGAGGGCTTTTCCACTTTGTTTCAGATCGAAAATCACCTTTTTTCATTAAAACTCTGTTCATTTTCATGCAGGTTTCCTGAGAGTCCAATGACGAGCCACAAATTCTAAACTTAATGGCACAACACCAAGAGGCATTCGGTACGTAAACATGTAGCTGATTTAGATGCTTGACAAGCTGCCAATGGGAATTCCCCTTTAAGCAAACGCACCAGGAGCAAAGAAAAAGTCAGTGGTGCCGTACACCTAGGCAGAGACACTACATTTTCCTCTCAAAACAAAAGAGTCCCTTAGACCTGTCATGGGGCAATAACAACATAAAAAAAGTAAAAAGATTGCGTGTTAAAGAAACTTAGACCTGTTGTTTGTTCGGCACCCAAGCTGTTGCAGATGCGGCGAGAAGGGGCGCATAATACCAAATGACGCTTGCCTGACACACCGTTGTCTGTCTGTCATTGATAAAAGTTGGGAGCGTAGATATTCTAAGACGAAGACGGGATGCATTTCTCCTATCGGGATAACTGTCTGATCGGGATTTGCTGGTTGGAATCACATGAAAACAAATCCGAGCGCTGCCTTTGCCTTTTTGCTTTGCCTTTTTTTTTTTCCTTCTCTGAAACGGAGCAGATCATACCCTAATCCCTCTGTGCTGTCTATGCAAATCACATGTCGCCGGGTTGATATCCATTATGCTGCTAGGCTCTGGCTGGACATGAAGCTCTCTTGTTGTTTACATCAACTCTGACTCAGAGGACTATCGGGTTTATGCAGCAACGCTGTGTGGGAGTGAAGGAGATACAGTAACAAAGCCATCCGAGTAAACTGGCCTCAATCAAACGTACTGTATCTTTGTTCTCCATGGCAGTGCAGACATTTCTATCACCCTATGCTTTTTTTTCTGCACTCAGCTGAACTCAATCAAAGCGTAAAAACTACTCAAGCCACCGTCTACACACAAACCAACACTCAGCTCCTCATTTACACACCAGAAGTGGTCTTTATATCTGACAATCCGCTGCATGCAGCCAATTTAGACAGCTGGGTCTGAATGCTCAAACATCCTAACAAGATGTGAAGCTTTGGAGGCTGTAACAGCATCAACAACAATTACATTTGACACATTTTCCTCCTGGTCCAGAGGGAAATGGAAAGCACCTTTAAGAAACGAAAGAAAAAAGATCACACGTTTGTTCCTCTAAGGCAACTTTACCTTTCTTAAAGTCAGATGTAAAACATTTCTACTGTCATGTTCACATTGGTTGTCAGTTGTACTATAAGGTCACAGGCTATTAAAATCCAAAAGACCATTTTTTATGCTGTAATCTATCTATCTATCTATCTATCTATCTATCTATCTATCTATCTATCTATCTATCTATCTATCTATCTATCTATCTATCTATCTATCTATCTATCTATCTATCTATCTATCTATCTATCTATCTATCTATCTATCTATCTATCTATCTATCTGTAATATATAAAAAAAACAAAATCATGTCTGTACTATTAGAAGCTGATTGTGAAACAATTATATGAATTACATTGACATATATTTTGATGAATATTTAAGATTACAACATGATAGAAAGTTCTGTCAGTTTCTTTCAAGGCCTTGTTAAATTTGACCTGTGTGTTCGTAGTTTTCATGTCATCTATCCCGCATTGCATGGCTAGCTCCTGGGGTTTATTTTACCCTATCACGTGACCGAGAAGAGCCCCTTGGTCTGCGTCAAGAGTGACATAGACGGATGTAACAGAGAATCGGGCAATTTTTCAGAATAAAACATCTTTCAGATTCTGAAATAAATAAAACGGAAGTCATGTAAATTATTTATTCTTTCTGTGCAGCCCGGTACCAAATGACCCACAGACTGGTGCCGGCCCTCAGCCAAAGGGTTGGGGACCGCTGAATTAGAGGATGTTCGATTGGCTGTTCTGCATGTTAATCAAGTGATGAACTTCATGGCAAGGATGATGATTGGCTGATGGCATTTTTTTATCTCTATATTTTTTGGTTTACAGTAATCCATCCCTATAACGTGGTTTACTTTTCACGGTTTCACCACTTCACGGATTTGTACCGTAAATTGTGTTCTGCATTCTGATTGGCTAAAAAGTCACTCCGCTTCTTCTTTACCTGTGCGTCAATAACGTTGCAGTTTAATATGTGCACGTATGTAAAACAGCTTGCCAAATTTACATTACGTTCGTGCAACATTTCTTGATGGTGGCTTGTTGTGTATAAGGATTTTTTTGCAAAGAAGAAAAAAGAGCGACAACAACTGCCTATCACTGTGTTCTTCTCCCGGACAAAAACAGCTGCACCGTAGGCTTCAAAAGAAGAAAACACTGCAGAGCGGAGTCAGGATGCAGCGGCTCAGTCTGAAGAGCAGTGAAATACACCTTAGTCACATTTTTCCGACTGTACTTTGTATTTTTTTCATAATCATTTTAAATTGTCTCCCGTTTAATCCAATTACTCGGGTCGCAGTGGGCGGTGCTAATCTCCGCAATTTGAAGCCTTCTGTTCACATTGATGATTAAAATATTATTTGACAGTACAGAAGTTATTTGTTGAAAAAAATGTTTCTAAAGTACTTTGATTTGTGAAACAAATGCTTGAGCCTGTAAAATGGGTTGTTGTTTCTTTTCAATGTATAATAGAGTATTTAATTGTATAGGTTTCTAATTCACTGATTTTGTCTATCACGGATTCTTTTTGGAATGTAACCCCTGCGAAAAACAAGGGTTTACTGTATTTATATTTGATGACTCACTTGATCTACTCACACTTCCCTTGCAATCAATGTATTGGACATCCCCATCTTAGGTTGGGCAAAGCAGAATAGTGATAGGAAAAACAGAGCACATAAAGGCAATATCCTGTGAAAAAATGCAAGAAAGAAAAGATTGTTTAAAAAAAATGGGAACCTTGCTCAACACATTTAACGCTTTAACACTGAAGCATGACCCTGAATTTACACTGGTCCGTCTGCTGTGCGTCTCCGTTGCATTGGGAGTGCATCTCACAACCGTCAGTTAGTTTACATTGACTCCATTGAGTCGCCGTTCTGTCCCTGCCCTTCCACTCTGACTCCAGGAAATGTGATTTGTCCTGCCCGGCCTGTGTTGAGTAATTTGTTCATCTAAAACCTGGCCCCATGCCCTCACTTTCCTCATTGAGTCCTTGTAAAATGCAGGGTTTTTTTCTAAATGTTGTGTTTTTTTAATCCCAAAAGTAAACTGGTGTCTCCCATGGGGAAAATGGACGCCGTTCTTTTCTGTGGTGTTCGTTCCATCCATCCATCCATCCATCCATCCATCCATCCATCCATCCATCCATCCATCCATCCATCCATCCATCCATCCATCCATCCATCCATCTTCTTCTGCTTATCTGGGCCTGGGTCGCGGGGACAGCAGTATAAGATGCCCAGACTTCCCTTACCCCGTCTGGGGGTAACCCGTGACATTCTCAGGCCACCAAAGAGATATAGTCTCTCCAGCGTGTCCTGGGTCTTCCCTGGGGCCTCTGCCCAGTGGAACATGCCTGGAAGACCTCCCCAGGAAGGCGTCCAGGAGGCATCCAGACTAGATGCCCGAGCCTCAACTGGCTCCTCTCGCTGTAGAGGAGAAGAGGTTCTACTTCGAGCTCTCCCTATCTCTGAGGGAGCGCCCAGCCACCCTAATGAGGGGCTTTGCTTTCTGGCTCTGACTATTCACCACAACAGACCGGTACAGTGACCGCATTACTGCGGACACTGCTCGGATCCGCCTGTCAATCTCGTGCTCCAGGCTTCACTAACTCATGAACAAGACCCCAAGATAGTTAAACTCCTCCATCTGGGGCAGGAATGCTCCAAGAGATGGCAAACTACTTTTCTTCAATCAAGGAGAATGGAAGTTGATGTGCGGTGATAATGTGCACTATTGCGTGGGCATGTCACCTTAAACATAAATTAAGTTTTAATTTGAAAGTACAACATAAGTTTTTATTTTGAAACCCGGACTTGTTTCCAGTTCCCCAAAATGATACATCAAGAGACTGGAAATGTCATAGTTTGGGTTTCTTTGCCTAAGTTTTTGCTTCCATTTTGTTTCTGTCATGTCTGAGTTCTGCTTCCTCTTTTATTTTGAAGGCTTTCTTTATGTGTTAGTTTTGAGTTTTTCTTCCCTGGTTCCAATCTATCCTGATCGATTTCATCTGTGTCTCGTCAGTCCTGTTTGTATATATGTCTTGTCTCTGCCTTCGTCTTGTGCTGGTCCATACTTTCATTTCCCTTATTGTCTTCTTACCTGTCTACCTGGTTACCATGAGAATTGGTTTTGCTTGTTTTCCCTGCTCTGCATTGCTTTTTGTTTATAGAATTAAAACCCTCTGTACTTGGAGACACCAACCCTCCCTACCTGACAGGAGTAGAACTCCTGCGCAAAGAATGTGTTTTTGTGCGGAGGGTGAACATGGAATGCAGATATGATGGTGACCATGCAAACATTCTGATTCTGTTTTTTGTGTCAACCCAATGCACTGGATACGCACCACAAACGGACCAGTGAAAATAATCCTTTAGCTCCAGCGTTTACTCTTTTCGACTACTGTAACTCTTCGACGGCTTATGCAATCAACGCAATACCAGCGGATTCCACAGTGGGGAAAAAAACAGCTTTGTGCTCTATGCGACAATTTACAGTAGTGATGTACTTTCCCTATTAACATTAATCAGCCGATTCTGTCTTTGATAAAAACAGCTTTTCTATGCGTCAGAATCAGTGAATTCACATTGATCACATGAATTGGCGAAGAGTTACGGTACATCAAAAAGCCAGTGTAAAAGAGTTGAAGTACACCATCTATGGAGTACAATAACTGTGTGATAAAAACCCTTAAGCATCACATAAATAATTGGCTAGAGAAAGAGAGAGGGCAAAATAAACCATGTCTTCAAGTTAACACAGAAACTAGAAAAGATGGAGGATCTTTGCATATTTTTAAGTGCAAAAACCTAATAACCAATCGTTAATTCTCTTAGTCTTTTTGCAGAATACAACAAATTGTTATTATAATATTCACAATGTAAGGTACAGAATTCCACTTTATGTAGAAATTGGCTAATAGTTATACTTTCTTTTTTTATGTTTTGACTGCATAATACGACTTTAATGCGTGGTGTTGAGGCGCTTATTCAAGCACAAACAAAACTGTTGTTGCGTGTGAAAAGGTTGCTCAGTGCTACATGGAAACCTCTGATACTGGCGAGACGCTGAATTGCTTCACTGAACACAAACTCGGGTTGTCAGATTTCTGCAAGAGAAACAAGTTATATGTCTGTGGGATCACAGGGAAAAGTGAAGAAGCGGAAAAGAAAAAGGAACATTTCTGACAATTCTGTCGTGTCACATTTGTTTAGCATTCAAGAGTTCTGGCAGTCCAAGGAGTTGTATTACTTGGAAGGAACGGAAACCCTAGTTTTGCATTTAATTCAATGGTAAAGAGTCACAGTTTGTATATAGAGTCTATTTTACCACTAATCTGAAGTCATTCTTGATACTGCTGGTTAGGTAAAACAGGTATAACTACCAACAGAACAGTTAGATTAGGCTGTGCTCAGTGCACACCTTAAAGTTAACTTACCAGGGCTTAAGTCACAGGATACAGTCAAATGACTAATCAGGAGCAGAGACAAAGGAGGGGTTGAAATCATTCCTGCATCCCTTTAGGCACTGTATGCTGCAGGGCTTCATCGATTTACTCTCACATGAAACGCTGCATGGGGGTCATGGGGGGGGGGGGGGGGTCTTTGACTCAGTAAACCAGTGTCTGTATGTTGGCTTTTGTAATATGCAGACCAGAGGTTTAACAGAGCTTCCTGGGGAAAGTCTGTGATGCAGCACCAGATGGAAGAGCATGAGGAGCGCTGAAGAATCAAAGAGTTCACTCCACTACTTTGCAGACATTTTGCTGACTGGGCTATTTTGACCTTTGGTAAGGGTCATTTGATTCCTTTATCAAAAGATATATCCTTGATCAGGATTATTCTTGGGGAAGAGGTGAGACAACCTGTATAATAAAATATATAGTATTATATAAAGTATAATAAAAGAACTTATTCCACTTGACTGTTTTTGCATCTACAACTTTGATGGAATCTACTTGGATGAAGGAGACTTTACATTGACATCTTGGATAAGTTTTACACTTTACATCCTCTTGATGTTGAGTTTTATGGATGGAATTTTTTATGAATGGAGTTTTGATCTACACCACATAAACGAGGGCTTCCAGCTTGGTAAGAACATCTCAGCATTTATGTAGGTGGTGTCATACTGCTCACTTGTTCAGAGTTCCATCAGTCAATTTGTCAACTTTGGTTGGGTTTTAAGCAGTAATGTTTAATTCCACATTCACACCGGGCATGTGTTGCACATTCAGGAATTTATTTAGCGCATTCTAGAATGTGTGATTAGCATATGGTGTTCACACTGGGCTGTCAGTACCTGATACTACTGCATGTCCGCCAACTACATTTGGAAGAAGTTTGGTGCAAAATGTCAAAATACAAATCTTGCAAATCTTACCCGAGGCTTTTTCTTTCAAAGCTCTGTTTTGATATGTAAAAGGCTCAGTGTCAAACAATTCCAGCCGGGCACGGACCACAAATATTTTCTCTGCAAGGATCAAGTCTCAAACTATTGGCACTGCTGTGAATTAAAAGGGACGCTATACATACGTCACTACCAAATCTGAGTACCTGATCTGTCCAAGTTCAATTTGTTTAACTTTCAATGTGCGTTAAATGGACATACACGGAGAAGTTTTAAACGAGGAAGCCAGAGACACACATTTATGCATGTTACTATTTATGCTACTAAATGCTACTGGCATTTAGTAGCCTCCTCTGTGCTTATGTGGATCCTCTTGGGATGCGAAGGTAAAAATCCTACATGCTCCAACACTTATCTATGGTCATGAGCTCTAGGTTATGGCTGAAAAAAATGGTTGGTAAGATTACAGAGTAGATTTGTTTGGATCAGCCTTAAGGAACAGGTGAGGAACTCTGTTCTTTGGGGAACATAAAGTACAGTACCCCATCACTTTCATACTTGATTGAGTTGAGGCGTTTGCAGAGTGCCTTCAAGGGGGCTTTTATCAGACATGTTTCACGAAGGAAAGCCTCAGGGCAGAAGGAAATGTAGAGACCATACCTCTGACGTGTTGCAGATATAGAATGTCATTAAATAAGAAGGAAGGGAAGGCTATATTCTGTTCTGGACAAGAGTTACGATGGATGGATTGTGAATACAGTTTTCCTTGTTTCTCTCTTTCATAAGTGTCTGTTTATATTTTTGTTGTCCATTAAAACAAACTGTTGTTGAGTCTCTCTTATGGGATTCACATGGTTCTCCAGAATCATTACATAGGCGGGATTATCTTTTGGTTTTGGGAGTAAATTAAGGGCATATTTTAGTAACACCTGTCTTTATGGACATAACCAAACACATTTTGTACGGCACATTTCAGATCTTTTACTCTTTCACACCAGAGTTTTGGCTACAGCGTTGACATTCCATGGACCACAGTAACTCTTCAAGCATTTATGCAACTAATGTATTTCCAGCAATATGCAAAACTTTAATGTAACGTATTGCATGTTGGTGCATAGCCAATAGCCAAACTGTTAAAAAGATACGATAGGTCAAAGAGCGTAAGTGATTTAGGTGTCACCAGTAGGGATGGGTACCGAGCCCCGGTATTGAACGAGCCCCGGGGCAACATTCAACCAGATCGCAGTATCATTAAGATCTGACCTCAGCGGTTCTGCTATCGGTACTACTACTACTAGAGAAGTCGCAATTTTTTTTGTGTCCCACAAGATAAAATCGTAATCTACCATTTTTAACTCACCAAGTCAGTCAATTTTCCGTTAATAAATGATGATATTAATTTCATTATTCTCGCTGAAGAGGAGAGGTCTGTTTGGCTATTTGTGTTCACGGGGGCGGGGCTGTTGTTCAGACAGCACGTAGAGCAAGCAGGCAGGAGGAAGACAGTAGCGTTAGCGGAAGGAGCTTGTCTGCAGCTGTAAACGCCGACCAGAGTCTTTTATGGAATGGAAAGTTCTTCTGGAAAGACAGTCAGGGGCCATCTCGTAGGGGAAACGTGAGGGCCCCCCAAAAAAATCCTTTTATCCCCCTAGACTAAGAACATCCATTTACGAGTAAAATTAATTGAATTTGCATTAGGGCGCCCCTACTATCCTGTCACCTTGCTGCTACGATGACCGTATGTTTACGCTGTCTGTATAGAACACGCTGGGGGGGGCGGGTCGAACACGAGGGAACAACGAACAGGTAGAGAGGTGGGGGCGGGGCTTTGACTAACAGCTTATGATTTCACACCCGCAACAAACTAACAGCTGCTTCTCGTAAAAATAGTTGTCATCCATAAAATTAATAAAATGTATTGGGTTCACTGGATTAAATAAATAAATAGAAAGGAGTCTGCATCAAAGTGAATTTGTTTCCATCATCTCATTCATCTTAACTTTGACAGACAGAAAAGTCTATTCAAGGATGTGGAAAATGGACAAAAGAGCAAAGGAAACATCACGCACATAAAGAATAAAATAATTTAATTAAATAATTAAATAAATATCCTGATAGTATTTTGAATCAATACAGGTACTAAAATTAACTATCACGAGTCACGACATATCGGCAAAAATATTTTTCTATCACACCTAGTGTTGCGGCTCCCTGTGCTTTCATCTCAGTGGGAAACTGATCCAAATGGTTCTTTGAGAGGTTCAGGTTGCAAACCCCTGGTCTAGCACATCCACATGCATTCCAGGTTTGTATTGTAACATCGTGTATAAAGTAAAATGTTTAGTTCAAAAATGCATAATGAGGAAATAAAACCCTTTATGTTTTTAATTTGTCATTTATTTATTTATTTTTCGTCCTCAAAAAGTATCGATAAGAGTATCGTTAAAATACCGGATCGATAAGCAGTATCAATGAGAGTAGTAGTACCGTTAAAACCTTAATGATACACATCCCTACCAGCGACATCTACGGTAAAGGGTTCAAGAGAAATTAATGGCACATTACTCAAACCAAGGTTTCCCAGTTTCTTTACAACACAATGATCAAATTATTGGCCATTCTCCTGTTTGCTCTCCTTCATTCCAACAGTGCGTGTGTCTGCTTGGGTTGTCATGATTTAGCAATGTGTATTCTTGGAGCTGCCAACACAAAAATGTTTACTCTGCTTTAATTTCATATCATGCCTATTTAAGATAGCGGTCAACCTAATTAGTTTTCATAGAATCCTGTGCCAGGAGTCTGAACAGTCTGCCTTTAAATTATAAAAAAAAAAAACACATGGAAAAATTCACACTAGACTGTTTTTGATTTCACGCTTATTCATTGAAAGAGTATTACTTGCATACTTTAAGTGAAAAGTGATGCAAAATGTTGCAAGGATTGAGATAATTTTCCCAGATTGGCAAACTGTAGGGGTGGGGGGACTAGGCTAAAGATTAATAGAAAAGACTCCAGCTCAAGACCCACTTTGCTTAAAATTGCTGAATAGAAGCGCAAAAGCATTTTGCAAAACTGCTTTTTTCGTCTGCTCTGTCCCATTTTTATTCTTTCTGGTGGTCAGCACATTCCGGTCAAGCGTGTCTAATCTAAATGAAGACATTATCCCTTTTTTTCAAGGCTATATGTTCTTTTGAAAGGCAAAATAGCAGCTTTAATGCCGTTATAGGCATCAGGAACGTTTCTCGTGAAAACCTACTTGTCTGCTTCCTGGTGATCAGAAGGAGGTTATTTAGACCGAAAGTCAAACTGTTATTAACAGAATGCTTTGTTCTGGCAAAGATGGAAGTATGGTGCTGACATCATCTATTGATCCCCTAAAAGGCACACTTGTAAGTCTTTTTCAAAAAGTGACAAAGATCCTTTTATATGGATTATTTGGTCATTTGGTAGTATTAAAAAGATCGAAACTTTTATTGTGAACATGCTAGTAATGCAGCGGTCCGGACTGTTTTTTCCAATCTTTTTGTAATACTAACAAGGTTGAAGTTAGTGTAATGTAGTAACATTTGTTATAACTGAATCAATGTCTACTTATGTGTAGTAAACGAGGCCTGGAGATATGGGTATTACGAATACACTAACGCTTCTTAAGGGGCTAACATGTGGTGTGTGACAAAGACACTCTAGAGTTACTGTGAACGCAGTTCATACATTTTAACTAACAAATTATCTGCTTGACCTTTTGTTTTTCTTCATAAATTAGAAGACACAGTGCCTTCACTTTTTATGTGAGTTACTTGGGGCATTAATGTCTCAAAGATCTACCTATATACTGTATATATGTAGGAGATGATCTTCAAGACGTACTTTTATCATTGTTATGGTTATTATAAAGTGCCTGTTCGCTCACCATTTAATTTTTAATTTGTGGTCACTGCTTTCTTTTGTGGAAGAACGGAGCCGGAAGAGAGGCTAACACAGGCTAACAACATTTAGCCTTTGATGAACATAAAATCCATCCGGGAAATGTGGCAATCTGCATCTTGGCTGCACGTAAATATGTGAGAAACAACATCAGCCTTTATTTTGTCAGTACACAACTGAAACACAATCCGTTAACACACGCCCCAAATCCATGGTCCGGAACTGCTGAAACCTTGGGTAATCTGGGCTTCAATAAAAACCGCGGTGGGTTGGAGTGGTCATCTGCCGGGGACTTGACGTGCCGTGGGGCAAGTAACAATTTTCTGACGATAGAATTTCTTGTAGCTCAAGTATTTAAACACATGTGCAGTGACGCATGAATCAGGAGGATGTTCGATTGGCTGTTCTGCATGTCAATCAAGTCATGTACTTCTCGGTGAGGATTTTGATTCGCTGACAGATTTTTTTAGAAGCATATTTTATTTTTTTCGGTTATTTATCTTTGCTGGCCTGCGATCTACCTTCATGCCCTTCGTCGACCCGATTACGATCGCGATCGTAATGAAGCACCTGCCCTAGTGCAATCGCGTGCAATGTCGCGTCATTTGACCTGAATTTGTTGGAGCCATTGAAATGCTGTGATGATGGAGCAAACTGTCGAAAACACTGTGATGAATACTGAACTGAAGAAGTTAAAGAAATACATAACTTCACACACAGACACAGAGAGAAAATAGAGCAAGTTACTGGAAAGATGGCCTGCACAATAAATCACAAATTTATTTTTGTGCAATACGCATATCTCAAAAGTCAGCAAAATTGCAATAAATGGTTACATTAAATGTCGTGCCTTCAACAATCTTATGGCAGCTTGAAGTATTTAACAAATCAAATAAATCCCTTTATGCATTTGACCAATTAGATGCACCCCTTGTGTTGTTGACCAATCAGATGGAGCTCTTTTATGTTAGATGTTCGCATCCTATGCAGATGAGGGACATATGGAGTGTAATTTGAATTTTGTTATTTAAATAAACTGTTGCAGTGAAACGTAAAAAAAAAAGAGGATATCATATCTTCTCTTCTGTGAGCTGACAGATGAATTATACTTTCATACTGATGTGTAGTTATCTTCCTTATCCTTTTCTAGCCTCATTTGCCAATCCTGATTCAGAGTCCCCTTTGCCCCGCATGTTTATGTTACCTCACTCAATACACATTTGTTCCAAATGACTGTCATTACTAGTCGGCAGAGCTGAGTGAAGAGCTGATGAGCTGCATCGAGGGGGCTGAAAGAGAGGAATGTAAAACAACAAAGGCAGGGTTAACTGAGGATAGAGGTAAAGGATCTGTATTTTTAGAGGAAGCTGCTATTTCTCAACTTTTATTGATTTCTTTTATTTTTGTTGGTGTTGTTTGCTGATGATAAAGTTAAAAAGACTTCTGAAAGTGATATGCACTTTAATATGACTTTGAATTAAGTTTGAGTAGCACCAACCATTCATATTTTCTTTTAGCGTACATCAGCTACATGAATGAACTAACTACAGTGCCTTTTAAATGGCAAACGGAAAAAAAACAACAGACTGCAAAAATCTACCTTTTTCTATCAGTTTTGCTGTTTTACTTTATTTATTGTAGTTAAATTTTAAAATAAAACATTTTATCATCTTTTTTTGTTGTTTAATCTAAAGCACTGCTTGATAAGTTTAAAAAAAAATTTTTTGGTTCTGCTCAAAGGTCCCCATAATTACAACACAGTTGTTTCTCCATTTATTTCATTTGTTTTTTTCCCCCTTAAATTCTGTTATTTTTTTTTACAGGTTTCATACAATATGAGAAAACCCAACAAGAACAAATAAAATCGTAAAGTGGGGAACAATAAATTAGATGTCATTATGCTTTGCAACAGCAATAAATGAAAATGAAACAGAGTTACTTCAATTTTAATTTATTTGTTTGTAGGATAAGCCCCTTGAGATGTGTCATCTCGTTTTCAAGAGGGTCCTCGACATACAACAAAAGAAGCAAAAACTGGCAGATACAGTTGAGCAAACTTCACATATGTCAAATCAATGAAGAACATTAGAACAACAAAAAAGATTTGATCTGCATGGTATAAATTATAAGAAGACTAAAAAGGAATTTGATTTGTTTGAGATTTTCTGGAGTAGACAGTGGTGAGTTCATAAACCGACTAGCGAATAATAAACCTACAAGCTGTTATAAATAACATTCAGTGGTCGTAGGTGCTTAGTGAGTACTCTACTTTGCCAGGTTAGGTCAAGAAATATAGATGAAGTCAAATAATAATCAAGTTCTGGTTGAGCCTTGCCTTTTAACACATTAATCTAGTAACTTTGGTCACTTGTTATTTATTAGGTTTAATATTTTATTACAATTCTGGCCATGCAACATGCATAGTTGATTTAAGAAAACAGTCATTTTTTAAACTGAAATTAAAAAAATATTTATATATATATTCACCTCTGACTTTGTCCCTAACACAGGCAATATATATATATATATATATATATATATATATATATATATATATATATATATATATGCTATATATATATATATTGCCTGTGTTGAGGACAAAGTCAAGTAGCCAAACTGAGATGGTTTGGACATGTTCAGGAGGAGGATAGTGGATATATTAGTGGAAGATGTTGGAGATGGAGCTGCCTGGCAGGAGGGCAGAGGGCGGCCGAGAGAGATACATGGATGTCTTAACAGAGGACATGAAGTTGGCTAATGTTAGGGTAAAAGATGTTCATGATAGCATGAAGTGGAAAGAATGATTAGCTGTAAGCGACCTGATGGGAAAACCTAAGAGAAAGAAAAGAAGTATATATATATTTTAATCAGACTAGTTGGGTATGTTAATGTAGCTTTAATTTTTAAATGATTTTTAATGGTATATATATATATATATATATATATATATATATATATATATATATATAAAAGCGCCCCAGTATCTTAGCTGTTCCTAGCACTGCCAGCCACTTGATTGTGGCTCCATGTGTCTTTACCTGCTTGGCATCTTACACCCACACGGCCATGTGCTGGATTGTTTCAGGCGCCTCTTTGCACAGCCTACACAGCAGGTGCTTGTCTGGTGTGTGGTAGATCTGAGCCTCTATTGCTCTCTGGTGCTCAGGGCTTGTTCACAGACTGCCAGAATGAACACTTCAGTGCTGTCCTGTAAACCAGCCTTCTAGCCATTAATAGAGACTTCTTCATATCAGCCACTTCAGTTATGGTCCGGTGGTACATCCCATGAAGGAGTTTGTTCTCCCATGAGGATCTGTCCTCCAGCACTGTATCCTCTGCTCTCCATTGTCTGAGACATTCACTGAGCACACTGTCAGTTGGTATACGAAGCAGTACTCATGGATCTTGGATGTTTCATCTGGATAGTGGCTTCTACGACTCACTAGTCCTCGCCCTCCTTCCTTCAGCCCCTAACGCTACAGTCTCAGGGTGCTGGTTAGGATGGAACCCTCCATGCATGGTGAAGGAGCTTTAGTGTTTAACATCTGTGGTCTGTATCTGTTTGAGGTGGAACTTGGAGGGGTTACAGGCAGAGAATGTGGAACTGCTGATCTGCATTGAGGTCTGGTACGCCTCAGCCAAATAATCAACAAGAATAGTTATGGAAACCGACTCAGAAATGGGGCCAACATCAGTCACCTCCTCTACATGGATGACATCAAGCTATAAAGCAAGGAAGTCCACAGAAGCCAGCTCAATGGCAAAAATAAGGCGTGGGCAATAAACGATACGCACTGCAGTTATCAGATACCTGCAGGAATAATAGGTAGCCCAGAGTAAGAGATACACACCACGGATGTTAAAACACGAAAGCTCCTCACCACGCATGGAGGGTTCCATCCTAAATCCAGCACCCTGAGACTGTATGCTAGCCGCAGGAAGAGGTCCAAAACTAGTGAGCGTAAACCACTATCCAGGATGAAACATCCAAGATGCATGAGTACATCAAGCTCAAGGCCCCAACTGACAGTGTGCTCGGTGAATGTCTCAGACAATGGAGAGCAGAGGATACAGTGCTGGAGGACAGATCCTCATGGGAGGACAAACTCCTGCATGGGATGTACCAGCGGACCATAACTGAAGTGGCTGATATCAAGAAGTCCTACCAATGGCTAGAAAAGGCTGGCCTACAAGACCCAGGTGTAGGCTGTGCAAGAGGCGCCTGAAACAATCCAGCACATAACTGCAGGGTGTAAGATGCTGGCAGGTAAAACATGCATGGAGCGCCACAATCAAGTGGCTGGAACAATATACAGGAACATGTGTGCAGAATATGGACTGGAAACCCCAAGATCAAAATGGGAAACACCTCAGAAGGTGGTAGAGAATGAGAGGAACCAAAGATCTGTGGGACTTCAGATTCAGACTGATAGGAGATGGTAATGGCGAACCAACCAGACATTGTAGTGGTGGATAAAGAACAGAGGAAAGCCGTTGTGGTGGATGTGGCAGTGCCAAGCTATAGGAACATCAGGAAGAAGGAACATGAGAAACTGGAGAAATGCCAGGGACTCAGAGAAGAACTGGAGAAAGCCTGGAAAGTGACGGTGACAGTGGTGCCTGTGGTAATTGGAGCACTCGGGGCAGTAACCCCCAAGCTGGAGAAGTGGCTACAACAGATTCCTGGAAAGACCTCAGACCTCTCAGTCCAGAAAGCGCAGTGACTAGGAACAGCTAAGATACTGCACAGGACCCTCAAGCTCCCAGGCCTCTGGTAGAGGACCCGAGCTTGGAGTGAGAAACCACCAGCGGAGGGTGAGGAGGGGCATTTTTAAATATATATATATTACATTTTCAGTTTTATAAACAATGTTTTAATATTTATAGAAACAGTTTATGAGGAGATTTGTATTATCGTTTATTTTTTCAGAGTTACTAGGATGCATTTCTTTGGATAAACCACACTGACTTTAAAAAATGCTAACTTGATCAACTAATGTGCTACTTTTTTGCTTTATTTAAACAATTTGCAAACTTCACATAGTTGAGCTTTTACGCAGTGCGGAAACCAGCCACTTTGTCAGGATTCAAACAATACAAGGATCCTGAATGACAAACAAAAAAAAACATCAAAGAAACGTGTGCTGCTTACTTTATATTCTGCAGCCAAACACAGTCAAACATGAGTCTTCCTCTCTTCTCATAATACAGCCACTTTAACACCATGGTATTCATAAACCTTGGGTTTTTGAGAAAGAAAATAGTGACACCACTCACCAAAAGACAATATAAAACAGACACTCTCTGTGAAATAAATGACAAAAAGTTTTGGCAAAAAGCTCTGCTTTAAAGAGGGATCCAGCATCTTTGAAGGACGTGGCAAGGACGGAGGGATGGGTGCCAGCGGTGAGGGCGATCCTCAAACAAACGCCTTCACCACTGAGGGGATTAAGCCTCAGGCTTTGAGAAAAAGAGCTGGATTGAACTGCGCAGCTCTGCTAAAAACACAGTAGAGGTACTTTCTTTACATATACAGATGAAAATATCAATGTTTTATATATATATAATATATATATATATATATATATTTCGAAGGGAAAGACACAATTAAAAAAAATGTAAAAACTACTCAAACCCTGTTTTTTCTAAATGTATGAAATGTGAAAATCTATCAAAACTCTGCCATAACGTCTTAAAATCTGGCGTCCACATGCGTGTCCTCTCATTCTGGGTTATATTACCACAGTTGTTAATTCTTGTTTAACTGGGGCCCTGTGACTACTTTTGTAGACGAATAGCTCAAATATTAGCTAGGATCTTTAGAGGTTAAAGTTTGATCAAATGTATTTTTCCACATTACAACCTGCATGCAATTTTAGTCTTAGTCACAACTGCCTTTACTGGTGGATATGAGCAGTCTGTGGGTGAAAAATGGGGAAACTTTTACAGGACACGCAAGTGGCCCACAGGAAATAACCCAGCATTCACCAAACCCATACTGTTAAGATGTTCTTGTACTTTTTTTTGTTTTGCAGTCAAAGGTTGTAGTGATCACTTATACAACATGTACAACACGTGTGTGGCATAAGGGCATCATACGACAGCATCACCTGTGGATGCAATCTTTTCCTTTTGGTTTTTCCCTTCAGGAGTCACATCAGCTAATCAGCTACCTCTATCTAAACCTGTCTACTTTAACACCAGCTACCTTCATGTCTTTGTTCACTGCATGCATAAACCTCTTCTTTGGTCTTCCTCCTCTTCTTTACCCCAGACTAAGTCCTGATCCTATCCCTCCCGGTCCCTTCCAAAGACAATCTCACCATCTCCATCACCGCTACTTCCAGCTCTGCTTCCTGTCTTTTCCTCAGTGCCACTGTCTCTAAGCCAAACAATATGGCAGTTATCAGTTTTGTACACCTTTCTTTTCATTTGAGCTGAATCTCTTCTGCACACCTTCACGACACCTGAAACTTTTCCCCACCCATTCCAACCTGCCTGCACTCGCTTCTTTACTCCTTTTCCACATTTTCCATTACTCTGAACTGTTGACTCTAGACACGTTTAAATCCCCCACCTTCTTTTGTCTTTTCTCCCTGTAACCTCACTCTTCCACTCGGGTCCCTCACAGTCACACACATCTACTCTGTGTAACTGTCATTCCTGTCCTTTCCAGGGCAAACCTCCACCTCTCAAGCTTCTCCTACACCTGTTCCCTGCTCTCGCTATCCGCATCTTCTTCAGGAGGCAATTCTTACAAATGAAACACTTGCCAGACAGATGACAATTGTCCATCCCAATTTTGATAATGTCTGTGGAGGTGCCTCCCTTAAGGGAACTGCAAGACACACCTGTGCTCCCTCTATGGTACAACTCAAAAACCTGCAGCATGCATGTGACCAAGGTTTAAAGCTAATGCTGTCCCAAAGCAAGAAAGGGGGAGAGCAATTTAAAAACACTAGATTTTTTTTACATTTCTAACCTTTTCCTCTCAAAAGAGACAGCAGATTAACACAACCTTTCAGGCAGTTTTTACTGTTTTCACTCAGCGCTGAGGGATCTCTCCACGGCGCAATGTTGTGGGGAAAATTGAATGAACAACATTCCCTGAGAGACTAATATCATGGATCCTGAGTGCTTGCTCTCCGTGATGAGCTCTAGCAGAAGGCTTGACAGAAGAAAATGATGTGTTGTTCTCTGCTGGGATAACGGTCCAGGTCCCCCCTCTTAGACGGTTGCTGCTGAGATATGAAGTGTACATAAACCGCAGGGTTTTTTTTTTTTAGCTCCTGAAGAGTCCGTGGGGGAAGGGAAACTCTCCGAGCACGGGAAATGAGTGACAGCAAAGGAGAGAACGCTGCAGTTGAAAGACCACATGTTCATGTGTGTGCTCTGTCACACTCAGAAAACACGCAAACAGAAAAATGTCTTCAAAGCACCTGAAACCCAACCTTTGGTTTTTAGGGAGGACCTGCCAATTAGTTGCCCTTTGAATACACAGTTGTAGGGATGGTTCATGGTGATTACACTTTCTTATATCTTAAAAAATCTTTTATTGTCATATTTATTTAAAAGTAGCAACTTGTTATTAATGCTTGCAAGTTAGCAAGCACTCCTATTGCTACATTCACACAACAGAAATTACGACTCAAGACACAGACCACCAAAATGAGATGTTAAGTTTAATATGGAATTGTTGGCCTATATTTGCAGAGTTTCTGCAACCAGCTAATCCCTTTTGTTGGAGGCTTTACATGAGCATATGCTTTTTCAAAATTTTGTCTTATTTTTGTCGCACATTGTGGTACCTCAGTTAAATCAATCTCAACCAGCTTTGGCATCTGATGAATCAACATTCATAAAAATCAAATAATTACACCTACACCAATGGCGACATTCTCTACAATGATTCCGCAAAATTGTCTTAATTAATCAGCAAAGTATTTGAATAAAAAACACAGTTTTTTCATTTTTATGAATAAGAGGGGAAAAGTCAGTAGCTGGACTAAAGGTTGTCAAATCACATTAGCGAAAATTAACGTTTTTTTAAGGTTTTACGCAATATATGGAAGACAGAAGAGAAGCTGACTCTGCTATAATGTCCTATAAAAGCAAGTTTCAGAATAAACAAGAGAAACAATCAAAAGTTTGAGTTCTGCATTATTGGCGTATAAAATCTCAACTTATAAATTGGACGACATGGGAAAACCTTTGGCAATAGATTAGAAAAATGTTCAAAGCCAAAGCATCCCATTGATTTGACCTGTGTGGGCCTTGCAAGCGTGAGCCATTAGTGTTTTCTCAGATGCTGTTTTTACATTTGTTTGTTTAAACAAGGTCCCATGGTGATTTTGTGGTAAACACATCCAAGAATTTACAGCCATCAATCTAAAAGACAGCATGAACACAATAACCTGTCCTTGGGCATTCAGAGTATTTTTTATTTCGTCGTAGGGTAATAGCCAGCCTTTTATACTTTTATATTTTGATATCAAAATAAAAAAAAAACACGATTTCTTCTCTAGGAAGAAAAGGCTTAGGAGTGCGCTGCTGCTGGTTTCCCATTCCTCACAAAAGGAGCGACTTTTGAGAGGAATGAAGGAGCGCTTCAGATTTTCTTTTACAATGAGACGGTAACGAGGAAGACTCAGACGGCTTTTCTTGATCTCCTTAACGGCTCCTCTTGAGTTACACATAAGAGTAGAAGTGTTTTGTCTTTTGTGACACATTTAACGAGCATTTGTTACAGTTTCACACAAAAATGCAAAAATGTCATTACTGCACAAATAGATAGATTTGAATTAGATTTAACCTTAAAAAACTGGTTTGTAGCAACAAATGAGAAACATCGTATCATATCTGTAGCTTTGTGATTTGTTTGGATTTAAATTTTCATATAAACCTGTTAGGTTCCTTTTTGGAAAAAATGTATTCATATACCGTATACATTTTTTAGAAGGGTCGCTACCACCTAACATGAACTCAGCCAACATAATCCTTCTTCTAAAACCAGACAAAGACCCCACAAGTCCTTTAAGCTGTCGCCCCATTTCTTTAATCAATGCAGATGTAAAAATTATCTGCAAAGCACTAACACAAAGAATAGAAAAATCACTTCACACATAATTCACCATGGTCAAACTGGTTTCATCAATAATATTATAGACTTTGTCACTATTAAAAACCAGGAAATGACTATACTCTCGCCAGATGCTGAAAAAGCTTTTGACAAAGTAAACTGGGAATTTATCATTGCCGCCCTCCAAAAGTTTGGGTTTGGGGAATCATTCATTGACTGGATTAAAATATTATATCACAACCCCAATGCATCAGTTAGAACTAATAAACAGATTTCAGACAGATTTCTTCTGGGAAGAGGAGCCAGGCAGGGTTGCCCACTCTCCCCTTCTCTCTTTCCAATATTTATTGAGCACCTAGCGGCAGCAATAAGACAGAATGAGAGGATTAAAGGAATAAAAACCAAACACATCCATCATAAAATCTGTCTTTATGCAGACGACATACTACCATTCTTTTTTAATAATTCCCGTCCTGTAAACGAAACAACAGCAATTATTAATAAATTCTCCCCCATCTCAGACTACTCAATTAATTGGAATAAATCAGTTACATTACCAGTGAACAGTAATGCAGAGCAAAGACTCTTTCTACCAGTCAAATCAGGCAATATCAAATATCTAGGTATTTATTTTCCCCCCAAATTATCAGAACTGGCGCAGCTAAATGACACCTCATTACTGAAAAGCATACAGGACGATCTAACCCGCTGGGTCAACCTGTCTCTGTCCCTCAAGGTAGCCACAGTAAAAATGAAAATCGTACCCAAAGTTAATTATCTCTTCTCAATGATCCCCACACAACTGCCACTAAAATGGTTCAAAACATTAGACTCATCCATATCAAGCTTTTTATGGAACAATAAACCTGAAAGAAAAATTTAAAATCTGCAAAAAGACGTGGAGGCTTAGAATTACCTAACTTCTACAAGTTCTTTCTTGCAAATAAATTACAATAAATCTTAAAATGGTTAAACAATAGTCCAGAAATCAACTCATGGTTAGACTTAGATCATGCATTATGTGGGAAGATCATCCTGTCAGGTCTACCATTTATTAGCCAAACAGTTAAAAAACAGGACTGCTTTCAAAGTATTAATATAAACGCCACTTTATCAGCCTGGTGGGAATTTTTCAAAGTACTTTTATCACTTTTATCGTGCAAATTGACACCCATCTGGAACAACCCAGATATCCTTATAAAAAAATGTTACACCTCCCAGCTTGGCAAGCAGGGGGCGTAACACTACTAGAGCATTTAATTATCGATAGAAGATTTATAACTCCCCAGGAACTTCAAGACAAACATGAATTAAATAACTTCTTGGAATATCAACAACTTTGTCATAGTGCCTCTGGCAGTCTCTCCTCCCCCCTCTGCTCAGCCTTCCAGATTGGATCCAGCTGTCAGCACTCACCACATCAGTATACCTGCCTACTTAAGTGGAACCTTTGCCAGTTGGTTGCTCCTCTTTATTTGGTCACTACGTCATGCTCTATGTTCTACCCATTACTGGCTGTTTTGCTAATTCCAGTTTTATGCCTTGTCTACAGGACAGTTTTCCATGTGTCCCAACCTGGGTCCTACCTCCACACGAGCCTGCTGAAAATCCTCCATGATCTTTCACAACTCCGACCCACGCCACGTTACCGAGCCACGACACGTCTTTGAGCCACACCACATCTCTAGGGTGTTTGGACATCACTGTGAGCCTAGAATCCGGTTATTTTTCAAAATAAAAGATCTTTTAAAATAAAATGTCAAATCTTAAAAGGAACAAAAAAAAAAACAGGCATAATTATTTCTTCTGCGGCCCCTTGCCAATAGATCCACGGATCGATACCGGTCCGCGGCCCGGTGGTTGGAGACCACTGATCTACAGTTTCTTTCGTGCTCTTTTCAGGTTTACCCCTTTTTTCACTCGTATCAACTCATGAGGGCAGTTGTGACGAAGGCATTAAGAGATTTGTGATGGGAGAGTACTTTTCCTGTTTTTAAAGGTACCACTGACACCCCTACATTCCATGTTGCAAATCTTATTATTATCTTATTATGCACCTCTAGCAATGTGTTACACCCTCAACAGCCATATGCTAAATGCACATAACAAAATGTGTGAGAAAAGGAAAAAAAACACATAAAGCAACACAATTAACAGGTGGAAAAACACACTCTGTTCCCACCCTTCTTTTTTTCTTCTTCCCTTCTCCACATACTCACTCCGCCCACTTGAGTTACCCACATTAGTCCATTTCTTTATTTTTTTATTTTGAAAAATGCATAGCTTAAAACAATATCATATTTAAAAAAACATTTTTTCCGCCTCCAAAATAAAAGCTTTATTTTCCAATGCTTGGCCCTAACCCGCCCTGTTTAATGAAAAACTGGTAGCCTGTGTTTTATTTATAAAGATTTATAAATGACACCATATGTGATGCCTGAGAATGCAAATCTATTGGATCTTAACTCACTGCCGAAATCCTGCAGGCGCTGTGTTTGTGTCTTCACACTTGGCTGGGCCTTGAAACCACACGCTGGATAACAAGGTAAAACGGCATAAACTGGATACAGGTGCATGCACCGGCAAACCTGTGTAAATGCATAAACAGAACATGAAACTCTTTCATCAATTTCAATCTCGTTATACTTAGATGGTGAGTCTTTGATATACAAACAGGCCTGCAAGAGAAACCGCTTCAGATGTTTGTCCTAGCCAATTCTCAAAACAGTTGGCATCCATCAACACTCTAACAATGTTCCTTGGCACCCAAATGCAATTTGTGAATATCTGAAAGCTTGAGGAAAAAAAGGGGCCAGCTTTTCTGTTTGTTTGTTTTTTTCGCATTTTGTTCTCAGACAGAGCATCTGGAGATTTTTTTTGTCTTTGTAGAGTAGATTTACAAACAAATAAAAATATGAAGACAGCATTTCAGAATATCCTTAAGAGACACCTCACTTTCTCAGTTTCTTTATTGGTTTAAGAGAAATAAACTCCACACACTATCATAAACATTTGTGCTTCTGTTGTTTAAACTGTGAAGCTACGTTCACACTACCTTCGACAAATGAAAAGGCTATGTAAACATGTGCGTGTTTGAGGCTTCCGTGTTTCAAAACTCTTGTGCGCAAATTTTGCGGCCGTCCACCAACCACTCCATCCATTTGTACCATCAAGGGTTGCACCGCACCCATTGGTGAACAAGACTATTTGAAAATGAGTCTCCATGTATGTCTGGGCCCACTGTATCCGTGGAGGTTTGGTTATGGATAGAAAAGGAAATGTTTGATTATTTGTATCAAACATTGTAACGCAGCAAACATGCACAAAACCCTCATAAAATCATGCAACTTACCAGTCTCACGTGTGAGTGTCGTTTAGGGGTGGCTGAATAGATGTTTTACGTAGAACTGGAAGCCTCTGTAGGATCCTTTAACCATGATGTTTGTGGGACTAAAGGAATGCCAGCACCTTCAACTATGTGCTTGCTGCCTTGTGATGGTATTTTAACAGCTGCTTTTTTAACCCGATCTATTTGCCTGGCAGAAACCTTCCTTATTCTGCCTTTATCTGCACCAACCCATGTTTACTCTGAATCAGCCACCAATCTCTTAACCCTTGTGCTATCCTAGGCACTTTACCATTGGGGGTCTGGTCATCTAGACCCACTAGACCAGTGTTTTTCAACCTTTTTGAGCCACGGCACACTTTAACCGTGACAAAAATCCTGCGGCACACCAGCATCCAAAAATTAATTAATATTTTTGTTAGAACTGAGCGACTTTATGAGCAGAATCAGAACAAGGAAGTGAAGACTTTAACCACTTCTGATTGGTCAGACTGATGACGTGTGATTGAGCCTCCAAGAGGGATTGAGGCTGCACGGTGGCGCAGTGGTTAGCACTCTTGCCTGACAGCAAGAAGGCCCCGGTTCAAGTCCCGGCTGGGGGACATGAAAAACACAACATCAATGGGGGACCTTTCTGTGTGGAGTTTGCATGTTCTCCCCGTACATGCGTGGGTTTCTCCGGGATCTCCGGCTTCCTCCCACTGTCCAAAAACATGCTTCATAGGTTAATTGTCAACTCTAAATTGTCCATAGGTGTAAGTGTGTGAGTGTAAATGGGTGTGTGGTTGAAGATATCTACCCTGCGACAGACTGGCAACCAGTCCAGGGTATCCCTTGCCTACGCCCAAGTGGCCGGGATAGGCTCCGGCAACCCCATGACCCCGAAAGGGAATAAACGGTCAAGAAGATGAATGGATGAAAGAGGGATTGGTGGAGACAGTTAAAGGGGCTGGACATTTATGAAAACAGTTATAGCTGTAGCTAAATCACAGTACCGTCATTCTTATCAAAATGTCTTTAATAGAATCAAATAAACACAAAGAAAAAAAGTATTTTATGATCTTTTATATTCCTAACTACTCAGTGTTTTATCAGGACCTGTTTGGATGAACAAAGAGCTGGAGATGGAAAATGTTTTAGATCAGTGAATGAGGGCAATTTCCCACGGCATACCTGACCATCTCCCACGGTACACTGGTGTGCGTGCCGCGGCATACTGGTTGAAAAACACTGCACTAGACAGTGCTCTGAACTGTTTTTCTTCAATGATTTGTGAACCTCACTGGTGTCCATGGATTACATGAAATCTTTCCACCTTTATCCACCTTTGTCATGGTAGGGAGAACACGTCAATGTAAGGGTTGGGTCATCTAAGATAGCACAAGGGTTAATAGTTCGATGATCACGAAGGAAAATGTCTGTTTTCATACCTTGTTCAAGACATTGAACTATTGCACCCTTTTCAACAGCAGAGATCCTTTTTCTTTCTCATGTTGCTTGAAAATGTTCGTCTGCCTAATTATGTAGAACATCTTTTTTTTGTGGTTTTTCCTTTAGTTGAGCTCACCTGGCAAACTAGATATCACAGGTGTCTGAGATTGATGTCAGTGATCCAAAGAGCCCCGAGGTACAATATTACCCACAAATTAATGCAAAAACAAAGAATTTTATATCTTTGACACTTAAATACCATTTGTACCACACTGTATATTGAAATGGTAAACAATATGAAAGAAAAATTAAAACACCTATGCTAAATGTGTGATCAAAAATATGCTTTTGGCACAACCTAGAACGCGCATCACATGCCAGGTATGAACGTACTATCAGAAGTGCTGAATGTTAGTAATGGTGCAAATCTAAAACTATTGTGCCCTAAGTTTTGCAGTTAAATCATTAAAACTTCCCCCTTTGTATCGCCACTTGCAAGCTATGCAAATGTGACCCCCCGAATGAAATGCATTTGCTTGACATATACACCTGTGCTCACATCCACCTACCCACTGCTCTGCACATTTCCACAAAAAGAGCTGTTATGCAGAAATGCAGCCCCATGAGAGTGGCTCCTAGCACACCGTCACCCTTCTGAAACCTGAAACCTTGATCTTTCTGTGGGATAATCAGCAGGGAAATTGCCAGGAGAAAGTGAACAAACTTCACTGCAGAACGAACGCCTCAGTGTTTCTCAGCTGAGTTCCACATGAATTTAAGATAAATTCTTTTGCAAAGAATATATTTGCAGAGTTTTAATAAAAGGCAGATGTGAGCTAATTGCCACGCCGTAACTGCCTTGACATCCCGTGGAGAAAGGCTCGTAACATTTTTAAACTTTTTTTTTTTACCACATTAGACCTTTGTAAGAAAACTAAACAAAAAAGATTCTTAAAAACCCACATTGATGAAAAGGTTTTGGAGTTTTTAACATGTTCATGTAGCATTTTCTCATGATATATATAAAGAAAATTAAGTGAAAAATTGCATATCTGACTATCTCTTTATTCAAATACTTGTAAATCAAGAGCAGACAAAAGAACAGTGTTGGAAAAGCGGGACGCACCGCTGGGTGAGCCACACGCTCACAGTAATGTTAGGTCGGGGTTGTAAGGGGCTGTAAGCTAGCAAGAGAACATTAAAAACAGGTGGATGACGGGAGGTGGGGGCGGGGTAGCCCTGCGCCAATAGTCCCGCCCACAACTCAGAGGTGAATCTTGGATGAATTCCTGCTGTTCTGCAGGAATGTTGTAGAAAGTACGACATGCTGGGTAAATAGGACATAATCAAAATGGAAAGGCCTCTGAGAATTCTTTGAAAATGGATCAAAAGATGATCGCAGTGGGACTTTAACCCTTTCATTTCTCACCAAACCCACCAAACTCTTGATTCCCACTTCCCTCCTTACACAAGAAAGAAGACAGAGTAACATGCCAGCGATAACTGACTGCAAATAGGACATTTTTGGAAAGAGGAACTAAAGAAATTTGATAATTGGAACAAAAGCATTGTTAATATTACTCATAAGATTCAAGTAGTGGAGGAAAAAGTACATTAAAAAGAACAAAAAATGAATAAACTACACCAATATCTTCTGTTTTATCAAAGAAGAATGTATGGTTAAATCTTGAACTTTGTTCCCACTAGCGTATATAACGCATGTTCAAAAGGCCACTTCCAATGAAAGGTCTATGTTAATGCGCCTTGGGTTCATTTGTAGCTAAGCACACACAACCAATTTCAGGTTTATGTATCAAACACATGGCCATTGAACGCTTGTTGCAATGTAAAACAGGTGGAACTTTGACCAATCAGGAACTCTGATTTAGTAGTCATGCATGGATGGCATCCTTTTTTAATTCATGGAAGTGCCAACAGTTTGAAAATTGATCATGGAGGGGAATGAATACTTGCGGTTTGTGCCCAACCGGAATACTATGACACCAAATTTTTCATTTATCGCAATAGAGCTATGAAAGAAAAAGTCTGGAGCAAAATTTGCAAGCTTTGCACCACTTTGACATTTCACACCAAGCCTCTTCCAACTGTAGGTGGCGGACATGCGCTAGTAAGCAGAAGAAAAAGAAGAATATGGAGAAGAAAATGGAGGAAAATATACCTTGCAAGTGAGGATCTTAAGTCTTGGAGCTGTGTACTTCCACACCGAATGAAGTCTATAACTAGGTGTGGACATGAGGAGCAGGCAGAAACACAACTTCAATCCACACCAATCCAGTTTGAGATCTAGCAAAAAGTATGTTGTTTTGTGAAAATCCCTTTTTTTTGCACTCACACATTTAAAGTAACGTGTTATTTATAACAGCATGTAAAAGTTATTAGACAAAAAAATATAAAAAGCTTAATTTTTAAGATTCCGGTGATTATTATTCCCTCGACCAAAACATCAAAAGAAATATTTTAGGAAATCAAATCCTGATTCACCTGACTGCATAAAATAACTCATTATTCAGCACCAAAGCAGCACAATTAAAAAAATCAAAGTATTATTTTGTATGTTATTTACTTTCTGACTTTGGCTTTTTGCTCATTAAAAAAAAGGACAAATCCTTTTATAATATAAACTAACTGTTTGGATGTTCATCCAACGGATTATTGATCAGAGATAAAAACTCAGTTAAAACATTATAAATTCTTCTCTATCTTCATATTGATCATATAAACCAGAATTTACTAATTTTCTTTTAATCAACCTTACCTAATGTCAAAGTTTGATGTGTCAATATTAGTTTGTGGTGCAGGGGTAGAGCGGTTAACTTCTGATAGAAGAATCATAGGTTCAGTTCCCTCCTTGTCCACCTATGTGCCAAAGTGTCCTTGAGCAAGACACATTGCTTGTAGTGGTTGTAGGATGGTGCCAGTGTTTAGGGAGCGGTGTGTGTTTGGCTGTAAAGCAGTGGTCCCCAACCACAGGGCCGCGGACCGGTACCGGGCCGCCGGAAATCTTGGCACCGGGACGCGCAGAAAGAAAAAATAATTTCCATTTTATTATTTTTTTTTCCGAAAAAAAACGTTTTATTTTGAAAAGTGACCGGATTCTCTCTGTTACATCCGTCACACTTAACGCACGTCAAAGTCGCGACACCAAACATCACGTGATACACACCTTGCGTTGCACCTCAATCCCCCCCCCACCGGTCCGCGGTAAACGTGCCTTGCGTTGTACCGGTCCGCGGTGACAAAAAGGTTGGGGACCACTACTGTAAAGGACTTTGGGCCTTCAAGAAAGGTAGAAAAGTGCTAATAGTATTCACAGTTTACTTATATTTGACTAATTTTTCCTTTGGTAGACACATTCTGGCCTAAAAGTTGCTACTATATGTCAAAGGAATCTCCCTGGTTTTATTAAGTTAAAGCAAAACAATTGTCCTTGTTTCTTAAATTCTATTATTAAAGATCAGCAAAAGTAACTCATAATATTTGGTTTCATTTAAAATCGAGTGTTAAAAAAATCCACATACTGTAAATCACAAAAAAGAAGAAAAAATCATTTATTATTTTTCATAACAACTTGATCTTGCAGGTTTGAACAGCAGCTCACCAAACTTAAATGAATACAGAGTTCCCTGGATTCTAAAACAATTGTATCCGTCAGACTATGATAATTTCATTTTGTTGGCTAAGCCGTTAGCAGTTTCATTATGCTACATTCCAACCAGCCTAGGTAATGTGTGCGGCCACTTCCAAAAAGGAAAGTCTATGTAAACACACGGAAATATCCGTTTCATGCTTGCGCATTTAAAAATCTCACATTCACAATTCGCTGCACACATTTTTAGTCCATTTCCGAGCTCTACATACAAAACGCACGGCCACTGAACACGCAATGAAAGTTAAACCAGTTGAACTTTGACCAATCAGGGATTTGCAGCAAGCCTCTTCCTACTGTGTGGACATGTGCTAGTATTAGGTACAGACCATATACTAAAAACATTCAAGAACCAATGTTCAGCATGTTCTTGAAGACGCATCACATGTCCTGTGTGAATAAATATTATTAGATTTGGCTCAGCCAGATACAAGTTGCTAATCCAGATCACAAAGACAAACACATGAAAATGGTCCCATACCTTTTTTTGAAGGCTAGAGATGAGTTATTTCAAGATATTTTGTAGACTATATTTTTTTTTATGACAACAATTTTGGGGCACCGTATGGTCATATATGCCCATATGCATCTATGGCAGAATTTGAATCTGTTTCTAGTCCTTAACTATTATTCCAAATACTTTAGCCTTTCATCCATGGACTCATGTATGAGAAGAAGTGAACGGAGGGTTACTTTGGGTCACTGCCAAGTGAAATAGGCTGTACAGACCGTAAGCATGATGGATTAGTTGCACTAGCTTGGCATAATGTCCAGTCCCCTAAGTCCACCGGACCACCGTGCATTGAACAAGCTCCTACATCATGATGGTGCAGGTCTCCAACTAATACTCAGCTCCCTCCACACTTCAAAGGGATTGGTTTCCACATCCACAGACTTGATAGATTAAGACAAACAGGTTATTTATGGACCAGCCAAAGCTTCTGGAGCGTGTTTGTGTCTTGCCCACACATCTGTTTGCTGGAGGGGAAAGAGGCTCGACTGTGAGCGCCTTTGATTCCAACGTTACACACAAAGTTGCTGCTATGAAATAAATCCAAAAAACAAAGAAAGAAAGAAAAAAAGTGGATTTATGTAAAGTGAGTTACTACTGAACCACAGTTCTTTTCAGTGTTTTAAACTTGCAAAGATCTTTGTCTGCAGAGAGAGTGTGTGGGCTGGATGACAGCAGTCATAAGTTAGCTTGAAAAGCTAAAGGGAAAAGAAATATTTTTACTCTCCCTTTGCACCAAATGACCCTAACGTGTTTGTGCGATGAACAATACACCAATCACTGTAGTGTTTTTTATGAGAGTGAGACCATCTCTTCTTTTCTTTATGACTGTACTCTGCTGTGCATCGTGATGCTAATCAGGGTTCTCTAGTGTGTTAATATTTAATTCCAACCCGTTGAGAACGTTCTGAATGAATCACAATACCAGATCATTTACATGTAGGGATTTTTTTCCTCTGGCTATGTGAATTTGACTTTGCAGGAAGGTGTTTTTATTTATTTTTTTCATCAGTTTTACAATACTGCTTTTTGCCTATATCCTTTGATCGTACTCAACAGTAGAAAGATATAGTTTTGAAAAAAATGTATTTCTTACAGATGTTAAAGATACTTTTTAAAAAATATATATTTTCTATTTTCAATTTACTATTATAATAAACTTCAGAAGTGCAAAATGATCTTTACCACTAAATTGACTGTACATTTTAGATGAAATATCTACAAGATTTTAGTTGGTTTCACCAATTAACCGTTCAACGCTGGCGCTTTAGCATCCAGTGTTTAGGTTCTTTTGACTATCGTAACTCTTCAGTCGTTTAAGCAAATAACGAAACTCCAATAAATTCTAAAGCAGAAAAAAGCCGCCTTACACTGAAATGCAGCGCTATATAATGTTTACGTAATTAGCGTCAACAGTTGACTCTTTGCACCGTATTGCAACACTACGCTAGTAATGTTGTGTCAGAATGGTTTAGGATGGGGTGCAGGCCCATGGGGTTTAGCTAACAATAACAACAATGGAGGTCAGCTCATTTTTTTTTCCACTTGGCTTTTGGTACTTACTATATACAAAGCATTTAATGCTGTTTGAGAGAAGATTTTTATTTATTTTTTTGTCATAATGGGTTAATGGCTTTCAAGAGCAGCTCTGCCCTACCCGGTGCAATCTAATTTTTCTATGGACCTACAATCTTTGAACTGGCCCAAAAATGGTACATTTCGGTCCGGTTTAATGGGTCCATTTTATAATGGAAACGCTAAAAAATACCGGACATACCACTCAGTAAAAACAAGGCTTTATTATATTTTTTCTCTAAAAATGACGTTTATATGGGAAAAAAAAACGATGTTACACTAGGCTAGCCTATTCTCTATATTTATAGACAAAACACAAGCAGGAAAACCCTGCAGTAATTAAAAAAAAAATTCAAAAATGAAAAGCCTAGCAAAAATGTTATTAGCATTGTTTTAAGGGATATAGTTCTGGGCCACTCAGAAGTTGCTCCCAGTCCAGATGTGGTCACCGTAGGGGTTTGTCATTGGGTGAAATCGCATTATTAACACTGAATAGGTTTTCATTATAGGGCCACGAAGAATAAAATAAAATAGGCATAGAAACTTACAGTCACACAAATAAACATCGACTCAGGGAGGAACCTGGACAGTCCACAAACATTACTTTTGCACATTGGACTCATAAACTTCCCTGAATCTAAAGTCTTTTTATTATTGCCAGGTAACAGTAGCACTACAACACTTTTTTTGCCAGTCCTTTGATGCCTGTCTTTTTAATGAATCCAGTCATTTAATTGGCGATGACAGAACATGACATCCCTCTAGACACGCTCATGTTACCAGGCAGTGGAACTGTCACATCTAATCCAAAGTTTGAACATCTTGACTGTCTCTGATGCTGGAAAGCAACCTTAGGAGGACAATTGCCAAGACCAAAGCACCTGTCAAGTAGTTATTTGGGGATTTTACAGCGTTGATGGCAAAGACATAAACAGCTATCTGCTCCAGCTTTTGAACAAAGCAGCTGTTTTACAGTATGTGTTGACTGTTAAGGCATCATTTAGCATTTAGATGTAGATTTCTTTTTATGTGCTGCCTGATGTTTTTGACAGTGCTGGGACAGAGGAAGACATAACTGCTTTGCCAACGGATTCAAGCTCAAATGAACAGTTTGGGGACTGGTATAAATCTCTTTGATTTCCAAAAATCTCAAGAATACACAGTATAAACTTTTGTTGTATTTTTCTCCTTTTTTAATTTTTATTGTTAAATGGCGTAAATGGGGCAGCCATGGTGCAGAGGTAGAGCAGTTGACCTCTGGATTGAAGGTTCCTCTTGAAAATCGCAGGTTCTGTTCTGTTCTGTGTGCCCATGTGTCGAAGTATTCTTGAGCAAGACACTGAACCCACATTGCTTCTGTAGGTTATAAACTGGCGCCAGTGTTCAAAGTGTGTAAATGTGTGTGTGAATGGGACTGTGGCTGTAAAACACTTTGGGCACTTAAGGCGCTACTGAAGTATATAATGTTTACCAGTTAAACTTACATATCACTTTGAGACCTTCTTAAAAAGGCCCAAAAGCTTAAAGGTAGGTTCACACCCCCATGGCAACACAACCGCTTTCAATGAAAATTCTATCTGAACAATTCGGGCCTCTGCGTTCAAAACTCTCATTCTCATGTGTCGTTACACAGATTTCCCCAATAGGTTTTGGACTCTACACACAAAGGTGTTGCCACTAAACCCGCATAATAAGTTAAAGCAGAATGGTTATGAATGCTGTCCTTTTTCAATTAATGAAAGTGCCAATGGTTTGAAAATTGATCATGGAGGAGAAATGAATAATCACAGCATGTGCCTGGATGGAATTCTATGACACAGAGCCTTTCTTATAACGGAATAGAGCTGTGAAAGGAATAGCCTGGAGCAAAATCAACGAGATTTTGCACCAAGCCTCTTCCAACTGTAGGTGGCAGACATGCACTAGTAAACAGAAGTAAAAAGAAGAAGCCCCTCCCTGCTTGTCCAGTGTGAACACCATGGCATAAATGGACGATCAAGAATGCTTGTTTAGCACGTTCTTGAATGTATGTCACAGGTGGTCCCAACTTTACAGTCAGTCCCATTCACCCATTCTTGTTACTTTCTAAAACAAAAACCAAAAAAATTAAGTTTGGATCATGCTGATTTCAAATTTCTTTATTGACTTAAGGTCAAAATTGTACAAATAAATTGTATAGTGCCAAGACGCATATCAAACATTTCACAGACATTTTTCTTATTTGTACATTTCACATTCAATTTGTTTACAAATGTTTGCAATAAAAGCATGCATGGACTGCTTTAAATAGTTTTTATAACCTCCCTCACAAACGTTTCTCAGTTTCCATTGTGAGACAATTCGATTGAGTTCAGTTAAGGACATTTCGGAAGAATCTGAGTGACTGTGTGACTGACGTGGGACAAGGTGTGTCTTGAAAATATGTACCTTGAACATGTTGAGGTATTTAATGATACAAAAGCAATGCTTGATGGAACCATTGCATGTATATGATAATTGGACAGAGTGAGTATGATGTCACCAATAGCTAATGGCTTATTTTATGCTTCAACGAAATAAAATCAGTACTGTTGTCATTTTTGTTGTCAGTAAGCAGTGATTAGTCCAAAATCTTTCACTTAAACATGTCAAATGAATGTTGTGGGGGCAAGGAGGCATCACATACTTATATTGAGCCATCTGATTGGTCCGTTTATGACTTGGATAACTTGCACTACATACAAAAAATATACTATGTCAAAACATAAAATAAGCAAGAACATGTTTAAATAAAGTAGCAGGGCAATAATGGTTATAATGAAATAAAAAGTGGAGCAAGATTTGTGCCTCTTTGACATTTTGCACCAAGCCTCTTCCAACTGTACATACATGGGTACACGTACAGTCCAGTGTGAACATCATGGGCTTTTTTTACCCTTGTGCTATCTTAGATGACCCCACCCTTACATTGACGTGTTCTCCCTACCATGACAAAGGTGGATAAAGGTGGAAAGATTTCATGTAATCCATGGACACCAGTGAAGATCACAAATCATTGAAGAAAAAAGGTTCAGAGCACTGTCTAGTGGGTCTAGATGACCCAACTCCCAATGGTAAAGTACGTAGGATAGCACAAGGGTTACAAGGGTTAAAAGCGCATCCTTAAATGCATGACACCTACAGTGTGTGAACATAGCAAAAGATGCCTGTAGGACAGGGGTGTCAAACTCATTTTGGTTCGGGGGCCACATTCAGCCCGTCTGATGTCAAGTGGGCCGGACCAGTAGCGTAAAAGCAAAATAATAGCTTTGTTTTAGTTTTTTACTCAATTGGAAAAAATACCTCAACCAACATGGTACCAAATCACTTGCGGCCAAGGGATCTAAAAAAGATTATTTTCACTTTAAAAAATATTGGTTTATTCAATTTCACACAGACTGAATATTTGACATCTGACACTGAAGCAATCCCAATAATAAACTCAAGAGGGGCTACAGAAAAACCGAAACATCGTGCCTTAAATGTAAGTGTCCAAACCATTACAAATTAAACTAAATTAAACCTTCGAACATTTCTGAACGTAAGAATTTAGCCTCCCTTTCTCTCCTTAAACTTCACCCGACTGTCAATATCAGAATTCAGATCCTGTGCAGCACATTTTTACTGTGTGAAAAGCACAATGAAATGTCCAAGAATCTGTTCCTGGTTTCTGCCTGAATTTTGTGGCAACACCTGCCTTCTTCCTGACCTTTGATGGGGGGCCATCAGTGACTGGACTGGCATCACGTGACCAGTTCACTCCAAGTGCAGTAACTAGAGAGCTGACTGTGTCATCAGCTGCTGTTGTGTCCATCAACTCAAGAAACTCAGCTGTGATGGTCTCTTTAACATCTCTAATAATTAAACACAGCTGCATATATATCTGTGATGTTGGTATTTTCATAAATAGCAACCGAAAATGCAATAAATGACTGGATTCCTTAATTTTATGTCCAAGTCTCCTCAGAAATGTTGGATCCATAATCGTAATCCTTGACAGACTTATGCTAGCAAAGGTCGAGTGCTTTTTGGGGCACAAGTTCACCTCTGAAAAAGGTTTGGATGTTTGCACCAACGTGTTTACAATAAGGTAGATGTCACTGCTCCATCACTGATGTCAATGCTGCATCGAATGCAAACGGTTGTTTTTGTTTTGGTAAATCCTCTCTTTTCTTAACTCCAAATGGTGAAACTTTTCTTAATGGTGAGTCTTGCTGAATGTTGTATTCTTTGAACACTGCAACCTGTTTATGACATACCAAGCATGGGGGTTTTGCATTCAGCTTTCTGAGAAAAAAAAACTCTGTTCATTTTTCCAGAGGCAGAGCTGTTAGGTTTCACTTTTGACACGTGCAGAGATATGCTGTTTCACCTGTTTTGCTTTTCCCTTGCTCCCCCTAGCGGCAGAATTGCGCATTCCGGTTATTTCTTTAAAAAATCATAACTCACCACAGGAATGGACTAGAAACTTGCTTTCTTTTTCAAACATCCTTATGATTTTTACTCTTCATGTGTGGGCCGGACTTAACCAGTTGGCGGGCCCGATGTTTGACACCCCTTCTGTAAGGATGTCCATACGTACTACACCCTGATTGTCTCATTTCAGCCAGGATGTGCTTGTGACTCACCTACTTCCACCTTACACATGTTGTTTAAGTGATCGCTATGACCTGTTGCCCACAGCATGCTTGTATAAAAAAATTGCGCATAAAAATTCTTCATGCTACAGGCTCACCGAGCGATCTACGACTTGGATATTATATGCAGGCCACTTGTGTGTCATATACAGACTTTCCATTTTTTTTTCCCTGCAGACAGCCTGTATCCAACAGTCAGGGCGGTTGTGGCCTTTGATTGTGAAAGAGAATTGGACTGAGCTAGTGTGACGTCACCCAAAGAAATACCTTACATTTGGCTCCAGCTAAATGAAGCCATTCCAAGCTGCCATTTTTCTGTGATACGGACGTCGCCATGTTGGTGCCAGACAATGAAAGTAAACATTGATTTGTCCAAGTTGGTCTAAGTCAGTGTTTTTATTTCAACTTATGTCACCAATCAGGAGTAAGCTTGTTCAAAGTCATCACCCCCACCACTGAAACAGGGAGAATTTGTCACTCAAACATTTTTTTACTTTTGAGGTGGGGGCCAGCGGGCATCACTGAAGCATCTGATTTGTTAGTTTATAAATTAAATAAGTTATGTAACAGGGTGAACTGTTTTTATTGTTTGTTTTTCTCTGAAGTGAGGAGACAGCGGGACGCTTCGTTCAGCTTCTGGTTTTGCGAACTGAGAAAGCCAGACAGCGCAGTGGAAGAAGTGCAGTTGGAGGAGAAGCCACCAGACGACCAAGCACCAGGACCGACAGCGGAGGAGTCCCGTCGGACGAAAGCTCACAGAGTGAAGCAGCTCCGGTTGAAGTGGCTCCGAGACGGATCCGAGAGGGGCGCCTTGGAAGTCGGGATAGACCGGAGGAGCAGCTGAGTCAGGAGCCAGAGGGGGAAGCGACATTGGAACGCAGAGGGGTGTGGTTGTGACCAGCCCCTCTTCTAGCTAAGTACGCCTCTGTTGTTTTTATCTCTGCTTTTGGTTAACCCAGGGACGATTTTTTGTAATTGCCAGAGCTGTTTTTTTAAAATTGCATGTTATTTATTATCTTACTAATTGTGTTATTTTTTGTAGTGGTTTCACCGAGCCTGGTGTTTTAGTCTCCATGGGTATTTCCGTTTTCTTCTTCACAAAGAAGAAAGCAGAAATACTGGAGCAAGAGCTTGGTTCGCATAGCTAGCAGTAAGTCAGACTTGTTCCCGGTGCATGTTGGACTCTGGCAGGGCTGCCGTTTATCACCGGTTCTGTTCATAGTGTTTATGGACAGAATTTCTAGGCGCAGCCAGTGGCCGGAGGGGGTCTGGTTTGGGGACCACAGGATTTCCTCTCTGCTCTTTGCAGATGATGTTGTCCTGTTGGCTTCATTGAGCCAGGACTTCCAGCGTGCATTGGGGCAGTTTGCGGCCAAGTGTGAAGCGGCTGGGATGAGGGTCACCACTGCTAAATCTGAAGTCATGGTTCTCGACCGGAGAAAGGTAGTTTGCCATCTGTCTGTGGGGTGGAGAAGTTCAAATACCTTCGGGTCTTGTTCACTAGTTAGGGCAGACCAGAGTGTGAGATTGACAGGCGGATTGGAGCAGCGTCTGTAGTTATGAAGTCGCTGTATCGGTCGGTTGTGGTGAAGAGAGAGCTGAGCCCAAAAGCAAAGCTCTCAATTTACCAGTCGATCTTCTTTCCAATACTCACCTATGGTCATGAGCTCTGGGTCATGACCGAAAGAACAAGGTCCCGAATACAGGCGGCTGAAATGAGCTTCCTCTGTAGGGTGGGTCGACGCTCCCTTAGAGATAGGGTGAGAAGCTCGGTCACCCGCAGAGAGCTCAGAGTAGAACCACTTCTCCTCCACATCGAAAGGAGCCAGTTGAGCAATGTGTTGTGTAACCAGGTTGTGCGATGTGTAACGTTCTGGAAAGTCCATTTTCTGTATATTCATAAGGGTGTAAATCGAACCAGAAATGCACCCATTCATTTAGAATCCTAAAAAAAAGCACTTCATAGAGGTGTAGGATCAAGCACTTGTGTTCACCTCATCAGAGTGCATGACGACAACATGAAAGGTTGCCGAATAAAACCAATGGGTCACGCTTTCAAAATCCCCATTTTAAAGATATGCTTCTGGGATTATAATTTACCTCAATAAATGAATCTTCAAATTAAAAAAAAACATTCCAGTGGTTTGTCTGAATGGGAGGTTGTCTCATTAAACGTCATTAATATCTTCATCTCATTATATAGACTGTTGAATTATTACAGGCTCAGCCGTGTACCGATAATGCCAAATTGTTAAGCTTGTGAGGTGGTAGACTCAAACTGGAATATTTTGGGAGTTTATTGTTTTTCTTTGAAGCCCGCCAATGATTGAAGTGAGTGCATTACTAATTTTGTAGCGCAGGCATTTACATTACATTTTGCTTTGAAAGGGAGCAGAAAATCTCCAGTTTAGCTTCTATCTCCTCACTTGGTAAACCTTTTTTTTTTCCATTTCCAATCATTTCCACCGCACAGAAGGTGGGTTGAAAACACTAATCTCATAAGCAGCTTAATTCAGATACTGTGACTTCATTACACTCTCTGCTGTTTGTCAACTCTTCTCCAAACTAGAAGTTACTCGGGTTGACTGAAGGATAGGACTTGTGAAATCCTTGAAAACAGAAAAAAGTCAATGTTTTGGGGACAGACGGAAGTGTGTGTGAGCGCCCAGACTCCAGAGAATCAAGGTATATTAAATGTTTGACCAGAGTGGTAATAAAAAGCCTCAGGTCCCAAATGCGCAATTAAAGAGCAGCTGATTCTATTGATTTTATATTTTTGTTTCTTTCTATCCACCTACAAGCTATATTACTCACGAGGGATTCATCAGCAACTCGAAAAACTCAAAAAAAAAACTTGAAAGAAACTTTTCTCTCAACTCTAAAGTACATATATGATCTTAATCCTTTTTAACTTTATAATAATTGTTAAAAAACTAATTTGATCATCTTTTGATCTATTGTAAAAGCATTCCCAGTGGTCTTTCAATTATGATTTTGCCAGTTTAAGCAGAAAAGAAATGTCCTTTTCTTTGACATTGTTTTTGCAGAACATCAGGAGTTCATTAGAAATTCACCTAAATTGTTGGCATGGAGCAACCCTGCCCTCCCTTCCCTTCTCCATTGCTTAATAGCTCGAAAATGTATCCGTCGGCAGTTAATTCACATCATATGGATTTGAACAAAGGAATACTCAGAAATGCAATATTAAGCTTAATTTTCTTTATTCATGTCGTATATCATTAGAAAAATGTCACAAGAAGATGTCAAAAACACAATTTTCATTGGTTTAGGCCTTTGATACATTAGTAGAGCTTTAACCAAACTATGGTGGCAGTTTCTAAGACAGTATCAAGGCTACAATACATGTAGAGAATCACATTTTTTTAGCGTATGTTAGTAGACTTGCTATGCCAGAGCGGGAGAAGGTCACCAGCATAGTGTGTCTAGGAGTTAATTTGCCAAAACTAGCAGCTATATAGCTCAGTTATCCTGCTGCCACGCAGGAAATCTGGGTTCACTTCCCGGGGGGGGGGGGGCAATAAACTATAATAATCCAGTGTGGCTCCTTAGTTAAATCTATTTGCACAGCTGGCTGTCTTAGTCTCCCTATGCCTTCAAAATAGACAGGGTTGTGTCAGGAATTCTGCCTAACCACCTGTGCAAATCAGTGAAAGCTGATTCACTGTGGTGACCTCTGTTGGGATGTGCTGAAAGGTGAACAACAACTTTGCAGTTTAGGTTCCAAAAAACCAAAAAGATATAAAACAAAAAAAAGGCAAGTGTATATTTATTAGGTGCATCAAAATCTGTTCAAAACTTATTTGTGCACCTTTTTGACAATTTTTCTTAATGCAATGTTGACCCTTTTGTAGTCATGGGGTTGCTGGGATAGGCTCCAGAGCCTATCCTAGAAACTAGGGTACACCCAGGATGGTTTGTCAGTCCTTTTTAGGGCCACACAATACACACTCACTCTGTAAGGTAAGAGCTATTGACTCAAAGGATCTACAATCCATATTTTTGGACTGAAGCCTCCATGAACAAGGAGAACAAACTCCACACATTAAGGTCCCAACCAGGATTTGAACCAGGGCCCTCTTGCTGCATTAGCAGATTGTCCTTCTAGAGTCTGGTTCTGCTTGACAGTTTATTTCTGGTTATCGTTTTCATTATTTCCCCATGTCATTAGTTGATCAGTCTGAGGAATTATACTGAGATTTGAAACAGACAATTATCAAAAAGCAATTTTCTTGGGTTACGCCTTGTGACGGCGTCGTCCATATTATGGTCCATCGTTAAAAAAAAGACTGAACTGAAATGTCATTGTGGTCCTGACTTGTACCAAACCCTGTTTAACCATGAAAACTAATATTCCATGCACCATAAACATGCAAACTGCCCAATCTGACAGAAATCTGACAAACTCTCCAGCTTTTTGCCCAACTAGGGAGTTATAACTAAATTGAACCATCTGTTTAGCATTGTTAGGTGTACCGGAGTGTTTCAGGGAAAGCAGAGTATTAATTAAGGCTTGCAGCGCTAAACCTCCTTTATTGGCAGAGTCAAATAAATTTGCAAAATGTAGAATTCCCTACATAGATACTCTTTATTGAGCAGTTTGACTTTTTTGTAACACTATCGACCTGAGTGAGAATTATCCAGCTGTTGCGGCTTTAGTACAAATAAAGGCTAAGCTGATCTATCATACAATTGTGCAATAATTGAGGGGGAAAAATATCACACATTCAACTAGCACCAGTTTATTAAGATGGTATATCACTAAGTTAAGCTTTTCTTTTTGTCTGCTTCCTGCAGAGGTTGCCATGGGGAATTGTCTTTTGCTTGTGTAGAAGGATTTGCTGCCGTCCATCCCCTGAAAAAAAAAGGTTTTACCCGACTAATGGGCATTCAATGTATGGCACTCACACCCCGCCCACTTACTGGTTGTCAGGACGCTGATCTCTCCGGTCAGTGTGGTGATGCTGTCCCCTCCTTGAGGACATTTTTTGTCTTAACTTGGTTTTGTTTGTGGCAGTAATTTGGGAGTAGCCCTCCTCATTTTTTCCTCGCTGTTTTGTTGATTGCAGAGATTAATTTAGGTGTTTCTCCCTGGTTATTTAATACTTCCATCCATCCATCCATCATCGACACATCTTCTTCCGTGGGGGCAGTAGTCTTTGTAAAGATACCCAGACTTCCCTCCTGGCCACTTCCTCCAGGTCCTCTGGGGGGACCCCGAGGAGTTCCCGCGCCAGTCGAGAGACATAGTCCCTCCAGGGTGTCCTGTATCTCCCCCCCGGGGCTATGCCCAGAACACCTCCTAAGGGGGATGTCCAGGAGGGGTCCAGACCAGATGCCCAACCCACCTCAACTGGATCCTCTACTCTGAGTTCTCCACAGTTGACAAAGCAAAATTGTCAGTCTGTTGTTTTACTTGTTGCAGACATCATCGAGTTTTAATGTGAAAATATTTACGCAGATAACATTTAGCATTGTCAGAATTGGAGTGTTTTTATGCCACTAACAAGTTTTAGGATTTAGCGGAGTCACTGTAACATATGTTTTAGCCGTCAGTCTGTTTTTTATGTGTTGTAAAGTAGCTTTGCAGCTTTAGGTATTGCATGCGAAAAAGCTAACGCGCTAACACGTAGCAGTGTCAGAATTTCTTTTTTTGCATGTGTAACTAACGAGGTTGGAGTTGGCAAAGTCACAGCAATCTTTGTTTTAGTGGTATTCGGTCAACATGTCGCCATCAAAAAAGAGTTCCAGAGTTACAGTGACGTAGTTAATGAAGTGTGACTGAATGACAGCGTCATCTCTGTCTTCCTAAATGCGCCTTATAATCCAGTACGCCCTATAACGCGGAAAATACAGCACCCTCGGATGAAAACACTGGACTTAAACAGCTTGTCGTTGCACTGGTAAATTGTGGCTCTTTATTTGTGCTATCCAAGGCACGTTAACATTGGGAGTGGGGTCATCTTGACCCCACAAGACAGCGTGCTGAACTTTTTTCTTCAGTGACTTTTGATTTTCACTTGGTCCATGGCTGACATGAAGGCCTATCCACCTTTGTCATGGTAGAGATAACATGTCAATGTAAAGATGGGGTCATCTGGACCCCACAAGATAGTACAGGGGTTACTTAACTATGATGGCTTTTCTTGTGTAAGCGGTTCTCAGTGCCATTTTTGTGGTTTGCTGTTAAGAGACATGAATTGTGAATTTCAAGAGTATACAAAAAGTATAATAAACCCAACATCCACCTGCTGAGATGTAATTGTTTGGCTTCTTAAAGCCACCAGCCTTTAAATATGCCAGTAATGAAATCCCTTGCAGTTACTTTACCAAAACAAAAATAAATAAATAACAATGAAAGTGCTAAGAGTGTCTGCAAAAGCAACCAAACAATCATACGGCACTCTGGGAGCAGCTGTGCTTGATAAGGACAGATGTCTGCTTCAGGTTGTAAACGCCATTACAGCGTGAGCATGCTGCCTGGCTCGCCCGTGCATTTTGATTACCTTTGAATGGGATTTGAACCCTGCCAGGACTGCTGTGACAGACCCAGCGGAAACCTCACGGGAGGAGGCGGACCGTCAGTCCTCCAGTTGCTCCGCTGTAATTCGTCTGAGTGGCAAAGGTCATCGCTAATAAACAAAAACAGCTCATGCTGCAGAGGCTTCAGCTCCCACGCACACACACACATGCACACGCGTGTGTGTGGACCACACCGAGCCAGTAAAGCTACTAAAACATGATATAAGGAGATTCCAAGATGCATAATTGAACAGTTTGCTCCCAGCTTGATGGCTGGGAATCTGCTTCATTAATCAACTCCCACTGAGTTATAAAAGCATGAGGAAGAGAGGTTTATGCTGGCACAGAGCAAACATGATGGGATGGCTGGGTGTGTCTAATCCCTCAGACTACATCCAAAAGGTTAAGAGTCTGCTGTTCATGTTTTATGTATGCACAGTTTAAACGCGCATGCATTGTTTTCAAGCCTGTCGTGGTTTTATTATCGAAAATCAGCCATGGAGATTGAGATAGGTTCTCAAAAAGAAAAGAAAAAAACCCAAACTGTTTATAAGAATTGACAATCCGCAAATGTTCCGAAATGGACTCACTGCTGTGGTTTTACACTCAGTAAATAGTCCTATTTGATAACCAAATAACACAGACTGAGTCATGCGTAAGACTGGAAAAGTCAGTTGGTCCGGACCGAGTTTGCTTAATCGAGTCCTGAACCTTGCGTTTGGTCTGTGTTCAGACGGCCTTTTATCCGGACATTTCCGTTTAAAACCAATGCTTGTAAACAAAAGCACTTGATTAAAGATATCTTTAGTTGCACAGTCAGGAATTACAAGGGTGGGGCAAAGCAACAAGAGAAGGAATAATGGAAGTCGTAAGCGTTGCCATCCTTGTCAGGGGGTATTCCAGAAGGTTTAAACTAGCCTGACTTTAACCCTGAACTCTGGCTGAAGTCCGCCTGAACTTGCTTACTCTGGGTATGTCTGTTCCAAAAGACCGGATATGAGTTGGCGTAATTACGCTCGACTTGGTAACCCTGGGTTAATGCGTGTGCAGGGTAAAGACATTCTTAATGGATCGCCGATTTCTGAAGTCACCATGGAAACGCGTGGAGAAAAAAAGAGAGCGCTTTACTTCAGTGAGACGGAGTCTGAGGTTTTAATGACGGCGTATGAAGATTATAAACCCATCAAAAAAGTAATACGGCTGAATCAGCAAAAGAACGGATGAAGTTAATGCATGAGTTTCTATCTCATTTCTATTTTCATTGTGACGCATATACATTTAACTTATCCAACTCAAATGAATTACATTAATTGGTAGCAAGTAGTTGAGTTAAATTTATTCAACCAAATTTGTTATGTCTATTCAACTCAATAATTGTTTTTACAACTCAAATTTAAATATTTATCAAACTAAATGTCATAGTTCTCCAATTCAGTTAAATGTTTTTCCATCTTAATTTATTGTATTTCTTAAAGTTTGATGAGGCCGCAGATATTCTAATTTTTATAACATTAAAATGAGTGATTCAATGTGGACTTGCAATAGGATATAACTAATCATTTCTCATGACCCTGACTTTAACTTCAGTTTTTACAACATTATGAAACAGTAGGGGTGCTAAAATAAAATCATCATCCTCTCCCTCCTTCTCACTCAGGTAAAACATCTAAAAAACTAAATACATTTGGAAGAAAAACAACACTTAAACCCAAATCCATCCAAACAAGCTAAGGGAATGGTATCCCACAATTCCTTGTGCTTCCAATCTAACAGCAGCAACTATCTTACACCTACTTAATTGAATTAATTTGAATGAAAGTAAAATAACTGTAATTGGCTGAACTCAAAAAATGATTTATCTTAACTGAAGCAAATAATTAAGTTAGATCAAAGTAAAAAGTTTATCTCTACAACATTTATTCGTGGTCTTATCACCCTCAGGAAAAGTATTATCTGAGCTTCTTCATCGCTAAATCATCTTCAAATGAACATGCAATGCCCCTTCACCTCTCTGAAAACAAACTAACCTTTAACTAAACCTGCTCCAGACCAGGTTATGTTCAGAGCATGAGTTGCTATGGCAACTTGACATATCCTGAAACATCTCTCTATTTTTGAAACCAAAAGCTGAGGTTATGCGCTTCCTTAGCCTCTAACGTGGTGCTACCGTGGTAACTGGCATAACCTGCTTTCTGGAATACCCCCCAGGATAGTTCACTTTTTACTTTGCTGACCAATTTTGAATGTCTGTATCAACGTCAAGTACAGCACTTTTGACTTTGGGATGATGGAGGCATGCTGCATACGCCATTAAGTGTTTTCGACAAATGGATTGTCAGGAGAAAAGGGTGAGAAGCAAAGTGTTGATTTCATGAGCCTGCATTCACCCAACCAAACCTCAATGAGTTGCTGTGTCTCAATGCTGCTCCACATTTATCCGCGGCTCTCTGTCTACATCCCATAATGCTCGTAATCTACGGTGGCCGTTTTGGTCCGAAAGATGGGGCCGAAAGCTGTTCCTGGCCCTGGATCAGGGTCCACTTGGGTGTATTCAGGCGGAAAATTTGTTCCAGATTTTCAGGGGAAACAAACAGTGGTTCACTTTAACCCTTGGGCTATCCAAGGCACTTTAACATTGTGAATGGGGTCATCTGGACCCCACAAGATTTGTGATCAATGATTTGTGATCTTCACTGCTGTCCATGGATTACATAAAATCCTCTTCACTTTTATCCACCTTTTTCCTGGTAGGGAGAACACGTCAACGTAAGGGTGGGATCATCTGGACCCCATTAGATAGCACAAGGGTTAAACGAACCAAATGTGTCCAGTCTGAATACACTTTAACCCTTGTGCTATCATAGATGACCCCACCCTTGCATTGACGTGTTTTCCCTACCATGACAAAGGTGGATAAAGGTGGAAAGATTTCATGTAATCTATGGACACCAGTGAAGATCACAAATCATTGAAGAAAAAAGGTTCAGAGCACTGTCTAGTGGGTCAAGATGACCCAACTCCCAATGTTAAAGTGCCTAGGATAGTACAAGGGTTACGATTCTAAGAAGAGAATTGGTGCTGGTTCCTAACAAAGCTACTTAGCCCTTCAACATCAGGGATGTTGCCTAAATAACCCACGCTAAATTAAACCTAATCTTTGACATACCTCAAATCTTTAGCCGTTCAACAGAATCAGTTGATTCTGGTGCTAGGAAAAGCGGCTTTCTATATCGGTGCACAGCCAATATGCAACACTTTACCTTAGTAGTGTTGTATAGCCGCTTTTCTCCATGACAGAATCACCTGGATTGCGTTGAGTGCGTACGTAAACACTTCACCAATGTAAAGTGTTGCATATTAGCCCAAGGGCTATTTCTCACTGTTTCAGAATTAGCTAGAATCACATTAATTTGGTAACAGTAAGAGTTACAGTTGTTTGGACATATTGGAGCTAAAGCTCCGGTGTTAAAGGGTTGAAGGTCACTGGCTATTCTTCAACCTTTATTTATCCAGGTAGGTCGATTGAGGACAATGAAGATTTTCCATTAGGGATGCAACAGTCTACTTTCTCCACATTTTGGTACAAACCCCGATTTTTGGATTTTTGTTTTGGTTCGATATATGATATTTTGTTTTTCAAGATAACAAGAAATTCAGAAAAATCCTTTTTTCACATTCTTACCTAAATAGCATAACACATGCTTGACACTTTCAGCATGAAGATATGCAAATGTAGGCAGTATTAAACGATTCACTTTTCCAGTGATACAGTTCAATGGTGTAACACAGCGGCCCCCAACTTTTTCGCACCTCAGTGTCATGGTTTGAGTTTGTTGTGTCTTGTTTTTCGTTTTAGTTCTTGTTCTGTCTTGTTTGGTTCTGTTTCCTGTTTTATTTTGAAAGGTTTCCTGTCTTGTCTTGTTTCTTGAGTTTAACTTCCTTTGGTCCCCATCTGCCCTGATCGTGTTCACCTGTGTCTTGTCTGCCCTGTCTGTATATTAGTCTTGTCTCTGCCTTCCTCCTGTGCTGGTCCATTAGCTTTGTCATGGTGTTTTTGTCATCCTGTCTTCGTGCCTAGTTCCATGTTTTTTGCCACGCTCATGTTCCTTGTTCCAAGCCACGCCAAAGTAAGTTTTTTTTTCTTTGTCATCCTGCTCAGCAGCGTTTTTTGTTATTAAACCCCCTTGCCATGGAACCGTGTGCCTCCGCTTCTGCATTTGGGTCCTGGCTCTCGAGCCACCTCACGTGACACTCAGACCTGTTTGACGTCAGAAAACATTTTTGCGGACCAGTTTTTAAGACGTGGTTGACAAATTATGTAGGAAGCTACAATGAAGGAGGCAGAAAATCGTAATAAGTCGAACTCTGAGCTTTTATATTGACGGGTATGTCATTGTATATCGCACAGGTGTCATCCTGCGCTCCCCTTCCCACACTCATGGTGCAAAACAGAAGTACTGTCTATTAAATGTAGCTTTCTTTTTTTGGAAGTTGAAGGCTCTGCTTCTGTCTCAAAGAAACTTTACAGATGTTTTTACTTATTTTGCTAGCTCCTGGGTTTCATTTTAGCGGTAACCTATCACGTGACCTAGAAGAGCGCCTTGGCCTGCGTCCAGAGTATGTAACAGAGAATCGGGAAATTTTTCAAAATAAAACATCTTTCTGATTCCGAAAAAAAAACGAAAGTAATGCAAGTTATTTATTCTTTCTGAGCGGTCCGGTACCAAATGACCCATGGACCAGTACCAGTAGTACATTTGAATTTCCCTTCCCTTCCTCTGTGGCATTTATGTATTCAAATGAAGTCTGCGTATTCTTTGACCTGGCTGCCATAACCGGAGTGCAATGTATTTTAAAGTTGGCAGCTATGGCTACAAACAGACATTATGCAGAGTGAAAAGGGTTTCTGTGGCCAAGTGTTAATGGAGGTTTGGTTCGGAACAAACTGGTTGTAAAACTCACAAGAAGAATGTAAAACAATCGGTATTTCCTCGCCAAGGTTGAGTCTGACGCTTTTCCAGGTGTGTTCTGAGTGCAGCTCATTCATTTCAGGAAAGACTAAAGAAAAGAGAAGTTGGCTGAAACTTTATTGTGCTTTTTAACCAAAATATACATTTTGTTTACATGTACTGCTTTAGCAGTTCTTTCGGAACTATAAAGAACCTTTTATTCACACAAAAAGGGAGCAAGAAAATTATTTTCTCATCTCATTTCTCATCTTAAGCTTTGATGTTCGTCTTGTAAAATTGCTGTTACCGCTTTAAAATGTTTGCCCTGTTTTGGTTTACAGCACATGCATAGAGTATAGAGAAATAAATAATTAAATATGTAAATCCAACTGTTTTTAGAAAGGAACATAAATGAAAAAAATAAAAAAAGACTAAGACATATTTGCACAAACAAGCACATAATACAAGTTTGCCCAAAAAGAATTCTTAAAGGCTTGAAACACACACACAGAAAAACTAATGAACTAAAGATTTCTTCATTAAAAAATGTTGAACAAATTATTTTGGTACTTTTACCATGCATGGCATTTTTTCTGATAATGGAGGACATCTTAAGGTAAAATTTTAATTTTATTTAAAAAAATATAGTTCTTGTGACATAAGGGCTGCATGGTGGCGCAGTGGTTAGCTTTTCTGCTCACAGTAAGAAAGCCCCTGTTTCAAGTCCCGGCTGGTGGACCTGAACCAGAACAACAATGGGGGACCTTTCTGTATGGAGTTTGCATCTTCTCCCCGAGGACTCTAAATTGTCCATGGATGTGAATGTGAGTGTGCATGGGTGTGTGATTTGTGGACCTGCGACAGACTGGCGACCCGTCCAGGGTGTACTCTGCCTTTGCACGCGAGGGACCGGTAGAGGCTCCTGCAGGCCTGTGACCCTGAAAGGGATAAAACAGATTAGAAGAGGAATGAATGAATTCTGACATAAAAGAAATGCCATAAAAATAACACCATAAACTCCATGCTCCCCTCCATTCTGATGCATCCAGATCCGTGCAGGTCTTTGTTTTCCTCTACTGAGCTGGAATCTGGCTCAAAAATTCACATCTGGATAGCTCCAATATTGCTCGCCATTTTTTTGTTGCACCAGTGACATTACATTGGGAGGGTGATGGGGCTTTAAGCTAGTGGGAGATAGTCTAAACAGTCTAGTGGGTCTAGATGACCCAACTCCAAATGTTAAAGGCTTGATTTTAAGATTTTAAGCCATTCTGAAAAGAGAAAAAAATGGAGGTCCCCAAAAAGAGGGTATGAATGAGGAAATGTAACAGGTTCTCCATCAATGTCTGTCAACTATAGTTATTGAAATTGAATCATTTAAACAATATAATAGAATTGAATCAAGAGGTCTGCCATAAATCATCTAGCATATTTTTCCATTTTGAGTATTATTTTTCATCAAATTGCCACCTGCCACCATCTGAAGCAGCCGTCCAACAACACCACACACGTTAGTCCAGTTCAGTCAAACAATAGCACTAAAAATCAGAGTTTAAAAAAACTTTGCGGAGCTTCTGAGGCACAGAACCAACTTTTCAACTACGCATGTGAAAGCTGCATTGATTTAGTCGATGAAATCACCTCTGCATCTTCCCGTGCTGCCTCTACAAGCACGCCGCTGCTCTGTTCTTTATATAAAAAGCCATTTTCCTGTGGGAACTTTTATCTTTCACCCTCCAGTTGAGATTTATAATTTGGATCACAGAACAGGAGATGTCGAGAACTGAGGAGAGAGAAATAGAGAAAGCAGTGTGGGTGTTTAAAGACAGATAATCCATTTCAAGGCTTTCCCATAGGGAGGTTTTGCTGTGTTGTGCTGCTTATTTGTTTTGGAGAAAACGAGTCTCTTTGCATTTCGTTCGGTTTCCTTTCTATAGGCTTGTGGGGGGAAACGACACAAACGCGGTTGTGTTCTGATTGAGGAGTAAGTGAAGAAAAATTTGTCAAATGGATGGCGGGGGGGGGGGGGGGTGCACGTTCAAAGGCGTCATGTTTGTTCGACATGCTGGGAAATTTATTGCTTTAGACACCCTTTGAAAACTGTTTATCCTTTGGGGGAAAGTACACAAACAACCTCTTGACTTCCAGTTTGAAGCCAGTTTAAAAAAGAAAGTAACTGGGGTGGGCCTGTTCAGCCTGTTAAACCCTTTAACTCCAGAGATGTCACCAGTAACACCGAAATAACATGTTCTTTAACCTACCGTAGCTCTTACACCGTGTACACAATCAACATGAATAAGCTTACTCTGATGCGGAGAAAAAGCAGCGTTATTGATTTATGAACATGATATTACCGTCTAGTGTTGCATAATGCCGCAAAGCTGCTTTTCTCTGTGACAGAGTTGCGCTAAGACCAGGGGAGACGGACTCCGGGCCACGAAGCAGCATCCAGCTGGTTTTTAAGAATCTACTTGCTGCCGATTACCTGATTCAAGTGTGTTTTGCCAAATAAAAAACTACAATGGGACTTCTGGGAAATTTATAGGGTACTCGATTTTTGAATTGTAAATTTGGCCAGCACTATGTAATGGCGAACGCACTATATAGAGTAGTAGAGGAATTAATTTAGAAGTATTATTACTTCTATTCAGTCCAAAGTAAACTTTTTCAATATACAATAGGATTCAATTTGCTTGTTTAACCCTTTGAAGCAGGGGGCACCAAATCTAGGGGAGGTGTCCTAAATGTTTTCCGACCAACCTGTCATCTAAGCTCCTTATTGGCTAAATACACCTGATCAAGAAAATCAGCAGCAAATAAAGCGTGGTTTGGGGAAAACCAGCAGGACACCGGCCCTCAAGGCCTGGAATTGGGGATCCCTGCTTTAGAGGGTTAAACAAGCAAATTGAATCCTATTCAGTCCAAAGTAAACTACTTCATTATTCAATAGAAGGGAAAATACTTTTTAAATGAATTCCTCAACTACTCACAATATAGTGCGTTCGTCATTTCGTAGTGCTGGCCAGTCATCTTCAAATGGACACGCCATGCTCCTTCACCTCTCTGAAAACAAACTAACCTTCAACTAAACCTGCTCCAGACCAGGTTATGTTCAGAGCATGAGTTGCTATGGCATCTTGAAATATCCTGAAACATATCTCCATTTTTGGAACCAAAAGCTGAGGTTATCAACTTCCTTAGCCTCAAACTTACCGTGGTAACTAGCATAACCTACTTTCTGGAATACCTCCCTGGTTTGTCAGAAGATTCATAACCCCTGTTGTTAAAGTAAATTATGTCCAACACAAAAGGCCTTCAGCTCTCATCTGTTTGCCCAGATGATGGACAGGACAAGTTTTAAAAAAAAAAAGAATAAGTGCAGGGACAGAGGAACAGATGGAAGAACGAGCTACGACTTCAAGACAAAAAAAACAACGGTAGGCCACCAGGAGTCCTGCTTAAATTATGGATTTATTGCAACAGGTGATTTCCCATACATGGTGCCTGTTTACATAGTACCCACAACATTCATTGGCAGAATATGTTACTAGACATTGATGTTCCACTGGTGTTATCTTTTATTGGTAATATTATTATTATTAAAATAATGGCTTTTTGTGATGGTAAAAGTTTTAAATTTTTTTAAATCGGACCAAAATTAAGCATCCCCGGCAACCCCCATCCCTTTCTGTCAGGCCCGGTAAAATCCCCAGGGGTTTACTGGTCCACACCACAAATACCATCTTTTTTAAACAACATTTTTTCATCTGCCCCTGTTTTACAACCGTTTGAATGAAGGAATATTTATAGATATAATTTTTGTCTAATTTTCTTAGTATCATAAGAAAAATGCCACAAGGACATGTTAAAAACAGCAAAAACACATTTTTCATCGGAGTGACTCTTTAATGTGGTTAATCTGTTCTCAACAGCAACTCAAGTTGTTCTCGTTTGTACTTACTTCATCCATCAATTAGAGTTTAGAAAGAGAAAACTTTGTTTGAATTTCTTCACATTTGCTGGGGAATGTGTGATTTCCCCTGGCGTTTGTTACATGAGCTCCATCAGTGATGTACAGTATTGCAATCGAGCAGAACAGTCGGTGCTGGACCCCACATTTGTGTCGGTGCCTGGCTGTAGCAGATGAGTTCCTGTTGGCTCCCGCCCTCACCACATGAATGTGATAAAATGATTTAATCATATGGCTCATCTCCACTTTCTAAATGTTATTTTGGCCAAACGCATCAAAATTTTGTCACTCACAGCGTTTTATTCTTCCAGTGATTATGTGTCTGTTCATAAAGTTTTGGCTTTGATTCTGTACTGCTCTTTGACAGACAGTTAAGGTTTAAGGAAAAAATACAAAAAAAACATTCCAATTAGTCTGTAGAGATGAAGATGCAGAAGGAAGGCTGTCATGCTTTAACTAAAATAAGTCTGCCCTTGTATGTTTTATCCCTTGTGCTATCTTGTGGGGTCCAGATGTCCCCACTCCCAACATTAACATGCACGTTAACGTTGGGAGTTGGGTCATCTAGACCCACTAGACAGTGCACTGAACCTTTTTTCTTCAATGATTTGTGATCTTCACTGGTGTCCATGGATTACATGAAATCTTTCCACCTTTATCCACCTTTGTCATGGTACGGAGAACACGTCAATGTAAGGGTGGGGTCATCTGGACCCCACAAGATAGCATAAAAGTTTTATTTTTATTTTTTTTTCTGGCAGCTTTATTTAGGGTAGGGGTGTCCAAACGTTTTGCAACAAAGGCCAAATTGTGTGAGGTGGAATTGTGTGAGGGCCAACCATTCGGCCGGACGTCCTTTTAACCATTTTAGTAGCATTGCATTTAAATTGAAATGAGCTGTTTAATGAACATTTTACTTTATTTTATTTCTCCTTTTAGAGCAAATACATCTAAATGTTGTTTTGCCAAAATGTCTGTCAATTTGTCAAGTAATCACATCCCCAGTTAGCTTGTCGTATATAACATGTCTCCTCTGGTAGTGCCTCTTCATGATGAATGTGAAAATGTAATTTGGTTAACCACAATGAAGAACTATACAGAGAGTTTTTATAAAGTGCTCCGGGGGCCGGTGGCAATTTGAACACAGGACCGAACACATTTGGCCCACGGACCGGACTTTGGACATGCCTGATTTAGGGGGTTGTTGTGGCAGATCATCTACCATCATCAAGTCCAAAACCCTTATATGTCCTCCTTGGCTCTATCCATGAACCTCCTCAGCATCCATTTACCGACATCTTCACCGTCCCTCCTCTTAATGTGTCCAAACCATCTTAAACCATCGCTACCCAGCGTTTATCTCCAAAACATCTACCATGTTCGGTTTTCTCTGATGGCTTCATTCCTGAGTCTACTCATCTTCATCACTCCTAAACAGAATGTCAACATATTCATCTCTATTATCTCCAGCTCTACCTCAGAGTTTTTTTTTGGGGGGTTACACATAACACATAAAACCTTCCTCCACCTGTTCCAACCTGTAAGGACACGCCCCTTCACCCCTTTCTCTCACTCTTAGTTGCGTTGGACTGTTGACCCCAAGTACTTAAAGTCCTCCACCTCCTTCACCTTTGCTCCCTTTGACTTCACCATTTCCTTTTCATTCATACACAGTTGCTTGCTGATCAAAGAGTCCCAACATCATATTCCCATCATCTGTCCCGTCATAGGATCTTACACTTAATGATGCTTATTGAGCCTTCAAAGACCCTACTTCAATGAAAAAGGTGTTTTTTACATGTTATTGTGGAATTTTTAAGAAAATTAAGCATAAAATTGAATTTTTTTAGTATTTCTTTATTCAATTTTTTTATGAATCAGGATTAGATGCACGAATGCCGTTTGAAAAAGAGGCTCATTTGTGATTTAAAAAAAAAAACTGAGGGTCACAAGCTCCCTGCTCTGACTTCATAGCAACAGGGGACCATAAACAACAAAGCAACTTGGTTAATCTGGCTGCATCTCAACTTTTGCTCAGAAAATACTCTTCAGCAGCAAACAGTGAGATGATGAGTTTTGGTGAGATCGTGGCACATTATTCAACGGCTCTGGCTCCCAAAAACACTTACAGGAATACGAAAGTTTGTGATGCAAGTGTACGATTCTTACATCAGGGTCCAGCAACAGAGCAAGATAATAGTTTTTTACCATCAGAAAACAAATAATGTTAATGCAGATTACTGTTTAGAAAGTACCTCAAATATATTCATTTTGTAGGATTTCCTCAAAATGTCACAAATTTGACCAGGAAAAGATTATATTGGTATTGTTTAAGTTATGACAACATCAAAAAATAAAGAAATACATTAATAATCAGTCTGCTACCAATAAAAAGAACCCACAAAGTGCACATGCATGTTTGTTTGCATGACATTTCTTCTATATGATTGCAAATGCATTAAAAACAGTATGATTGCAGGGCTATCACTTGATTTATATTTTTGAAAATTGTCTGCGGACACCTGTAATTTTAGGTTCGGGAGGTTGCTTCAAACACAATCAACACTTTTTCAAACACTAATTTGCCAACAGTAAAGCCACAAGCTTGGATGTAGACTGGAAACACTTCAAATTGGTCAAAACCAGCTTTTTGAAAGAAAAAATGGGTTTAAAAAAATGGTAGTTCTTCAGCATTATCCTACTGTTGTCGCTGTCATGAAAATAAAAATGCACAAAATATCCCAAAAATGTGTTGAGAAAGGTTCTGATGGTGTCCATGTTGGTAAAGTATCCCTCCCTCAGAAATGTATTGAAAGCCCATTTGTTTAATCATCTAAATCTTCAAAGCCACACTACCATCTGAGTGTTGGTCTCTGCACCATTTCAGGATAAATCATGTGACACTTTACAAGGGCAAGTGCTGAAAAAATGAAAAGGACACACAAAGCCCTGTTTCAATAAAGCTGTAATAATCCACCAGAGGTTTCCCTTTTCACAAGTCTTCTTGAGACAAAGTTATTACTTTCTTGGAGGGAATTACAGTAACAACAAACACAGAGCCCTCCAGCAGTTTAAAGGTGTTTGTCTCATCTGTCCATTCTTCCAAATCCCTTTGATTTGTTTCATCTACATTTGGCTCTGGCCGGGCGGGTACACGGTGATGGAGAACGTCCACTTTTTCCTGGAAAACGGAGGAGGAGGAGGAGTGGGGACGGAAATTGGCTCAGGGTTATTGCTCCGAAGTAACGTCATGGTTAAATGTGGTTCAGCGGATCAGACATTGTACGCCGGGGATTTATGAAATCTTTCAATCCACTAAATATGCTTAATCATACAAAAGTAAAACAGCTTTGGTCAGACTGGAGAAAAAAAGGCTCAGTAATTCTCAAATCTAAAGAAATATATGACAGTAAAAGACAAATATGTTCTACTGTCTAAGAAGTTAGATATGATTTTATGTATGGAGCTCAAAAATAGTCATAATTTAATTAATAAACACATCATGGTTAAGTTAAACATTCAACAAAAACAGAAGTAATAGATATTTAAAAGGACTACAACATTGTGAAAAAGCTTCAGACACATTTAGATATTTATATTATATATTTTTTCATGAGGGTTTAATCTCGCAAATCATTTCTCTTTGGACAATCCGCCTTAAGAGAAGAAACCATGGTTGTCCAAATCTACAGTCATTGTTGTTCTTATTGCTATTCTTGTTTTTACGCTGTCCCTGCTCTTCTTACTGTTAAACATCTGGACCAAGGGATTCTAGATTTTCATTGATGAAACTTACCTGGTAATCAGTTGTAATAAGAGCAAGGGTGGCTGAAGAAAACAAGTACTATGAAAGCAGAAGTCACATGGCCATCCAGTTCTGGTCCTGAAAGTGTTTGTTTTTTCTTTATTGCTCTACCTGGTATCCCTGTCTCATCGTCCACTGGTCGATTGAATGAGGTATGTTTCACCACTAAAACCCTTTTGACATTGGTCTAAATCAAGGGGGTTGGACCCTATTTGACATTGGTCTAAATCAAAGGGGCTGGATCCTTTTTCACTAGTCTAGATCCAAAGGGTTTGGGAAATTTGATTTAGCCAGTGTTTTTCAGTCTTTGTGCACAGGACACACAATCGTCTATGTTCTTAACCCTTGTGCTATCCTAGGCACTTTACGATTGGGAGTGGGGTCATCTAGACCCACAAGACAGTGCGCTGAACCTTTTTTCATCAAAGATTTGTGATCTTCACTGGTGTCCATGGATTATATGAAATCTTTCCACCTTTATCCACCTTTGTCATGTTAGGGAGAACACGTCAATGCAAGGGTGGGGTCATCTAAGATAGCACAAGGGTGACTCCTACCTTACACAAACACAGCTATTATACCTAATATTTTAGGGGGTCTACAAAGCATGACGATGATCTGAATCAGATGTCCTGAAGCAGCAAAATCTGTATGTCAGTGCTCCCAGGGAACACGGGTTTGGTTACTATTGTCAGCAGACACTTTTCTACTAAAAGAAGTTCTCATCAGGATCTCTACCAACAGATTCACTGAAATATGTCAAATAAGAGCAAGTCGAAAGTCCATTCAGATTGCAAGGTACTTTCTTTCCATGTCAGCACCCAGATAGGTAGGGACATAGGATGTAGGTATGGACGACTGAACAAAATACAAATGCAGCACTTTTTGTTTTGCTACCATTTGAAATGAAATGAACTCAAAGATCTGAAACACTTTCTACAAATGCAAAAAAAAAACAAAATTCTCTCAGATATTATCCACAAATATTTGTATTTTTGTGATACTGCTCATTTAAATTGTATTCTATTTTTCATTTGTTGTTTTAACTATATGGCTTTTTTGAGGATGGTGCCTTTCGGTCCAAGTCTCCCTTGATAAAGAGTTCATATCTCAATGGGACTTCCTGGTAAAATACATTTTTCATAAATAAATAAATCTGTCTAAGACGATGGGTATGCTGGCAATGCAGGAACTGGGATATTTTCAGCTTCAGAATTCTGCACAGATTCTTGCAACATGGGGCTGTGCGTCATCACGGTGCAACATGAGATGATCCCAAATGTATGGCACAACAATGGCCCTCAGGATCTCCCTATGGTATCTCAGTGAACTCCATATGCCATCAATTAAATGCACCATAACATACCATGCCCATACCATAACCCCACCACCACCATGGGCCACCCCGACAACCGATGCATGGACCAATGCAAAACATTTACCACGAGCACACCTATCGGGCGTTATTTAAGGTGGATGCATGAGCCTCAAGGGAACTAAAAGACACACCTTAAGGTGCAGCCACTCTATCTACGATTGTCCACAGGCCCGGCCAACCCAATAACCCACAGCTCCCACATGGGTCAACCTCGTGTGCAGATGGATGTGACTAAGGTTTAAAATACAGTTTTTTTTAAAAGACTGAGCACTGAGAAATACAAAAAAAAATAACTTTCTAATCAAAATTTGTATTCAAAAAGTAGGAATAACACTTTCTCCTTTTTTTTTTAAATAAACGCTGATTTATTTAAAAAAAAAGATCCTTAACTAGATATTTTATTGTCTTAACTTTAGTAAATATGTGCTTATAATAGATAGTAAAACGCCAAAGGGGAATTGAGAATTGTTGAGCTTATTTACAAATCAACCATGAGATAGCCTTCTGATGTGAGCTGAAATGGAAAAGAGATGCAAACCAAATTTCAAAAGCAAAGCCCGTTGCAGCAAAGCAGAGCGACAATCAGTCAAAGAGGAAGCTGTATTGAAGCGACTTCTGGTGAAGATATAGATGCTGGTTCTTTTTTTTTTTTTTTTTACATTAAGTCCTCTGAAGTGGCGATCTTTCCTCACAATAAAAAAGTGGCTGGAAACTTTTTCTCAAGCTCTTATCTTCTCTGGGGAGATTTACACTCAGGCGCTGAAAAAGCCAGCAGACCCTGCAGGCTCACACAAGCAGGTAACTAATGAAAATGAAGGAGTTGCTCTTTAGGGCACCTTAAAGACTGCTGTTTGGCAGCCAATGAATACTGCATACCCTTTGACAGATCGGCGGGAGGGGGATGGGGCAACAGCTAACTTTAGACCTTAATGGTTTGAAATATGCTTGCACTACAGATTTTTCCCCCTTTTTTTTGCTGTGCAAATGATATCCCTTCTCCTGATGATTATTTAAGGCCATTCAGAGCCTTTGCGGCAGGGATAAATCGGTTCCTGCCTTGTGCTATGTCCTTGATGGATAACTGTCTCATTTTCCTTGATGACTTTATCTGTATGGCAGTCACTTGAATTCAGAATTTCACAAACATTATGCTTCAGTCATGTTTGATTCAGACCTCTCAGATTATATGAAATTATCAGTAGTAATACAAAGAAATACGTAAGTTTGAAATTGATAAATCATAAAACAAACAATTCCTGCTTTTGCTTCTACTTGAGGGAATGCAGAAGACATTGTGCTATCTAAATGCGATGACTCCTTAACATTTAAGGGCATGTTACACAGCCACTAAGTACATTTTGCACATTTTCCATATATGAAATTTCTTTGTTTCGCGATACATGTGTGATATACGTCATTCATAAGTGTTTCTAGCTTTCGTCATTCGTCGATGTGTGCAGACGTTCAAACTCCTTGGTCGGTTGAGAATTACACAGTTAACACATTTTTTTTACCATAGTTTCATATACAATTATTATGTAAATCTTGCACAACTGGGTGTGATTTTTGTGACACACATATGTAAATTTGTGGATTTCCAAGACCACGTATGTCCACGTAAAGACTTTTCATACATGGACCACTAATGTATAACTTTGATATCGCGTATACAGTGCACATGTAACATTAAAAGTATGTATTTGAAACACAAATCACTAATGACTTGCGTGATTATTGCGCTGTTAGTATGCAGAGTTCATTCTTCTGTGGTTTTAACATACATATTTTTTCAGCACTTTTAAAGCATGAACTTATTTTTGTATTGTTTTTGTATTTTAACTTTTCTATTTCTCACTTTTACATTTTAGGCTGTTTATGAATATTTTCTCTCCCTTGGCTGGGGTGTTCGTGTCTATATGCTGACAACCCAGCCAATAGGAGGACAGGGTGGATGGTGCCTTCTGGATTCTCTCTTCTTTAGTCATTTCTCTTTTACTTTTACTTAATTGTGCATTCTTGTTTTTGTTTTTTGTGTACAGTACCTTTAGCTTTTGTCTTTACATGAAATATGCTATAGAAAAAAAAAATTCAAATTTACATTTGCAATATCCGAATTGCTGATGTAAAGACCACATCCTTTCCCACTTTTCCACATATATTCACGTATGACCAATTTTCATTTGTGCAATGTGCGCTAAATGTACGTAGTGGCTGTGTAAAACTGCCCTTATCCCTTGTGCTATCCTAGGCACTTTAATATTGGGAGTTGGGTCATCTAGACCCACTTAGACAGTGCGCTAAACCTTTTTTCTTCAATGATTTGTGATCTTCACTGGTGTCCATGGATTACATGAAATATTTCCACCTTTATCCACCTTTGTCATGGTAGGGAGGACATGTCAATGGTCATTTTGACCCCATAGGATAGCACAAGTGTTAAGAAGTACATTCTCTGTAGAAGCATCATTGATTTGGTATACAGTGATCCCTTGATTATCGCGGGGGTTACGTTCCAAATAGAACCCGTGATAAGCAAAACCCGTGAAGTAGAAACCTTTATTTTTTTTACAATTATTATACAATTAAATACTCTATTATACATTGAAAAGAAAGAACAAACCATTTAACAGGCTAAAGCAATTGTTTTTTAACAAATAAAAGTACTTTAGAAACGTTTTTTCAACAAATAACTTCTGTAGTGTGCTGTCAAATAATAATTTCAATCATCGATAAGAACAGAAGGCTTTAAATGCGGAGATTAGCCCCGCCCACCGCGACCCGAGTGGATTAAACGGAAGAAAATTTAAAATGATTATGAAAAAAATAAAAAGTACAGTGGGACAGAGTGACTCCGGTCTTCTTTTTCACTGCTCTTCATACTGAGCCGCTGCATCCTCTGCAGCGTTTTTTCCTTCTGAAGCCCGCGGTGCAGCTGCAGGTGTGTTTGTTCGGGATAGGAACACAGTGATAGGCAGTTGTTGTTGCTCTTTTTTCTTCTTTGCTAAAGATCCTTATACACCGACATGCCACCATCGATTATGTAGGAGAACTGTAATGAACGGCTCACCAAAGGGTCCCATTCTTGAGCTACTCGCTGAGTGACTTTTTAGCCAATCAGAATGCAGAACACAATGCACAATCCAAATCCGTGAAGTAGCGAAACCGTGAAAAGTAAACCGTGATATAGCAAGGGATCACTGTAATCCATTTTTAGATGAAAAGAAAAAAAATAATTTATCTAACTTTACACAAACTGCAAACTCAGAATTGACTCTTTTAATTTAGACCACTTCAGTATCTTATGTTAGCTTTAATTTCCTGATCCAGTGGGCTGATTTGTCCTTCTGTACACCTCTGTTTTTGTCCTGGGCACCGCTTTTATTCATAATAGGCAATTTTGTTTTGACAGCTCTTTGTATGTAAAGTGTTCGTTGAGGTGCCTTGTCATTGCTCCGCTACTTTGCTGTTTGCTGAAACAGCCCTTTTCCCCTCTGCAATAGTCCAAGACATCCTCTCAGTGGATTAGATGTTATACCTTGCAATATATTCTCAGAGCGGTGAAGTCAGGAAGTGGAAAATAGAAGTAGACAGAATGAGTTTCTGAAATGAAGCTGGCTTCCTTCAAAGCCTTTTTTGCCCCTCTCTCCATAAAAGACCAATTCCAATAATTTTTGGAGCTATTTTAAAAGCGTTCCCAGTGGTCTTTTAATTACTATGCAAGTTCTAGGCATTTCTTTTTTAAACTGTCATTTTCTAGGACATAGTTTCAAACCAGGGGCTGAGCTACAGAGGTGCAAGGGAGGGCCAGGTGCCCCTCCAGCAAAAAGCTTTGCCCTTCCCCAATTTTTAGGGTCAATATTAGTATCAACATTGCCAAAGAGTAAGTAATCTGAAATAAAAGCTTCTTGTAGCATTGCAAAAATAACTAGAGCAATGTTTTTGAATGAATTATTGAGCAGAATGACCCAGATGCAGGACAAGACAGCGAGCTAAAATTCTTTCATTAACAAAAAGGCGATAAGGAAACTCAACTCCCTCTCTGCCTACCCCCTCCACTCCCACTGCTACAAACTTATACTGAAAAACATTCCCACCTGCATCAGAACATCAGCTTCAGCAAAGACTGGCATCACCGACTCATCTACTTACTGTTCTTAGCAATGTTGTCACTTTAAGCATCTCGTTGCTCCTTTGCACTATTTAGATTGCTGTTATTCTTCTTATTATTATAATTTTTATTTTATAAGATGCTTGCACTGTGGGGCGAGAGGAAAGTAATTTCATCTGCGCTGTATGTCATGCGTATGCAGCATATTCGACAATAAAGCTGACTTTCACTTTGACAAGCGCCACTTTAGGTGGGAAAACTACACAAACATAACCGAACTCACCACCAGCATGACTAAATGGAGCAAGAAGTGATAGACCAATGAACTAAACGGCTGCAACACTGCGTTCAAAAACACTTAAATACAGCTCAAACAAATTAATTTTAAGGGCAGGCAGCTGTGCACCAATCCATGGAGAGCCCCTGGAGAGGGGGAGGAGCCTTCCAGGAGAAGCCACAGCCAATCTACACAAAAAGGTGGATTTTTGATCCTGTCATTGCTGATGGCCATGCACTCGCAGTTCTCAAATGTGACCCTTCCTAAATATTCTGCAACCCCCCCCCCCCCCCGTTCATCAGAACGTTTTGGGCAGAACCGTTGTCGTGGAGCAACCCCGTCCCCCTTTTCCCCTTCACTTTTGCTGAGAGCTCACTGTTTACATGCTAGCTTTCATTCCACCTGGAAAACAAAGGAAAACAAATATGCACATATCTACTCGTCTACAAGCGTATGCGACTGCATGGAGAAGATCAGGGGGCTTGTGCCCCACCCAGTGTATATTCTAGGTAATAAATATGCTCGTTCTCTAACAGCATTTTGTCGTGTGCTCCTCAAAATGAATAAAGAAAAACTCAGAAATGCAGTTTTAAACTTAATTTTCTTAAATGTGTCCTCCATTATCAGAGAAAAAAGACACAAGAACATGGTAAAAAACAACAGTTTTCCCCGGAAAGGATCTTTAAAGTCTCTTCTACTTTTTAACGTTGGTTTGTATCTTTTTACTTTATACTGTTAATCATTTTCATGTGCAGAACGTATGAGGGTTTTGCAATACACTGCCTGCATAATGTTTAGCAGGCATTACATTCAACGGCTAGAAGCTACTCCCCACTGTTACAAAATGGACTATTTCTGGTTGTCGTTTAGCTCCCGCCGTGCCTTAGCCAGTAGGTGAGAGTCAACCAGGCACTAAAAAGTTCCATTAGACAGTATATATTGAAAATATTAAAAATAATTGGGCAAAAAAAACAGGATTATGTAATTTAAATAAACACCTCACAAGTAGACTGGGGTGTTAAAGCCATGTTCACAGCTTCTATTTAGGAAAATTAAATGACCTAGGACAGAGGGAATTGGCTGTTTTTGCCCTGTTGGGGCAGTGAATTATGTGGAAGGTACATTGGTTTACTGTATAATCACATTTTATGATGAATGAGTCAGATATGGTTAAGTAATTTCCACATCCATCCTACATCTATCACCAAAGACATGCTCTCTTTTTTCCCTCTTGGATGTCAACTCAATACAGAAACATAAAGAAAAAAACAAAAAAAGCTAAATGTGCCATCTCTAGCAAATATATGCAAATCTCTTCTGTTTAAAAGTGGAATGACAGTTGAGCTAGAGGAATACAATCTGGCACAACAATTATGTACGAGTGCGTACAGTTGCTTCTTTTTTTGTTTTGTTTGCAAAGCACTGCTCCATCAAATTTTTATCATCCCAGCATGTTTCTTGTCTTTAAAAATTGTGGTCTCGAGACACTCTAAAAACAATTGGTGAAAAACAGAATAGAATTTTCATTGTGCCCATGGGCAACAAAAATACAATTCTATCATTATGAATAAAGCCACATGTACACATTTTTTTCACAATTTCATAAAGCTGTGTATACTGTAGAGGTGGGACCCCTGCTTTGAACCAAGTTTAAAGTCACATGGATATCCAGTCCTGGACCTAAAGTGTTCATTTTTTTCTTTACTGCTCTACTTAGTTTTCCAGTCCTATTTTCTGCTAATTCTTTGAATGAGCTGTGTTTTTTTTCCTCTGAAAAGAAAAAAATATCAACAGCAGGGGGGAGGGAAAAGAAATAAGACTTTTTGCCCCTAGTTCAAAGAAGTTGGACCCTTTGACACTGGTCTAAGTCAAAGGGGTTGGGCCCTGTAACACTGGTCTAGACCAAAAGGGTTGAGTCCTTTGACACTGGTCTAGATCAAGGGGGTTGGACCCTTTGACAACGGTGTAAATTAAAGGGCTTGGACCCTTTAACACTGGACTAGATCATGAGGGTTGGATCCCTTGATACTGGCCTAGATGAAGGGGTTGGACCACTCTGATCTAGACAAGTATTTTTTAACCCTGATGCTCAGGACACACAGTCGTTCATGTACTTAATCCTACCCTACAAAAACACAGCTATAATACTTAATATTTTAGGGGGTCTACAAAGCATGAAGATGAACTGAATCAGGTGTCCTGAAGCAGCAAAATCTGTATGTTAGTGCTCCCAGGGAATCTGGGTTTGATTATTAATGACAGTAGATATTATCAGGATCTCTTCCGACAGATTCACTGAAAATGTCAATGAAGAGCAAGTCAGCATCCAGTGATAGGGTAGTGTGCAATAGGGCGGCATGGACAAAAAAAGTAATTTGTTAACCTAGTTAACGTGGAATTTTATAGAAGGCCAGAACACCATTCAAACTCTGATGGTGACCTCTTTGTTCCGATTATGTCTATGTCCCATTTGTATTTGGATAAAGGCAGGCGGTGAACACAGGACACAACGCCAATCCATCTGATGGCTTATTTTGGTTCTGATTTTTCTTTCTTCTCCTCTCAGGGACCTGTGCCACTCACTTACCACTTTTTGGGTTGTGCCTTCTTCCGCCCTGTGCCAAACCCTCCAACCTTTAACACTGGAGCTTTAGATCCAGTGTCCTCAAGGCCTATAGTATTGCGTGCAGAAGCTTAGCATAGGTTGTGCGTCAAAGTATGCTTTCTCTGTTGTGGTGCATCTCATAGATTGTGGCTGGGAGCAAAACCTGAACTGAGGAAAGCTGACAGAAACACCATAAACCTCACCAACAAAAATAATCCTGATATAAACAAACCCTTCCTATATAACAGATTGGAGTTCAAGTGTGGGGGTGTAGTTGTTGCAAAATACATTTTCGTCGTTAGTGAAACCAAAACCTCTGAATTACACATTAATTGGACAGTAAAATGTCATTGATATTTGGCTATTGGCTGCAATGTGGCTTATATCTGTGACGTTTTAAAGTAAGCCATGCTTACGGTTTTGCAGGTTTACTGACAGATTTTCTACAAAGGGGAGGAACACAGAAGGTCACACAAACAGATTCTAAATAAAACGTTTTAGTTCGAAGAAAGTCTGTAAATTCTGAAGGTCTGAATTATTTGACCCACGAATGTTGTGTTGTCAGTGTAGTTCTCTACCACAACCTTGGACCTCCCATCACAAATGAAATGTTATTGACTGTGAGCTCTGTTGTACTTTAACAACCCTAAGAAACTATAATTCTGTTCTTTGAAACCATAGTTACACCAATAAAAGAAGGCAAATTTAAAGGCTGAAGCAGACTTTTACTCAAAGATAGCAACCGCAAACAAGAGCGTTGGCTGTGTGGAAAGAAATGCCATAAAAGACAATAACAGATACACCAATGGTCAGGTTATGTTTACTATTCAACAAACTGAATCGATGTATCTATGTTTCACATGATGTCGTTTGATTTTACTTATTAACCCTTTAAAACCAAATACATTGATATCTAATGCCTTAGTCACTTACGCATGGATAAAAGCTATCTTCAGGGGGAAAATGGGCCAAAGTGTTCAGGGCGCACAGGTGGCCCATACCAAATTTTCATGTATATTTTTTCTACAAGTATGATGTGTGCCACGGGTCATAGCACTCATTTATACAACACACTGGGATGAGTAAGGGGGAGGTATGTGAGATTCAGGCATCTTAAGAATTTTTCATTTTTTGAACCTCCCTGAAATCTGGGCACTGCACAAGGGGCCCGTTAGTGCTGTTCAAGTGACTTCTTGCAGCCTGACTGCTAGAAATGAGGAAATAAGACAATCGGAGAGCAGTGGTCATACTGCAACACTTTTGTATGACCTGCACACCCTGTGGATACAGAATTTGTGCACGGTAGGGAGCCAGAACATGCACCTTACGGATGACTGGATTGTGGCGGTAGCTGATGTACAACAGCATCACCTGTACGTTTTTAGTCCATGTAACTCATATTATCTTACCCCACGCACGAAAATCGTATGGTCTATTTTCACAATGTCCTTTGAGGTGTCCATCGAGCCTCGTTTCCACTGAGCAGTCCAGTCTGGTCTGATTTAGAATGGTCCAGGCAATTCAGGTTGGCATTTCCACTCAAATTTGGACCGTCACTTGGGGTGAAGCAAACAACAACAATAATGGGGGTCATCCAACAGCTAATTTGTTCCCGCTTGGATTTTCGTACTTTGTATATACAAGTCATCAAATGTTGTTTGAGAAGAGAAGATTGTGGGAGATGAAGAGGAATGCAGCCACTTTCTTTGTGTTTTTTTTTTTTTGTCATAATGACCTTCAGCCAATAAACAGGTTTGAACAGTAGCTCCATCCAGTCCTTTTGCATTTTTGTACCCACAACCAAGTGGGCCCCAAAAATTGTATAGTGTGTTCAGGCTTCATCAGTTTATTTTATAATAGGAAAACGCTCAAAATAACTGGACTGGTCTGGACCACACCTTACTGGTCAGTGGTCAATGGGCTCCCGGAGCTTAACCCACCCACTGTTGGTGAAGGCAGGGTTCACCCTGGTCAGGTTGCTAGTCTGTCGCAGGGCACATAGCAGCCTTTCAGACATTTATAGATAGATAAGTAACGATCCACAGCCCTATTCAGAACTTACTAGATCCCTTTCAGGGGCACAAGGCTGCTGGGGCCTATCCCAACTACTGTTAGGTAAAGACAGGTTACACCCTGATTGATTTGGCGGTCTTTTGCAGGGCCAAAAAAAGACATACAACCACTCACACTTTAGAGAATTTAGAGTCACCAATTACCTTATAAAGCATGTTTCATGATTTTGAGAGGAAGCCAGGATGCTCGGAGAAAACCAATGCATGAACAGGGAGAACATGCAAATTCCACACATGATGGAACCAGGACCATCTCCTTCTACTAAACACTGTAGCCTTTTATTTTCTGTAAATAAATGATAAAATGTATTATTTGATTGTGTTACGACCCTTGTCGTATTTGTGTATATTTTTTTTTATTTGTATTTCATGATTTGTATATTGAGTATTGTTGTAGGAGGGGTGAAAGTACTTTTGTATGTGTGTAGGTTCTGTTCTTTTTTTTTCAGGTGACCTGGATTGCTGCACTAAGACCTTTGATGCTGCCCAGGATTGGAGGATGAGTGACTGGTGCTAGTGCTCAGGATTGGACGGAGGAAGATTGATGGCTGCACGTGATTGGAGGATGGGACTTTAAAACCTGGCATCTCCACTGCCCCATGGGGGAAGAGGTCTTTGGCTGGAGTTTCTGTCTGTCCTTTTCCCCCCATTGACAAACCTTAAGAGTTTGTGTGAGGCCTTTTGGCTGTGTAAACTCCTTTGAGAAGCTTATCTTCTTGGTAACTTGTATTAGGATTTTTCTTGTGTTTGTAGAACAGTAGGGGTGAACTGCCATTTTGTTTGACTGTTTTCTCCTGTTTTGGTTGAGGTTCAGTGAGACAGGTCAGACTCTGTCATTTATTTTTACGTGGGTTTTGGAAGGTCAGGTAGAGCATTTGACATTTCAGTTAGTTCTGTTTTGTTTATTATTTTGGTTATTTCAAACTTTTTTTAAGTTTGAAATAACCATTAAATTTTGTTCCACTTCATGATTGTGTCCTACTTGTTGATTCTTCACAAAAAAATACAGTTTTATATTTGCCTGAAAAAAAGCCTGCAATGTGACAAAAAGTTCTAGGGGGCCGAAAACCTTCGCAGGACACTGTACGTTCATTGCAAAGCATTTGATTGATTTATATAAATTTAAACTTATTTAAGAAAAAACATGAATAATACAGATAAAATCTCTTTAACTCCATTGGAAAGAGTTGGTATTGTTTACTCTTGTTTTAATCATAATATATATGAACAAAACCATATTTTTGTGAGGCTGGATCACAACTTTTGCTTTATTCCCTTCTTATAGATTTGTCATTCTCACCAGAAGGTTGTTTGCACCTTGAGAAAGATGCCATCTGTTCAATTACAACAACTGAGGACATCCAGGCTGATTGCCAGAGCAGCTGACAAGCAGGAATGATGGAGGGAAGTTTAAAAAGACATGCAAGTAAACATTTAATCCATCCTCTATCAACAGATAGGGTTGTAATTTCTAGAAGCAGGTTCTTGCGTCTATTTTGACCATATCTTATTCCTAAGTGATGATGCTGTTCTCATTGACAAGCTCTTATGAATCTTTTAACTATGTGATCTATTTGGAAGTTGTACCTGAAGCAAATAAGATCCAAGTTTGATTTGCACTCAACCCTTTAAGGTTTAGCTCCTGTGTTGACTTTCTTTCGACTACCCTAACTTGTCAAGTGTTTACGCAATCATCGTAAATCCAGCAGATTCTGAAGCGAAGGTGAGATATGCAACGCTGTAGAGTAGTCAAATGCTTGAGCAATCGACATCAATCAGCTGAGTCTGTTACAGAGACATGCAGCTTTAGTGTGGCAAATCAGCGCAAAGCCAATATTTAAAGACACTTTTTTTCTGTATCAGAATCAGCTGATTCCTGTTGATCATGTAAATGGTCGGAGACTAAGGTTTGTTCAAAGAGTGTGTGTTGATTAGGCCTCGGTCACAGGGACTTGTACAAGGGTTGACCTACACAGGTGCTACAGGTTTTTGGGTTGTTGGGGTTTGTGGATTGTTGTAGACAGGAGCGGCTGCATCTTAAAAGTAGGGCAGGTGTGTCTTAAGTCCATCAGGATACAGCATGTTCAGCAAATGGATGATGATGGCTAGATGTATGTCGGTATGACCTTGAATGAATAAATATTAAACTATTATGTATTTAATCACAATCCTTTATACCTTTATTCAAACTTACTTTTTCATCTATAGAAGAAATTGTTCACAACTGTTTCATAATACTCCTAAATTCATGTTTATTGTGCTTTTATTTTTCTTTTTTTTTATTTTTTTGTTATTTTTATATGTATTCAAAACTAATTCTGTTTTCAGAAACTATTTTGGTTAACTGAACTTTATTGTTTTGTTTTTTTTAAACACTTCATAGCTTTACCTTGAAAATGAGAACCTTTCCCAACACTATTTTAAAAGGTTTATTTACTTCTGGTGATATTAGCGCATGCAGTTTGTTTACTTTATGTACCTAAAATCCAACATCGTTCTCCATTTTAGAGAATTTTACAAATGCAGGAGGGGTATTTTACCATACTCTATTGGATTTATGAAGATAGTGACTCAGCTATCTCAGACATCTTCAATATATATACTTGTGTTTTCGGGTATTCGGATACACGTTACAGCTCTAGTTTTGAAGATTAATATGTTAATAAAAAGTGAAATACACAGAAGCATCAATAACACAAAGAAAAACACAGTGAAACAACTGAAATTACTTTATTCAAAAGATATAAACTATCAAAGCAAAGGTTTAAACTTATAACACAGTATCATACTAGGAGCTTTAGGGGTTGTCATCTGGACTTAGTTTTTAAAGTTAGAAGATGTTTCACCTCTTATCCAAGAGGCTTTGTCAATTCTGAACTAGCTGGTAAAATAGCTGGTATTTTTGTGCTTAGACCTGAAACTGGATGGAATTGTCAACTTAGCCTACATGGTTTCGGGTCGTTACGAGTCCTTTGTCCTCAGCTGGGGGTTGGGGAGCCAGTGACTCCCTCCCCAAACTGGTCACCTCTTTCAGCTGTTAACGACACAAGTGGAACTGGTTCGGTTTGTTTGGGTTTCAGAACACTGCCTTAGATGTCTGGAAGAATAAATTATGGAACGTTCTAGCAAAAAAACTAGCTGTTATTCTTACAGCCTTGCATGCGAAACGTTTTGTCAATCGTGAACTACCCTTTCAGCCTCCTTGCTAAAGTATATGCTTTACCCCAATATTGAAGCTGCTGTACCAACAGGAAAAAGCTGAACCACATTTACTCATTAATTTTTCATATAGTTTTTCTGGGCACCCATTTTGTTCATCCTGCTGTTTATTTTTAAGGCGGGAAAAGGAAGTGCTCAGACGCAGCAGCGTAAATGTTTTTCTTCCATCTTTTTTTTGTGCTTATGCCCTTGCGCGTCTCATTTCAATTATGCATTTGGTTCTTCTTACCTGAATGCCTGGCTTCTGACTGCAGAAGCACTTTATGTTTATTTGTATGGAGCTCAGTTAAAAACCTGGTACTAGCTGAACAAAGGAGGTTCAGGGATGGACACATTACTCTCCACTGGAAAAGTAGAGTTTGAATTGAATTTGTAATAAAATCCATGAAAGAAAAAAACAATGCAAGATGTTTTACAGTCTTTAAACTAAGCACTGCCACCAAATTATTAGTTTGGTTTGCTTTGTTATGTGTGCACAGACATTTAGAGACGCGCATATATGATTGGTGCCACAAAAAAACTGTGAAATTAAGTACATGTTCAAACCGCAGAAAGAATATTCCAACTTATTAGCATATTTTTGACCTTGAGTATATGTTTTTTTGACCTATGGTGCAACTTATACTCAGGTGTGACCTATGGGTGAATTTGTTTTTAAATAAATAGCAACAACCACTAGAGGGCACTATGGGCGTGTCGCTCAGTCTTAAGCCGGATTTACACGCATCTGCTTTGCTTCTACCCCGCGTTGCAGGTAGAGACCGTCACAATTGTCAGTTAGTTTACATTGTCTCAGTTGGGTTCTGTCCGCCCCCGTGGCTCACCGAAGAGTGGTTTGTCCTGCCAACCCTGTGTCGAGTTGTCAGTCCCGGTCTCTTCGCCCACGTCCTGACTGAATCCTAACGCAAATTTTAAAATTAAAGTTTCATAGTCCATGGCGGAAGTGGACGACGGTGGTATAGTATGTATTCATGTTGGGTCCATCACCTTTTCTGTAAAAGAAAATTTTAAAAAGTTTTGTTTAGAGAGTAAAATGAAAGTTTTTCTTTTTAAACCTGGACCTGTTTCCCATTTCTCCCTTTTTTTTTCTTGCCATGACATTGACAGACTGGAAATAGATCTGCGTAAAACTTGTGTCACGAAAGGGACAGATGTCAGATGCAGACATGACAAAAGAGATTTAAACATACTGATTGATTACTGAATGTTCAATTTTTTTTGTGTGTGTCAACACAACACAATGGAAACCCAGTGGAAATCAGGCGTTACAGTAGCTCGCCTTGGATTCGTTCCAATGCAACACAGACGGTAAAGACTTCAATGGATTCAATGATTTAAAGTGATATACAGAGTTTCGTTGACTCAGCATATTCTTAATGCTCTGGTTATCTGAATAATTGTTCAAATGTTGCACTGATATACTACATTCCTCCTGTTTCATTAGAATTTTCCTATCAGCCTTCCCTTCTATACGTATCCAGACAATGATTCAATCAATACATGAAGACAGTAGATGTTAGTGTTGAACAAAGAGGCTACTTACTTCGGCGAGCTGACCACCGAGATGGGCCGCCATTCTTCCCGTGACTCTGTCAGCCTGACTGCCTTTGATTTTTCCGGAAGAAAAAAAACAGTGCCCCCTACTGGTTGTTCCTGTTACGCATTTTGTATCAAAATCGGTGTCTCGGAGAATAATATACTTTTAATATATATATTAGCGTTTAAATGTGAACGTCAAGTTTTTTTAAGCCCTGCTACACCCACTGAAGGAAATACGTTCCGTGCGTAACTTTGGCTTCGTGTGTGCGTAACAAGGGATTCGTGCGTGTTTTTTTTAAGATCTGTGTGTGTAAGTAGTTTCAAGCTGTTGTAATCTTAGTTTGTGCATACGTAAATTGCATTTTGTATTTTTTTCATTTTATATTTTTTTAACTTATACACAAAACGTATTATGTGAGTAACAAATCACGCACAAATCCAAATTTATGCACAAATCCTAACTTACGCACGCACAAAGCAAGAATATGCATACACAAATCCTTATTTACGCACAAATCAAGAATTACGCACGCACAAATCCGAATGAGTCTAATTTCTCTCCATATCAATGTACTACTGTAGTGAAGCATCCGGGTATTGTTCTCTATTCCATTATTATGATTTAGCTTTAAAGATAAAAGGTTTGTGCTTGTCTCTGTATTTTGTTAAATACATTTCTCCCAAAAATAACTTAGTTTTTATAATGCTTTTTTTTTGGCTACTCATAGTCTGAAAAATAAGGGCAATAGAGTGAAAACAATCATGATTGGGTGTTGTGTCAACATCCAGAAAGTGTCTATAAGACTATTCAGGGATAATGCAAAGCAAAAAAGGGAGACGGCCCTTTTCCCCTCCTGAAGCGCTTTAATGTTTTATTTATTACAGATGGCACAGCAAGCAGTGTGCTCAGCTTAACACAATAAATGCAGAAGTCTCTGGGTGCTTTTTTTTTTGAGAACCTCTACTTTTGAATCAACTTTGGTTTGAAAAAAAACAAAACAAAAGCAACGTCCGGAGCAACTTTCAAGGTAATCTATGATTGATTTAGTTTTATTTATGCAAACAGCTTGGATGTAATTGTTATCAAGATTGCAAACGATGTAACACAAAGTAATTATGTTTTCACAGGGTAATTCAATTTCTTTAAGCCTACTGGGACCTAATGAGAATTCAAGCCCTGACTGTTGTCATTAACCTAATCATCCACTGTGTTAACTTCTCTGATAGCCAACAAAAAGCGTAAACCAAGTTGCATGCTAGAAAGAAAGTGTTTACTCCATAATTAAAGACAATTAGTAAATCAATTATGGCTCGATCGAACTTGATGGAAAAGAAAACGATAAAAAAAAAAAAACAACAGTAGGGGCTATGGCAGGGTATGTTTGGAGATAGACACCATTACATTCCCATCAAACATAAACCTTGGTAATTGAACCTTGGGTTAAAGGGAAAGAAATCAATTTCTAATCATGGATTGTCATATCCCCGGTGTCCAAGTCAGTGTAGTGCCTATTTTTCAAAAATTTCCTGCTATGGACGGCACGGCATCTTCTTAAATTAAACTTGTAAATATGATTCCCTCAGTCTTTTCAATGTCATAAGACACTGCTGCCAGAGGGAGATGTATGGCGTTCGATAGATATGAGCTGGTTTTTACAATGACTAATTCCAAAAAGGCCTGATGGCTGCAAAAAGCCCCCCCAAGTTTGGCTCTGTGAACATTTGATATGTAGTTCAAAGTTACCCCTTTTGCCCTTCATGGTTCTAATGACATTTTCTTCTCATTAAGTTATGTATATTAGTCATTCACAACACTATCCAAAAAAAACTGAACAAAAATAGAATAATTAAGCACTCCTTTTTTTCCATTTTTGATAGTCTGGTCAATACTTGCAGTTAATAAAGATTCTTAAGGTTTTTTTGATAGAACTGTAAAATTATGATTAGTGGTCTTTGAAATGTTCTTTTAAGAGAATATGTTGGTACAAAACCCCAAACCACCAACAGACATAGCCTCTCTCTGTTGCGTAATAACATAAACTTCCACCCACCCATCTTATTCCAATCATCCAGGACACCCATTGTGGGGAATTAGTCTACGCCAGGGCTGCTTGTGCCCGGTCCTTGAAATCTACCTAGAGATCTGTTTTCGAGATCTCGAAGCCCTGCTAGCTGCTAAATACGTTGCTCAATCAAATGTTACATTCTGATTGAATGAACATACCGGTACAGTTGATCAGCAGCAAGCAGTGCAGGCAGAGCTGGAAAACAGGCGGGGTGGTAGCTCTCGAGGACCAGGAATGAGCAGCCCCGGTCTAGGTAAAGATGCCCAGACCTCCCTGTCTCCGGTCACTTCCAACAGCCCTACTGGAGGGACCCCAAGGTGTTCCCAGGCCAGTCTAGAGTTTCTCAAGCGTGTCCTTGGTCTTTCCTGGCATTCCCACCTCATGGGACATGCCCTGAATACTTTGCCGGGGAAGCGTTCAGCACTTGGAATAGATTTCCTAGCCGTCTCGATTGGCTCCTGGCAGTGTGGCGGAGCAGCGGCTTTACTCTCAGCTCTTCCTGGATGACCAAGCTTCTTACCATATCTCTATAGCTACGTTAACACCGGGAATGTGATGCGCATTCTTGAACACACCTTTACCCCTTGGTGTTCACACCGGACAAGCAGGGAGGGAACTCTTTTTCTCTTTAACCTGTCTACCAGCGTATGTCTGCCAGCTACAGTTGGAAGAGGCTTGAAACGAAATGTTGAAGTGGTACAAATCTCGTAAATCTTTTGATTCACACCTCTATTGTCATATAAAAGACTTTGTGACATAGAATTCACTATAGAAACCACAATTATTAATTTCTCCTCAAATATTCAAATTGCTTGTGCTTCCATGAATTAAAAGGGAGGCCATCTATACCCTAACCCTCATTGGTCAAACTTTGACTTGGTTTAACTTTCAATGGCCGCACCTTTTGTACGTCAAGCACGCAGAAAAATGTGCATAGCCAAATGTGAACGCACAATTTTTGAATGTGTAAGCCCGAAATACAGATGTACATAGACTTTTTCTTAATAGTGGCTGCTTGAACGTGTGATGGAGGGGGGGGGGGGTGTACATAGCTTCGGGGTTTGAGCCTCACCCCACTGACCCTAAAGTTAAGATTTAGGTCAGGTGAGAGCTAGAATCCTGGAAGCTGGGTGGAGAAAGGGGGTTATGGTTGGTAAGGGTCCCCTGTGACCTTTAGGGGTTAGAGCCCTTTGCCAGGCAGAAGGGTTAAGTTAAGGATAAGGTTCCCATACAAGGGGTAACGGTTACTCTCACGCAGACAGATCTTAGAGCAGTAGTAGAGCAATTGTTTGCCTTGCAAGATGGAAAAAAAGTCAATTTCAAACAACGCCTTGGATGCGTGATATATGTAACTGGAGTCAATTTGCTGGCTTTTCCGCCCAGGGAAAGGCATTTCTTCATAAGTCTGTCTTTTTAGAGGCTTTGGATTAAAACGCTGATATCAAGGGATTTGTGAAGGTGCTTGTGAAGTGCAAAAGCTTACATCATCAGAGGGTCTCAGGCTGAGCAACAACCTGCTTAAACATTGGCTGGGTGGGAGTTAATGATTATTCACTTGTGTAAGAGCTTTTGCTGACAAGCCAAAAGCTCTCCACAAAGAGTTCACCGAAAGAAAAAAAGGCATCTGTTTGAAAAGCCAGCAAGTACAGTTCTACTGAATAATTTAGTAAAGTTCACCTACCATCTTTGTGTGTGTTTCCGTCTTTGCCTTCGGTCTGATGACTCATGTTTCGAGGCACACGAATTAAAAAGCGAATTCAACAGCGTATTCGAGGGCTCTCCTCCGGTATCCAATCTTTTCAGAGCAGGATCAGGCGGCGCAAAGTCAGACACACCATCCACACTTCCCACTCAGTGCCTCTCTGTTCCAGCAGGAGTATTTGATGACCTAGAATGAGGGAATACTAACAGCGCGGTAATGTCAAAGGATCCCTTCTGTGGGTTTTGCTCATTATTATTTTTTTCACCCTATTGGCCTTAACACATGGCTGATGGTAAGCAAGGCTCTGATCAGAGCTGGTGGATGGCCGAGGAAGAAGCCAAGCGAGGCGACTAGAAGAAGACAGCAACCACGGAGGAGAACCCGACGGCTGGGGGGGTAGGCTTCTTTGGGGGTTTATACATCACGGCCAAGTGAAACACAGTAATTGGCACATGGGGTGAGGATCGTTACACCGTTTCAGCTGTTCATCACGCCGTCTTGTTAAATCCCCTCACTCCACTGAAGGATGGGAGGATTGTTCAAAAAAATAGAAGGGAACCGTATAGTTTGGCATTCGCGCTCCTCGCTTTGACTCACAGATGTAGCTCGAGATGCGAGTTCAGATTGATCATATGCTGCTTGGCAGGAGCAGTGAAGGGTCATGGTTAGGTTTTTACTGAAACCTTATTACTACTGGTTTAAACTTTTTGCTTCGTTTTGCTGCTGGATTTTTTGAAGGTACATCATTCAAAATGTTGATTTTAGTAATTCACAAATATGCAAATACAGTACAGTACACAATGAGATTAAGACAAGAAACATAAAAGTAAACTGTTACTACAAACAAAAGTAAATTAAGAAAAAAATCAGCAAACGTCAAGGAGAGTTGAGAAAAAATATGCAAATAACTGTAAATAAATACCATAATTGAAAGTATTTTACACCCTCACTCTTAAAACACTTAGGTTATTTCTTTAGCCCAATTCTTGGATTATTTATGCTGGGATATATTTGTGGGTTACTTTTTGGAGCAATGCTAATTTGTTTGGGTTATTGTGATTTCATTTTAGCACTATATATATATATATATATCTATCTATATCTATATATCTATCTATATCTATCTATCTATCTATCTATCTATCTATCTATCTATCTATCTATCTATCTATCTATTATAGATATCTGTATAGATATCTATATAGATATATACATCTATATATGAGTATATATGGCTACGTCTATCTATCTATCTATCTATCTATCTATCTATCTATCTATCTATCTATCTATCTATCTATCTATCTATCTATCTATCTATCTATCTATCTATCTACTCTATCTACTATCTATCTATCTATCTATCTATCTATCTATATTTATATATCCATTTTTTTCTGTTAATCTGGTTTCGATGACCAAATTCTTACACTTGTAAAATTAAGCACAATATTTTGGTGACCATTATGCTTGAGAATAAATGGAGATAATATAATACTAATGACATTTACCTCTTCCTTACAGGGTGCCAGAGGGTTTTATTAGGTTGCTCATCAGTCCATATATGTTTTGTGTATTTGGAAAAGATGTTCCACTGCTATTCTTATGGTCCCCTGTGGAAGTGCTTTACTGAAATAGGTGGTCCCTGCATAAATCAGGAGGTGTACAGGCATGTGCCAGCAGGCAGGAAATCCAGAGGAAGACTACCGTAATATCTGGACTATAAGCTGCTACTTTTTTCCTGCACTCACAGCCCTGTGGCTTATTGATCGTCGCTAATTTATAAATTTAATTAACCGGCCGCCATGACCGTATTTACGGACTCAGAGCATGAATTGGAATCTCTATCCAACTCCACGCAACATGCCATTTATTTTTCAACACACCTCTTAGCAGCCAAACAGCATGGACTTCACTTCCAGTCGCGCTGCTTTTATTTTACTGATGTGTTTTTTAACCAGCCCCGTTACTAGCATAATGCTGCACGTGACACAGCGGAAGAGGCTGTTCTTCTGTTGCCTCCATCCTGTGCTCTATCTATTCTCACGCTCTGTCTGCAGATATCACAAATCTGAAAGGATCAGAACCATATAACTAGACTGTGGGAAATGGAGATAGCGGATGTATTTTCCTCATCATGCTTTGGGGGATGTAGTATTGATTATATAGATTACTGTTGCAATTATATAGATATAGAATTATCATGTCAAAATAAATAAAATAAGCACGTCTGAGCACTGTGAACAGAATAAAGTCCATGTATTTTAGCAGATGTGGGTGTATTCACCATCCATGCTAAAACTGACTCCTCACAGTGTGCTAATAGCTCCAAACACAATCTAGGGTCAGAGCAAATGAATATCAGGTTATACTCTTTGTTACATGCAGCCAGCCCTCCTGTACTATTATAATATACTAAGTTGGTCAGCGTCGACTTATAGTTGAGTTACTATCTCTCATCAAGTCAGTAAAAAATGAACTATTGTCATAGGTCTCGACCAGGTGCATTTTCTTGATACTTCACAATCGTGTACCACCATGCGGCGGGCGTGGTTCTATTTTCATAATCACCTTCAAGTCATAGCCTCAAGACTGCAACCACTCTCAGTAAGTAGCCCACCTGCCTAAATATGTATCCAGGCAAAGCCCACAGTGGCCGTGCAGGTGCAGAGTGATCAAAAGGCTTTGGGGTTTGGTGAGGCTTGGTCAACACAGAGCTCAGAATAGAGCTGCTGCTCCTCAGATTAAGTGGCTCAGAGCATCAGGTTTCGGGTGCTTCTGAACTCCTCCTTGGGGGGGAGGTGTTCTGGGCATGTCCCACTGGAGAAAACTCGGAAGTAGGCATTAGGACACCTTACAGAGACCTATGTTCACTCAGCTTACCAATGCACTTACATTTCTTTGTTGTGGTGTTTCCTCCGGAGCTGGCTATATAATCCTTAAGGGAACTGCAAAGCGCGCTGGTATTCTCCTTAAGATGCTGAACCTCCGTTGTGACTCCAAGGCCGCAGCACCTGTAAGGGTCAGACCCTGTTTAGGTGAATGTATTCTTGCTGAGCTGTATTTTTGCTACCATTGAAAGTGATTCAGGTCTGCATAAATTATTGGCCTCCTCCAATACTCTTTTTTATAACTTTTCTCCTTCACCTACAAAAGAAATCACAATTTTTAAATGCTACTATTGTAGGTGAATGAGTCTTTCGTCCTATGACATCAACACTGCTGAATATCACTATCATTAATTTATCAGTGGCAGTTCTACACTAACCTACTCCCGGGCAAGTGACCCCCCGCCCTTTGAAATTGTATAATCATTTGTTCCCTATTTTTATTTGCCATTTACACAAAAAATGCATAGACTTACAAATTGCATTTTAGGGGTCAAACTCAGTTACTGGGGCCTGAAATCCATGACCTGCTTTAGGTTGCAGGGCAGACAGATTAGCGTTGTGAACACACTAATGCTGAATTTTTAAACCTTTAAAACTGAATAAATAAATAAATCGGAATAAAAAAAGACAGGAATATTAATCCAGAATAAATCAAGTCAAACCCAACCCAAGCCACGTTTAACAATTTGCTGTCCATAAAATCATGCTGTCAAAATTAAACAAATGAACATCCTTTAGAACAAAACCAACATAACCTGGAAAAAATAATTATAAGAAATAACAAATACAATCATTCCAATTTCTTTGCTCTTTTGTCCAGTTTTTAGAGCTGGACTCATTTTTAGCCATCAGTTCATATGTGTCATGTGTGTGTCTCTGTGAAACTTATCCGAGGGATTTGAATTTTTTAAAAACCTGTTGTGTGTATATTATTTTTGGAGTCTTCTAAAACATTTGAAAACTAAGTCATATCAATCATCCTGAGATAACTCCAAAAATAATTGGCATTTTACTCATTTGGTAACACAACAGTAAAAATCCTCCAAAAACTATCCATAAATTCATGCTCAGGATCTATTGTTTATGTATGATCTCAAAAAGCAGCTGTTTGCTGCCTCGTTACCTGCTGTCTTTATGTCAAGGTTCCTATAACCAACTAACTGTAATAATACGTAATAAAATAAATAAAACATAATAGATAATAGTAAACTAATGGTGCAGATTTGAAATTTTTTTTTACAAGCACCGAGCTGCCACCCCCCTTTAAATTTGCGCCCTGGGTAATTGCCTGTGACCCCTGGATAAAACCGCTACTGAATTTATCCAAAAGAGAACTATAAAATGCTTTTTCTTCTGCACCAAATTAACAAATTACGATTGCAGCCCAAACTAAATACTTCTGTATAACTCTAATTGCTGATACCTAATGCAATACAACTCAGCGAAAATCTATTTTTTTGTTGCACAAGGCAACTCTGCAGTTATCACCTCTCAAAGAGTACATTTATTTCTAAAAAATTAAATCGTTCCGATTTAGGGATTGGGTGGTTTTATAATCGACATGTTATATATGGTTGTAATTTAACCTCTTAGTGATGGCAAATCCTTAGAAATGTATCTGCTTGCCGTTGACCTTACTGTTGGCTTGCCTCTAGTCAGCATCTGCTGCTGGAGAATCGTCTGTGAAAGGTCTCGACTTGACGACTTCATCTCTAATCCAACTGTAATCGCAACTGACTGAACACCGCACACCGTTCGTAAAACCGCATCAAACTATGCAGCACATTTCTCACCTAGAGCTCATCTATAAATGTCGCAAATGTGCAGGCTGTATCAGCACCTGATCACACCCCCACATCATCCTTTCCAGACTCACTTGCTTTTCAGCACTCATCACACTTCGCCCTCAATAACCATGCGAGGAATCACACGCCTTCAACTTTCTTCCCTCTCTGTTCATTCCTCATCCTGTTTGCGCCGTGAAACCTTGTTAATTGACTACCGTCCCATGAATGTATTATTTCATTTCAGCTTCAATCAAACCTCCTTCCCTTCCCTCCCATGCGGATCGAGGCCTGAGGTGTAGAAAAGGCGCGGCAGCTGGTAATCGATAAGTGATTTGTGCCACTTCGTGTAGTCGCCTTGGTGAAACCTCTCCGATGTCCTTTTGCTTAGCCGATCCTATTGTTTTCGGGTAAGCCCGCACAAAGACACCACTTACAGACTTTAATAACACTTATTTCCCTGTCAGGGAATTGACCCAGTAATTGACATTTTACAGTGAAATGTGTTGTGTTTAAGAGAAACCACTTGGTACTGACTAGGGTGTAGCGATTCCTTTTAACAATGATACAATTTGTTTCATAATTGGTTGTTGTGATGATTCACAGTCGGTTCATTTTGAAACGGTCCCATTCCCTGGCGATAAAATTGATCAAAACATCGCCAGCTAAAAATGCCCAACCAGTGTGACTCAGAGATAAATAAATACCTGTCACTGAACAATGCAGGTGAACTTTTCCAGATTCTTTGCATTTGGAAGATAATCAAGCGTAAATTAAATTTGTGTTAGACAAAATTAATGGTAAATCCATTCACAATTTAGTTTCATAATGTTCAGCCCACTGTTGTGTTCGATATAATAAAAATGGGACATTATTAGAACATTCTACCACACTGTAGGTTTTTGCAACATTTTGGAAAGTAGGAAAAGGCATCTGGGACATGTGATCCACTATGGTTTCAACGTGCTAAATGCAGGTTCTTGAATTGGGTGTTTAGGTTTATGTTTCCAGGCATAAGTCCCCAGCAAATCACGGCACAATGCTACGTTCACACCAGGCATGTGAGTTTTCTTGAACGCGCTTTTAGCATATGGTGTTCACACTGGACATGTCGCTACGGTTGGAAGGAACTTGGCGGGAATTGTTGAAGCTGTGCAAATCTTGCTCCAGTCTTTTTCTTTGACAGCTCTATTCCGATAAATGACTTGGTGTCGCCAGAATAGTGGCACAAACTGCAGTATTACGTTTCTCTTTAATGATTTATTTTTAAACACTTAGGACTACCGTGAATTAAAAGGATGCTACCCAAACATCACTACCAATTTCTAGGTCCCGATTGGTCTAAGTTGAACTCGTTAGCCTTTATTGTGTTCAGAGGCTGAAAATGGGCGCGTAGTTTGGCGTGAACGCAAGAGCGACATGCATACAGTATATGCACTTTCACATACATTTTTCACTTGAATTGAACACTTGAACACGCGTTTCCGAGCCTGGTGTGAACATAGCATAATGGTGGCTTGATCTTTTTTTGCTGACATCACATTTGTATTGTCTGCGTGAAATGCCAGTCCTTTTTCGTTATATTAAATAAACTTACTGTGCCTCAGTCCGTTGGTATTTATTCATTAGGAAAACAATTGTATTATGGTATGAGTTAGTGATTAACAACTTGCCTCAAGCAGATCAATCTGGTTGAATCGTACAAATATAAATTGATCAATTAATGAAGCGAATCAATCGTTACACCCCTAGTAGAGACACAGGGAGAACACAGGGACCAGTCGGAGCGGCAGTTACCAGGTGACCACACTATCCTCTGCCACGTATCCTTCATTTCAACTCAAAGAGGGAAAAAAAAGGGCTTGTGGGCATGAATGTGATAAAGTTAGATGGCTGGAGACTGCTGACTTAGCATAGAACTCTGAAGATGGAGTACAGGTAGGGGATGTGGTGTAGGAGATGGAGCGGGGAGGGAAATCTCTTCCTCTTGTCTTGCTGGAATCAAGCCAAGCTCATGCCTTCAGCAGGCTAGTTAATGATGCAGTCTTGCCAAGTGGCAGACTTTTTAAGGCTGCCTGCTATACGTCTCTCCATCTACCAGCGTTGTGCTTGGGGGGAGGAGGTACAACGCAGTCCCACATGTCAGCACTGACAAGTGCCATGTGGCAACAAGAACCATCGTCAAAACCCATCTCCCTCAAATTGGCCACCCTCGCTGAGTATCACAGTCTTGCAAAAATTACTGTGTGTGTATATATTATATAAATAAAATATAAATGAGATGAGACATATATGAGCACTTGGACAGTGTGCAGGACTTGTCCACCGGTCATCTAATGATGGTCAATTCCACAAGTGTCGCTCCTTTTTGGCTCCTATATTTAGGTGTGTGTGCGATGTAGGGTGTTTTTAGGATATTACTAAGTTTATTTATTCAGGCATGAATAATCTATCTAGATAGTGGTGGGTGAGTCTAAGCACACATATCTAAGGTTGTCCCCAACCTTTTTCAGGCCACGGACGATTTAATGTCAGGCGGACCAGTTGGCCTGAGGCTAAAGATGTTTTTTCAGAAACTTAACTTTTAGGTAAAGTTTATCTTCATGTTTTATCAAAATATCTGTAGTTTTAAACTTCATTTTACACTAGATTGGATGTAAGAACATTACATTTTATTTAGATTTTCCTTTAACAACGTAACTGTCAAATTGGAATTTAAGGTCGGATGTCAGTCTCATCCAACAGCTGTTGAGGTGTAACCAGCACAAAAGTCACTTCAAATTACTTAATTCTTTATAAATATAATAATTTTAATTTTAGATTTAGAAGGCCCATACTACTGTTTCTTTACTGGTTCTTTTCTGCCAAAGGTAACTTTCTAAACAAGTTCGTTTTTTGGAGTATTGGATGAATTTTTGACACGTAAACAAGTGACTTGAGCGACAAGAATAAGTCAGATCCAGTAGTTTTTCAAAATAAAACTTCTTTCAGGATAAGATTATGATAAAAAACAAACATATATACTCCAAAAATGAGGTTGCTAAGATTAGACACATCCGAAATGTTCACATAAGAAAACACCCAGAAAATTAGAAACCATGCTGCCACACAGAGAGATAACTGTGGCTACCATAAACGGTGAATGAAGGCTAGTTAAGGGCTCATTTGGAGAATTCAACCTGTTTCTGCTGCGGATTACTGAGCTGTACGGCAATGAAAATATCTGTCACCTTCCTATTCTCAATCTTACACTATATAAAGAAAAGGATTCATTTATGGATTATGTTACCAGCAGTTAGCTATAAATTATTTACTTTAAAATCTAATCTCCAGCATGTGAGTTCAATAATGAAATGGATAAGGATGTCAGGCCTTAAAATAGAACAGATCACTTTGATTATGTTTATTACTAACCTCAAGGTGGGTATATGCAAACATAAAACTGCTTTAGGGCGACAGAGAGTCATTCATTGGTGCTGATGAGGAAGCTGCAGTATCAGATTCTAATAAAATACCAAGCAGTTTGATTTAAGTGATGCTACACTCTGCCTCATTTCTGTATATAAACTGCTGGCTCCATAAAATATGGATTCGTGCTCAGCTCCTCTACTTAAATCTGACTGGCGACACAGTAAAAATGTGTACATAACGGGTGGTTTCTGGAAATGTCCATGCACAGGTGTGTAAACTGAAGGCAAGCGAGTGTTTCACAGGATTTCCTGGCGACCTTGTATTGTTGGGAGGTGTGGGTGGAGGGGACAAGTGGGGGTGATTCACTGTTGTACACCATATCTTTGTGCCAGCTTGACTGTCCCTTCACTGCTGATCTGAGAGATTTAGAATTGCTCCCAGAGTGCTTTTCTAATCTTTTTCTCTCTCCGTTCGGAGGGAAATCTAACCCAGAGACGAAATATTTCCCTTTGGTGTCTTCCCGCATTTCATTACTGTTCTTCTATCTCAGTGACTTTTTTTTTTTTTAGAAAGTAAGTAAATTCGCTGGACCCAAAGTGATCTTTACGGTAGAGTGCTCACGGACATGAGGGTAGAACGGATAGACCTCTGACTTTTCATGAAATCCTACATAAAACACAGAGTCATTGCTATGCTGGACATAATGATGCAATAAAAAGACGAAGTAAAGAAAAAAAGTGCTGGTTTTCATGTTGCACAAAAAGTATGGCACTACAAAAAGTAAGTTGTGCGCACTAAGAAAAATTTGTACCGGTTTCTCTTGCAAACGAGAGTAACCCATATGCACGAGAAAGATACATGTAGTGCACCAGTTGATAAAGCAGGCATGAGTCCCTGTGCCGAAACATACCACATGACGATAGAACTGGTTTTAGATATCAGAACGGTGACGCTGTAAGGTCAAATAAAACTCAATTAGCTGTGACGGGGTTTGTCTTTGTTGTGTTAATTCTGGGTCTCCTGAATCTGGACATTCCAAAGACCTTGAACTCCTTGTAGGCGTATTTGCAGAACAGGCCACAAGTGCACACCTGGAACTATATCGGCTTTGATTAGACAAAAGCAGATGGAGAGGACAAGAACGAGAAGAGAGGACAGAGAAAAGTCAGCACGGGGGTTACCCACCCTCCCAGATTCATGCTGCACTTGGAGCGGGGTGTTCAGAGACTCCTCTAGGAGAGGATAAAGCGAATGACATCCCTAATGAGAACACAATGCGAGTACCAAAGGGAACCCCATTTTTGATGGACAGAGACAAAAGCGAGCCTTGTTGCTGGTCCAGCCACGAGCTGAGCGTGCTGCTGAGGAAAGAACCACGACACCAGGACAAACCTTAGAGCGGGAAGCAGAGATGGGTCAACATGGGATGGGATGCACTCCTCTTTAGCCCTTGTCAGTTTAAATAGACCAAAGAATACCTTGGACATGCTTGGTGGGTCAGACTCAAATCAGGACAGATTTAAGACTCTGTGCAGAAAATTGTGAATAAGCATTTCCACCTTTACAAAACCTGGCAAATATTTTTTATACTTATAGTTTAGTTAGCTCCAGTTTGGTTCTTGAGTGCATTATTTTTGTTCTCACGAGCACCAGTTTGGTTCTAGAGCACGGGTTGGTTGTCATGACCACCAGTTGGGATGTCGAGAGCACCAGTTTAATTCTAGTGAGCACCAGTTTGGTTCTCATGACCACCATTTTGTTCTCATGACCACCAGTTTGGTTCTCATTACCACCAGTTTAATTCTAGAGTGCAGCATTTGGTTCTCATGACCACCAGTTTGGTTCTCATGACCACCAGTTAAATTCTTGAGAGCACCAGTTTGGTTCTTGAAAGCAACAGATTGGTTCTAGGGTGCACCAGTCTGGATGTCGAGAGCACTATTTTGGTTCTCTAAAGCACCATTTGGTTCTCATGACCACCAGTTTGGTTCTCATGACCACCAGTTTAATTCTAGAGTGCAGCATTTGGTTCTCATGACCACCAGTTTGGTTCTCATGACCACCAGTTTAATTCTAGAGAGAACTGGTTTGGTTCTCGAGAGCAGCAGTTTGGTTCTCGAGAACACCAGTTTCGTTCTCAAGCTCACAACTTACTTTCTAATGAGTACCAGATACTTTCTTATGCACACAATAACCCAGTACTAACTCTCTTGTTTTTTTTTATGTCCTCTTTGGGCCCCCATAGGATGTCAACTTAATCAGCTTGTTAATTTCATTCAAATTGAGCTTCAGGGATGTCTTGGAAGATGTCTGTTGACATCAAAACCCTTGGCAACTCTGCAAGGGGTGTGTCAGCTCATAAAAAAACAAATTTTTATTATAAACAGTGGATTCAGGAAATTATTTTCTTCTTCTGTGTCGTTCCGTCCAATTAGCTTTTTAGGAACAAGCTAACCTATGGCTAGCCTAAACCACCCTCGGAGCTTCCAAGATATAGAAACATGACATAATGAATGCAATCAACAATAATTAGGTGGAATGATGGGTTCTCACTTTGAGACTTCATTAAGAAAGAATAGCTGGCGCTGCACTGCCAGTGACCTCTACCTTTTTTTAAGACTCCTTTCTGTGGGGAAGTAGGTCTCCTGCTGTGCCATAATCTTTCATGTATGATATGTCAAAAAGGAAACCGAATGCTTCCGGAAAAAATATTAAGAAGGGAAATTTTTCAAAGGTAAAGATGTGCGTAATTAGCCAGAGTTTTATGAAACTGTTAAGGGGGGGGTTCAAATGCGTGTTAGTTTAGAGTCATGTAAAGTGGAGAGAAAGGCATTTAAATCTAAGCTAAATGCAACTTACTCACAATGTTATATCAGGGTATAAAATTCTTTTTGTTTACTTTTATTTATTTATTTTATTTGGGGAGATTCACGTTCCACGTTCAACCCAAAAGGCAGTTGCAACTATGACTTAACCTTCCAGACCTAGTAAATCCTGGTATAAAAAATAAAATAAGATAAGATAATCCTTTATTCAATGGGGAAATTCCCATGTTGCTGCATTAAAGGTACAAAAAGAGCATGATAAGTATGTATAAATAAATAAAAAACAACAATGGTTTGAATTGCGCCCTCAACTGCATTCCGTTTTCAAATCAATCAGGTCAAAACGCTCCTTTTTTGACAGAAGACTCTGTGAAACAAGAGCTAGCACTCCGCTTTTGCGGCGCTGCCACAGACAAAATTCTGCTTAATTAAACTTTTACTATAAAAAAAAAAAACAAAGCAAAGGGATTGTGCATGGGGGAAACCCAATGGATCAAGTCGGCCTGAAGATTTTAGTCAAGCTTTTCTTTGAAAAAAAAAAGTGTTTCGAACGCTGCCTGCAGAGTGTAAAAGCTTACTTTTGTGTTCTTTTGTCAGCTCAGATTTGCAGGTTAAGAATCCCACTGTTTGGGCCCCCCTAGCTCGTAGACTGGAGTTCTGTGCTCTTTTGATAGAAGGAAAGGCAGAAGGTATATATACGAGATCTAAAAGGTTTATATGGTATAGATAGATAGATATAGATAGATAGATAGATAGATAGATAGATAGATAGATAGATAGATAGATAGATAGATGTGCCAATTCATAATTTTAAACAAATGAATTGAATTTTTTTATCTTTTTCTTGGGTATTTTAGCTAAATCTCAAGAGTCCTTTTTTTTTTTCTTTTATGAGACGATGATTTGATTCCTAACCTCAACTTTTGTCAAGACGAGTGACATTTGGAAAAAGACGAGCAGGAGTGAAAGATGTGGGGAACGAGCTCTGATTAAAGGGCCGTGGCTGTGTTTCCCATGAGCCCTGAATATGAAATATGCGCGCGGCTCAAACTGTTGTGAAAGAGGGGAAAGTTATTACTTGCCGTCTGAAGTAATTTGTATTGAAAGCAGTTTGCATTGGAATATCAGTGTGTGCGAATGCAATTAAAGCGAGCTGGAGTGCCAAGAAATATGAACTGAAGCCATTTCCACAGAGATTCACATCTGATTTTCAGCTTAAGATGAGTTTTAAATTTATGGGTTGTTAATGTGACACAGTCAAAGGTGACATGTACCATATCGGCTGAGAAAAAAAAAATCTCATATAACTCTGTTTTAACTTAAAAACCCTGTCTCTGGTGATATTTAAAAAAAAAACATTTACAATGCTAATATGTAGAAAAATCAAAAATTAAATGTATTTTTTCTGATCAAACCATGTAGGACCACCAGGTTTTTACATTTTCTCCAACTAGACTAATGCATTTTTTGTGTGTGTGTGTTTAAATAAAGCAATATTAATATTGAAGGATCTTTTATTATGAAAATTAGGCTACCCTAATTTGTTCTTTTTTAATGAGAAACCTTTGCAGCTCAGCTTTAAGGTTATGAATCCTAATGTAATTACAAAAAAAGAAATTAAATGTTTCTTTCAGGCTCCCACTTAAACTGGGATTAAAAAATTATTGCAAGTATAATGACAGCTTTTTTTTTCCATCAGAATTGTAATACCTTTTTTTCTTTAAATGTGTTTCATACTGTGTTTAATATTAATGCACTGGGGGAAGCTGCAGCGCTACAGACTCCTATTAAAACTGTTTCATTTTCCTGCCTTCACCAAGTGTCAATATATGCTGAGCTTGGCTTTTTGGAGATTATGTTTTTTTTGTCAGGTAAGCTTTCTTTTTGTTGCAGAAAGTCTAGTTTTTATCGCTTAAATGAATAGTTAAATATCTAAATAAATGATGGCAACAGCTTGTGAATTTTATGATGTTAAATCAAGCATGAACTTTGGTGTGCTTTCGCGATTCCTTATCTTTGTTTTCCTTCAATGAGACATTCTTTTCTTGCACTTCAATCTTTCCTTGAGTGGCTACTAGTGCAAAAATCTGTAAAATTATTGATTTTTCTATGGCAGACTAAGCAAAGATGCCCAAACTTTGCTCTTTGGTACAACAGCCTCCATCCGGGAAAATTAAAAGGGGCTTCCGATTGAGAGACATAGTCTCTCCAACGTGTCCTGTGTCTTTCTTGGGATCTCTCCCCAGTGGGACTTGCCCAAAATATCTCCCCAAGGAGGCATCCTTGGGGCATCCAAACCTATTAGCTATCACGCATTTCGGTGTGTGAAATTTGTTCTCCACATTTGACCCATCCCCTGGTGGAGTGGTGAACTGTGTCTGGTTGTTTAAACCCCCCCTCCCATCCCTTAATGCTGAGTGTCAAGCAAGAAGGGATGGAGTCTTTGGTACGACTCAGCCTGGATTTGAACCCCTTATAAGTCTCAGGGCGGACACTACCACAAGGCCAATGAGATGGCCTTGTGGCTAGAGTCACAGCGCCTCTAATGCCTCGTTTCCACTGAATGGTGCGGTCCAAACCACTCCAGTATTTTGAGCGTTCCCATTATAAAAATGACTCAGTAAGCCAGATCGAATCATACCCTTTTTGGGCCTCGGTTGGTTGTAGGTCCATAGAAAAATGGAACAGACTGTGTAGGCCGGAGCTACTGTTGAAACCCATTTTTTGGCTGTGGATCAAGAAAGTGCCACTTGCAATCTTCTCTCAATTAACATAACATGCTTTGTATATGCAAGGTACCAAAAGCCAAGTGGAAAAAAAGGAGCTGCTGGATGACCTCCATTGTTGTTGGTGTTAGCTTCACCCTGTATGCTCCATGACGGTCCAACTTTGAGTGGAAACACTCACCTGAATTGCCTGAACCATTCTAAACCAGACCGGACCATTCAGTAGAAACACAGCTTAAAGATGCAGGTTTTTGGGTTGTGTGATTGGCTGCATTTTTAGGGGAACGCAAATGAGTCTTGCAGTTTCCGTGAGACTTGTGTGGCCACCTTAAGGAACATCTAGAAAATGGAGCACTCCTGCAATTATTAAGTGAATCTGAAAGCAGCTCTTTTGTAAGGACAATGTAAATTGATCGCACGTATTATGTATGGGAGATGCTGTGGTGTTATATGGTGCCCTTATGCCACACTGGTAGTTCCTAAAGTCCTTACTGACCCCTGGTAAATGCAGCACACACTGGGTTTGCAGGTGTTATAAGTAAGTGTCCGTAAGATGTCTACAAAAACTATGCTCTGATTGGCTAATTTCTAACAGCCAGGGTGCGTGCAAGGAGCGCAAACTTAGAAATTCAACAGCAGTACGTTCATGCAACTTACGTTATCATTACAAATATTTCACAATATACTAACCACACATACAACAATGGTATGTTCCATTTCCATGACATCCCTTAAGGCAGTGGTCTCCAACCTTTGGCGACGGACCGGTTTAGTGTCAGACAATATTTTCATTGACCGGTCCGAAGGGGGCTGAAATTTGCATTTAATAATTTTAAGCTTCTGTTTTCTAAAAAAAATGTTTTTCAAATTAAAAAGCTACTACAAGAAATTTGGCTAAAAAGAAATCGGAAAACATTAGTCATTTGTTTTAATTTTTACAGATGTCAAAGACTCAATGAAACAAAGTTGATTTGTAAAAAATTCAATAAAAACAACATTACAGGCTTTTATTTTAAAACAGAACTCAATTTAGTGTCAGATCATCTTTCAGTGCAAAATTATTTTTCATATTTTGCTTTTACATAAATCATGATTTATTGTGTATATTGTGCGAAAATTTCTGTTTTCCAAACAGATGCCTGCCTAAATCACCCTTGCTGTTGTAAAATTCAGAAATATTCCTTTTCCAAGTTTCCTTAAATCAGAAGCGACTTCCACAAATCAGCAACTTAATTTAACTGAATCTTTATTCTCTGTAAAATTTTCGCGGCTGGTTTAAACTTAGACTTTGTAATAAAAAATGTCCCTTTAACGTCGAAGTGGTTCTAAAACAACCAGACGCTAACTTATTGTAGTTGTATACCTGAATGCATTGAGTCTGCATCTTTTTTGTCAGTTGCTGCATATATATGCAAAGCGGATGTCTCAATAAACCCGTATTTGATGGAAAAATCCTGGTTTTGTCTGTAATTAGCAGCTTTTTGTTTCTTTGAAGTTGAAAGCTTTTCTTTGGTTTCCTCACTGACTCTTTTGTCCCCAAAGAAACTTTCTAAATACATTACATTTTTTGTTTTATATTAGCTTTTGAGCTTTGGGCTTCTAACTTAGCAGCTGCTTAAATTCAAGTCCAGACAGACAAATGTGGTGAGCGGAATCTGGTGGTATTCCAAAATAAAACTTTATTCAGTAATGGAGAATAAACAAAACGGAAATAACCTAAGTTAGCAAATGTATTTTTTTCTTCCTGCGGACTGGTACTAGGTGACCCAAGGACTGATACGGGTCCATTGCTCAGGGGTTGGTGACCACATGAGCCACAATGGTACTGCAAGACACACCCACTAAGATGCGGCCTTATAGGTCATCGACCCCTGTACGGGTGCATGTGGTTAAGGCAATAAAGGGAGCACACACAGAATTGAACACTAAAGTGTTCAAAATATTTAGTAGAATTTTTTCATTTTCTTTTTAAGTTCCTCCAGTTACTGTTGTCAGGCATGTTTTTCAAGCCTATAGAATGTTCTCTTTTCGTGTAAGAGCTTTGCAATTTTTGCTGAAACATGAGTATACGGGAAAAACATCAATGTTTTCCTAGAATTTTCCCTTCAGCTCCAAACGCCTGTCTAAAACCCCACAACACGTCTTGGCCGGCCAACTGTTTGCTGATGTAAAACAAGAAAATCTTCATATTATCGAACACCTTAGACATCAAAAAAGACACGAAATGGTGAAACTTCAATTTCCCTCAGATTAATTAGGCAGCGCCATGTTCTTGATTGCTCCCCAAAATCTGGAATCAGCAGTCTTGTGCAATCAAAGCGGGCCCTGCCAGTCATCTACTGAAGTTTTAAGGGATAATCAAAGAAGCTTCTGTGCCAGGGTGCCAAGAAATCATTTAAATATGTCGAGCCGAACATAACAGCCAGCACTTTCGATCTCTCCTCCGCACAGATTTGGCGATGATCAAGATGCTCCGTCTTTTGATCATTAACTTGTGGAGCTGGATCACACAACTGCCAATCAACATGTTGTGCAAAGTGACACGCCGTGTCATCGTGTAAGCGAATTAGCCAGGAAATCATACACGGAGATGGGTGATCAAGGAGGAATCGTGTCACCAAGCCGGGATGAAATGCATCCGTCAATAATGTTTTAAACTCAACACCGTGTGGCTGTGCAGCTCTGTCTGAACACTGAAAGACACCGTTCTCCCATCAGATGGTTACTGTCCGTCACCCAATGACAACTGTCCCGTTGAGGTCGTGTCACACAGCCTCAACACATTTAGCGCATATGGCACAGATGAAAATTGGTCATACGTGAATATAAGTAGAAAAAAAAGTGAGAAAGGTTGTGATTTTTAAGTGAAATTTTCACAAATGTACCAGAAATGAACAATGTTAAAACCATGCAAGAGGTACGAATACACCATGCAAATCATGTAAATCAACGTAGTACATGAACAATTATTGCCCTGTATATATGCAAATCAAAGCATCAATGATATAATTTTAACGGCATGTGTGTGCCGTATATAAAAGTTATACATTGGTGGTACCTGCGTGAAAAGCCGGTTAGACATAGATCTGTATTTCAGAGGTTTATACTTTCAACACAAATATAGTTCAGGTTTAGTTCTAATTTTTTTTTTAAAATCTGGGATCAAAGGCATGTTCCCTTTTTTCCAACAAATGCTCACAAAAACACATTAAGTTTGTATAGCAACATGAAGACGGAAAAAAATCATTGAACAGTAGAGCTTTAAATGTCTTAAAAATGAGTTTAGTAAATTGGGTTTACGTTGAATGGTTAATATGGATTTATTCTCTTAAATAAAATCTGGTTGTTTATTGCTTTTACGAGTATTTCACCATATTTCCACCCAGCAGGTGGTATAAATCTGGAATCAAAGGTATGCTTACTTTTTTAATAGCAATTGTTTCTGAGTTTGAGTTTTTCTATGGGTTCATTATGCGTGCTAGTGGTAATCTATGGCAGCATGAGCCTGGATCTCTTTCCCACGGAAATCAATAAAAAGTGTCAATAGCAGTCAATCATCCCACCTGTTGCAGAGTTCAAGTTGTCTTTGGTGATTTGTTTGCTGTTTTAATGTTAGTGTTTTACTTCCTGGGAAAGACAAACTTTTCTTGGTAGAAAGTTGTTTCATAATTAAATGACCTCTTTAACAACGGAGCTTTAGCTCTAGTGTTAAGACTCTTTTGACTATAACTCTTCAACCGTTTACGCAGCTAACAGAATTCTAGCAATTTAACACTTTACATACAGTAATGAAGTATTGACGCAATCAGTATAAATTTGTTAATTCTGTCACTGGAAAAGCTGCTTTGTGCTTATGTTCAACACTCTACGTAAGTAATGGGTTTTGTGTGTGAAAATTAGCTAATTTACATTAATCAGATAAACAGTCAAAGGCTTACAGTAAGTCAAAGAGCGTGTGTTATTTAGTTGTCACCAACTACGTCTCAGGTGTTAAAAAAAGATAACCACTTTTGAAAGCAAAAAAGATAACTTAACTTCTTTGTCCTATAAGATAATATACATATTTAGCAAGTTAAGAGCTGAAGGTTCTTCCTACCGTCCATATTATGAAAAACTGCAAATAAGAATAACGATCCAACAGATACTGGGTGTGGATGTGGATGTGGATGTGTATCTCTGTCAGCTGTCCTTGCTTACAGGATCAGGTTTCCTAGTACAGCTTTGTGCATAAATAACTCAAATGTGATGGTGGTTGAAGTGGTTATCATTCTCGCCTCGCAGGCTAGGACCTTTCTGTGTAAACTTAGCATGTTTTCCACATGCTAAGTAGCTTCTACTTCTACGGCTTCTCCCTTTCCATACATCTCTTGCTCCAAGCGGAGATATATGGAAAAAATTGTGTTCTCAAATTTTTGACGTTACTACCTCTCGATGACATGATCAATAGTCGCAGGTCATCTACGTTAGCACATAGCTACCAGTGCTTGGAAAATAGATTATAGTATTGATTTTGTTACTTTAAAAAGTTATAAAAAACAACTCTATACTTACATTTGACTGTACATATGGTTCTTCTTTGTGCCACAAATGCAATGTGGATCACCCTACGGAGGGATCGCTAGCCCTAAGTTGCTACTGCTCCTCCTTAAAAAAAAAAAATCACCAAAAATGGACACCACTACAGCTTCAAATGCCCCTACAATTGGAGCAATGGGGAGGAGCCGTAGGAATAGGAAAGCAAATAGTCTTTGTGGGGCCATTGATTGGAATTGCCCAAAGTTGACTGGGTAAATTCCAGCAACCCAATGTCCCTGCACATAAATAAATGCCCGTCTGTCCATCCACTTTCTTAACCTGTTTTATCCCATTCTGGGTCACAGGGCTACTCTTGGGCACAGGCGGGGCACACCCTGGTCAGGTCAGAGGTTGCAGGAACCCGGAATAAATGTGTTTGAAAAAGCAAACTCAACTTTTGCCTTCTCCATAGCATTTAAATGAATCTGAGCTTTCAAACTTTTTTTTTTAAATACATGTACAAGAAGTTATGTGGCTGTTTCTGTAATAGCAGGCATCCAAGACTTGTGAGTAACTTTCACTTTAGTTGAATTAATGACTGTGCACTCAAGTGTGTCAAAGTATAATGCTTTAGGTTCACTGACTGATGAGATCCATTACTCTTAAAATTAAGTTTAATGTTCCTTTGGGCAGCTTGTGATTTTGACCGTCAGGGTATGCACCTCACTGGCTCAGCAACAATAAGAATTATCACCAAAGTGATGGACACGAGCGGCGAACAAGACATCAATGTGTGTGCCCTGTGAATGTGTGTTGCCTTGATTTGTCGGGATGTAGATACTGTAGATAGTGTTTGTGAGAAACGGCGATTGCATTTAGCCAGAGCATTAATGGAGACGTTCAACCAAAATGTATTATTCAGCACATAAAAGCATGGCACATCTGTTCATTACTATTTAAAGCTCTTATCAAGGTTCCTGTTTAATATTTGACACATTCACTAACTGGGAATTATGGTGATGCAGGGGCTAATAGAAAAGTTCCACATATTGTTCACACGACCATGAACTTCAAACGAAGGCATCGGAGGAAGATTAGACTTTGAAGGATGCATGGTGGCTACAATACAAAGGATTTCGTGTAAAAATTATGGTTTGATAGGCATTTTGAGACAGTTATCCATGCCTTTGTTACCACTAGACGGGATTACTGCAGATCTTCATATATGAAGGCTTCAGAGATTGTTTGGAGCTACAAGTTTCACTACACGTCTTTGAAACAAAACATGGAAGTATGCACTCCCAAATGTAGGTTCTCATCATAGATTTCATTTTAACGTTCTTTTCTTTGTTGCTTTACATGGTCTGGTCATGCTCCCTTGGGTTCGCTTGCTTTGGAACAACCTGCCATTACATCTCAGACAGTTTTCTTTTTTATCCATTTTTGGGTCTAGACCAGGGGTCTCAAACTCAACTTACCTGGGGGCCACAGAAGCCAGGATCTAGCTGAGGCAGGGCTGATACTTCAACGCACATACACACGCAACTTGTGTCTGAGAGCCAATAAAGTTGTATGGAACATATACTATACTATTAGCTATACTCTATTATTAACTGTTTTTCGTACAAAATGTACTTATAAAACTCTCATTCAATTAAAATACGTAAATAAAAAAATCCATAAGTAAATAAATCAGTAATTCATTTCTGTTTATCAAGTCTTCTATAACTGATGTATTCTGACTTAATGTCCTTATTAACACAGTTCAGTTAATGGTTGCCATATGTAGTGCCCCCCCCCCTCTTTCGGTTTTATTTGCACCTTAGACATGTAGGGCCCTTGGTAGGGGGGGTGCTTGGACATCACTGCCAGCACGCAGCAGATATCCTCCTAGCACCCTACCCGCCAATTTTAACCGCACCTTAGACATTTAGGGCCCCTTGGTGGGGAGGGTGAGGGGACATCACTGTGAGTAAACAGGAGATGTCCCCTCAGTGCCCTTCCCGCCAATTTTAACTGCACCCCCTTAGTACACACACCCTTTACTCCTCATAATATACATTCAAACATGAACACACACACATGCACACACACACACACACTCACAAACACACATACACGCACACACATTTTGCAAGGAAGGTGGGACCTAGGACCATCTCTCCCCTACCCATTACCTGGTGGGGGGTACGGGGCCCTTGGCAACGGCGGCCGTGTCCCCGAGGTTCTGGTTTCCTGGGCCCGGCGGTGCTCTCTCCGCGCGGGAGGGGGGGGGGTTCACATTACACCTGAGCCGGGGGTGTCCGTGTCCCTGGGGGGTGGGTTCTGGTCCTTGCCCCTGAGCGCTGGGCCCTGCCAAATTTCCAACTGTGGCCGAGCCTGGTCGGGCCATGTTTACAACACCCCATGTGGGCCCCCCCTTTTCCCCAGGGTGCTCTCCTCCTGGGCGGGGGCGGCTGGCCCCTGCCTTGCTCCTCCCTGGACCAACCGTGGGCCGGGTGGGTGGCTGCCTGGAGTCCCCCTTGGGGGGTCCTGGCTCGTACCTGGGGCTGGGGCGGGGGGATGCCAAGAACTCCTGGGTGGTGATGGGGTGCTCGTCTGGGGCTGTGGGCACCCTTCTCGGGTGGGGCCCTGCGTTGGGCTCTCCCGGCGCGGCGGGGGGGCCCGGCGCTCTCTTTCCCCCCATGCCTCCCTGCTCTCTGGGGGCCTCGCGGTGGTCCTTCTGGCCCTGGCCTGGGTGGCGGATGTGGTCGCCCGGGGGGCGGTTGTTCCCTGCCTGCTGCCGTGTGGCGTTGGGGGGTTCCGGCGGGGGTCTGCAGCGGCAGGGGTCTTGGTGTGGGAGGGGCTGGGCACTCTCCCTCCTTCTTTTCACATTCCACCATCCATTTTAGAAGAACATAAACACTCACCTGAGCACAGGTGTTAGCTCACCTTTGCACTAATAGTTTGCATGATTGAATGACTGAAATATTTCACACTATGTGGTTTTAAGGCATAAGTATGCGTGTGTGAACACTCTCTGTTTTGTGTACATGTTGACATGTGGACATTTTTGCAGCTAGCAGGTGTGTTGAAAACATTTAAGTGTGTGTGTGGACAGGCCCCGCCCTTTTTCTACTACATTTGAACCTTACCGTAATGATAAACAACCAGTAAACTTACTGCTCTATGCTGCTTCATGGTCTTATCCCCCCCCTCCTATTATCACCCTCCTACCCTAACATCCCTCTCTCTTCTTCCCTTCTTTCCTTTTCCGTCCGGTCCAACACCAAAGTTTTTCAAACATGGTTGAAATTAATAAAGTTTGGCCTCAATTACAAAAGGGGTTTATTCAGACATACCTTTGGTTTGTCTGAAGATTAATAACCCCTCTTGTTAAAGTAAAATATGTCCAACACAAGAGGCCTTCAGTTCTCATCTGCCTGACGAGCTGTTGGACAGGACAAGTTAAAAAAAAACAAAAAAAAGAAAACACAGTTCAGTTAACACTGTTGAATTATAACTACTAAACTCAAAAAAAGACTCCAATTTTACAGTTCTGTAAATCTGTCAATGGGTTCTTCTAAACACGGCTTCTCTTGTCTTCTTCTTACTGCTGGAAACTTGGCAGCACTTCCTCCTGTACTGAGACCCTCAGTATGGTTGAGATGATTGTCAGTATATCTGGACTGTACTTAGAATTATTGAAATTTAAGGTGGAGAAGTCAGAGAGGATGTGCTCCCAATTTTGAGTTTGTGTAGATTTTTTTTTTTTTAAGTCTACTCTTTAAACCACAAATCAGTAAAGGAAAAAACAAATTCAGTAACCATTTTTGGATTTTCATTCTTATGATGCACAATCAGCGTGTTTGAGATTACCCAGGTGGACGAAACGCTGCGCAGTTCACCTGGTGTGTGACATGTTTTTGCTCCAATATCACCTGTCAATCATCACAAAAATATCACCAGAAAGGGGCGGGAGCAAGGCCCCAATTTAAGCGAGAGCAACTGGAAATTTAGTACCGTGCTGACCGCAAGCCTCCGATTGACTACAAAATAATGCATTATGGGAAACGTGTCCTGATGGTTTTTGTAGTTGAGTGATCAATTAAAATAATTTAAAATACTTATTGATTAAAAAAAGGCAACATACATTACAAAACAGTGAAATCACTATAAAAGATATAATAACACAGATCATTCTAAGGGGGAGAGGCATGTTAAAACTAAATTGAATGTAACATATGTTCAATGGGATTCAAATCTGGGAACATAGAAGGCCACTTCAGAATAGTCCAACGCTTTCCTCTTAGCCATTCTTGGGTATTTTTGGCTGTGTGTTTTGGATGGTTGTCCTGTTGGAAGACCCATGACCTGCGACTGAGACCAAGCTTTCTGACACTAGGCAGCACATTTCTATCCAGAATGCCTTGATAATCTGGAGATTTCATTTTACCTTGTACAACTTCAAGACACCCTGTGCCAGATGCAGCAAAGCAGCCCCAAAACAGAACTGAGCCTCCTCCATGTTTCACAGTAGGGACAGTGTTCTTCTGGTTGTATGCTTCATTGTTGAGTCTACCAACATAGAGCTGATTTGCCTTACCAAAAAGCTCCAGTTTTGTCTCATCTGTCCAAAGGACATTTTCCCAGAAGCTTTGTGGCGTGTCAACATGCATTCATGATTCCGTCCTCCTTGGTCGTCTCCCATGAAGTCCACTCTGGCTCAAACAATGACGAATGGTGCGATCTGACACTGATGTACCTTGATCTAGGAGTTCACCTTTAATGTCTTTGGAGGTTGTTCTGGACTCTTTGGATACAGTTCCAACTATCCGTCTCCTCAATTTGTCCTTAATTTTCCTCTTCCGGCCACGTCCAGGGAAGTTGGCTATTGTCCTGTGGGTCTTAAACTTCTGAATAATATGTGCCACTGTCATCACAGGAACTTCAAGCTGCTTACAGATGGTATTATAGCCTTTACCTTTACAATGTTTGTCTAAAATTTTGTTTCTAACGTCCTGGGACAATTCTCTCCTTTGCTTTCTGTTGTCCATGTTCACTGTGGTACACACCTTTTCACCAAACAGCAACTATTTGTTTCCCTTTAAATAGGCAGACTGACTGATTATGGGTTTGAAAACAGCTGTGATGTCAATTAAAGGACATACCTGAGTTCATCATGACCCCCTGGGCAATTAGTTCTCAGTCTTTTATGGAAGTACCATCATTTTTGTCCACTAATGTAGATTACTAAATTGTGTCAACAGTGACATGGTGTTGTCAATAGGGATTTTTTAGCACCTTAATTGGAAGTATCTTCCATTGTCAGTTTTAATATGGAAGCTATCAAAAGTGTACTCTATTCTTCATATGAATATAAGCCTGTAAAATATGTTTCTTATCTTATAAAGCTTTGTCAAGGGAGCCTTTTTTAATGATCAAAGTTGTTTGATCTGTGTTAAAGGTGTGATAAAATTAGTTTCTTTTTAATATTTTTAGTTTTATTGTACATTTACTTTATATGTATACCCAGTGGAATGCTGAAGACCCGTGCTTGCTTAGTTTTACAGCGTTTGCAAATTCCAGGTTTCAAACAAAGGGAGCCATGTATTTTTTTGGGGGGGAAGACACATACACTTGGGGCAGCTTAATATCAGTATTTTGTCTTGCAGTTTTTGCTTTGTTGGCATGAGGAGAAAAGTCTCTAACCAATAAGACTTACTTGTGTCCTCACTGGAGCTAACTATAGAATGATTGCTGTTTGGGGATGGGGTTAGCATAGCATTTTTTTTTCTCTAAAGCTACTACCCTACTTTTTTATCTGTCTGCCGAAGATTCCAAATCTAGATTCAGGGAACGAAGCAACCATATGAAACAGCACACAAAAAAGAGAGGCAGTAACTGTTGAAGTCTATTTTTTTTTTCAAAATACTTCCCAACATGTGACAGTCTTCCAATGCTCCCACTTTGCACAAATTGATATGTCCTTTCTTCAATGAGGCCAACTGAGTTCTTTTAAATGACACATGGGAATATATCAAAGTTTCGTGATGCATCACATATCACAAGGATTCTGTTTTCACTCTCGTTTTTTTTGGGGTACTGAATCCATTTTGTATTCCGTGTCCTTGCATCATCCCCGGTAGCTGCTGGTAAAGCACAAAGTTTCGAGAAAGTTGTTTATTCATTTCAGAAAAAAAAAATCATCCTAGGAAATCCACACTTACTCTCCTTCATGATGCTGCTGACCAGTTTTGTGCCCTCAGGAAACTACTCGGAAAAAAAATCCACTAGTATTTGCTTGAACATTGCCTGAGGCATTGTGTATGCATGCTTCCATGTCCTGCAACATCAGACCTGTTGTGTGCAGGAATTAAGTATTTTGTTGGAAAAAAAGGCCTGTTAGTTTGATTTATAGTAATCTGAGCAATCAGATTGGTACTGAACAATTTGGTTGGATTTATTTGAAATCCAACCAAATACTTGCAAATCAATTTATCAGATTGAACTAAAGTCATTCATTTATCTTCACCGTTTTTTCCCTCTCGGGGTCACGGGGTTGCCGGAGCCTATCCCAGCTACTGGGGCGTAGGCAGGGGATGCCCTGGACTGGTCGCCAGTCTGTCGCAGGGTAGAATATCCTCAATCACACATCCATTCACTCTCACAGTCATACCTATGGTCAATTTAGAGTTGCCAATCAACCTATGAAGCATGTTTTTGGACAGTGGGAGGAAGCCGGAGATCCCGGAGAGAACCCACGCATGCTCGGGGAGAACATGCAAACTCCATTGATGTTGTGTTTTTCAGGTCCCCCAGCCGGGACTTGAACCGGAGGCCTTCTTGCTGTGAGGCAAGAGCGCTAACCACTGCGCCACCGTGCACCCATCATAATTTTAACTAAAACTATAATGGGCAGCCCTGCGACAGACTGGCGACCTTTTCCCCTGTCTTTTGCCCACAAGTGGCCGGGAGAAGCTCCGGCAGCCCTGTGACCCTGAAAGGGACAAAACATAAAAAAGATGAATGAACTATATTGGGCAATTTTCTAATTTTATTTGCAAACAAATAAACTTTTTTTTTTTTTTTTTTTTTTGCAAATTTGGTTAAAAAAAAATTCTCTATCTGGTTTTTGTAAAAGCCATGTCACACTGTCTGTCATGGTTTTCAGGCGCGACAGACCCAGACGCTGGAACTCAGAATGATCAGGCAGGTGAGTAGCTTGGTAAGTGATTTTAATCACAGGAGTATGTGACAGGGTTAACTTCTTTAGCAGGATGGTATCCAGACGAGGACGTGGCTCGTGGCGAGGCTGGAGGTAGTACTGCGGCTGAGCGGCTCCGAGGCTCGTCAAGGCAGCAGGTGAGTGACAGCAGATTTCCACACGGGTGACCTTCGTATCGGTGAATCCTGAGACATAGAGGCAGAGCATGAGAGCAAGGCAAGACAAGGCAAACGAGAACTAGACATGAGCAGGCAGACCAGGCGTAGTGACCGTTAGGGGTAACGAACTGGCGTTGAATGAATGAGCTGGATCTCCTTAAAAGCAGGCAGGTTGATGAGGGTGAAGTGGTCACAGCTGGTGGAAATCAGGAGCAGAGCTAAGGAGGCGGGGCTGACCGAGGCACCGTGACACTGTCCTTACATATATTTTGTGCATATGGCACTGATGAAAACTGGTCATACGTGAAAATACGTGGAAAAAGTAAGCCTTTTTCCCGGATGTTGCACAAATAAATCACCTTAAAACCTCAGCAGAAGTACGAATAAACCATGCGGAGAACAGGTAAATGATTATTATTATCTATGATTATTATTAATGATTATTGCACTGTCTTTGAGTAGTTCATGCGTCAATTCTGTCATTTCGACACGATATGTATGCGCGACATAAATGTTAAATACATCAGTGGTATAGGTGTGAAAAGTGCTTTAGATAAATGCATCTTGCAAAAATCACGCACAATTGTGTAAGATTTACCTAATAATTAAGGGTTAATGGCTGACGGAGTGTGTGTTATTACTTTTTAACGCACGCCATGGAAGCCTGAACCGTACGACGCGAAGTGCGTTAAAAAGTAATAACTAACACTTTGAAGGCCATTACCTGCTTATACCATGGTCACTTACAAAAGCAATACATATTAACCAGTTTTTAGTCATTAATTCTTGTTTTTTTCCCGATTTGGATCGCTTTTCTCACAAAAAGCAGAATATGTGTTACGTGATGCGGCGCATCGCTGCAGTCAAGATTAAGCGATGTATATGCTGATCGTCCTGATGGGTTGAATAAAGCAACAGTTCAGAGAGAAAGTTCACCTCTTACCGCTTGTTTTTGTCCAAATGATGAAGCAAAAGGTTGTTTTAAAGAAGCCGGCGCAGTGATACAAAACAAGCAAGCAAGGTGACAGAAACTTCTTTTTTTCACAGTGCGGTTATCAGGTTTTAATGCACACCCAGCAGCCAATTGGAATCGAGTATTCAACCGGACCATGGTATAAATCTGTATAAACTATGTAAAATGTGCATAAACTGACAAAAACAGCTTAAAATTGAATCCATGTAAAGACATCGATGAAATTGCCATTTAAAGAACAAAAAAAAAGTAGTGAGCATGATCAGGTCACTGGATAGTCCAGCACTACATAGTTTATAACCCTTGTGCTATGCACTAGGCTATGCTAGGCACTTTAACATTGGGAGTTGGGTCATCTAGACCCACTAGACAGTGTGCTGAACCTTTTTTCTTCAATGATTTGTGATCTTCACTGGTGTCCATGGATTACATGAAATCTTTCCACCTTTATCCACCTTTGTCATGGTAGGGAGAACACGTCAATGGAAGGGTGGGGTCATCTAAGATAGCACAAGGGTTAAGCAGTTATGGAGTAGGGTGGGAATTCAGAAAGCCAATATTTTTCCATAGATCTCTGTTTGGAGAGCTAAATGTAAGTGTAGGGAATGAATTTGAATTCGGACATACATGTATACAGCTCATGATCACAAAGCAGTCTGGACTTTCATTCAATTTAAAAACAAAAAAAAAAAAAACTTTATTCATCCCCATGGGGATATCAGGAAACTATGGTTTCACACATGACTTGATACAGCACATTACCTGTGATTGCACTGATATTTTCTTTCCATTTTCTTTTTTTATTAGCAGATTTTTAAAGCATTTGTTTTTATTAGCACTGTAACAACTCCCCTTCAACAGAAACAAGTTAAAAACATTTCTTTGTAAATAAGTTAAGCAAATATAAATATATATTTATGCCACAGCAAAATAGACTTTCTGCTTCAATAACATGCATTACCATAAAGTATGTACATACCTGGGGTTTAAACATTTTCTCTGTTTGCTCAGCAATCCATAAAGTAAACAGCAGGCATGCCGCCTATTACAACAGTACAAATGCAAAATTATTGCAATATACTTTTCTTTTTTTACAATACCAGAAAGTGTAATGAACTGATAAAAATACACACAAGTGGTAATTCCAAAAACCACCAGACACACAGGTTTGTAGTCTTCCTAGACTTTAGCAATAAAGCAGTGTGGAAATTGGAGAAATACCATGTTCTCATCATCACTTTTTGGAGATTCCATTACTAACTGCAATCAAATATTAACAGTTCTAATAGGAATGGAATTGCAGATTTTCGGACTATGCATACAAATTAAAAAGGTTTTGATATTTAAAAATATATAAATGAAATCTGAATCCTTCAAGTAGTAGGGCTGTATAAAAATGGTGGCAAACCCCTTTTAAAGTCCTTATCACTCTGTTTCTATCAACATACATTTATTATCTGGAGAATGTTAGACGCAAAAGTAACCGCCTCTAATGCGAAAGGAAAAGCATCCGTCTTCAGACAGTTCAGGCTTCCACGTTGTCCGTTAATTTCTGATAATGGACACTAGTTCAGGCATTATCCCTCCGTCACCCTTTTTTTATCCCTTTAATTCAAAGAGTTTTTGTTGTTTAAGTTATTAAATGTTTAAGCTTCTACCACCAACACTTCTCCTGCACTTCTGGTCCTACACCACCAGCTCTTGACAGAAGATGTACAGTGGTCCAGTGTTGTTTGCAAAGTACTTTTGTAATTATTTCAGATTCCTTAAGGCTGTGAAACTCCTCACTATACACTTTTCTAAGACAAAAATGAACATTTTCACACTTGTTTAAACTCTTAAAGTTTAAACTTTCTTAGAGAAATAAATCCAGTCTTATAAAAATTAAAACAATAATTGCAATTGAAGATTTATATAGATTTGGCGAACTGAATGCATTATGTACAGCAGACATGGCATAGAGTTGATTGATTGACAAGGTCAACAGCCAATCAGAACGCAGAACAGGGTTCTGTTTAAAGAAAAAAAACAAAAAAAAACATGCAAAATTGTTATGAAACAAATTTGTGAGACTGCGAGAAGATGAGGGAACACTGTATCCTGTATTTGCTTTTTAGCAAAATTCCGGAGGGGCAGCTTTGTTGTAAAAGTACTGGGAATGGAATAAAGTTTCCTCAGGACATTTTCTATCTTGGACTTAGAGCACAAAACTGTTTTTTTTTCCCCATTTTAACTGACAGTAAATGAGGTTGGATTGGGATGTTCAGTAAAATCTTAAGCACACAGAGTGCAGATGTCAGACTGTCCTCTCCTCACCTGAGCAGATTGTAAGTCAGAGCAGAGTACAGAAATGTTAACCGTCTCATGCACTCTGTTCCAACAGCTGCTCACATCACTCTTTAGGTTGTGTCACAGGAGACCAAGCGGCTTTGCTGCTCTTTAAACTGGGTGTGTGCCAAAATATCGATATGGTGTTATATCGCGATATTTAGTCCCGTGATTGATTCTCGATGCGTCTTTATCGAAGTATCAACCTTTTATTTACGTTTGGAGACCCTGTAAAACGTTATAGTAATCATCCTTTGGTAAGACCGTTCTTCGGAGGGTCGATAGGGGGCGCTCGTTGCAACATTGGCGGTCGCGGACAGCCGAAGAAGAATTCACATTCAAACAAAAATGGCGGAGGGAAAAACAGGGAAAATAGCGAGATCGGCAAGTTAAAAGATACACCGGCAGCTTTGAAGCTGCATCACCCGGAGTTGTGTGAAAAAGCCGTGGCTCTTGCTGGCCTGAAGCCGACACAGCCCGGCGTGGGTAACTTTTTCTAGGCGAAGCTACCACCATCTTCTACGAGAGCAGAGGCAATGACAAACGGGATTGCTGTTTAAATGTACAAGGGGCTCCGTCCATGCAGCGAGGTGGAGAACGAGGAATTTCGGTTTTTATTGAATTCATTAGAGCCATGCTTTGACATTCCTTCTCAGAAATACTGAAAAATTATCGCTGCACTGCACGCCAGACCAGAGCTATGGTTGAGATGGAAACAGCAGAAAGAGTGGTATCCATGCCCTTAGACCCCCCCTTCTCCTCTAAGCAGAGGTAGACGAGCGGCGTCTTGACGCTAAAAAGCCTGTGGTTCTCCAGAAAAACATATAAACATAAATCACATGCAGGTTTTCCCCAAACTTTTTGTTCACAAAGATGTTTACTTTTTGATGCACTTGAGGTTCATGTATTTTATTCCTGGTCATTTATTTTAAAAGCAGTTTAAGTCGTAAATAACTTAAAGGAAAGTTCCTAGCTACTTGATATTTTTTTTCCTGGAAGAATTTTATTTTTGTTTCCACGCCATTTGCACTAAATTGTGTCATTTATTTTTAACAAAGACACCATAACTTGTTCCCAGAATTAACATCTGATTTGCATCTAATTTTTGATATAATGCGATGGCTATGGCTTTGTTTTTCACAAGTCAATACCAATGGGCCTGGCAGCTACTTGACTTATTCATTTTTTATCCCGTTTACAGCAATTTTGTACAAAATAAAGGTACATACAAAAAGTACATACAACAGTATGTTATTCATTACACCAAATAGGAAACAAGATGATCATTAACAATGTGTTAAAAAACTAAAAAATAAATGGGGAAATATTTTCCAAAAAAAGTTTTTCTTTCTTATCGTATATCGTTTATCACATTATTTGCCATATATATCCAGTGATTCCCAGCCCTACTTTAAACTGCCACGTTTGCTTTAATGGAGGGGGGGGGGGGGTAATTGCATTAATACTCTCCACGGTCGTTTTTAGTGAGCTATAATGATACAAATTCATTTATTTGTCCTCATATATGCAGTCCTCTGGCTCTCTCTTATAAAAATGAAAAACATATTTTAGTGATGGGAGTGTTGATACCAAGGTTATCGAAGTATCGAAACCTATACAATACCAATTTTCGTAAATTATACTCCATTAAATGATCAAATACCAAATTAGATCATAGAAGTGCCTTTGCCATTTCTGGATATTTTTGGTTGTTAGGTGAGTTACTCACCTAACCTATCTGAGTGTTTTGTGCTGAAACCCCCCCCGAGCCCACTGACTGTTGAACTGCTCCATAAGTTATGTGACTAGAGGAGCCGTGAGTGTGCATGTTACCCTTGGAAATAACACGGTGTGCTATGAGGAAGGGATTTTAGAAAGAACAATTTTCTTTTGTTTTGTTTTGTCTTGTCCGACCAATGAACACACAGGTTGCAGCTGAGTGCCTCTTGTGATGGACGTGTTTTGCTTTTACAATCAGGGTTATTTGTTATTCTTCGAGTGCATTAATTTAAACCCCTTTTGTAACAGATGTGAACTTTATTGAGCCGCTCGGGCAGGACAACGGGGGGAGGCCGGGGATTATACTAGAAGGTCATGGGATGGGTCTCAAATGAAACTTCTATCTATTACATGCATTGATGCTCATACACACAGGTACACACACCATCACGTGGCATCCTGTGAGGGCAGAACCCACTGCCCCACAGTTAAGTCGATTTTTATATATTTCTTTGTTGTTGAATGAACCATTTTATTTTATTTCACGGATTACATAGCAAAATCGACTTCAAGACTTGTGCACACATTTAGTTAGTTTTGTTTTGAGTAGTTCTATCTGCCTGAGGCCCGATGATGTGGCAGTGGGAGGAGCTGAAGAAGTTTCTGATGAGGTGGAAAAGGGAGGAGCATGGACAACTTCCTGAACACTTCCATCTGGAGAAGATGTAGGGAGAAAACAAAGTTTATTCTTTAGTTGGACTATTTGTATTTTTTGAAATATGTTAAACTTGTTTTGAAGTGTAGGTCCAGTTTGTGTGTTAAAGCTTTAAATTACTAGTTATTTATTACTTTAGTTAATATTTAGGTTTTGAATGTTTTGTATTTGTGATTCTCATGACGACGTGCCTCTGGCTCGTCTCTGCTCTGTACCTGACCGAGTACCTCGTCTCTGCTCCTGCTCCTACACCTGGCTGTGGTTCCTGTCTCCGGCTCGACTCGCGCCTTTGACTGTCCCCACAACCACGGCTGGATGAAGCTCGTCTGCTGGACTTTATATATGTAGTTGTAGGGTTAGATAAGTTAATTCTTCTCTAAGAATTCTGGTAAATCGCCTGTCCGTCCTGGGGGAGGATCCCTCCTTCATGTGGGCACCCCTGAGGTTTTCTTCGTTTTTTCTGGAATCCGGTTTTTTAGGAGTTTTTCCTTACCGCGAAGGGGGGTCTAAGGGCAGGGATGCCAGTATAGCTTAGTCAGTTTTTTAGTTCATTTTAGTATTTTCCTATTGAACTCTTTGTATTCATGATCCTTTTGAGTTCATGTTTTACTTCGAAGCCCATCGAGACGACTGTTGTTGTGATTTTGGGCTATACAAATAAAATTGAATTGAAATTGAATTGAATTGATTCCCTCCCTATTGTGTCATGGTCTGATCAGCCAGTGTATAATCTCCCTAACGTTTCCTGTTGGTGGGTCAGTTTTGGTTCAGTTGGTTTGAGCTTTTGTTAATGATTCTCGCAGTTATATTTTTGCTGAGTTGACCCCATTTTAATTTAGGCCCATGCCGTTTTTGTGTTGGGTAAAATTGAATAAAGATCTTTTTTGTCCTGTGGCTCAATCTCTGCCGAGTGGGCACATGCACACAATTCTCAATAATATCTTTACAAATTCACAGAATCTAGAGAAGACTTTAAGATGTAGAAGCATTTAGGCTGTAGTTGGAAAGATGAACTTTTTTACATTGATCGAACTTCATTATTTGCTTTGGTGAAGTTAAACGCATTTTTGTTTTAGGTTAATCAACTTAAAAATAATACGTAGTTATCAGACATAGTTATTTTACTTTCATTCAAAATAATTCAATGAAGTTGGTGTAGCTTCGGTGTGAAGCCAACAATGCGTCATGACGTCATAACATGACGACGTACTTGGAAAGGGCGCCCTGCGCATAGCAACTGCAGACTCTAGACTCCCGCTGGACTATTGATCAAGGACATTCTCAACAACTGTGAGTTATAATCATTAAAGTTTTGATGAAAAAGTATTTTGTGTTTTTCTGACGTGTTCTCCCTACCATGACAAAGGTGGATAAAGGTGGAAAGATTTCATGTAATCCATGGACACCAGTGAAGATCACAAATCATTGAAGAAAAAGGTTAAGTGCACTGTCTAGTGGGTCTAGATGACCCAACTCCCAATGTTAAAGTGCCTAGGATAGCACAAAGGTTACAATATATGGGATTTATTGAAATACATGATTGGGCCTGGTGTCAGATCCGGCAGCGTGAGGGATTGTGGGATACTATTCCCTTTGCCTGTCTAGAAAGATTGGGGTTGAAGTGTGGGTTTTTGTCTATGGATTTTGTTGTCCAGCTGTTTTAGTCTGTTTCTGCAGCATAAGGTAGAGGGAGGGAGAGGATGAGGACCAAAGCCCTTGTGCCGAAAGACATTGCATAATCTAATATCAAAGCCAGAGTTCACGATAGCTGAACTCTGGTCCCGCAGTGTAAGGGTCAGTCATTTCTATGAAATGGAAGTGACAAAGCCCATGGGCCAAAACTTTGACATATGTTAGTTCAATAAAAGCATCAAGTTAAGTTGAAAAAAATATAAGAATAAAGCTAGAAAAACAGTAAATTGAGTAGCAGGACAGTCAGAAAAAATGTGTGCATGGTCCCCTATTTGCCTGCATTGGGTCTAGCAAAAGGCTACCGCAGGAGTATGAAATCATCTAATTTTCATATCCAATCATATTTTTTCCACTGGATGAAGCAATGTCTATCTAGCTGTTTGATGGTGTGGATGAGGGTGATGAAGTCCTCTCAAGAATGTCAGGTTTGTCTGCAGTTTCCATGGTGGCCCCACTTGTGTTTGTCCACATTGGCTTTAGTGGACTCCTCAGTTGTCCACCGGCCGGCTGGCTAGCGTAGCGGGAGAGGAAGCAGCCAATGAGGCTGGCGGGACACCACAAACAAAAAAGGTGGCGGCGGTCACTGCGACACCTGCAGCGGACTTTGAACCCTACACTCCGATCAAGATCGCAGACGGAACCCCATGTTGTTCCATCCCGCAGGGACGTGGCTTGCATTCGGAGGGCAGCGGGTGTCAGGGCCTCTACTCATTGCGTCTCTAAGGAGCTGTCAGCATTTCGCGGGAGATGAACCTCCAGGCGGTCTTCTCTCTAGGTCCAAAAAGCAGCAACAGGGCGAGGATTTTTACCGCTAAGTGGAGAAGCAGCTACCAGGACTTTGTCAGATGTTGGAACTGACAGGACATCCAAACGGTTGGAGAGGATGAGGCCTTCATGGTCCGAGGCTTCCTTCCTTCCTTCTTGCCAGAGAGCTTGCAGCCACAGCTCTGAACAACAGTGGAGGGTGTCCAGGTGCCAAGTGTATTGATGGACCCCTTGTGTTTACACATGATGTTTGCTATGAAAAGAAAGAGCACATAAGTCCAACAACACAACAGTGACTGTGTTTTAAAGCCTATAGACTGTGCGGCGAGTTGAGCCCACGCACAGGAGTCCAGCATTCCTGAACTATTTTTCTGACATGCTAAGGAGTGTGTGATATATACATATAGAAATTGAACTCGTCTCTGTTTTGGATTCATATGTTCAATTTGTTTTCGCACTCACACAACCCTCTGCATTTATCCGGACTTGGGACCGGCACAAGCGAACATTGGATTGTGTTACCTTGTGGGTGCATTACAGTCATTCACTCCTTCATATCATTTCAATACATCAACGTATTAAGCAGAAACATTGAGAAACTATGAAATTTTTTTAGAGAAACCTGAGCACCAGGAGAAAACCCCACAGACATTACACATATAAAAGTCTTTAAGTTCTTTATCTTATCACAATAAACTACAATATTAATAAATGTTGACAAAGCTTTGCCATGAAGACTTCTTTGAAGTGATTGAGTCTGTCCTCCTTTCTCTGGATAACCTCTTTTAGTTGAGACATTTCTTGGAGAAGAGAGGACTTTTCTTCATCCCACTTGTGTTTGTCTTTTGCCTGCTGTTTTTCGGCTTCAATGGTCTTTGCCTTCTCTGTCAAAAGAGATGTTTCCAGGTTCCTCAGTTTGCTGGTGAGGTTTGAATGTTCCTGGTTCTTTTCTTTTAGCTTGTACATCTGATGTAGTTTGTCAAGCGTCTTTTTGTGGTCCTCTTCAGAATTTCTAAATTTGACTTCCTTTTCCTGTACTAGGTTTTTTAATTGAGACATTTCTTGGAGAAAGGAGGCATTTTCTTTCTGCCACTGCAGTCTTTCTTGCTGTGCTGTTTCTTTGAAGGTCTCCTGGATTTTTTCCAGCTGGTGGATTTGAGTTCTGAATTTTCACCAGTCTTCTCATGGAGTCCTTTGTAGATCAACGTTTTCTCCTTTTCCATGAGAGAACGTTCATCCTGGAGCTTATGTTTGAGCTGTTCAACATTGTACTTTAAAAGTGTTCTTTCTCTTTCTCCTTAAACCCTTGTGCTATCCTAGGCACTTTAACATTGGGAGTTGAGTCATCTAGACACACTAGACAGTGCCCTGAACCTTTTTTTTTCAATGATTTGTGATTTTCACTGGTGTCTATGGATTACATGAAATCTATTCACCTTTTTTCACCTTTGTCATGGTAGGAATAACACGTCAATGCAAGGGTGGGGTCATCTAAGATAGCACAAGGGTTAACAGTCTCTGACATTTAGCCAACGCAGCTTCAGTTTAACTCTTTCCCATCAGTTTAACTCTTTCCCAGTAGCATCTGATAGAACCGCTTGTTTCTGCTGAAGGAGTTTGCTGAGACGCATGACTTCTAAGTCATTAGTTAGTCACATGACTAAGTTATATTTTTCCCCTCCAGTATCATGTCACAGCACTTTACTTTGGTGAAATCCCTCCCAAAAAAACCCACTCAAAGGGGGTTTAAGTGGATCCAGCTGTTCCACGACTCTATAAAAGGCTGCTATTTTACGGTGATTACTTTTCCTCTGTCTTCACCTGCGCTTCTATGTGACAGCTTTATTAGAAATGACAAAATTTTGCTGCTTATCTCAACTTAGTTCTGCAGAGTTTCAGGTATCCATGGTTTCCTACTGAATAATTGAAGCTACGTTCCTTTATGTTTTTCTTTCTGGTTGGTCGACAGTATGTTTACAGCTGATGACTAACTGTAAAAACTGGGTATATATTGGCTCTTTTCAAATCAATGGCCGATGGCACACATTCGTGCATCTTTAAACAGTCGCTGACACTATCATTACCTTAGCCCGCCTTACTATGGATTGTAGCGACTTTCGTCCTTGTGTAATCATGCTTCTTTTATATCTAGACGGTATACAATTCGGGAAAAAAGCTGAACGATAAAAAAAAAAGAACAATCCGCATGCAGCAAATCCTGACAATCAAAGGCTTTACGTTGTTATCCTGCAAATCGTTCAGGTTTTTTGTCCTGAATGATCTAAAAAAAAAAAAAACACCTTTCCTCTCTCATTTGGAACGCAGCGGCAGTTGTCACTTTCGCCGCGCGTTTCATTCGCTCTAATCAACCACACCTGGCTTTGCACCTGGTACTATTGTCATTAGCTGAATTCACTGATTGCTCCGAGCTGCTGGCCTCTTTGTGTTTGATCCCCCATCTTTTGTTCGGTCGGAATACACAGGAGAGACCAACTACATCTGCAACTCGAATCAAAGCAATTCACCGCTACATGCTGTTTTTTTTTTTTTTAAACATTATTATTTCTTGTTTTTGAATGGCTCAGAATGGTGAAAATTAAAATTTTCCTCTTGTTTTTTTTAATTTAAATGTAAATGATGTGTGTTGTGTGGGAGCCGTTTTCGAAGATCTAATTCCAGCAGAAACTCACTTACAGATCTCATTAAGACAGAGCTACTCCAGGAATTGTTGTTTTAGCTCCTCGGCTCTGCCCCCACCACCACCACCCTTCCTCATTTGCACTGTTTATTTTGTCTTCTATTATGAGACTTCTTCTCGCCACCACAAAAGGTGACTTTCCTGGTTATGTCTGGAAGTTAAGAGTCCAAAGAGGGCCTTAGGGAGGAACAGGGAGGGAATAATGTTAATGAACTACTGTTTGCGTCTTCGGAGAGCTTACATCTCAAAAAAGTTTTACTCAGACTTGCAGGCAGCTACTGACATACAGGAGTGAAAGAAATAAGGACAAAAGCGGGACGAGGCTGGAAGCATTCTGAAGAAAAGTGTTCTGAGGAGAGAAGTGTGTGCCCATACAAAGAGTCCCCCACTTGTGTCCAGCTAGCTCTGTGCTGACGCAATGAATAATTCCCAGCATCCTCTGAGCCCGGGGTGGCTTAGCAAAAAAGATGAACCGTATTTTCTGTACAATGAGGCGCACTTAAAAGCGTTTTTTTTGTGTGTGTGTTTATTCAAGAAACAACACTGGGCTGTGTAATTTAGCGTGCCTCATGGATTCATTCTGGTTGTGCTTACTGATATTAAAACTATTTTGAGAGGTACATGGTGCTCTGTCATTTCTTTTTACATGTTGCAAATAAGGTTGGATATTATTGTGAATACTCTGACTCGGCTAACTTGTAGCTCTGTCAGTCTGGGTTTTCTCAACAAGGTTGAGAGTTAGAGTACTTACTGTAATGTTTGGGTTTAGAGGTATCATTTGATTTAGTGGTCTTGGTTAGTTTGTTTTATGAGTATCAAGCAAGATTTGGTGTTAGTGGGAATACGCTAACGTGGCTAACATGTAGCGGTAACAACCTAACGAAGTTGGAAGTTAGCGTGATCACAGTATCATTTGTTTTAGCAGTATCAGTCTGTTTTTTACGTGCTACAAACAAGGTTGGGTGTTATTGTAAATACACTAACACAGCTAACATGTATCATAATGTCTGTTTTTTTATTTTATTTTATACGCTACTAATATGGTTGGGAGTTACAGGTATTGTGAATCTGCTACCACAGCTAACGTTAGTGTTGTTGGACTGTTTCTGAAGGTTGGGAGTTAGCATAGTCACAGTAAATTTTGTTTTAGTAATTGATTAATTAATAAGTGACTGCATGGTGGCGTAGTGGTTAGCACTCTTGTTCTACAAGAGTGAGCAAAGAAGGCCCTGGTTCAATTCCCTGCTGGGCGATCTGAAACAGAACAGCAATGGGGAACCTTTCTACGTGGAGTTTGCATGTTCTCCCCGGTTAATTGGTTACTGTAGATGGTCCCTAGGTGTGAATGTGAGTGTGCATGGGTGTGTAATTGTTGCCCGGCGACAGGCTGAAAACCTGTCCAGGATGTGCCCTGCCCCCGCCTGCCCACGAGTGGCCGTGATAAGCTCCAGCAGCACCGTGACTCCGAAAGGGACAAAACTGGTTTAGAAGATGAACGAATGACTGAATAATTGGTGGTATCAGTCTATTTTTTTAAGCATTGCAAACATGATTGGGAGTTACAGGAATTGTGAATATGCTAGCATGGCTAACACTTTTTACTTTTAAGGTAACTAAAGTGTAGCGTGTTACAAACATGTTCTAGAGTAACAGTGAATGCAGTTAATTAATTAACCTATCTCTGACTCTTATGTATTTACATATAGATCAGTGAGCCGACATAATTTGAAAAAAGAAAATATTCATTCACTTTGGCACTGATATGTGTATTTACGCATTACAGGAAAAAGTTTGGAAATACCTGAATCCGAATACTGTCACGGTGCCTTCGGCAAACCCCTCCTCCTCATCAGCTCCACCTGATGCCCCCAGCTGCGCCTCCTCATCCTCATCAGCCAGCAGCCTCTTAAGGAGACCACGGACCTGTAACCGACGCTAGTTCGTTGTACTCCTATGGTGCATCTCCTGGCCTCTCCTTGATTATTGCCCTCGCCTGTTTCATGCTCTCGACTAAACTGCTTTGTCTCTACATTCATTCCAGGACCTCGCCTTCCTGTGGAACTTACCTGATTACGGTTCATCTCTCGCCGTCTCGCTCTGACGTTCTCCAGCTCCGTCTCGGATCACGCGGTTGCTGCCAGCAAGACCCTCCAACCTCTCCTTGGACTATCTGGAAAGATTCTGGAACTCAACTCTATCCTGACCATCTTATTAAAACCTCATTATTACTCACCTCACTGCCTGCCGACTCTCCTTCCGGGTTCCAGCACCTGAGTCAACCACGCTTGCTAGCCATGACAAATACATCTATATTTTTGTGTCTAATTGATGCCACTAGGGCCTTTGACTGGGTGAACCACCACAAACTATTTCAAAAGCTTATTTATCAAGGTGTGCCAAAATATCTGGTACGATTTCTGTCTTTCTGGTATGGCAAATCAAGCAATGGTTGTCAAATCTGAGCCTTTTTATGTAAGCAATGGCATTCAACAGGGAGGGATCCTTTCTCCATTTTTATTCACTGTATATATTGATGATCTATCTACTAAGTCAAATCTGTGCAAAACTGGGTGTGTTGTTGGATGTCAAATTTTTAACCATCTGTACGCTGATGACCTTGTCATCTTGCCTCTACAGTGCTGGGATACAAATACTTTGCTCTGACTATGGCAGAGATTTTGGTATGAACTACAACCTTTCTAAAAGCACAATAATGATTGTTAGGACCAAAGACAACAAAAATGTAAACTTTCCTGTTTTTAAGCTTTGTGGAAAGCCTCTTGGATTAACCCCCTAATTATCAAATATGCTGGACACTTCATTACTGATGATTCGCGTGATGACAGACACATTCAGAGACAATACTGTAAACTCTATGCTCGGGCAAATATGCTGATGGGAAAATTCAGTATGTGTTCTCTTCAAGTGAAGTGTTCCTTGTTCAGAGCTTACTGCACTCTTCTGTATACGGCTCCTCTGTGGTGGAATCATGGACGTGGGACATTCTGTAAATTCATGGTGGCCTATAACAATGCCTGCAGGTGCCCAGGTGGTACAGAGTCAGCTGTTTGTGGATGCTCACATCCCCACCTGTGAAGCACTACTACGTAGGTTTACGTACAGCCTCATGGAACGCCTGGACAAGTCTAAAAATTGTCAAATGACCAGAGCTGGTCACTTCCTGTTTGCACCAAGAGAAGAGGATGATTCAGTCTCTGACTGATCCCAAAAGAAGCTAATGCCGCTACACTTCGGCATTGTGGAAGCACTGGGAACAGAGATAATACTGTTTTATTAAATGATTGTAAACTGTAGTTTTGTTTTTTTATTGGGTTATTATTTTTTTATTATGTATGTTGTATCTGTCTTCTTTTATTGACCGCATCAGAGTCTGAAATGAAGTGAATTATTGATGGTGCGCCCAATAGTACATAGAATACGGCAGTGATCGCCTTGGCTTATCTTCCAAAAGTTGCAGGGAAGCGGACGTAGATGCATAGTTTGACTGTTCAGTAACTCAGATAAAAGAGAATGCATTTGCAGCTTGTCCTTTATCTTCTTTTCTATGTGTGCAGTTTCATTAAAAAAATACAATAAAGGGCCCATTGTTTGTTCCTTTGTTCTCACTGGGAAGTTCTTGAGCAACGACTAATCACCACAACTGGATGAACATGCCCAATGTCAAACCGATATCCAACAATGTCGAGATGTGTGCTCCTCTGTTTCCAATTTCATGAGACAGTGATGTGCAGCAGCGCTGAAAAAAAGGTTGCCACACTGTCCAGGTATCACAGCTGCACTGAAGAGCTTCTCTTTTTTGAGCTGTCTGCCCAGTTGGAAGGGGAAACTATTACCACAGGTCATTTTACGCTGCAACGGACAACCTGGAAACCACAAAACTAGAAAAGTAAAATGACAGAAGATTTAATCTGAATTTTTTTTAAGGTTGACATTAACTAAAATTCTTATAGGTTATAAAATATAATGTTTATTCATTTTTGTTCAGTCTTGGTTTTCCTAAATAATGTAACTTTCAAGTCTTTTACCATTTTATGATTGTATGATTCTTTTTAATGTAATAGTGAGCATTCAATGCTTGTTAACAGATAATTGTATCAAAAATTGTTTTCTATTTTTTTTTTCAATGTTATTGATATTGTGCCTGTCTTTGCCCATGAAAAATTATCAGAGTCGCAGAAAAAATGTTTCTGTTTTTTATAATTTTTTATATTTTTAAATGAATGATATAAATGAACATGTTAATTCAAAATTTCAAAAGAATTCAGTTGTGTATTGTGTGTCTGCTGGTGTTTGGCATCACTGGGGTAGTGGTTTTTGGGCTAAAGGTAAAAAAGAGCAAACTCAGTCCCCCCTACACCACATTTTTGAAATTACTAATTCTCATTGATGTGTGTGAAACATGACCGACCAGTATGAATGAAGAGACTTCAGGGCTATGTTTTCATTCAAAAAATATTTTTTCCCCTTTCATAGGTAGTCCATCTGATGCACACTTGCAAAGAGAGCAGGGAGTGAACATGTTAAGAAACTTCACCCAAGGAAAATACACAAAATACAATTTCTCCAAACTTGTCTTTGGAGCTACTTCAGCAACAACAACACTGAAGTAGGAACATGTATTTCTAAAGAAAACAAGTCATTAATTTACCTTTTTTGTAAACTTTTTTGATACTTCCTTTAAATGTTTACTTTATTTGATTGTCTTTTTCATGTGAGCATTGTTATATTGTGTTGCAAATCATAACAAACTTCTGCAGTAGTTTTTAATTCTGACAAAAACCAGGTGCAATAACACCTGGCATGAAAACATCACACAGTTACTGCAGCTGCTTAATTTTATTTTATTTTTTTACCAAAATAAGAGCTTTGAAGTAGCAGACAATGAAGTGGACCACAGAGTAAAAACAATCATCAACCACAGATGTTCAACAGCTGGCGCACTCTAACCAATCTTTTCAAGTGGTGTTTAGCTTTTTTGTCACAAACGTAGTAGTTGGATAGTTGAAAAAGTCTATGACTAAAAAATCTGACGTGGATCTGGCTGCAGATAAGATAGCATACCTTTTTAATATGAATAAATGGTAACTGTTAAGGTCTCCACTACTAAATAAAGTTTTAGTGTGCCAGATGAAACAAAAAATGGTAATGGTGTTATTCCTTTCAAAATTGACTTTAACAAAAGGGTTCATATTTGTAAAACCCCTTTAAACCAGAGCTTTAGCTCCATTGTTTACATTACTTTGACTACTGTAACTTTTCAACCCTTATCCCTTGTGCTATCTTAGATGACCCCACCATTACATTGACGTGTTCTCCCTACCATGAGAAAGGTGGATAAAGGTGGAAAGATTTCATGTAATCCATGGACACCAGTGAAGATCACAAATCATTGAAGAAAAAAGGTTCAGCGTACTGTCATGTGGGGTGTAGATGACCCAACTCCCAACGTTAAAGTGCCTTGCAGGCAAGATAGCACAAGGGTTACCACGATCAACACAAATCATCTTCTTCTCTTGGTGCAAACAGGAAGTGACGAGCTCTGGTCATTTGACAATTTACAGTACACGTGGCACTGCGTATATTTCATCGATTTTCATTCATTTTTGTTCCGTTTTTCCCTTTCGGGGTCACGGGGCTGCCAGAGCCTATCCCAGTCACTTGTGGCCGAAGGCAGGGGACACCCTGGACAGTTCGCCAGTCTGTCGCAGGGTAGAATGTCCTCAATCACACACCGATTCACTCTCACAACTAGGGACAATTTAGATTAACCAATTAACCTTTGAAGCATGCTTTTGGACAGTGGGAGGAAGCTGGAGACCCCGGGGAAAACCCACGCATGCACGGGGAGACTCCACAGAGAAAGGTGCCCCATTGATGTTCTGCTTCAGGTCCCCCAGCCAGGACTTCAACTTCTTGCTGTGAGGCAAGAGCGCTAACCACTGCGCCACCGTGCAGCGATCATCGAATATTTCACCGTCAATGCATTTGCAAAAAATAAATAAATAGTCACTGATTATTTCACTATTTTTTTGAAAATGCATTGATGGATGATTCTGTAACATTTTTTCAGAAATGTAACAGTCTTTTACAGTCACAGTTGTGAGCGGTTGGATTAAATTAATTAGATTGCTACTTAAACCTCTTAATGGCTTTTCTACCAATGTGGAAGATTTTTTTCCCCTTTTTTTAGGGGGGGCATTTTCCCCTTATCGTAATAATTTCTCTGATAATAAGTAAAAAAAAATCTTGGTTCGCTGTTACCCTTAATCTATCCTCTTTATGCTGTAAGGAGTCAAGTGTGTAACTGTGGATGTAATTGCACCGCCACTTGCAACAGTCCAGATGCTAGTGAGCTCTTGAAATTGGCTTGAATCAGGCTCGGGGTTAATTAAACTTGCAAACCCTGCAGCGAGGACAGCTTTCCAAGGCCAAGGCTGAAGAGGACACAAGCTGGAGGTCAGCAGGACCTTGTTAGGTGGAGCACGGGCTTCACATCCTGGCGATGGGGAAATGGTTCGGAGGGTTCAGAGAAGGGGCAGAATGAGTAGGCTGGAGCCGCACTCAGGGAAGGTGAAACATGAAACTGCTTTAGCAAAGGTGTGGGAGTGCGGCTGATGCAGCTGATGAGTGGGTAGTATTGCGAGACAGATGATTGCCAGCTACTCCCTCCATCCCACCCCTCCTTTCATATCAAATGTTAGGGAGAGCAGCATTTCAGATGAGCCGCTGTACCGGCGCTTTCTGCTTCTTTGTCAGCTCCGTCGCCAAGGTGACCTTAAACTAGTTTGGCGGTGGTCCCAAGGCTCAAGCTGTGAATCTCTCAGGAGGTTTTAGCAGCAGCAGAAATCACTCTTGCCAACAATTACGACCGGGCTGCAACTGAACCCATTTTTACTGAACACAACCTCTCATCAGACAGAATGAAACAAGTCAAATTACTTCTTGGATTTGATCTTTCTTTTGGTGGGAATATCACCACACATGTGGCAAATGTTATCACCTCACTACCCTTTTTTTTCTTTTCTTTTCTATTTTTGCTTTAAATAACTCTTCATCAAACTAGTGTCAGGTGTCTGCAGTTGTGAGGTACAGTGCATCTGCTCATTTTCACAATCACGCTGCTGTTTAAACTTCTTAAAAATAACTTCAAACCGCTTGTGTGTGTCAAATTAGCATCCGTGTCGGAGTTTCATTTGTGTCACATCCCTACCGGAGTATCTAGAGGTGCCCCCCCACCCGAGTTGTCTTATTAGCAACCGGTACGGGTGTGAACCGGATAACTTCCTAGTAGAAGACATAAGCTGATAGATATCTTTTGATATTTCAGAGTCATTTAAGGCATGGAAGTGTAATTACTGCAAATAAGACAGATTTAAAAAGCTGCCTTTGGGTTGCAGGAGCAGATAAACTATGCACTGTCAGAGATTGTTGTAGAAGGACCAGAATAGATATGAGTTTGTGGGGGGAAAAAAACAAAAAAAAGAGAAACTGAAACCTTAAAGCTGACCTACTGCTACGTCATCAAATCAAGACCTGGCAAGAAGCAGCTGAAGCTTCAAGGATACAGGCAGAAAAACTACTACAGAGTAGAAGAAAGTGAAAGTAGGGGAGCACAATTTGTGAGAATTCTGTGGTTTCATTTGTTTTTTGAGTTGTGTTTTTGGTCATGATGTGAGTTTTATTTGTATTGTATCTTTATCTTAAGTATCTGGTTTTCAGTTCCTCATTGTCAGGTTCTGCTTTTTTACTCTTATGTTGCTCCCATGGCTTTTGTCATGTTTACGTTTATTTATGAAATGTCTCCAAGCCCAGTGTCTTGCATATTGGGGGCCTCTACCACCAGTTTCTGACAGTATGAATTGGACTTTGGACCTACCAGGAGGATTGTTGCTGCAGTAGGAGGGTTTTATTTTCTTTTTTTTTGTTTTGTTTTTTTTGCCACTACAATCCACGCCAAGGTTCCTTGAAGGGTCACAGGGTCGCCCCTTTTCATGTTCCCTGTCCCTCTCTTTAAAAAGAAAAAATTTATTCCAACTTAATTGTATCACTTCAATTGGTAACATGTAACTGAATTAAGTTTCTTCAACTTAATGTTTAATGTCTATCCAACTCAATTTAATATGTTGATCTAACTTACTTTTCCCCCCCAATTTTGTTTATAGAACTTAAATTGACACATTCTTCTAAAGTTTCAAGCACTGGGCCTTGTAATTTCCATATCAAAGACATGAATGACCCAGCAATGTCTCACTTTACAAGGCAGGAGCTTTGTCTTTAACATTGGGACATACGGTGTTTTACCACACAAAGGGGGTGGTCATCATCCTCTCTCAAACTGTAACTCGTGGTGCAGAAATAAATAAACATAACAGTTGAAATTACTAAAACAGAGTAAAAAAGCTGGACAACAAAACACATCTACAAAAACTCATGCTTAAACCCCAATCTGCCCTGACAGGCAAAGAAAATGGTATCCCATGTTTTGTGTTCCCTTTTCATGCCTTTTCCTGAGGAGAAGGTTGTTTCAAACTTCTCACATCTGTTTGGCTGCAAGAGCCCTAATTGTTATCTGGTGAGATTTCTCTCACTTATGCAACAATCAGGCGAAGCAGAGGTCATGTCAGATTTTGTGTCTTTTCATTACCTCTAAACCCTGCGTACCGTTTTTGGTGTGTTTGTCTCTGATTTCTAAAGCCAAGAGAAACAAATGCAGGCAATTGAACATTAGCTATTCTGTTGTGTTTATGAAATTGAACCACGGGTCTGCAACCTGCGGCTCCGGAGCCACATGCAGCTTTTTGACCTCTCCTTTGTGGCTCTCTTGTTGGCTCTTACAGACTACTGTATACTGGGTCTAGAAGACCCAACTCCCAACGTCAAAGTGCCTAAGATAGCACAAGGGTTAAGATGAGCTTTCTCCAGCATTCATCGCCAGTTCGTTTGCCCTCTATGGTGCAGATCTTGGTCTTATGTATCTAGTTATGTCATGCTCCATGCCTTCTCTAGTAATCTACCTCATTGTCTGCAGGAAATCTAACCATGAGTGCCGACCTGGGTTCATCCACCAACACCCTCCACCTGGTTACACCTGAATTCCACGACTCACCAGCCGCTCCAAACGTGTGCTTCGCATCAGTCAAAGACCACACTCACCATCTGGACTTCATCCTATTACCACCGTCTCTGGGACTCACACTCCTCCATCAGTCACAAGAATTCTTCCACGTCATGTCATCCTGGGCAATAAACCATTGACTTTATCCACTCCTGTGTCTGTGATCTTTCCGGGTTCCAGCGACCGGGTCTGTTCACGTCAACGCAAATCATGACAGTTTTTTCCTTAAGAATTTGTATATGAGAGGAAAGATAAAGTAACTTGTAGTTAATTACTATTTCAAATGAGTAACGAGTAATTTAATTGCAATTTTGATCCAGTAACTAAGTAAAGTAATCAATTACTTTTTAGAAGTAATTTACTCAATACTTTACATGGGCACACTGACCAGACATACTGAAAATGGGTATTTAGATGGGACAACAAAAGCTAAGATGATTGTTTACGTTGGTCACGTTGTAAATAAGAAAGAGACTAAGTGAGTGACATCACCCCAAAAAAATGACTTACTTCCAGCTCCAACCAAAGGAAGTCAATTAAGTCGTCAATTTTTTTTCCGCAATACAGACGCCACCATATTGGAGCAAGACATCATCATTAAGTTGATAGGTTCTAGTCGGTCTGAGTCAACATCTCTATGGGAACCACTCTCGCCAACCAGGGTGGTGCTTGTTGGAAGGCCACACCTCTTCCACTTAAGCGGGCTCGAGGGAATCTGTCAGTCAACCCTAAAGTGTGTGAAGTTCGACTTCCCAACATTATAGTATAATGGAAAATTGTATCTTTTTTTTGTGGTCTATTGGATCTTCCAGGAAGAAAAAGGTGGAGTTTAGAGTCAGCACAACATTCCACCTTCGTGACGCTTGGAGGTCTCACTGTAGTTTCCTCCCCAATAGTCCCTTCTGTTTCATATCCCACACTTTAGTAAACATTGAATGCTTTTCTAAGTAGTTTCACATGTTTTTGTAATAAAACCTTACACGTGAGAATCTTGACATTAGCGTCAGAAAATTGGAATAGGGTGCTAGTGTCAGGTGCAACAAAAGACCCCGGGACACTTGGGTTTGATCTCTGTTAATATTAAAAGGCTGATAAATGTGAAAGAGGTCTGAGGTTAATTAAATTTGCATTCATGGCACGTATACTGCACTTTATCAGATGTTTCTGTTATTTATGTATGTGTGTTGTAGTAATTCAGTTGTGTTCAGGATGTTTCCATTCAAAAATTTGACGCTATCCAAAAGTTTCAGTGTCTCACGTCCAATGTATAGCCTCTCAGTGGTACAGAGATGTTCATTTGCACACTGCTCCTGTAAAAACATCTGGAAGAGGAAAGATCCATCATTCTTTTACAATTCATCTTTCTTCCTTCTGCTGTTCTGTCTCTTTCCATCTCTTCTGTAACATATACTGTTCCTGCCACTATTTAATAATGGGTGTCAGGAGCCATATGTCAAAGAGACCTAATTCTTCCTTTCCTATGAGGAGGAACTTTGATTGGGTTTGAGGCAGAGACTATTAACAAAATCTTATGCAGTTGTTTGAAAACCTTTTCTCTTTTTGATTTGGAGAAGCCTCTAAAATGTATTTTTGGTGACTTCAATGAAGTTCATAGTGTCTGTATATGTTAACTGACTTCTTAGGTTTTTCTATTATCAGAGAGTTGTGGTTTTTATGTGTCTTTATGTGAAATTTCTACAGATGTATCACAAATGAACCACGTTAAAACCACGGAAAAAGTACAAATAAAGCTAATCTATGAAGAAAATGGACCGTGTGTGATTATTGCGCCGTTTCTATGCAATCCCTGAGGTTGTGTCCGAATTCCTTCACTACTCACTGTATAATGCGTTCGCCATTTTTGTAGTGCTGTCGGAATCTGCAATTCCAAAATCCAGTGCCCTAGAAATTTCCCTGTCTCTGCAAAAAAAAACAGTGTGCATAAATGCTCACTAGATTGGCGAATATAGACCACAATACATTGTGTCGGAACAATTTTTGCCAAAACAAATGTATTTAAATGTATTTTTTTTAATAAATCATCAAAGTTTTAATCTTCACGAGACAGTGGACTCATTATTGATTGTCGCAAAATGTTTATATTAAATGGATTTTAACTTGGTGAAATTCATGACGTCATATTCCCCGTTTAGAAAAGAAAAAAAAGCATGGGGTCCGATTGCTTTTTAAATCAAGGGCACTACTTAGTCCCACGGTATATAGTTTTTTTAGTAGTTAGTGGTTAAGGTGGGAATTCAGACATAGCCATGGTGATTCATGCATCAGTTATGTAATTTTAACATGATATGTGCGCCGTATACGGAATTTAAAAGTTACACATATGTGAAAAATATATGTTAGACATGGAAAGCCAGTAATTTGCGTATCCATCTCTCAAAAGTCAGAATTACTTACGATTTTGGTAACAATCGTGTATAAACCACGTAAATATGCGTAAACGGCGTAATTCTTAACCAAGGATTTAAATTTGGGTTTTTGTTTTCCTCCATCACAGTCTCACTTTGTCTCGTTAAGTATCCACAGATTTCTTCACTTAAATCAGTTATCTAAGTGAAATTGTCAGGTTTTCAGGTCAACCCCTTTCTTCACGATTTTCTTATGCTTGATGTCAATATTTTTCATTTTAAATTCATTTTTGGCTCCTACACCTCCAGTTCCTGACATGTTGAGGCAGTTTTAAAGTTTTTAATGGTCACCTGACAATCAAAGCAAGTTTTTTTTATATTTATTTATGAAGTTAAAAAAATACACAGACAACAAATTCCTACTTGCAGTTTTCTTTTTTCCTCAGTTGTTTACTGCTCACTGTATACTTGTTTTTTTTTTTTTTTTACCTGAAGTGTGTCTTTTTCCTGGTTTCCTTTTCTACTTTGTGGCTATGGAGTCTATATCTGTCTTCAAGTGGCATTCAGCTGTGATAGGCTCCAGACACCTTAAGACTTTACCATTGTCATGCAAAATATTTTAGTTTCTTTTGCACAAAAGCTTGACTGTAGTCATAAAAAATAAATAAAACATAATGGTAACATGAAGAAGGAGAGACCAGGTCAAATCTGAGAACTGCATCTTTCTCAAGGAAAAGAATTTGTGATTTGAGCAGTTTTCTTCCCTTCAAGGACTTTCATTTAGTTTGATCCCATTTCTGTAAATTGGTCTTATTTTTAATCTATAGGATGTGCTATACTATTAGGCGCATTAACAAAACAAAAAAGTAAGATCATTTTTTATGACTCCACTACCCATTACCTCAAAGAGCAGGTGCTTGGTCAGAGGGATTGATGGGAAGTTTTTCTAGTGAACTGTGTCTTTTATCTGCAAAAATCAACATGACAGGTAAGTCAAAGTAACGCTAATTTAGCATAATTCAGTTGTGACACATAAAATTCAAAATAATACTTTAATTTTATTTCAGTACAACATGTTGAAACACAGTATTACTCAACCAGGTTCCTGACTGCGGTACCCATCATGCTCCAGCAATCTATTTGTAGTTTACAAAAGTTGTACAAAAACATTTAAATAGATTTCACAGTAAATCGGTTCCAGGTCAGTTAACACATACTGTATGTATGAATTCTGGTTAAGGCACAGTAAAATATAACCTTATGGTCCAAAAAATAGGTTTTGGCCATTGGAGTGCAGCCAAACAGACTATGTATGAATCTTCTGTCATGACCCCCTTAAAATCAAAATGGTCTCAAGTACCGCAACATACGCCAACCCCAACTTATCTTTCATTGCAGTTTAGAGCCTTTTTATATTGTTGAACATCTCATCTGCTCTCATAAATGGACCATGTAAAGAATTTAATCTAGATGAAGCCATTAGAGTCCTCAAAAACAACAGGGACTGACTTGAAAAAAAAAAAAACTAGCGTTCATCTCATCACGTAAAGTATAATAAACGTTTGAGATGTTTGACCAGCAGATACCAAATGTCTAAGAATACTTGTTTCTATTTCTTCATATTGTCTTTGTTTTATCAGCAGGGCATATTTTGGAATATCATTTCACAAACATGCCCTTTTGGAGCAAGTCTAGCACAATGACAGCTCTTAAATGAACACTTTTTTAAGCATTGGATTTTGAGCAGCTATGAAAACGTACAAAGTAAGAGGTGTTGACCTTCAAATTGTGTCTGGTGGATAGTGTAGCAACTGCTGGGCATCGATGCCATCCAGACTGTTTTAACCTCACACAGAGACCCCGGACAGAGATTGATTGCGTTATATTTCCCAGTTTCAGCACAGGCAGAGATGTATTTCTAGGCCTGAAAGCTCACGTTGTCAACGCTGAATGTGATAATGAGACGTTCCGCTTTCTCTGACTTTTGCACCTAGTGATCAGCAGCTGTGTGTCACACTGAATACACTGTGGGAAAAAAAGGGCAACTGGGTTAACCGAGAACGCTGTCACTACTGCTGAACTTTACCTTAGCTGCTCTTTTAGCTTACACTTTCTTTTTCTTCTTTTAATCCAAATTTGTCTATTACAATGTCAAGAATTTAAAAACAGAAAGTGTCGTTTTTCTCACCTCTCGTTGGATATTTTTCATCAACCCCACCTCCTGCTCTCTCTCTTTCACTCAGAGGCTTGTCAGAAAGCAGATTGGAGTCAAACTTGTTTGGTGTGCTGTTCAGTCTCAGAGGTATCACACCTCTAAAGCGCCACACAAACGCACCCCATGGGACAGCAGCAGCTACGGTTGCCCCCTGCAGCTTTGCAATCATGGAAATACATAGTATAATTCTAAAATATTAGGGGCTTTGCTGTTGAGCAGGTAATAAAGTGTCAATGCTGCAAAAGTTGTGCTATGTTCACACCAGGCTCGAGAACGCACATTCGAGCGACCAGTTCCAATAAAGAGTCTACACACGTAAGTACATACTGTATATGCGTGTTTCAGGCTTCTGCATTCAAAAGTCACACGTTTATGCATTGCTACGCAAGTTATTACGTGCAAAACACCGTTGAACGCATGTTAAAAGTTAAACCAGTTAAACTTTGACCGATAAGAGACATATACTGTAAGCGGCAGTGACACATGGGTAGTGTCCTTTTCAATTAAGGGAAGTGCAATTTGAAAATTGATCATGAAGAAGAAATGAATAATTGTGGTTCGTGCGCGGCTGGATTCCCTCGGCAACGCATGATCAAGCAAACATTTTCAATGAAAAGTCTATGTACAGATCCATATGCGTGTTTTGGGCTTCCGCATTCAAAACTCACGTTCACAGATTGATATGCAAGATTCTACCACTGGTTTTTGGGCTCTCAGTACAAAATGCGCGGTCGTTGAACGCGCATTTAGATTTAAAACCAGTTGAACTTTGACCAATCAGGGACTCAGATTTGGCAGTGACGTATGGGTATCGTCTTTTTGTTTTTTTAACAGAGGTGCCAACCTTCTAAAAGGCTATCATGAAGGAGAAATTAAAAACTGCGGTTTGTTTCCAGCTGAAATTGTATGACACCAAGTCTTTGATTTATCGCAATAGAGCTGAAAAAGAAAAAGCCTGGAGCAAGATTTGACATTTGGCACCAAACCTCTCCCAACTGTGAGTACATGTGCTAGTATTAGGCAGCGACAGTCCAGGTTTAACGCTAAAGGCACGTTCAAGAACCCGCATACAGCACATTCTTGGACGCATATTACATGCCCTGTGTTCTTATGTTGCAGCTTCATAGGGTTGTTTTCTCTTTTTTTTTTGGAAGTGAAAGGAAAAGGAAAAGTGATTTTTTTAAAAATGAAACACTTAATGTACCACAGGGACTTTAGCGGGGGTTCTGCAGACACTTAAAGTGGAAGGCAGATATTGCTGAGATGGTAAAGCAGAGAAGCAGGACATAGTGAGTAATTGAAAACATCCCAGACAGGATGTGTACGCCAGGGAGATGGATTACACTCTGTTGAAAAGGATGTGAGGGAAACTAATGAGTCAGTATTTCAGTAATTGTCCACAGCTAAGAATAAGCATCGACTGAGACGAGTCTGAGACAGCCGGTCTGTCTTTAGATAACGTTTAGATCCTATGTCACCAAAGCCTAATTACAAGGTGACCAGTCTATTTGAGGAACAAGACAGCAAGTCAGACATTTTCACAGCTTTTAATGAGCTCTGCTGCGGTAAACATTAATGTTTTTCAGTGGTAATTGCTATGAAATGGAAAAACGGCACGTTAATCTTTTTTTTTCCCACTTAATGCATATATTTCTTCGTTTCCCCTGGTTTTCTCAGTGCAAGTAATCTAAAACTTTAAAATGGAATACTATACACTGACTTTCAAGAGATGCATCTAAATTGTGACGATTTATAGAAGGAAATTTGAGTAATTTGCCTTTTTTATGCATAGATATGAACATTCCCTTGATGACGCCTGAGAATGAGTGGTTGGGCTGAGTGTTTTTGGTGCATCCTAACAATGATGTGGATGAAAAAAGGTCACTAGCTGTGATGGATCAATTGAGGATTATCATCCATTTTTCCCAGCGTGTCTTCCCACCACAGCTTTCATAGAGAAAAAAGAATTTGTGCCAAGCATTGACCAAATAATTAGTGTGCTATTTCCAACAGGAGGCCAAAACAGAATTTAAATAATAACTATTAGGGAGCATTGCTATTTCTTTTAATATCTTCCAGCTCTGTGATCACCTTTAATTTGTATCCAAAACCTGTCAGAAACTGAACCGAAATTATCTTCTGTTTATTGGCATTTAAGATGCTTCTTTTAGGGAACCTATACAACAGTAGTTGCCAGTGAGGATGATGTTCACAGTTCTCTTTCTCCAAATACAAAAAGTTGAATTGATTTCAAATAGCTCTATTTTAGTCCCATCTGACCTAGCGCTGCATGATATGAGGAAAACTCGCGTTTTTCGATATTCGTATTTAATATTGCGATGACGATATAACCTGCGATACATGAACAAATAGTAAAACAACCAAAAACATATTTCCATTGCACTGAAGTTTAATTTAAATGAAAGTTAACATACCTTAAATTATACTCCAAATGAATCTAGTCTACATGGGAGGCGAGAGTCTAACATAAAATGGCTTCATCCGATTAGTCAAATGCATAAATGGATTTTTTGATTCGTTAAATATTTCAAGCTGCCACAAGATTGTTTTAGCACATTTAAAGTAACATTTTATTGCGATTTTCGCCGTCTTTTGCGATACTGCTTGATATCGCGAGAAAGATAAATTTGCTATTTATTGTGCAGGTCTAATTTAGCCACAGCACTTTTCCCGATCAGTCTCAAAATCAGGAAGGTGTTCAAATGCAAATTTTAGGTGGACATGCATATGTGCCTTCTTAAAAGCCGTGTCACTCAGCCACTATGTACAATTTCCTCATTTTCCTCGAATGAAATTTCAGGCTTTTGTGATGCATGTGTGAGAAATGTAATTCATGTGTTTCTTGCAATCGTCATTCACCGATGTGCGTAGATGTCCCTTGAGGGTTTTGGCCGACAGGTTAGTTTTAAGCTGTTCCAAACTTTTCACAGTTCAGAATTATGCAGCAAATGCTTATTCAATGTAATTCATGAGAAATAAATATATAAATCTCACACAACTGTAAGTGATTTTTGCAAGATGCATATGCAAATTTTTGGCTTTATACAACCGTTCCATGTATGTCTAATAGACTTTTCACGCATGGACCACCAATGTATTACTTTTATATCACGTATACAGCACATATTTTACATTAAAATTACATAATTCACGGACAAATCACTAATGAATTGCATACAAACAGCGCAATAATCATGCACAGTTTGTTTTCTATGTTGATTTACAGCTTCTTAGTAATTTTTTTTCCTGCAATTCACCTGTCTAGCAATTGCACAAAAATGTCACATCATTTCTGAAACCGTGAGTCTAAAAATCTGGGGGTGTATACAGACTGGACATGTTTGGTTCACTTAAAGTGAACCAAAGTGTGTTTTCCCCCATAACCAGGAACAAATGTTCAGTCTGAATACACCCAAGTGAACTTTGGTCCGGGACCAGGAACCGCTCTCAGACCCATCTTTCGAGGCAGACCCGGTTAATTTTCAATCGGATTGAGCTTCGGTTCGCTCTTAGATTCCTCAGTCTGAAAACAATCTGTCCTCAACTGGACCCAAAGGCCACCGTAGTGGGTGGTCACTTGATGTAAACAGAGTAAGAAAGAAGCAACTGATGAGCCATGGACAAATAATAACCAAAGATTGTCGTGTCATCAATGAGATAAAGGGGTCCAACTCCTTACTTGTAAGAACGTTTACTTTCCTTATTTTTTAACTTCTCGAGTCCAGTAGCTGAGCAAGCAGATAAGACCTGAATCCCTCTTCTGTTAGACTGTTTTTACCCTTACAAAAGGGGGTTATGAATTATCCGACACACGAGGTGTATATTTTTAGAAATCCCTTTTGTATTTGAGGCTAAGCTTTTATTATAATTACTATGTTTATATGCATTTCTTGTTGAGCCAGACTGAAAAAAAAGAAGTGAAAGGGGAAGAGTGGGATATTAGAGAAGGGGGGGAGGGGTTAAGATGGGGGAGATAGAAGGGGGGGAGTTGATAATAGAGAGTCATAACATGTGAGTGTTATAAAATGTTGAATTTTACTATTTTCGTTATGCACCCGGAGCTGCTGTGACGTCATGCTGAAAGCTACCTTGAAGTTCCTTAACAGAATGAATGCCTTAACACCACAACAATAAGACGGAGCAGCTCATTGAAATGTGTTTGCATGAATGGAGGCTCATTAAAACGACACATTGCTTCTCAATACAATCTATGTCTATTCTAAGACTGTGGAAATTTAACAATTTATGTTTTGCAGTAACGTTTCCCCTTCAAATAGACCATGTTGAGAAGAGAGGAGAAGAGGGAAAAAAATAGCCTTGGACTTCACAGCCCAAACCGATTGATTTTTATGGTACCGGAGAGATAGATGAAGGCCGGTGTGCAGAGAATGTAGATACTGATGAAATGCCCAGCCAAGTGGATTTTCACAACACCTGACAAGTTCACGACACAAGATTCACCACTTTCAGTCCCCTAGAGGAGAAGGAAATTGGGCAAGCTGGGGAGAAAATCCAATGGTCAAAATGAAGAGATAAATCAGAGAGTGAAACAGTTGTAATCATGGGTGCTGGTTAAACATCAATGCCTGCGAGCAGTGGCCATTAAAGTTCTCATATCTTTGCATGACAGCTAAAATGGTGTGAAATGCAGCTGCTACCCCCTGTCATAACACTGTTAACACAATCTATCAGCAGTTAGTCACACATAAATAACCATTTTCAGAGCCCTTTTAATGATCTCAAGTGTTTTTTTTTTCACCCTTGTTTCTAAGTGGTATTAAAAAATGAAGAGCTGGGTTTTGAGCGAAAGGTCAAGGACAGCTTGAAGATCTAACTCCCACCACATCTAACTTCATTGGATGTAATTAAAGCCATGATAATAGGTTAGCGTAATCTATTGGAAAGTTTCCCACCACATAGTGTCAACTTTACTTCAAAAATCCCAAAGAGGAAGAAAAAAAAATCACATTGAACATTGAGCTTGAAGAAATTAAACATTCAAAGCATATGCAAAGGTCAACATTGGTCAAGAGGGGTGGCAGCCAGGGTATAGCATGATTCATGACCCTCATTTTTTTGTTTAAAATTTAATGGGAGAGATAAATCAACAGCCGGTTTATCTTTTGACAAATTTGACATGATGGTTGGTGCCGGTAGATACGAGGTGACTGCAAGGTGATGATGGCGGAAAGACACCTAGGATGGAATAGAAGGGGTATCACTCAGTAATGTTACAGGATATTGTCCACTCATATACACAACTCAGCATCCATTACAACCTAGAAAAGGCAACAAATACAGATCCAGCAATTTTGCATATATGTCTGCCCTCTACTGGATGACAGACCTTCGTGAAGGGAATAGATAATTTTTCTGGACCCTAGAAAACTTCTTGCTTTCTATTACTTGCTTATATTCTTGCTTGCTAGTAATGCACAAAATGGATACATGAACTGAAACACATGGCAGCGACTTTGTTTATTTATTTAAGAAAATGCATATTTTGGCTATGATTGTACTTTTCTTATTTGCTACTGCTGAAAAGAAGCAGTGTATGATTTACCACTTCTATCAGTTTAGTGAAAAACTCCATCAATTCATTTATTTTCTAAACCTCCCCTATCCCCTTTTGGGTAACAGAGTTGCTGGAGCCTATACCAAATACTGCTGGGCGAATGCTGGGGATACCCTGGATGGTTCAAAAGACAACCACAGAGACAAATATGAAGACGCACTCACATTAACACCACATTCAGAACCAACAATTGACCTATGATACATATTTTTAGACCAAGTGGAGAAAACCCAAACATGCACAAGGGCAGCAAGAGTGCTAACCCCTACAACTTTAAGCCTTAGTCACAACTGCCATCATAAGTGCATGTGGGCTGTCTAAGGTGAAAAATAGGGGCATGCAGGTAGGCAGTAGGAAATACCATAAACCAAAATTGTTCATGGACATTTTTTCTATGGGAATGCTGTGGGTGACAGGTCATAACAAACACTTAAACAGCACGCAAGGGTAAGTAAGGGTGAAGTAGGTGCAACATAGGGATGTCATATGGATTTTTCAGGCTTTTCAACCCCATCGAGCCCTGCTCACTGTGCAAGGAGGCCATTAGTGGTGTTCACGTGTCGGGTGTGCACTCCTTACATTCAGCCTGGCTGGTAGAAATGACGAAATCAGACAGATCAGTTTGTGTGGGCGTCCTACGGGCACTTGTGTATTACATTTATAACCCATGTGCAGCATTTGCATGTAGTCCGTAAGCAGCCAGTCCACGCCCATCATCAGCAGTTGTAGCGTCCTATGACAGCAACCCCCGTATGTCATCAATTCGTGTGTAACTTTCATTAGCCATACAAATACTTCACGATACACTTACCACGTGCATAGCAATTGTATGTCTAATTTTCATGACGTATATTGAGATGGCCTAAGAGCCTCAGGGGAACTTAATGACACACCTGTGTTCCCTTTGAAATGTGGCCACACCTGTCCATGACTCTTCACAGGCCTGGACAACCCAAAAGCACCTGTACAGGTCAAAGTCCGTACAGGTACATGTGACACGTTTTGATGGTGAACTCTTCCAGTTTAGTTTGGCAACACTGTCAGCAGTTTTAAAGGCCACTGTTTAACTCTTGCTGCGCAGAACGATGGATGCGAAGCTCTTAAATGTTTCACGTAATTAACAATTCTTTTAGGATCCCTGTTAACCTGTACAATGAGTGATGACATTTCCATGTACATTTTAACCCGTGTGCTATCCTATGACCCCACTTCTACATTGACGTGTTCTCCCTACCATTACAAAGGTGGATAAAGGTGGAGAGGATTTCATGTAATCCATGGACACCAGTGAAGATCACAAATCATTGAAGAAAAAAGGTTCAGCGCATTGTCTGGCCCCACTCCCAATGTTAAAGTGCCTAGGATAGCACAAGGGCTACAACACACAAAGCTGCGTTTGACCACGCCAAACAAATGCATCAAAACAAAATGTATATGTGATAAAACACCAATTTGAATCAATCTTTCAAGCTTGTTATGGAGTAATAGGCTTTCATTTGATGGGGTTGTTATTTTTAGATCCATTCCTGCACAGAAAATTTTTAACCTTTAACCTTTAGTCATGTGTCTCCTTGTTTGTCTGTAAAGCTCACAGCCACTGTTGTAAACACATCTATTTGTCCATGTTTACTTTTGCACTTCAATTTTACTGGATTATGCAATATTGGTCCCCATGAAGCAATTTACGTTTTAGGTTTATAATTTTGATTTAATAACATTGCACATCCTTAGAAAGTTAAATGAGTGTTGTTAAATTTTAATTTTCTGTATCTAAGGAGTTAACATATAACAGAATGGACCATTAATGGAATAAAGAAAAACTATGCTGATTCTGTTTACAGTTTAAATGCCTGACTATCTTTGTAAAACTGGTTTGGCAGCAGTCACATTTGTAGATTAAACAGAAAAAAATAGTTTTTTCCGTTCCCACCTAAAGAAAAGTTTCTTAATTCTGTGCTTTTGCAGCGTGTCTAGTCAGTAGGAAAAGTAACCATCTATATATCTGTGTTTGTTCTTCTGCCAGTTGTGGAGACCTTTCCCGTTTGACAGGCGCCAGACGTCTGTCTGACTCAGGAAAAGATTGTGACTGAAACAGATTTTTTTCCACACAGCAGACATTCTGCCTAACACTTCCAAATCAGATACTGAGGAAATCCTACCTTGATAAGTAAGAGAACATTATGTTTTCACGCTATAAGATCACAACGTGATGCGCTTAACAAATGTGTAACATGTGGTTTCCCAAAGAATGACCTTGATCGTAGGTTTCTGGCTCACAGCGTATTGCTGATATCCATTCAATGTAATCTCACATATAATTTCTTTAGAAATCTAAGTCTAAGTATCTTGAGAATTTCAGTCCTTTAAAATTGGTAGTAGTTGGTGTAAAGATTGTCATCTGGACTTGGTTTTTAAAGTTGAAGACGTTTCACCTCTTATCCAAAAGGCTTTGTCAATTCTTAAATAGCTGTTAAAAGAGCTGGTTTATATGTGCTCATGGGGGTGGAGTCCGACCTGAAACTGGATCGTATTGTCTACTTAGAATACATGGTTTCTAGTCTAAAACAGCAAGCCACAAGCTTTCGGCTCAACTCCATTCTGATGCATCTACCTGTAGACAAATAGATCCATGTGTGTCTTTGTTTTTTCCTCGTCTGAGCTGGGATCTGGCTCTGAGTTGTACCGCTGGATAGCTCCAATTTTGCAAGCCATTTTTGTTGCACTGTTATTAGTAGGGGGTGTAAGGAGCTGTAAGGTTGTGGGAGACAGTGAAAACAAAGGGATTATGGGAAGTGACTCACAACACAACTCTTTTGATTTTGGCAAACATGGCTTGATCATAATTAAAGGACAACTGGGAACGCTTTGACACTAGATCAAAATATGATCGAAGTGGGACTGTAATCTACGTTTTCACCTGTCTGCCACACAGACAGGCACAAGGTTAATAGTCACCCTAATTCCTCTAAAGTTTTAATCTAAGCATCTGAATTCGTTTTCAAAGGTGTAGAATTTACAATGCAATTATTATTTTGATTCCAGGTACCATTATATTTACCCTTTAACACTGGAGATATTGCTGGTGACACCTCTATGACCTACTGTTAACTCTTTGATTGTTTATGCGATCAAGTTGGATCAGCTGATTCTGAAGCAGAGGAAAGCAGCTTTTGTATTGCTACAAACAGTATGGGCAGATATACGTTAACTGTGTTACACTTTACTGCTGTAAAGTGTTGCATATCAGCGCAAGACTACTTTTTCTGCTTCAGAATATTCCACTGGAAATACGTTAATTGCATCAACGGTTGAAGAGTTACAATAGTTGAAGGAATGTCAACACTGATGCTAAAGCTCTGGTGTTAAATGGTTAGGCATTTGGAAGGAGTAACCATGCCTGACGCCAAAAGAATTCACCAGAACTCTCAGATTTTCAGAGGTCGGACTGTTGGGCAATCTGAGGCTGGTCTAGAATTATAGTACAGTTCAGAAGCCAAGGAAAAGAATTAATAGATTCTACTCTGACCAACCTGGGCCCTTGAAAATGAAGCTTTGCTGTTTGAAGAGTTTTGTGGGAAACGATCCCCTGTTACAAGCTCTGGACAAAGCTCAGTAGTTCAACAGGAAAAAGACTTTCTGAATGAAAAATCGCAAAAGGAACATCTAGTAAATACTACGGTAAGTAGTCCTACCTGTCAATTACGAATGTTAATTTTGCAAATTAAATATATAGTTTTGAAAGTGATAGGTTTCTATTTACATCTTGCAGGTCTATGTATGGACTGTGTGAGTGACCGTGAGTGAATTATTAGGATCGCCAACGTGGCAGCTTCCCTCCCACTGTAGCTGCTATCTCCCTCAAAATTAGGGCACGAAGCTCAGCCATTCAAAAAGAGCTTGGAGGGGAGCCGCTACTTCTTTACATCACTAAAAGCCAGTTAAGGTTTTTGAATGTTAGAATTTCACTCAGTGGTGAGGCGTCTTAGGTACCTGGGGAAAGGTCTCACGGTAGACTCCTGGTCTCTCAGAAAAGATTATATGGTTTGGGATTGGCCTTGTATCCTCCCTTGTCCCTAGGAAATGTGACTAAAGTAGAATCTGTCTTTGTTTTTCAATGAATGCAAAAAGGAACATCAGTAATAGACAATAATTTACATAACATTTTCCTTTCAACTCCCACGTCAGAATCTATCAATTATTTTCCCAAACCAAACTTTTACACAAATGTACTGACATGCATGGAGATGTTCATATTTATCTCAGCTCCCCTCATCTCTTCCTATTGTCCCGTCCTCTGTTTCTAAAACGGGAATGGCGGTGAAGAGCAGTGAGGCTGGAGACAATAAAACTGGTAGAAGAAGCAATTACCAGCAGGTGACAAGCTGGTGGTTCAGGGCTTTCAGCATGTCATTATCTGCACATCGACATTTCCATGAGTCCTGACAGGGCCATTTCTGAGGCTGCCATGGCGAGGCGCCCTGATAATTCCAGAGAAGAAGAAAAAATTAGGCGAGAAAGGCAGTCGCAGCATTCTTAAGTTCCCCTATGTTCACACTTATTCTCTTTCCTATACATCAAAAGACTGCAGAGTAAGAAAAAAGGTTTCCTCCGAATGCAACTAACCCTCAGTCCTTCTCGAATCCATCAACTTCAAAGAAGGTGTTCCCAAAATAGCCGTGGTACATGTAATGCTACCTTTGCATCAAATAGGTTACGTGCCAAACATGCATTCTTGAACATGTGTTTAGCCCATAGTGTTCACACTGGACTGTCCCGACCCAATACTAATGCATGTCCACTACTTACAGCTGGAAAAGGCGTAGTGTGAAATGTCAAAGCAGTGCAAATCTTGTTAATCTTGCTTCAGGCATTTTCTTTTTACAGCTCTATTCCGGAATATGAAAGAATATGATGGGACTTCCGTGATTGATCAAAGTTCAACTGGTTTAACTTTTAACTGGCGTTCAATGGCAGCGCATTTTGTGCGTGCATTTTGTGGCGACGCACAAATCCAAGAGTTTTGAACACAGAAGCCCAAAACGCACATTTACATCCTGGTCGTTTAAACATGCATTTCATAGAGTGGTGTGAACAGGATAATGCCCGATGAGGTGTCTATTATCAGATATTATTGGACAACGCCAAGGCGTGACCTGTTGCCTCTGCATCTGCATATTTAGGTTTAACTCACTTTTCACAAGAAGCGGACGTTGCAAGACTCAGCAGCAGTGGAGGAAAGTGGTATACATCATGTTAAGTGATACAAAGTCTCATTTCGGAGGAAAAATTCGCAAGTTACTGCTTGTTATTTCCCAAATGATGAAGCATAAATTAGTTTCAAAGAAACAAGTTGTTTCCTTATTGCTTTTGTTGCAAAAAATAGTCACCATTAACTATGATCATTTAATGTGTAACAACAAACAAAAAATTCCTATTTATTACTTATTTATTACAATTATTTGAAACACATAGTTACTCTGTATCAAGCAATAAGGCAAGCAAGACACAAAAGCTACAATCTGTTTAAAATAAAGATAGCATTACCATTTATGGTTATTTTGGATATCATAGAGCAGTGGTCCCCAACCTTTTTGCCACCGCGGACCGGTACAACGCAGGGCACGTTTACCGCGGACCGGTGGGGGGGGTGGGGGGTTGAGGTGCAACGCAAGGAGTGTATCACGTGATGTTTGGTGTCGCGACTTTGACGTTCACTTTTCAAAATAAAACGTTTTTTTCTGAAAAAAATACAATAAAATAGAAATTATTTTTTCTTTCTGTGCGTCCCGGTGCCAAAATATTCTGGTGGTTGGGGACCACTGTCATAGAGCCATTTGAAGATCTTTTTTACTGCGTCTATGTCTATTGTCTATGTCAACCTATTTTCCAAATTGCTGTTGTTCAGGTAACCATTTGGTATTTAGGCTGGCGCCATCATATGGAATTTCCGGGTCATGTGTTTGTAGGTGTACAGCCAATCAGAAACAAATATTCTCTATGACAGGGAAAAACCTCAATTTAAACCCATTAGAACTCTATGTTTCCTTTCATTCTGCTCTGAACTAGTGATGCAAAATCTTAACAAACCATTGAGCAAAAGCTGATCGTCCTTGTCAGTGGAAGAGCTCAGGATCTCACGTGTGTGCGTTCAAATCTCACGCTGCACAGTTACTTATCTTTCGGGTGCATATTTCACCGCCCTGAAAGGCGCACACTTGTGTTGGTAGAATTCCAACCAGAGAGCAGAGTGCAGAAAAAAAGAAAAGAAAATAAAACGCAGGGGGAACCCCCCCCCCCATGAGTGTGCCGCTCTTTGTGGCAAAATATGTCTCCTTCCAGAGTTGTGCCAGCTCCATCTGTGCCCCCGATAAGACTCTACTGAGGGCATGAAATTCCCAGGACTTCTGCAGAAAGCGTGCGTGGAATAGCAAAACGGTGTGAAGCCGCATTTCCACGATGACGGGTAGACTCCGGTGTTTCGGTGCAGATTGAGCCTTTCTGAGCACCCTCGTGGATGCTAGATGAGGCTTTGTGCAAATGATAGAAATGAATTGTGTGGAGCTGAATGGAGTTTGATTAAAGGTGTGCGCTCAACAGCGAAGAATGGGATGCCACATGTAGGACAGATGCGGGAAATAATCCATTCTGCATGTTTGTAAAAAGACTGAAGGGCTTAGTGAGGAATGCACAACATAAAACAAAGAAAACGTCATTTATAAACCATTGTCATTTATTAACTACTTCTTTCAAGTGATTGCCTTCTCAGTGTGGAGGCTTTGATGAAAAGTGTTCAGACTTTCATTTGGAAGTGTCCGTTCCAATCCTGGCGTGCAGCTGCTGTCCAGCCTCTGGGCCTTTGCCAGTTCCCGTTCACGGGAATTGTGTTTTGTGCTTCTGTCCTTTCCAACTTACAGGGGGAGGGAGGAAATACAAATAAACACCACTGTTAGCCAGCAGGACGTCGCTGCTTGAGCACAGGAGCTGTCACTATTCATCAAAGTCCAATTTGGGCAGAGCTAAATGAAGAGAAAAAGAAAACAGCACGAAATGTTGATTGCAATTAAATAATTCATAAAATAGTTTTATGTTTTTACGTGAGCAAAGAAAAGTCACTTAGCTGTTGTGGATTCTTTCCAAAACATTTAGTAAAGTTTTTATATATTAAGAGAGAGAGAAATCTACTGCATTATAGAACAAAAAATATTTAATTTATAGAAAACTGTGTTTTTAATTGATCCTAGGCTCTTTCTGATTGTAGTTTGCATGTTCTCCCCGTGCATGCATGGGTTTTTCTTTAGTGACTCTGGTTTCCTCCCACTGTCCAAAAACATGCTTCATAGGTTCGTTGGTTACTCTAAACTGTGAATAGTCTGGTTTTTTAGTTCTTCCTCGTTAGATCGTGTGCTTTGTCACTCTTTTTGGCACGGCGAAATTTATTCATTCCATTTTTAGGTTTCTGCCACCAAACCCAGTCTTCTGCATTTTGGGTCAGCAGTTACTGACAGAAACAATGACTGACAAACCTGGGTATTGGTTATACTATTAGCTATGGTTATAGCTCAATGACCTGAGTGATTGGTTTTGGGTTCAAATCCCAGGTTTGTCAGTCAAACCTTTAAACAGTGCAAATGGAAATCAGGCAAAGCAAACATGGGTATAAAAAAAAGCATTAAAAATTGAAAAATAATGGAAACAAAAAAGCCTCAAAACTTATCGGATACTAAAGTTTTAAAAATGACAAAAGTAGTCTTACAGATGATATAATTCAAATCAAATTACAGTGGTTCCTTGTTTTTAATGTGGGAGTTGTAAAAATACCACACAATAGGGCAGAAATCGCTCAGCGGCCTTGTCATCTTTATTTTTCACAATTATTCTAAATGTTTAAAGTCTGAAAACCCACTCACTACACAATTTACACAGTTTTCTCAGAGAGCCATAACCATTTTCGCACTTTTTTTTTGTTTAAACATTTTCAAAATTCAAAAAAGTCCAGTATTACAGAATGACAAAGATCTGCTAGAGATCAAAGATTTATGCCTATTTGGCAAGCTAAATGTGTTCTTTGTAGGCGACACTGCAACCAATCAGGATGCAGAAACAAAATGTGCTGTCAAAAAATGAAAATGTTAAATTGCACAAAAAAATCTGTCTAACTTTTTTTTTTTTTTTACTTGTTTAACTGTCCAACAGCTGGGCATACAGATGAGAGCTGAAGGCCTCTTTTGTTGGACATATACAGATGTTATGTAAGGGTTAATGGCCGATGAAGTGTGCATTATTACTTTTTAATGCACGCCGTGGAAGCCTGAACCGTCCAACACTAAGCGAAGTGCATTAAAAAGTAATAATGCACACTTCGTAGGCCATTAACCCGCTTATACCATTGTCACTTACAAAAACAATACATATTAACCAGTTTTTAGTCCTTAATTCTTGTTTTTTTCCCGATTTGGATCGCTTTTCTCACAAAAAGCGGACTATTTGATGTGCCGCACCACGTAACAAATAGTCCGCGTCGCACCGCACCTCCGCTGCAGTCATAATTCGTCGAAATAAAGCTATATATATATGCTGATCTTTCCGATGGGTTGAATAAAGCATCAGTTCAAAGAGAAAGTTCACTTCTTACCGCTTGTTTTTGTCCAGATGATGAAGCAAAAGGTTGTTTTAAAGAAGCCGGCGCAGTGATATGCAGTGATAAGCTAGGTGACCGGAACTTCTTTTTTCACCGTGCGGTTATCACTGTGGTTTATCACTTTTTAATGTACACCCAGCAGCCAATCAGAATCGAGTATTCACCCGGACCATGGTATAAGAATCTTCTGAACTACCAGAGGTATGTCTGAATAAACCCCTTTTGTTGTCTAGGTCAAACTTTATTCATTTTAATCATATTTGTAACATTCTTATGTTGGACCGAACGGAAAAGGAAAGGAGGGAAGAAGAGAGAGGGATGTTGGATATGGGGGATAATCTGTCAAACTGAAAGACCACCAAAGGTGAATCGCAATGGACCACTGTACGTCTGATAAGAAATATCTTCAATTTTGAGGCTTCACAGTCATGTTAGTCTAACACCATTATAAAAGTCTTTATTCTATGACTATTTTTATATAAAAGAAAATTATTCTACCATTTGTTTTTTAGATAACATAAATAAAGGCCACATTGTCAAATAGTATATATTGCGCATTTTCCACGAAGGAAATTTCCATCTTTGGTGATTCATGCATGATATACATAATTCATAAGGGTTTCTTAGGTTTGTCATTCGTCGATATGCGCAGATGTCCATCGAGGGTTTCAGCCAACGGGTCTATACATGAATTTGGTTTTGAGCGGTTCAAAACTTTTGCTCGGTTGAGAATTATTTTACGCAGTTCATACGCAATTGTAATATAAATCATACGAAATAGTGCATGATTTTTCCAAGATGCATACGCAACTTTGTGGCTTTCCATGACTGTTCCACTTTGTTTAACAGACGTTTCAAGCATTTACCATCAATGTATAACTTTTCTATGGCATATATGATGGACATGTCACGTTAAAATTATGTAACTGACGCACGAATCACAAATCCATTTAAACAGCGCAATTATCTCGCACAGTTCATGTTCTACGTTGATTTACATGGTCCTTGTGTGGTTTATTTGTACTTTTGTGGTTTTATCGTTGTTCATTCATGATACATTTGTAAAAGTTTCACAAAAAGACCACAACTTTTCTCACTTTTTCCACGTAAATTGACATATTATCTAATTTCATCCATGCCCTATGTGCAAAAAGGACGTCGTGGCCGTTGGACATGTCCCTTAAGTGAAATGTTGAAAAAACTTTAGGTTCAAAAATAGGCCTTTTGTTTACCTAGGTGTCAAGCTTTGGGTTATGTGACAGGAAAAGCAAAAAGTTGAGGGCTTTTTATGACTGAATTTCTCTGGACTTGTGCCTTTTCCCCTCACCTTATTTTTTCAGTCAGTTGGCTACAGAACAAACTGAAACCGTGACCAATAGTGTATCTCAGTTAATGAGCAGAAAACTCATTTCTGCCTCTCAGACATGAGGGGACTTAAACTTCATTCAACTTTATTCCAGCTGGAGAGCTCAATCCAGGCCGAGCATTTTATTTGACTTTCTGCCTCATTTGTTTAATTTCCTGTTCATCAGCTATTTCCCAGCACCCTGGATCAGCAAAGGATTTGCTGTTTAATGCAGATTGTGTATAGCGTCTGCGCAGGCATGTTTACCTTAAAAGATGTCACCACTTACAGCCCAATGGCTCCATCTGGTCGTGGGGGGGTTGTTACTTGGCTCCTGCTCCTTTCTTTTACCATTTTTTTTTTTTTAGATAAAACCTCCTTGGCATTTCCTTAGCTTTGCAAATATGACCTAGACCGGTGTTTTTCAACCTTTTTTGAGCCACGGCACACTTATTTCAGTTTCAGGACATTCCGATCAAATATATGCGAGCTAGCTAAAATCGCAACAGTTGGGAATTCGCCACACGAACACGGTTCAAAGTCTACAACTTCTAGTTCCAACATTTTGTCCAGAGTAGCTTGCCATTGATGCCCGAGAAGTTTCAAGAAGATCGATAAAAATCCCCAGGACGAGTTTTCGTTTGTATCCGTTACTAAAGGGGCTTTTTTTTTTAAATTCAAGATGGCCGCCCCCTTCCCAAGGTCAAAGGTCAACGAAACTTCTATGGTAGTTGAAGAATCATGCTGGTGGCATGTGTGTTCAATATCGTGAAAATCGCTTAAACAAAATAATAATGATTTTAAAACTTTGGGATATCTCCAACAAATGTGTTTTGGTTTCGTAACTGTATTTCGAAATTCTTTTTTTTTTTTGGCCCCATAAGCGATTTTCAGCCCATTCATTTTTATTACGGGAATGCTCGCTGTGATGTCATCATCGTGGGGGGGCTGACGTTCTCTTTGCCGAAAATTTATTTCACATTTATCACAGGTGTGTGCCAATTTTGGTGAGTTTTCGGGTATGTGGCGAGGGTCAAATCAAAAATCAAAGACGCAGTAAGAAAGAAAAAACTTTAAAAAAAAAAGCTGAAACAATATAGAAGTTTTTGCGGTTAGGATTTCCTATGTATTTCAATGCGGTCTTTCTTTTACTATAGGCTGGGCATGTCTTTTTGGCTTTAAACCCTTCCTTTGAGGGCTTTTTGGGGCTTTTTTGTGTTTTTACCGTCATTTTTGCAACTACAATTTTGACGTTTGTGCGGTGGTGTTGTGCGTGTGTGTGTGTGTATTTTTGTTGCGTCACACAATTGTCGTGTTTTTTTGTGCTTTGGGCGACTTTTGACCTCATTTTTTGGCGTTTTGACGCTTTTTTTTACAATATGGTCCTTGCAGTCTGTGACTGCTGCGGGCCATAATAAATAAAAAAAGGAGAAATTCATAGTCTGAATTGATCTACAGCCCCTCCACAATCTCACATGCATTTTTTTGATAATTGTGGCAGAAAAAGCTGGAAGTTGCAGCTGTTTTTTCTAATAGGTGTAATAAAAGTTATGCTAGAAGATTTAAAAATTGTTTGATGTGTGTTTCTTTTTTTTTTCTAGACGTTTATAACACGAAGACTCATTGTGCGCTGAGACGCTGTCACTTTACCCAATGCAGATGTAGTGTGAAAATGGCCGGATAGCGTTTCTCTGAGCTTTAATTGTTTTTATTAACTTTTTCCACGGTCTGACACCAGATTCTGTGGAAAGCTACACCACTAAAGACGAGCTTTAGCTGATATTTTTGTTTAAATTGAGCGAATTTACGAGCTAAATCGGAACAAGGAAGTGAAGACTTTAACCACTTCTGATTGGTCAGACTAATGACTTGTGATTGAGTCTCCAAGAATGATTGGTGGAGACAGTTAAAGGGGCGGGACTTTTCCAAAAAACAGCTGACGCCAAGGCTAAATCGCAGTACCGTCATTCTTAACAAAATGTCTTCAATAGAAACAAATAAACACAAGAAAAAAAGTATTTTATGATCTTTCATATTCTAACTATGCAGTGTTTTATCAGGGCCTGTTTGGATGAACAAAGAGCTGATTTCCTGGAGATGGTAAATGTTTTTAGATCAGTTAATGAGGGCAATTTCCCACGGCACACTTGACCATCTCCCACGGCACACTAGCGTGCCGCGGCACTCTGGTTGAAAAACACTGACCTAGACAGCAATGGCAGTTTGGGTTCACATTTGTCTTCTGCTTTGGCCTGTGTTTTCCTCTCCTTCAGGATCCGTTGGATTTTCACCCTTTCTTTCAGCTGACTGCTGAGGAGCGCTGAAGGGAGCAGGCAAAAAGCAAAGATTTGGTTCAGTGGCTCTGATCTTGATTTTCTGCAGATTGGATGGCAGATTAGAAACTTTTATTCACAGATCCACACAATCGCTTCCTCTGTCACTGGTAACCGGGCCTTCAGAGCAGCCATTAGTGCAAACATACCATCTGTGATGAGCCGTCGACCTTTTTTTCTTCCTAAAACACAGTCTTCTTTTCAAACACAGTTTGTTAAATGAGTGGATGCAACAGAAAAGTTGCTATGAAATGCAAAACAGAAGTCAAAAACAATCCAAAAAGTAAGGCTTTCCCTTCACACTGTTGTTATAACGCAGTATGCAAATGCAAGTTTGGGGCTTCCGTGTCCTAAACTCTTGCGTCTATGTGTAGCTATGCCCATTTCTACTATGCACAAGCTATTTTCCGAATAAAAACTGTTTTAGAAATAAAGAGACACTCCTTTAGGTCAGTCGGAAGGTTTAAAAAGTCTTGAAAAACTACAACGACAGGATAAAAACACCAATATATAAGTTGTGTATTCTTAGTTGATTATCTTGTTGGGTTACTTTGTCATAGATGTAAGTATTTACAGCACAAAAAGGCTTATGTAGATACTCTGACTGCACATAGGTGCCCCATTTTAGGTCAGAGATCTGCAACGCCTGCCATCTTCACTAACACTAGTAAAGTTTTTTGCACCAGGCTTGATTTATTCACTATTTTGTTGAAAAGATATATGAAACTATGAAGTCAAACTTCACACACTGGTAAGGAAATCACATCTTGACAATTTGTTCCCTCTCTTTTCGGGCAAGATCGGCGAATCGAGAGTGCAGGAAAGGCGGGGAGAGAAGCCAGGCAGGCACACTCATCAGACTCTCTTCTTTCATCTCTGTGATTTTATTTTTTGCTTTGAGTTTTACTTTTTGGAGTATCGTCTCACATTTTGAAGTGCTGCAGATTCCATAGCTTTGGTGGAGAAGATTACAGCAATGAAGTCTTGTCTTGCAACACAGGCAATATAACTTCTTGTCTGGAAATGAAAAAGAAAAAGGAAAGCAAGGTTTTGTGTCTAAATATCTTAGAGAAGAAGAAAGAGAAAAAATCCACAGACCCAACAGTGGTTGACTGGCTATGCATGATGAGTAAACTCAAGTTTCTTAGCAATGACATCAAATCAGTTGTAAAAAAGTTGCAACGTTCACAGTTGAGGTTTTTCATCTAGCATTACATGTAAGTTCTAAAATGGATGATCAGTTTGTGTCTTTCAACCAATGGAATTCTTTTAAGTACATTTTCATCATAACCAAAAATGTGTTAACCTTCTAATATTACTTGACACAGCTGCTACAATGCATATTAAAGTTCAAACTACTTTCGTAAGGCTATATTTCCTTTAATATATGGTTTTATTTATTCCGTTTTACTTATGTACACCTTAAGGACGGAATCACTCAAGAGTTAATTTCTATGAAATGTCTTTGTTATGGTAATTTTTTTGTCATGATACTATTTTGCAAACCACTGTAGGTATCTCTGTATTGTTTATCTAAAAATTTAGCTCATTGAATGAGAAAAACAGTTTTGCCTAGTAAAAAGCAAAATGGAGCAGCAGATGCCAGAAAGGATTTTGTTAAAAAAATGACTTTCTGACGTTCATGGTGTGGTAACTAAAAACCAAAGCTTTGTTTTATTACGTGTAAATTGACTTTTTCATTAATTATAGCAAAAAAGATTGTAGATAGTTTTTGGGGTCTTTCTGCAACACACATAGAGGATTGGATGATTGTTTGAATAGATGGATAGATGATTGGTTGAATGAATGGATGAAATGATGGATAGTTTATGGTTGGTTGGTTGGATAGATAGTTAAAAAGTTACAAATTGTAGATTAGATACATGAATAAAAAGATAATTGGTTGGTTGGTTGGTTGGTTGGTTGGTTGGTTGGTTGGTTGGTTGGTTGGTTGGTTGGTTTGATGAATGGAGGTTGCTTTTTTGGATGAATGATTGGTCAATTTCGAAGAATAGTTGATTAGTTGGATAGATACATGAATGGATAGATGGTTGGTTGGATAGAATGCTATTTGAACAAATTGATAGATTTTTGGGTGGATGGATGGATGACTAGAAAATTGGTTGGCCACATAGATGATGTTTGGTTGGATAAATAGATGGTTGGATGGATGTTGGATAGATAGTTAATTGCATGGATGGAAGGATGGATAGTTTGTTGGGTAGAGTCCTCGTGTTGGACATATTTTACGTTTACAACAGTGGGTTATAAATCTTCTGAACTACCAGAGGTATGTCTGAATGAACCCCTTTTGTTATCTAGGCCAAACTTTGTTCATTTTCATCATATTTGTAACATTTCTGTGTTGGAACTGACGGAAATAGATGGTTGGTTGGATACATTTCTATTTGAACAAATAGATGGATTTTTGGGAATAGAGAATTGGTTGAGTGGTTGCATGGATGTTGTTTGGTTGGATGAAAAGATGGTTGGATGGATGAATTGATAGGTAGGTAGAAGAATGGTTGATTGTATAAATGGACGAACAAATGAATGGATAGTTAATTTGATGCATAGAAGGATGGATGTTTATTACAATAGATGGATGGTTGGACTGATGGATGCATCGTCACTTTATGTGATAAATCCATCCAACATATTACTCATCCAGTCACTGCACATGAATAAAACAGTTGCTTTTCATCGTAAGAGGGAGGTTAACCCTCAACCCTGAGCGCGTAGTAAGATTGACAAGGCTAGTCTAAAACTAGATATCATAAATGAAGACAGTAAAGGACTAGAAGAGGCAGCCTTGTCAAACTGGCAGCCTCCTACAGTGTTTTTGGGGGGAGCACCCAGCATGTTGCTGTCCTTAAGAGGCTAAAATCTGCCTCAGAAACATTTAAATACATGAAAGTTGCACTTTAATCTCACCCCAGGAACAGAAAGAGGAAAAAGTAAAATGTTCTGATTCAGAGCGAAGATGCTTGAAGCAGTTTGAGACTGGTTTAAAATAAATGACACCCTGTACCAAGAGTGGCAGCTGCCCACCTTATCAGGAAAAAGCAAAACAGATAAAACCCTGCTTCTGCCTTAATGCATTTATTACAAGCACAAGTTTCACTTCTACATTGATTTCCAGGTTGTCTTCCTTTTTCTTTGACTTTTAAATAAAAATATGACTGAAGTAGTGCAATGATTTAAAAAATCAAAATCAAGTGTTTTGCCAATTTTAAATTCAAACTGTTCACTAGCAAATTTGTTTTCATAAAATTAATTAAAAATAACATTTGGACTTAGAGCTGGAAGTTGAGTCCAGTGTCTTGTAAGAAAAAAAACTACTTTGGGAATAAATCAGCAACTCACCCTTGGCTTATCTAACAATGAATAATGAAATATTTGCCCATTGAAAAACCTAGAAGCTAAGATTCAACTACATTCCTGAGTATTACTTTATTCACATCGGGAATAATCAGGGGCAGGTGAAAAATACAGTTTAAAAAAGCTTCTCTGTTTTGATGCAGCAAGTGAAATCTGCTTGCCAAAGTCTCCCTGAGTCCATTCTGATGCATCCACTCGCAGACAACTGGATACATCAACGCTCGGCCTAGCTAACATCTAGATCAAAACTGTATGACTGGATAGCTCCAATATTGCTCGCCATTTTTGCTGCATCGGTTATGTTAGCTTGGGGTTGTGAGGGGCTGTAGGTGAGCGGGAGAGAATGTAAACAAAGGGATGATGGGATATCAGAGGGGGGTTTACTTCCACAACAGCGGTCCCATCCATGCCCAAAACCGGCATAATCATAAATAACCCCATGTAAGAATTCATATAATATTTGATACACACATTTCTGAGACCACTATCTCATAAGCATGAGCCAAACATTCCTTAAAAACCCCATTGTTTCTAGCTTGGTTTTATGTTTTATGTCCTGTAGTGGACTGTCATACCACTAGGGGCAGTAGAAGGTCATTTCCTTTTTGTTTCAAAAGGACTGCTTCCATGAAATCTCAAAAATGCTTTTGCCGGAAAGTGTTTTGCAAATTTCCATAACTTTAGTTTTTATTTACAAGACAACTTGCTGTTTTCAAAAAATGCCAAATTTCTTGATAAATAATTATCAAAAATGAAATATTTGATTATTTTTTGTTCCTGAACATTCATAGAAAAATGTTATCACTAACATTTTTGTGAATTTCATCAAAGCGTGTAAAAAAACATTTTTATTCCCAAATAATTTGTAATTTAGGTCTATTTGTTTGATGTAGTGGCCTTTACAGGGTTAAAAGACCACTGGAACGCTTTTGCATTGAACTTTAAAGGGTGTAGTAGGCTGAGAAGAAAGATATATGATTTAGCTTTTGACTAGGTATTAAGGCGTATGGATGGGTGGCATATAGACTTAGGTAAAAACACCCCAAAGTTCCTGGTACTGAGGTAAATCTTCCATATTGAAATTACCCCATTTATACAAAAGGTGTCATTGAATGACACACAAATACAATTGTACATCTAATACTGTATAGACAACCTAATTCTAACCAGAATGCTCGATTTTAAACCACCTAAAACCTTAGGCACATGTGAGGGAAATGGAACATACGACTGTTGTGTGTGGTGAGTGTGTTGTGGTATATTTGTAAAGCTAATATAAGGGTGATGCTGTTGTATGGTGCCTGTTATGCCACAATCAAGTCTTTAATAAGGTGTGCGTAAGGGATCAGCCTTACTGACCACGTGTGAATGAAGCTCACACAGGGTGTACAAGTGCTATGCAAGTTCCCGTAGGACGACTGTAGGATGTCAGCACAAACTACTCTCGGATTGTTTATGACCTGTCGCCCGCAGTATGCTAGTAGAAAAAATATGTGCATGAATGTTTTCACTCTTCTGTCTCATCGAGAGGTCTACAACCTTCACGGTCAGTGGTCATACAAGAAATTCTACAATTATCGTAGAAACACATGTTTAACCCTAGTGCTATCTTAGATGACTACACCCTTACATTGACGTGTTCTACCTACCATGACAAAGGTGGATAAAGGTGGAAAGATTTCATGTAATCCATGGACGCCAGTGAAGATCACAAATCATTGAAGAAAAAAGGTTCAGAGCACTGTCTAGTGGGTCTAGATGGCCCAACTCCCAATGTTAAAGTGCCTAGGATAGCACAAGGGTTACACACCTTTATGTGCACAACTCATGTATGCAGCTATTGGGTCCAGGGAACACAACCAACGATGCAATCAACATTTCTGTGGAAAGTTTCAGAAACGTTAAAAGAAATGGTAATAAAACATAATTTAAAATGAAAACATTTTACATAGCATTAACCTCTATAATGAAAATGAATGAATCTGTTATCAAATAATTAGGAAAAACACACATTGCTAAAAACCCCAAGAGGAAACTACACAAACATTAATTTTGGTTATATTTTAGTCATCCACTTTTATTTCTTTCCTTCTGGTGACTATAATCCCCCACCACAGTTTAATTTATTTACCAATCATGAAATGTTCAATGAAGGCAGCATTAATTCATTCAAATAACACGTTAGAAGGTTTTAAGGGCACTCTAGTCAACCTTATAATCAACAGCTGTGCTAATGTTACAAGCAGATATTTTGTGCTGCTTTCAGTTTGATTGCTGTTGAAAATGGCAGCTTCCGGCACACAACTCTACGTCGATCATCTCTAGGTGGAGTGTTTTGGATTACAGTTCAGCTTCAGCGGCTCCTCTTAACAAATTTGTCCTATGCCGTCTTCGTTACAAACTGTACTTTTACTGATGACTCAACCATTAATCGTAGACCCAAACTTTGACAGCTGCTCTAAAACTTTGTTGTGGGATGCGTTTTGATTGACATGCTGTATTTATCAGCCTTGCTGTGACATGTCTGACCTCTGCGTTCTCTCTGCTCTCGCACAACTAATCCCACTGAGAAATGCTTTCGCCCCTGCGGGATTTGGCTCACCACCACATTGACAATTTTCAACTCTGCATGTCTCCCCTACGGCCCAACGACTAAATACAAACACGCTGATGTAGTGTTAAATGCCAATTTACGAGCTCCTCCAGACTCACCTGGCAACCTGCGACTGGAGAAAGGCACTCATCTTTCATTTTTTTTAAGTATCCTTTGCTTTTGGCTATCATAAACACTTTTGTTAATCTCTCTTCCGCCTTCTTAAACCCTAACTGCTCTTATTGAGTCTGGTTCTGCTGGATGGTTTCTCCCACTGATCCATAGTAGAGTTTCCAGTTCGCCAAATGTATGCTGAGTAAGAAAGATTACATTAAAAAATCTTCAATGTGATCTGTTGGCTTAATTGATTGGAAATTAATTATATTTGTACAAAAGATTTTAGTTTGAAATGGATTTATGGTAGTTTTGTAAGTATTTTGACTACTTTAATGTTTGTATCTTGAAAAGCTTTTGCTTGGTTAAATATGTGATAGCATTTTTTTTCTTCCCTAGCCTTAAATTACCCCACTTTAAATCTTGCACTTTATAAAGAGCTAATGAACTTGGAAAGCCAATGACATAAGACAAATAAAAACTACTTTGCGTAGCGGGGGGGGGGGGGGGGCAATTTCAATGTTAAGTGAAGGTTAATATGCGATCAGAGCTCCTGTAGCGGGTTTGGTGTTGGAAATAAGTAATAGGTTTGAGAACACATTTTCCGACACGTGTCGAGCAGCGAATTCTCTCTTTGTTTTTTTAGAGGAAGACCAAAGTGGAGGTTTAGGGATAAAGTGAACAAAGACATGACGGTAGCTGGTTTTTGAGTAGAGGATGCAGAAGACAAGGTTAGATGATGGAAACTGATTCGCTGTGGTCGATCCTTGAAGGGAATACTCAAAAGCAAAAAGAAGAAGTTGAGCAGTAAATCTGCTGTACATAAACATGGAGGCGGATGATGCAAATATGACATACGAATCACTTTCGATGTGAATGCAGCACTTAGAACCAATATCCCTGATACTGTGCGAATAAAAATTCAACTCTCACCTAATACACCTTTATTATTTAAATGATTTAAATATGTTCCTTAATATAGCTGTGAAACAGCCCTTCTACTGCACCTAGGGGGGGAGGGGGTTTAGAAAAATGGAGAGGGATGTATTTGTTTTACCCCCAAACAAAGCAATCATTCCAAGATTGATCCGATTCTGGAGTACCTGCTGGCACTGCAAATGCATGACAGCTCATTTCCTCACTTCATCACTCTTTATGGTCAGTAAACATCGCGCCGGACCAAGAACGTCCTCCTAAAAGGACGAGTTGTTGGCGGATGGCTCGTCTGAAGTGAGTTCTGCTTCAGATGTTTTCCGTCGGATGAGATAAGGTTAATGCAAGGAAAGACGGAGCCACCGGAAGGAGCTGACACAGCTGGAGCAGCTAAGCTAATATTGTGGCGAGCAAAGTGCAGGGAAGACAACATTATGGCACGCTGAATGAAAAATGCAGCAGGAGCCGCGATGCATTTTCTTGTTTCTCACCAGTCTGTAGGATAGGGCACCAAGGTAAAATGAACAATACTGAAAGGGCACAAACCAATCTAGCAGGAAGTGTTTTCTCAGCACTCTGTTTCATAAATTTGTTACAAAACATCCCCCATCCATCCATTATTCAACAGCACATTGATTTATCTGCAGCTTCTTCTCAACTGCCATCTGTGAAACTGAGTGAATCTGAGGTGCGCCCCAGTGCAAGGGTTGCAGTCTATCGCTCACTGAGAGCTAGCTCCATCTACACTACACAGCGCCAATACTGTGGCAGTCAATACAGGAAGTGAGAATATAAGCAATAATAAAGACTCAAGCCGATTATCTTCTGAACTAATGTAAAAACATTCCCAGTGGTCTTTTAGTAATGGTTGAAATCAAAAAATACATTTCTTTTTCTAGTTCATAGTTTCTGCTGAGTGTCAGCAATTTACCTCACAGTTGCGGGCAGGACAGTGGCACAGCATAAGTACCCGTTACCCATCTATTTATGTGCTCTCGTGCTAGCTTACAACCCTTTAACAACAACAAAAATGGCGAGCAATATCGGAGCTGTCCAGCCGTACATTTTTGAGCCATATGCCAGCTCAGAAGAGGAAAACAAACAAAGATCTAGTTGTCTACAAGTGGATTCATCGGAATAGAGCAGGGAGCTTGTGGTCTGCCCACTCTTGATACACACTGATTTGAATAAAGAACTAATCAGAAATACAAGTTTGAGCTTAATTTTCTTTATATATGTAGTATTTTTCTGATGATGGAGGACATCCTCCATCATCAGAAAAATACTACAAGAACACAGTGGTGGACCGTGCATTACACACCTGGGCCTTCAGTAGTGCTATGTCTGAATCACTCAACCCCTCATTAAGCATCTTTATGCCTCTAAATAAACTGGATAAATAAAACGGTAAACAACTCTTGTTATGCACATACAGCCAGAACAAAACATTGAAAATAACCACATAGATTTGGAATGTTATTTATTATATTTATCATTTCAATCATCAAAAATGCAGATTATTTGAAGACAAAATCCATCCTCCTCTCTTTTCTCTAAAACAGGTCGATCACCCTGTCATGTAGATTATCGGGCTTCAGTTCCATCAAGAAGTCCTTTTCTATTCCATCAACGCCAGTGCTGAGAGCTAAGTATGTCCAGTTGTGTTTCTGCGGTCAGCGCCAAACACACAAATCTATACAGCTGCTTATGCTCTCACTCAGATTTTTCTGATGAAGAAAGTGAAGGAGATCAGTGGGTGATCCGTGTCACAGTGCTCTGTGTCAAACCGGGCTCCATGTGACTTCCTGAAACTTCTGTCCAATCAGAAGGTCTGAATATGGTGACGTTGCCTGAGCCTGCTAGAAGGCCCTGCTGACACCAAATCAAAATCTGATTGGTTGAAAGAAATGAATGACCGACATTGAGTTTGCATTAGAAGGCCTTCACAACTCATGGTGAATACCCATACCTTGCCTGGCAACATAGAACAGCTGAAATGCAATTGGTTAAATGCTCCAATGTGAAAATATGTCTGTCTGGAAGAAGCATAATCATCACAAAGACAATAAAAGAGAATAGACGGACCATTTGGAAGGATTTTATGAGTATGCATGGACAAAACATAATTCAGTTAGCTTCAATCTCAAACACTAACTGCATTTCTCAGCTGCATTAATGAGAACTGGAATGAGTGTGACGTTGCTTTAACCCCAGTGCTTTTTGTGGGGATCATTTCTGCCAGGGCTTGCTGGCGGTTGGTGCCGCAGTTGTTGCCGCAGTTGTCCCCCTTGCTGGGGCGGCTGGAGTTTAACCCTGCAGGTGGGCACTGTGGCGATGCTCCCATGGCCGGGCTGGCTCCGGATGTGAAGAGATTCCCACATAGTTTCCTCATGGTAGAGCCAAGCCTTATATTTCTTTTAGAAGTTACTTAGTCAGTATTCATTTTGTGTGGGGGTCATGGGTCGTGTGTTTGAACGGAGGGGAAGGGTGGGTTGGGTTTTTATTTTAATATTGTGTGTTTTCTGTCTTAAATTTTAAAGTGCTTCGAGCTGCAGAATGCATGAGAAGCGCTTTTTTATAAACAAAGTTTGATTTGATAGAAAAGGACTTAAATATGACTCAATGCAATTAAGTAAATGAGTCGCCATTTTCTTCGTGATACTGACACCGCTGTGTTGGAGCCAGACATTGTCAGTATAGTGATCCCTCGCTATAACGCGGTTTACTTTTCACGGTTTCGCTACTTCACGGATTTGCATGGTGCATTGTGTTCTGTATTCTGATTGGCTAAAAAGTCACTCCACTTCTTCTCTACCTGTGCATCAATAATGTTGCAGTTTAATATGTACACGTACGTAAACCAGCTCGCCAAATTTACAACACCTACGTGCAAATCATCTTGCAATTTCGAGTTTCTCTAAAACCCATAGAAAAAGAGCGACAACAACTGCCTATCACTATGTTCTTCTCCCGAACAAACACAGCTGCACCGCGGGTTTCAAAAGAAGAAAACACTGCAGATTGGAGTCAGGATGCAGCGGCTCAGTCTAAAGAGCAGTGAAATACACCGGAGTCACTATTTGTCCCACTGTACGTTGTATTTTTTCATAATCATATTAAATTTTCTCCCATGTAATTCAATTACTCTCGGGTCGCGGTGGGCGGGGCTAATCTCCGCGATTTGAAGCCTTCTGTTCACGTCCATGATTAAAATTATTATTTGACAGTACAGTACAGAAGTTATTTGTTGAAAAAACGTTTTTTAAAGTACTTTGATTTGTGAAACAATTGCTTGAGCCTGTAAAATGGTTTGTTCTTTCTTTTGAATGTATAGTAGAGTTTTTAATTGTATAATACTTGTTAAAAAAATAGAGGTTTCTACTTCACGGATTTTACCTATCACGGGTTCTTTCTGGAACGTAACCCCCGCGAAAAACAAGGGTTTACTGTAAACAGATTTTGGTCTGAATTCGTCTGAGTCATTGTATTTTAGTCCCGCCAATCAAGTGTCAGCTTGTTGGAAGGCCACAGAGAAAAAAGTATCATGAAAAAAAATTGGATTATCAGAGAAAGAATGGTTATTCTGACAAATAGAATGACTGAGTAACAGCGAATTATTTCTCAGGATTTTGGCTTCTTGGAACCAACAGGTATTTCATATTTGCTAAATCAGGATCAGGCTGGCAGGGGGTCAATAACGAGTATGGGAGCATCAAAGAAGAGACTGGGGTAGTCAGGTTCCAGGCAAGGGGCAAGATTCAGGGTGGGTGGCAGGCAAACGAAGACAGAGTCAGGAAATACAGAAGATCAGGCCTGGATATAACACTTGGTAATGCAGACAGAGCTGCACAAACTATACTTTACACTAAGCGAGACTCAGTGCAGTGCTTAAGTATGTAAGTGTGAGTGATTGTTAACAAGAGGTCAGCTGTATGGCATCCAGAAACTGTGCACTGGGGTTGCTGGGACATGTAGTGCGTTCAGAATTCGTGAGACGGTTCCTGACGGTGACCAGAAAGGGAGACAGAGCTCTGACTTCTGACAGTATGCAGTGCTAGGAAGATATTCAGGTTTAGAAATCTCCTCTATAGAGGACACATTTGCATGGCTGGTAGTCAGGAAGTCTGAGAGATTTAAGATGGAGTTGAAGGGAAAACCTTGGACAACATTTTAGGCACCACCTGAATCTAAAAGATGTGGAAAATAGAAATCTTTTAAATGTTTAAAATTTAAAAGCAGAAAATAATAAAATAAAAAAGCCCATAAAAACTGCATGAAAATAAAATATTCATACTGGAAGCTTTGACCTACAAATCAGATCTGTCGGCTAAGAAACTAAGCAGTTTACAGAGAACACATTTACTTTTCTGAAAACACCAACGTAGGAAAAAACAATAGAAGAAATAGCAGTTAGGGTGGGGTGTGTGGATCTGGTTCACTGCTTGGTATGGGTAAATTATAAAAAATCTGCTTACAGTAATCCCACCATTCATTGAAGAGGCAGATCATCCCATGTGACTTGGCACCATTGTTGACTTTTGAAAATGATATGCTTAGAAAGCAGGAAGTGCTCTCAGGCTCTTTTTTTTGGGCCTTTATAGCTTTTGGTTGTGATCGTGTGTTACCAATCTAACATGTTGTTAAACTTTATTTTGAAAAATAAGGAAACCTATAAATTCCAGAACTTCCTGCTAACCATTGCAGGAAATAATCCAATATTATACTATGAGTTTGTCCAAAAACTCCCACAGTTTAGCTGTTACTGCTATAAAAGCTCAAACTACCACAAATTTAGCTTCAAGCTTTCAAGTACAAATACTTTCTTACCTTGATATTAACTACTTCATGCCTAAATTGCCTACTTAAAATTATATTTAAAAAATTCAAGGTGTTTAAGGTGGTGCTAAATTAGGTGGAATCCTGGATTTTAATAGTACGTTTTTATTTATTTAGTTATTCATACATGTTCACCAACAGGCCAAAATCCATTACTTGGCAAAATCACAGACTAACATTCCAGAATTTTCATATAAAACATTCTAAAAAATATTCGAGAGCAGAGAGATTTATTATTATACATTTTCACATTGTTAAAAGATAAGATTAAAAGGTGCATGCGTAAGCAGTAAAGAAAATAAAGAGTCAATATGAGGACAGTAAAGAGATAAAACTGTCTTCTCAAAGTACAAATTTGTTAAAATGTGCAAATTTAACTGTTAAAACTCAAGCAAAAACAAGTACAACATACAGCTTCTCGTGCTGTTTTTTTTTTCCATAAGTCAACAAAGTTGGAACTTTAGACCTTTTATTAAACTTTATGAGTCATGGTCATTCAGTGAATCACAATGGCAGAATGTTTGAGGGTTTCATACATGTGGCACAGAGGATCACCATTTTAATCAAGATTCTATTCACAAGTTGGCCAAGTGTCTACAGTTTTCCAGACTTAAAATGCCAAAGGTAATGGTTCAGTGAAGAATATCAAAGTTATACTTGCATTATGAAAGGATCTATGTTATATTCTGTTTTTTTTCCCCACGTATATGTAAACCCTTTTGTAAAGACTCAGGGAATTCACCAAGATCAAAGTGCGCTGCCTTTTTTTTTCGCTTGAAAGTCGGCAGGATGTCAGGGGACTTGCTCACCAGGAACAGAATTAACCCTTTTACAATGGAGACAAGAGACAATGGAGACATATTGGGATTTCGACATGCTCCAGTTCCCCGCTCCTGCTAAAAAGGGGAGTTGTCTTGCCATGAAGGGGAGCCGTCTTGCCATGAGCGGGGGTTGTCGTCGCCGTCCCCTTCAACGTTCCGGTTCCAGAGGTGGTCCTGGACGCACCACAGCCTGTCCCAGTGGTGGTCCCTGATACACCCCACACCGATCATGTTCCGGTGGTGGTCCTGGATGCACCACAGCCTGTCCCAGTGGTATTCCTGGATGCACCCCGTTCCTGTCCCAGTGGTGGTCCCGAATGCACCACAGCCTGTCCCAGTGGTGGTCCTGGTTGTACCCCAGCCTGTTCCTGTTCTGGTGGTGGTCCCTGATGCACCTCACCCCGTTCCTGTTCTGGTGGTGGTCCCTGATGCACCTCACCCCGTTCCTGTTCCGGTGGTGGTCCTGGATGTACCCCAGCCCGTTTCTCTTCCGGTGGTGGTCCCGGACACACTATATCCTGTTCCAGTGGTGGTCCTGGATGCACCCCAACCTGTCCCTGCTCCCAGGAGGGTGCTGGACGGCCCCAGACTTGTCCCTGCTCTCAGGAGGGTCCTCGATGCACTTCAGCCCAACCCTGCCTTTACTATGCCAATCCTGGACTCCATGTCTAACCAGCCTTCCCTTTTGGCCATGTACTCGACTGACTCTGATGACTGGCCTGACCCACCAGCCGACTGCTGGCTGAACCTTGACTTTACCATGCCGCTCCCAGTCTCCATGCCTGACTGACGAGCTGACTTCATGCCCGACCCGCCGGAGCTCGACGACTGGCCCAACCCGCCAGCCGACTCCATGCCTGACCTGCCAGCCAACTCCATACCTGACCCAGCCTTCTTAGTGGACAACACCGGCGGGTCGGACTTCCCTGGTTCGTACTTCTCTGGTTCCAATCTCTCCTGATCGTTGTCACCTGTGTCTTGTCAGTCCTGTCTGTATTTAAGTCTTGTCTCTGCCTTCCTCTTGTGCTGGTCCATTATCGTCTCATCCCTTCTGCCATGTGTTCATATTTTGCCCACAGTGAGTTTAGTTTTGTTACCCTGCTCTGCAGCGCCTTTTGTTTGTGAATAAACCCCTTGCCCTGGAACCGTGTGCCTCCAGTCTCTACCTTTAGGGTCCTTTACGCTCACCAGCCCTCCCTACCTGACAGAAAACACATTTTACATGCTTTTCTGTGTCTCCTTATGCGACACTCACACGACTCTAGTGTGACATCACCCTAAGAGCTACCTTGTAGTTTCCTTGACATGGCCGAATGAATCCAGGTTCATTAAAACGATTTTTTTCTGAATTCAAACCAAATGCAAAGTTCAGGACTCGATCCAGGACAAATTAATTTTTCCAGTCTGAATACTCCCTGAGAATCTTTCAGAAATGGAAGTTCTGGCCTTTCTTCAGAAATACCCCCATTTCTCTTAAAAGGACAAAAAAGTCTTTAGTCTACTGAATTATAGATTCTAAACATTATAATAATATTCATGTAGTCGTCTATTATACCATGTTCGTGCTCAGTACAGTGATAGGAGATTTAGATTCCAATTCTAAACCTAATTATCAAGTCTGTAATTAATTATCAATTAATCCACAAGGGAATTATGGTTTAATGAGCATTTATCTAATGGCCACGAAGGCAGAATTTGATGTGAAATCCCTTCTGTGTGGCATGTGGATATGCTGGATGCTGTAATTAGCAAAGAGCCAATTGGTTTTCAGTCTTGGATGCAGTGTATGGGGTAAACTATGAAGCAAAATCCAAAACATAGTTCCAATTTTGTCTCTTTATCTTACTATTTTTTATCTTTTTTTTTACCCCCCATCCGTATTTATTTCCTTTCCATATTTTACCAGTTTTGTTTCTAATTTCTTACTCAGTGAGGAATGTGAACCCCAAAAAACTGCATCAGTATTTTAGTTCACAAATAGCATTTTCCAAAGGTGTTAAATCCTTAAAAACTGACTGTATGTAATTCATCATATGGTGTACGATTTAACCTTTTAACACTGCAGCTTTAGCCCCAGTGCTGACATTCTTTCAGCTACCCTGACTCTTAAACTGTTTAGGCAATTAATGCAACTTCGGATCATTCCGAAGCGTAGATAACCAGCTTTGCACTGATATGAAAACCTTTACATAAGCAAAGTCGACACACAGTCGCACATAGACTGTTCACCATTTCACCATCAGCCAACCACCGGTGCAGCAAGCTGCGCAAATTAACCAGATAAACAGTATGAGGTAAAATAACTGTCAAAATGGGTCTAAAACGTTCTACGGTTGCATTGTTTACATGATCAACATCAACAAAATGCCGCCGGAGGAGCAACTAGAGAACTCTGTTTTTATTATCGCTCATTTTTTTCAACCGAGCTATGGTAACAAGTTAACTTCCGAGTTGTGGGATCTATAGTATTTTATTGTATTCTATTTTAGTTTAATAAATGAGCCTCAGTGAGCACATGCACTTTTTCAAATCAATGTTTTGTGAGTCGATACTCAGTTCATACCTGTAACCCTGTGACGTGTATTTCACCAGTGGCGGTTTTTGATTTGGGCGAAGTGGGCGGTCGCCAAGGGCGGCACATAACAGGGGGCGGCATTTTCCGGGGATGCACACCATAATGCTTGCAGTGTAACACATAATGAAGAAGCTCAGCAATGGAAGAGACTTTCAGCATTTATTTTGAAATGCCTACTACAGACGCCAATAAACGCTTTTATTTAGACACATCTGACACTGAACATCACACCGATCTCTTTATCCTCTCCCCTCTCCACACTTATGGTGTAAACACAAATTAAAGAAACGTCATCAAATCAAAGAAAATATGTAGTCACATCAGAGATGTTGATTTCAAAACAAAGACAAATCATGTTTACAACAGACATTTTAAATGTAAAACAGAATTTTGTATTCATAGTTTTTGCAAAGGGAACTTTTGCACCACTTAATCTTTTGGCACACAGCTTTTTCCCACAGTCTCATCAATGGAGTCGAAATGATCCTATAAACATGTCTAATAAAAATGACACATATATGCCCATTGTCAGAAGTCAGAGCTCTGTCTCCCGCTCTGGTCACCGGCGGGAACCGTCTCCAGAGTTATGAGTGCACTACATCTCTCAACATCCCCAGCGCACAGTCTCTGGATGCCATGCACCTGACTCTCTTTAGCAATCACTCACAGTCTACTTAAGCACTGCACTGAGCCAAACTCAGTGCAAAGTATTATTTCCGCCCATCTGCCTGCATTACTAAGCGTTAAATCGGGACCTGATCTTCTGATTTCCTGACCCTGTTTCAGTCAGACAACTCTTGCAGAAGAATATTTATTTCACAACATCTTTAGGTTTTCACAACGACTTTAGGTTGGCGTTTACAACTTGATTCACAACTTCGTTTTGGCAAAAGGCTCTGTTCAATTCCTTGAGATAATTCTTTTTTCCTTACACTTTCGGGTAACAAAAACCCCCGTAACGGAGCCCACAGGTGGAAGCAGGGGAGGAGGAAGGGGCAAAGAATGAGCGCTGAAGGTAAAAGAGAATGAACAATTGTACACCTGACTTAAATAGGACGCTGAGCAGGTAAGTTAATTGACTGACCCGCCCTAGTGGAGTAACCTGTAATTCTGCAGATTGTCTGCTCGAAAATGCGACCAGTCGCTATTTCGTTTCTGAATCCGTTTTGCCTGCCGCCTGCCCCGAATCTTGCCTGGATCCTGAGTACTCTAGTTTTCTCTCTGATGCTCCCATGCTCATTATTGACCCCTGCTTGTCTGACCCCGATTTAGCTTTGTGGACTTTCAGCTGTGATAATAAGACCTGCTGCAATTGGAAGCACGTCTGTCTGCATGTTGTTCTGACACCCATACTGCTATTTCAGGAGAATACATGATGTTAACACCCCTTCCCCCATTTTTCCAAAACCCCCATTCTTGTTGATGACAATATAATTGTTTGATTACCATTATTGAAGTGGCACATTTCTGCTTGGTTACACATCTAGAGTTTGGGGAAACGCAATTTCGATCACTCCGTGTGATGCGTGTTACATGGTGGTATTGATGATGAAGTTTGCTTTGAAGCATATGCAAGGTGTATGTTGACCCACTATGTTTTACTGATGGAAATCCAGGACAGTGTGAATATCCGGCAGTGATATCCGGTAGTGTGCTTCATTCACGGAAGGTAGAGGGTGCGATTTCTTTCCCCTGCACGATTACCTTAAAGTGTGAAACATTTTCTTCATGTGTTTACTTACAGCTTTGCAGCATCTGCTCAGTGCAGCATTCACTTGCCCCCTTTTGCTTTTCTAATGACCAAGCGTGGGAGAAAGAGCAGGAGAAAGCAATTAAAGTGTGAGGAAAGATTCTGACTCATATGCAAAACCTTTATTTTTGTACACTTCTCCCCATACGACCCATTCAAAGCGCTTGAAACGCAACAAAAAAAAGTCACATGTGATCCACATGCCTTGCTTCCGCCTCTCGCATGCCTCATGAATTGCTGATGCACTGCAGGTTTAACAGTTTTTCGAGTTATAATACCTATCAAATGCTGATCCAGGATGCCCTTGCCACAACAGAACCTGCAAAGCTGAAAAACGCCTCAGGACAGTGTGGGCTGCGTAAGACACTAACTGTGAGCGGAGCAAAGCTCCATTGGATAACAGCCCGGCTTTCTCTGCAGCACTTGACCCTGGCACATCCACCTCCCCCAGCTCTCCCGTCTCCCCCTTCCCTTTGCACCTTTTTTCCTCCTCCTTAACACCGGCAAATGAAGTGTCCTCGCTCTCGGCTCTGATCCTGAGAACCTTTGACAGCAAAGTCCTCCTTCTCTCACAAGTAAGCCCTGGCAGCAACGGGCTAGTTTACAATTCCCTTCTCCAGCCCGGGCCGTGAGGCGTTGCCTCAAGAGACAAACAGACGGTGTGGCTGCAGTGAGCAGAAAGACAAAGAAATAAGAGGAAATGAGAAAAGAAAAGGCTGCTTGACCTTACCTGTCTCCTTAAGTGTAGTTAAGGAAGGAAGCTGAGCTTTTCCCATGGTCTGATTGGAAAAAGAACAGCAATTGGGAAAAAGCAACAACAGCTTTTTGCAACGTGTTGACATTATATAATAAAGTGCTATATGCCCCGAGGTGTGCAGTTTTAAAGTAAACTGTTAGGGGAACTGAATGATTACTTGGAAAAAAAAAACAGTCAGATTTATCTACTATGTATTATATGAGGAGAATATGGAGATTTTAAAACCTTTAATCTGATTTGCGGTCTTAATGCTTTGCAGATTTTTCTCAGTGCAATTTTACATGCTTTTTAAATAAAAAAGTTTGACAGCGTACTTTGTTCTGGATCCTGATTGGTTGTCGTCCTCGTCAATCAATCTTCATGTCGTGTCTACTGTCCAGAATGCATTCAGTTTTTACATAAATCTCCTATCGCGCCATCCGATCTTTGTTTTCGTCCAATAACACTGTATTTATTCTTGTGAAGGTTTACGGTTTCAGAGTTTGAACCAAAGAAAAAAAGTTAAAATCTTCATGTATGCCTGAGAAAAATGTAGAAAGTGTTAAACAGCCTTAATACATCTGTAATCCTACTTTGCGGGTTATTTATGGACACAGCCCTTGGAGTGTCCCATAAATACTATACTGATCTACGTTTGATGCTTTAGACATTTTTTTTTGAAGCATTTGAAATGAAAAACTTCATTTTTTACAAACATGGTGCCATTTTTGCATCTATACCATGCGGAAGTAAAGCCTTGGTCACATGTACCTTCATGAGGGTTTGACCCGTACGGGTGCTGCAGGTTTTTGGGTCATACGGGCCCTTGGAGGCTTGTAATGACGAGCTGCACATGCAGAGTGTGCAGGTGATATGCAAGGGCATGTAGGACACTTGTTACGGCTGAGGCCGTATTTGGTTTTGTTGGTTCTGTTTATTCTGTGTTTTGTGTATTTTATTTCTATCAGAGTGCGGCTTCGTTGTTTTTGTGGATCTTTGTGTGTCTGATTATTTTTAGGTGTTGTGCTGGAAAGGGTGTGGCTTCCATTTAGACCCAAGCTGATGGAGGCGGCCTTTAAAAGAACCAAATTTACATATTTATTTAACTAAATCATTCATTTTACTCAATTTTACTCCAATTCAAGTAATCTTTTTTCCATCGTAATGAATTATAATTCTTGAACTCTCATATGTCTAAGTTTGAGCCAGCAGATCCTCATTTTTAAAAACAAAATTATTGTTGTTGGTTTGTTCATTCATTAAGGAATTTTCCGACATTATCAATTTAGTTAAAGACTGTAGGGGTGCTATATAAACTCATCATCTTCTCCCTCCCTCTCACTCATGGTGCAGAGACTTGAGCAAAGTAGGACAAAATAACTGGGCAAAACACAGTAAAACAACTAAACACATTTGGTCAAAAACCCACACTTAAACCCAAATCCGTCCAGACAGGCAAAGGGAATGGTATCCCACAATCCCTTGCGGTGTCGCTCTAACAGCAGCACCAAAGTTACACTTACTTAATTGAATTAATTTGAATGAAAGCAAAATAAATGTCTGATAACTACGTGTTATTTTTAAACTGACTTTAAAAAAAAGATTTTAAATTATCTTTACTGATGCAAATAATTAAGTTAGATCAAAGTAAAAAATGTATCTTTCCAACATCCATATGTGGTCTTATAACCCTCTCATGGTGGAAAAAGTATTATCTGAGCTTCTTTAACCACTAAATTCTCTTCAAATGAACACGCCATGCTGCTTCACCTCTCTGTAAACAAACTAACCTTCAACTAAACCTGCTCCAGACCAGGTTATGTTCAGAGCATGAGTTGCCATGGCAACTTGACATACCCTGAAACATACCTCCATTTCTGGAACCGAAACCTGAGGTTATCAACTTCCTTAGCCTCAAACTTACCGTGGGAGCTAGCATAACCTGCTTTCTGGAATACCCCCCTGGTTACAGTTTAAGTAACAGATTATTGGAATGAACTGCACAGTTTTCCAGTGTAGCACATTCAGAGGAAACAAGAACCTCCACCTCAGAAATGCCAATGGTGTTTACTAAAATGACTGTCGTGGTGGCTAGGTTTTGGTTCTGGTTTCAAGGATCTGGACTTTTTTTTTTTGCACCATCTCAAATCAGTTGATATACAATACAGTTGAAACCAAAAGTTTACATACACCACAGAAAAAGACACATATGCTTTTTTTTTCTCACAATAAGACATGATATAAAAGTAAACTTTTCTTGTTTTAGGTCAACTAGAATAAACAAAATTACTTTGATTTGCTAAATGTCAGAATAATTAGACTAGGGTTTCTTCAGACAAGTTATTTTTACTTTCATCAAAGTCAAAAGTTTACATACGCTGATATCTCTATGCCTTTAAACAATTTGGGAAACCCCAGATGATAATGTCATCTCTTTGGAAGCTTTTTATACCTTTTATTGACAGCATTTGAGTTAGAGACACACCTGTAGATATCTGTTAGGGCACATTTAAAACATACTTGCTTGTTTGTAAAACATCATGTGACAGTCAAAAGAAATCAGTCAAGATATTAAGAAGACAATTGTGGATCTTCCCAAGTCTGATTCATCCATGGATGCAATTTCCAGGTCCCTGAAGGTGAAACATTCATCAGTTTAGACAACTGTACGCAAGTATAAACATCATGGGAACGTCCAGCCATTGTATTGCTCAGGTTGTAGATGGGTTCTGTGTCCCAGAGATGAATGTACTTTGGTCCAATATGTCCAGAACAACCCAGGGACGAAAGCAAAAGATGCAAAAGAGTTGTGAAGATGCTGGTTGAAGATGGTAAGACTGTGTCATTATCAACAGAGTAACAAGTACCGTACAGACATGGGCTGAAAGGCTACTCTGCCAGGAAGAAGCCACGACTCCAAAAGAAGCATAGAAAAGCCAGATTAAACTTCACTAATGCACACAAGAAGAAAGACTTTAATTTTTGGAGACATGTCCTGTAGTCTAACGAAACTAAAATTGAACTGTTTGGCCACTGTGACCATTGTTGTTTGGAGGAAAAAGGGGGAAGCCTGCGGGACTCGGAACATCCTCCCAACTGTAATACATCGGCGTGGAAGCCTCATGTTGTGAGGTTATTGTGTTTGGAACATTGGAAGACATCAGCCAGAAAGTTGATGCTTGGGTGCTTGGGTCCTATAGACACTTTAACATTGGGAGTTGGGTCATCTAGACCAGTGGTCCCCAACCACGGGCCGCGGACCGGTACTGGGCCGCGGGACACTTGGCACCGGGCCGCGGGAAATTTTGGCACTGGAACGCACCGAAAGAATTTTATTGTTTTTTCGAAAAAAACGTTTTATTTTGAAAAGTGACCGGATTCTCTTTGTTACATCTGTCACACTTAACGCACGTCAAAGTCGCGACACCAAACATCACGTGATACACCCCGCTAAAATGAAACCCAAACAACCAAAATGAGCAAAAAACATTATTATTATTGTTATTATTATTACTAAAGAGAAAATGCCACCCCCGGTCCACTGTAAACGTGTCTTGCAATGCACCTCAATCCCCCCCCCACCCCCCGGTCTGCAGTAAACATGTCTTGCGTTGTACCGGTCCGCGGTGACAAAAAGGTTGGGGACCACTGATCTAGACCCACTAGACAGTGCGTTACACCTTTTTTCTTCAATGATTTGTGAACCTCACTGGTGTCCATGAAATCTTTCCACATTTATCCACCTTTGCCATGGTAGGGAGAACACGTCAATGTAAGGGTGGGGTCATCTAAGATAGCACAAGGGTTAAATGGACAATGACCCAAAGCATACTGACAAAATGGTTACAAATGGAGATTTAACAAAAAGAAATAATATTGTTACATTAAATTATTTAAATTGTTAATTGTAATTGAACTAAAACAGGAAAAGTTTACTTTTATTTCATGTGTGGCGGTGAGAAAAAAAAGCATGAGTGTTTTTCTGTGGTGTATGTAAACTTCTGGTTTCAACTGTATGAAGATAAAAGCATAACCCTCTCCATTTGTTTTAATAACTAAAAGAGAAAAGGTTATGCCTTGTTTTTAACCTCCTTCAGACTATTTGATATAAGAATTCTATAACATCCTCTGACAAACAGTTTTTCTATGACTCCTACTAAGATAGCCGTTGTAAAGACTGTTGTATTAGCAATAAGTCACTTTTAATTATTGATGTTATCACTGCTAATACTCTTGATTTGATGCTTTTATCTGTAACTCAGATAAAGTGTAGCAGATTCAGCACTTCCAATTCCAGTCTGATGGAGGGGATGAATGCAGATGAATGGTAAATTTAAAGACTCATTCCAGGGTAAATTGTTGCTATGTGGGAATTCATTCTCTTTAGAGGTTGTTTTGAGTTAAAAAGGCACATCAAAGATAATATTGGTAGTAATTTGCAGGCCCCTGCACTCTTCTAAAAGTTTTCTGGATAACTTCTCTGAACTCCTTTCAGTCATTTTTACAGACTACATTTTGATAGCAGATGATTCTAATATTAAGTCTGAAAATGTAAACGACCATTTTGCCCTGGAGAACATTTAAACTGCTCCAGAGGTGGGCTTTCTTTGAGGATTGGACAGAGTAAGTGTGATGACCCATAGAAAATGACTTACTACCAGCTTCAACGAAAATTATGTTGATTCTGTCTGCATTGGTTTTGCAATAAGGATGCTTCCATTGGAGCCAATCAGTAAGCAGTGATTGGCCCACGTTGGACTGTGTCATTGTTTCGTTGGGCAACCACTCTCACCAACCAAGTCCACACCCCTACCACTTGAACCTGGGCTACACGAATTATGTCAGATGTTTCAACAACGTGAGGCATCTGATTGGTCAGTTTATAACTAAAAAAAATTTGCACTACAGAAACAAAATATCATGAAAAAAGTAGGATTACAAGGAACATATTAAACAAAGGTAGCAGTGCAAGAACGGGTGTTCTTACAAATAGAAGGAATGAGTAATAGCTGTTTATTTCTCAATAGAAGTCGATGGGATTTTGGCTTCTTTGAGCAAACAGGTACTGACTGTTTAGAACCCAATGGGGGAGGAATCAGTCAGTCGAGTTCTCATACACAATCAATTGGTAGAACAAGAAACGTGTATTTAAGAAAAAACATGGCATTGTCAAAAACAAAGTACGCAAATATAAGTAAAAGTATTATTGGTCAAATATATCAAAGTATCTGTTTGGCTGATATATATTGCTTGCAAAAAAGGCTAGACAAGACTTTATTTTCCAATGTTGACAGCAGCAACTTCATTAAATAGTATGTTTTGTTTTCTACTCCTGTAAGACTTACTATTCCTCTAGGTCAGTTAGCTGATTTCTTACCTCATAGCAATTTTCTGTAACAGAAAAGTGCAAATCACAACAACAGTACAATCATTCATCACACATAACGAGAACTCAGCTACAACTTTCAATGAATAATTTTGTCAATATGTCAGAATTGACTGAAATCAGAACGAAAGTACTTGACAAAGATTCTGGAATAAACACTGCTGACCGGGATAAACACTTCAATCAAAACTGTTAAATATAGTTTCAGCTAGTTTCAGCTGCTCGGAAGACAAGTCACAGCTTGCTCTGGTCAGATAGTTTTTTTTTCTACAACCACTGAAAAAGGCTGCTTTTAAGGCCTTTCCAAAAAACAAGCAGCCTGGACTTTTTTTTAATGATTAGTACAGATGGACAGGCGACAACACAGGGACACAAATATGTCACTGGAGACCAGAAGTGAAGGTGGGAGTAACAAGAACAAAGAACAAAAACTTGTGGTTTTTAATGAGTGAGAATTAGTGACATGACTGTGGCAGGGCGTAATTACAAAACAGGTGAAAAGTCATCAACCTCTGGTAAATCTACCTGTAATTATAAAGTCACTGACTTAAACTTGGGCTCAACTTAAACTCTAATGCTGGAATGTCTACAATATGGCAGTGGTATGGGGGCAAGACGTCTTGAATACTGACAGTAAAGGTAGGATATTCCTAATGATGATGGTGATTAGTGGAAACAGGAGACACAGGAAAGAGCCATTTTCTACAACCATTACAAAATGCAGTTTCTAAGGTTGCCTTTTTGAATCTGCGTTTAGCCCATAGCATTCACACTTGACAAGTGGAAAGTGGTTCTTTTTTTTTTTTTTTTTACTGTTTAGTGAGTGGCCGCCACCTACAGTTGGAAGAGCGGTGCAAATTTCATAAATCTTGCTCGAGACTTCTTCTTTATCAGCTGAACTCCGATATCTGAAAGAATTGGTGTCATATAATTCCGACCGAGCAGAAATCGCAATTATTTTTTTTCTTGATGATCAATTTGCATTTTACTACCAGGTCCCAGTCCCTAATTGGTCAAAGGTCAACCTGGTTTAACTTGCAACTGGCCAAACATTTTGTACGTAGAACCCGAAAACAATGCAGGAATTCAAGAGTTTAGAACGTGGAAACCCAAAATGCCCTCATATGCTACATAGACTTTTTATTGGAAGTGGCCACTGGAACGCACATTGCCAAGGGCAGTGTGAAAGTACCTTTAGACAAAGCCACAGTACTGAGATGGGGCACACATTTAGTTAATTTTCTTTCGATTGTTTTGAGTAATATGTAGCCTCGCAGAATTCTCAGATTTGGATCTGTGTGGAGACAGGACACCCAGGACCACAGTTCAACGGGGAGCACAAAGAAAAGTTTATTTCAGGGGGGCAATATTTGAGGAGTCTGTTGCACTGTCCATCCGTTGGAGCCAGGAGCCTCTGTCTATAAATTAAAACAGAAAAAACCCAAGAAGTCCATAAAATAGCTAAAACACCAGGCTCAATTAAACCCACTAAAAACACACACGATTAGTAAAAACAATAAATAGCATGCAATTGTTAATATATGGCTCTTTCGACCATACAAGAGTCTCTTGGGTAATCCAAAAAAAGACAGATAAAACAGCAGAGGGGTACTTAGCTCGAAGATGGGCGGGTCACAACCACACCCCTCTGCGTTCCAACGTTGCTTCCCCCTCTGAACACTGTCTGGCCCCTGGCTCAACTGCTCCTCCGATGCCGGTCAGCACTAGTCTATCCACAGGGCGTCTCCTTCTGGACGTCTTCCACCGCCACTTCACCCAGAGATGCCTCACTCCAAGCGCGGTATTTTGCTGTCGGCCCGGCGCTGCTCCGATGCTCCGCTTGTCCACATAACCAACAGGTGGAAGCCGCACCCCCTGCTGTCTCCTCGCTGTAGAGAGCTGCTGCTCTTGTGTCGCTGCTGTCCAGAGCCTGCTCCTTTGGAGCTGCTCTCCAGAGCCTCTTTGCTCAGCTCCCCCCTCTTGCCTCATGTCCTACTGTCTTTAAATGCAGTCTCATGGGCAAGCCCCCAGTGCACATCTGTGTCCAATAATTAGGTGGCCCCTTCATGGGCCTCAGGATAAAAAACAAGCAAAAAATAAAATTTCACCCTGTTACAAATACTATTGTTTTGACTTCACTCTGAGGCCTGATGCTGAGACAGAGGCAGGAGCAGGACAACTTCCTGAACATTTCCATTTGGAGAGGATAGAGGGGGGGAAAAGTTTATTCTTTAGTTGGACTATAGTTTGTATTTTTGAAATATGTTAAGCTTGTTTTAAAGTACAAGTTCTGTTTTATTTTTCAATGCTTTAAATTACTAGTAATTTTCTTCCTTAGTTAATATTTAGGTTTTGAATGTTTTATTGTATATTTGTGATTCCCTCCCTATTGTGTCATTGGTCTGATCAGCCAGTATAAAATCTCCCTAACGTTTCCCGTTGGTGGGTCGGTTTTGGTTCAATTGGTTTTTGCTTTTGTTCCCCATTCTCTCAGTTACATTTTGTTAAGTTGAACCCATTTTAATTTAGGCCCGTGGCATTTTTGTGTTTGGTGAAATAAAACATCTTATTTGATCTTTTTTTGTCCTGTGGCTCAATCTCTGCCAGAATCAGGTATCCTTCATGGCTGGGTCAGTTCTTATCAATAAGGGAGTGGTTATGTTGATTGATGATCATAAATCTCAGTCTTTATATCATGCAGATTGCCTCAGCGTTAATTCTTTGAGCTGTGCTGTTTAATATGCTTTCTTTATTTCCAATCATTTATATGAACTATATTTCAAACCTCCATTATGCTGATGACACTCAACACAACCCAGATATATTATCATTTCTGGTGCGGTTAAAAACTCTCTGAAAATAATTTTTATTGAACACTGCATAGGCTCCAATGTACTTTGGGTTCCTTGAAATCCAAGTTTCCATGTTTCACAGAGCTGGTATTACTTCAAATGACCAAAAATAACTATTTTTTTGACATAGTACATCCACTGTTTGGCACTTTGATCATGTAATGACACCAACAAGTGCCAGCAGGCTCTTGAGTCAATCCCCACACAGTTCAAACACACGAGAAAGCTTCAATGGGCTACGAGACTCAGAGGAGCAGCAGCCATGTTAAACAAAACTATAAATGCTGTAGCATCAAAGCCCCCTGACACACAGGGTCTCTACAATGCACTTCTATACATTTTCTCAGCTATAATGATGAACTTGCACGTCTTCACACATTTTCAAAGTAGGATTGTCAAAGGAAACACCGCTGCACTCCGACGAGTCAAACACAGGGTTTCGAGTTATTACTCTGAACATCATGCACCTGCCAGGCAGTCCTCTGCCCCTTTGTAACCAGGAAAAAAAAAAAAACACTCTTGTCATCTTTCGGGGGAGGACTGTGAGGTCAAGGTAAGAAAAAGTTCTTTTTATGATTAAAAACTGTGACTGACTCTACTGAAAGTGTGCACCAGTAAGTATTTGGCCATTATTATTGGAGAGTGAGGATGTGCAGACTAACACAAATGTTGTGAAAGCTATATACCAGATAAAAAAAGGGTTGATTTGATAAAGAAATTCACTTTTCCGCTGTGGCAACTGTGGGTTGCCTTAAAGTCAAAACTTGCTAAATTATCACCATCACTTGATTTGCATATCTGGTAATATAGAATATTATGAAAGGAAAAAAGCAGCTTTCACTGCTGCTGGAGGGTCAAGAGTGGTTATACAATCAGCTGCTATAGTCACCATGCTGGAAATAAAATGATATTAAACCACTTTGGCCAGTCACATCTTATAATTCAAATAGGGAATAAATAACACTAAATTAATTTGTCATCAACCACTCAGGTTTGTTTTTTTTCCAATAAAATATGAAATATTCTGCCTGCTGCCGTGTGGCGTTGGGGGCTTCTGACTGCCGCGGCTGCTGCGGCGGGGGTTTTGGTGTGGGGGTGGCTGGTCACTCCCCCTCCTTCTTTTCACATTCCACCATCCATTTTAGAAGAACATAAACACTCACCTGAGCACAGGTGTTAGCTCACCTTTGCACTAATAGTTTGCGTGATTGATTGAATGAAATATCTCACACTAGTTGGCTTGAAGGCATGAGTATGCATGTGTGAACGATATCGGTATTGTGTACATTTTGACATGTGGACATTTTTGCAGCTAACGGGTGTGTTTATAACATTTGAGTGTGTGTGAGGACAGGCCCCGCCCCTTTGAGATTTTATATTCCATCTGAACCTTACCGTAATGATAAACATCCAGTAGTTTATTGCTTTATGCTGCTTCATGGTTTTACCCCCCCCCCCACCACCACCACCTTCTCTAACATCCCTCTCTCTTCTCCCCTTCTTTCCTTTTCCATCCGGTCCAACACCAAAGATTTTCAAAAACAATTAAAATGAATAAAGTTTGGCCTCGATTACAAAAGGGGTTTATTCAGACATACCTCTGGTTTGTCAGAAGATTTATAAGCCCTGTTGTTAAAGCAAAATATGTCCAGCACAAGAGGCCTTCAGCTCTCATCTGTCTGCCAAAAATAAAAAATAAATAAATAAAAAATATGAAATGGTAATCTTCTTTTCATGTTAACTTAAAATGCAATGTAGTGGTGCAATCTGAAAATGCATTTTTGAATTCTTACCAAGAGAAAAACAGTCTTTTGTTTTAAATAAAAAGCAAAGTCAATAAATACTTGGGTGTTAATCTATTTTCTACCTTTACAAGCTTTTTGTAAATAGTAATTCAATTTCCAATTTAGCCACAAAAAAGAAAAACCCCTTTTCAAGAGGTAGAGTGATGACCCCTTTTTAGAACGGCAGATGATGAAGTCATTTAATAAATAGTGCTGTCAATCGATAAAAAACTGAGTGAGATTAATCACACTTTCTGGTTGTGATTAATCACAATGTTTTCCTTGGTGCCAGTATGTTTTATTTGACAGTATGCAACTTTTAAACAAACACAGAGCAGAGAGAAAATGTTTCCTTCATTTATACAGATTAAAATGTTTGTGTTTGTGTTAACTCAGATATCCCCAAAGTGTCATTTGTGCACACAAAAAGAAAACAACAGTGAGATAAGCAGGGGCCTGTTTCACAAAGGAGGTTAAGTGTAAACTCTGAGTTCATAAACCCGGAAATCAGGGAAACCCTGGGTTTTCCGTTTCAGAATCGGAGGTTTGTCAAAACAGAGAAAGCAGAGTAAGTCAAACCCGTTTCTGAAAGAGAGTTAACTTTTACTCGGAGTCTGTATCCATGGTTACTTATGCTGTGAACCTAACCTGGTCGGGAGCAGGTTTTATTCTCCAAACTCGAAGTTTTTGCCGGTCCCCTCCCCTTTTTAAAGACGAAGCGGTATATTTCGCTTCAACCTTCATTGCCCACATTTCCGTCACACGATCTGCACAAGAATGGCTTGTCCTTTTTTGGAGGACCCAATAGACGAGGAGGCTGCATTAATTTGTAGAGAATTACATTTACGTCGTGCGAGGATTTTGAGACCTCGACTCGATGTTTTGTCATTTCCCCATACGTTTTTGTTTGAGCGTTACCGTTTTTCGTTGCAGTCAATCACATATATAAAATGAAAACAACATTAGGTCTTGCTATGTAGATGTTTCATATGTCAAATATATTTATACTTCTTTTTTAGCTGCTGCCATGTTCTTTTAATTCCTGCAGGATTGCATCTACATGAAAATGAAATCAGGGACATTGAATTAGATTAATGTAACAATTACTTTTTGGAAACACAATTTGCTAGCACTGCTTACTTTCTTAATCCCATATAAACCTATACCACTTGATCAATACAGGGGTAGTGTTGCAGCGTGTGTGCTGCTGAGCGGGGTGCGATCCACGAGAGACAAGGGGAGGGGCGAGTGCAGGTGCAGATGGGGGGGGGGGGGGGTGAGCACGGATGAGGAGGACGGAGAAGGTGTCATTCCCAGAATAACTGTTTTGGAATCATTCTTAATCCGCTCTGGAGGTTGAGGGTTTCCAACGGGAAGTGAACCCCGAAGGAGAATTCCCTTCGGCCCTGAAGGAAATCTCCCCTGCGCTTTTGACCACTGTCGGAAAGACGAGAGAAAAGAAGGAAGTCTTTGCGCAGCGAAAGGTTCAACAGTAGACAAAAGTTCACCTTTAAAAACACAATTGCATGTATTAATATTAAAATGACCAACGTTTGCTAGAGGGGAAGGTTAACAAAAAAGTCCTCTAAACATTACCGACGTTAAAGGCATTTTCCCCCAGATTGGTTCTGTACACTATGCAGCATTTCATGCATTTACACCAGGAATAACACTTCAAAAGAACACCTAAATATAGCCATTTTTTATTTCACTCCTTACGCTATTTAAAAAGGTATTACAGCCAATATTTTATAACAATGATTTAAATGCAAACTTAGGCATTAACTTGAGCAGCTATGTTTTCCACGCTAACTGTCTCTGTTTTGCAGATGCAGCGGTGTCGCTTTTCTTCTGTAATATGTTCTCATATTCACTGTAACTCTGCAGCAGCACGTCAAGTTCAGCTGGCGAAAAATACGCAGACCTCTTTTTTTCACGGTTGCCATGGTGACTCGTGATATCTGCGTTCCATTGATAATGGCTTCTTATAGACGCGGTGCGCACGCTCACCTCCGAATCAGTCCACTCAGAGTTGATTGATCTAACGCGGATCAGCTGCTCTGAAACTGAAAACTCAGAGTTGTCAATCTCTCGATTGACCAACTCAGAGTTCAGGTTTGACCTCAGAGTTGGTTGAACCTCCTTTGTGAAACAGGCCCCAGAACTCTAAACTGTTACTGGTACTAATACTGCAGAAAGAAGTATTTACAAACAGTTACCTGTCCCCCCTTTGCCTGTGGCAGGCATGTATTTACAAACAGTTACCTGTCCCCCCTTTGCCTATGGCAGGCATCTGAGCTTCTTAAATCTAGGATCCAGAGATCTAGCCATATTTCATTTCTCTTTCCGTTGGTTCAGATCTTTTGTGAATTCAGACTTATATTAAACAACGTAAGCTGGATCCACATCTCCCACATCCATTGTGCACAAAAGATGCCATACAGTTTTCAGACAAAAATATAGATGTACATGGATCTAGTCGTCCACAAGTGGATCCATCAGTATGGAGCAGAGCAGGGGACTTGTGGCCCACCTAGCGTATTATCTATGCACCTAATACACTCTTTTTCAAGTCATTTTTTTGCTGCTCATCCTGCTTTAAAAAGAGAAATACTCAAAGATGCAATTTCGAGCCTTGTTTTCTTTATATATGTCCTCCATCAACAGAAAAATGCCAAAAGAACATGTTTAATGGGGTACTCTATTTTATAGCGATTCATCGCATTTCGGGCAGACACTCGGCAGAATTGCAGGTTACTCCCCTAGGGCGGGTCAGTTAATTAACCCACCTGCTTAGCGTCCTATTTAAGTCAGGTGTACGATTGTTCATTCTCTCTTACTTTCAGCGCTCATTCTTGCCGGTCTCCGAGCCCGCGGGTCTCCTTATCTTTCGGCGTCTTGCTGTGTTCCCCCCGTCCTTCGGATGGATGATCCCCATTTTTCTGATGTGGGATTTTCGTTTGGTCACGTCTGCTCTCCTTGCGGCGATCAGCGGGCGGCTGACGGCGCGTTCGTTTCGCCGCGGTCGCGTGCATCTGCAGGGGGTGTGCTTTCCGCGATGTTCGGGATGTCCGTGCTCCCCGATCAGGAGCGGTCCAGGTCTTCTAGTCTGCCGTGGTCACCCCTATAATCTACGGTGAGCGTCATGGGGTCCTTTTTCCCGTGTAGTTTTCTGAGGCTGCGTTTTACTTCCTGTTTACTTCGGTGACGTCACGCCCCTAAGGATCCTGGGAATTGTAGTTTTGTCGCATGGTCCATCATGATGCACTTCTGATTCCTTTTCTGCTACATAGTTCTGCGTCTCCGGTTGTCGTTTCAGGGGTCGTGGGGTCTTTTCTGTGGTTGTGAAGATTGGCGGTCCTCGTTTGGACAGGTTTCTCATACTGGCTGAATTTGTTGTGGATTTAGCATTTTTTCTGTGGCTGTTTTTTTTTTTTGGGAGCTGAGTGTAAAATCTTAATTATCTTTAATTCGATGCTGGCTTTATTATTATGGCGGTTCCTCTGTTTATTTTCTTCGTTGTTGTTGTAGCTGCTGGTTGGTCAGAATGTGAATCAGTGTCTCTTGGACCAGTCTCTGCTCTGTGGACATTTTTCCTATGACTGGTCTCTCTTATGCAGTGTCTATGGCTCATTTTATTCACTCGGCGATCCTCGTTCGTTGCCCCCGCCCGTTCTGCAAATGGTTCTGCTACGCCTGTTTTGTTTTGTTTTTTACGCTCTGTGTACCCCAGTGGGTCCTGCCCTGGATTCAGGGACTTGCGTCGGCCGCATTAGTGAGTGTGTCAGTCTCGTCGCGGCCTTGTTTTCTCGGCTGGACAGTTAATTTGTTATTCTCACTCTGGTTTGGTTTGGAGGTTTGTGGGGGCTATGTGATGGATTCTTCCGGGGCATCGTTTTCAAAGCCGCCACTGAGGGTGGCCCCTAGGAAGTGTTCAGGTTGACGTTCTTGATCTGGACCTGTTAGCGCCTCGCAGTTCATTTTTGGTCATCAGTGGCCTGGTTTCCCATGCGCCTTCAGGATTAGTATAAAAGTTTCTTCGTCTGCCTATGGTGTCTCCACGATTTTCCTCCGAACGGGATATAAGGCTGAGGATGACTGTTATCGCCGATGTTCTCACTGTTCTGCCTCTATGCCTCTCAGTGGTGTCCCTTGGCATTCAGTTGGCGCTCGACGTGTTTGTCGGTTTACCTTTCAGCTGTCGTGGCAGTCTTGATAATATCAACTGTATTATCAGAAGCCCTGCAATGGATATTTATAGGCGACGGGTCCCCTTCATTTTGCGAGTTATTGATGATTTCTGGGTGGCCAAATTTCCTCTGTATCCCTGGTCTTTTGAATCTCTGTTGAAAAAATGTATTTCCACGTTGTCTATACTGTATGGTCCTCCACCCATCCGGTTTTATTTTTCTTCTATGGTTCTGGATGGTTTATTGATGCTTGCCGCTCCCCATTATGTCATCTCTAGCTTTGTGCAGTGTATTGTTTATTCATTCTTGGTTGAATATGATTTGTCAATGATTGGGCCACCTGAACTTTGCTGTGGCTTTGGTCCCACGCTAATCTGTTCATCTTGTGTTCTTGTTCTGGGTAGGTCGATCATGGGCTACATGTTCCAGTTCTGGATTTTGTGTTTTGCGTTCGATCTTTCCCTCTCTATGCTTGGAGTGGTTTTGTTATGGTAATGACTGTCGTGTCTCCAGGCCCCCCCCCCCCCCACTTGTTCTTCTGAGGCTGCACCTTCTGGTTTTGGGGGGGAAGATTTATGAAGAGTGGTTTGTGTTTGTCCGGCTGCCTGAATTCACAGCTCTAATGGTGTGTAAGGGATCGTGTAGTTAGATGAGATTTTATTTATTTAAATTTTTGCATAGTACAATTTATGAGATAATTCAGCCATGGAGATTATATTGAGGCTGTTTCTATGTGAAATGATAATCTTATGTGTCATCAGTTGACTGGGTAGTGTTTAATAACACCATGAGCAATTTTAACCCTGACCGGAGAAATTATCACTTACACTCTCTCAAGCTTAGTTCAAGAGTTAAATCTTGTGTCCATTAGTCTTTTCTCTGCCCTGTTTTAGCAGATGACACTCGGCTAGAGGCATCTCCTTTAGAGGCTCATTATTCTCTGCCTCTAAATGTTAATGTTCAGTCTAGCTAAAATACTTAAACCTACGATCCCTCGTGGATCGGAAGTTCTTCTTTTTTTTTTTTTTTTGCAGTATCCAGATGCCCTTGGCTAATTAAAACTCAATAGTCTGTGCTTCGTTGTCCACCTATTTGAGGACCACTGATGTCATAACCGGCCGAGCTGCGATCCATTGCTACGTGGGATGATGATCTTCCTCATCTACAAATATTTTTTGGTCTTTGGTTACCCTTCCATCACCTGCTCCTCGATGACCTTCTGAAGGTGCGTCCCTCTGGAATTGTTAAAGGTTACATCTCTTACATTAGTGTACATTAAATTTGTGTTAAGATTTCTTGCAGGTTCTATATTTCTCTATCAATTCTTTACTGGAATTTGTGATTCTGGCGGTTTTATCATGCAATGAATCCATAAAGGGACTTTTTACTTAATTACTAACTAAATTTCACTTCTCAGGACTGTTGTTTAAAAGCACTGTTATTCCATTTATATCAAGAATTTAAAAAACTAAGCGGTTTCTGGGTTATTTCTATATTCTTTTGCCCAGACTAATTATGCTTTGTCTTATCTATGCATTGCATCCTGAGCCTACGAACCCCTACTTCCCTGTCTGCTCTTCGTTTCCGGCGAACGATGTCACCCAGTCCTTGATCTGGTGCTGCAAAGACGTCTGCTTGTTCTGCGGTCTTCCGTCAGACCTTTACACCCTGCACTCCTTGAGAATAGGCGCTGCTACAACTGCTGCTCTTCATGTGCCATTATTTCCGCTGAAAGCAATGGGAAGGTGGTCCTCTTCCGCCTTTCAGAGATATGTTAGGTTAAATTCTGATGAAATATTAGCGGTTTAAAGAAAAAATTAGGTCTGGTTTGAATGATGAATATGTTAAGTCAGGTGGAAGCCGCGAATGAGAAGGATTAACTGCATTGGTGTTAAAAAATTGAATCAGGTTGTGTAATCTTGTTGGCTCCCCTTCATTCTTCCCCTTCCTTCAGGTAGTATGTTCCCCTGGTGAAGGGGAGCGGCCCAACGGTCAATGGTGCCGGGTAAACACATAGCAGATTCACTAGATAGAATGTTCCCTTCGTAGAGTGGTTCTCGAAGGGAGCGGCCAAACGGTCAATGGTGCCGGGTAAACACATAGCAGATACACTAGATAGAATGTTCCCTTCGTAGAGTGGTTCTCGAAGGGAGCGGCCCAACGGTCAATGGTACCGGGTAAACACATAGCAGTCATACTGGAAAGTGAAGTGAAGTGAAGTGAAATGAAATGAAATGAAGTGAAAATGGAATGCCGCCGAAAACACACCTCATCTCATTTACCCACTGATTATACATTCACATTCACATTTTCTTCTTCTGGATCATCTTGGTGTTGGGGGTTGTTACCCAAAAGTGTCAAGGAATTGAACGGAGCCTTATGCCAAAACGAAGTTGTGAATCAAATTGTGAATGTCAACCTAAAGATGTTGTAAATAAATATTATTCTGCAAGAGTTGTCTGACTGAAATAGCGATTCATCGCATTTCGGGCAGACACTCGGCAGAATTGCAGGTTACTCCCCTAGGGCGGGTCAGTTAATTAACCCACCTGCTTAGCGTCCTATTTAAGTCAGGTGTACGATTGTTCATTCTCTCTTACTTTCAGCGCTCATTCTTTGCCCCTCCCTCCTCCCCGGCTTCCACCTGTGGGCTCCGTTACGGGGGGTTGTTACCCAAAAGTGTATGGAAAAAATAAGTGTGTCAAGGAATTGAACGGAGCCTTATGCCAAAACGAAGTTGTGAATCAATTTGTGAATGTCAACCTAAAGATGTTGTAAATAAATATTATTCTGCAAGAGTTGTCTGACTGAAATGTATATATATATATATATATTTAAAAAAAAAGCCCCTGTTGGTTTCTCCTCCAAGCTCGGGTCCTGGGAGGTTGAGGGTTCTGCGCAGTATCTTAGCTGTTCCTAGCACTGCGCTTTTCTGGACTGAGAGGTCTGAGGTCTTTCCAGGTATCTGTTGTAGCCACTCCTCCAGCTTGGGGGTTACTGCCCCGAGTGCTCCAATTACCACAGGCACCACTGTCACCTTCACTTTCCAGGCTTTCTCCAGTTCTTCTCTGAGTCCCTGGTATTTCTCCAGTTTCTCATGTTCCTTCTTCCTGATGTTCCCATCGCTTGGCACTGCCACATCCACCACAACGGCTTTCCTCTGTTCTTTATCCACCACTACAATGTCTGGTTGGTTCG